>OX467290.1:1404621-2004621 GCA_950108345.1 Malthinus flaveolus | reverse complement strand
TTTAACTTTAGAGGGTCATTTTTGACCTTCGACCTGGTTTGATGCGAATTTCTTGTGGGCAGTTGGTTTATCCTATTGGCCACTACTTTAGTTCCAAATTTGAATGCTTTAAGTGTATGCGTTTAGACGTGATTGGCATATATCGATTTAACTTTAGAGGGTCATTTTTGACCTTCGACCTGGTTTGATGCGAATTTCTTGTGGGCAGTTGGTTTATCCTATTGGCCACTACTTTAGTTCCAAATTTGAATGCTTTAAGTGTATGCGTTTAGACGTGATTGGCATATATCGATTTAACTTTAGAGGGTCATTTTTGACCTTCGACCTGGTTTGATGCGAATTTCTTGTGGGCAGTTGGTTTATCCTATTGGCCACTACTTTAGTTCCAAATTTGAATGCTTTAAGTGTATGCGTTTAGACGTGATTGGCATATATCGATTTAACTTTAGAGGGTCATTTTACCTCGACCTGGTTTGATGCGAATTTCTTGTGGGCAGTTGGTTTATCCTATTGGCCACTACTTTAGTTCCAAATTTGAATGCTTTAAGTGTATGCGTTTAGACGTGATTGGCATATATCGATTTAACTTTAGAGGTCATTTTTTTTGACCTTCGACCTGCTTAGATGCGAATTTCTTGTGGGCAGTTGGTTTATCCTATTGGCCACTACTTTAGTTCCAAATTTGAATGCTTTAAGTGTATGCGTTTAGACGTGATTGGCATATATCGATTTAACTTTAGAGGGTCATTTTTGACCTTCGACCTGGTTTGATGCGAATTTCTTGTGGGCAGTTGGTTTATCCTATTGGCCACTACTTTAGTTCCAAATTTGAATGCTTTAAGTGTATGCGTTTAGACGTGATTGGCATATATCGATTTAACTTTAGAGGGTCATTTTTGACCTTCGACCTGGTTTGATGCGAATTTCTTGTGGGCAGTTGGTTTATCCTATTGGCCACTACTTTAGTTCCAAATTTGAATGCTTTAAGTGTATGCGTTTAGACGTGATTGGCATATATCGATTTAACTTTAGAGGGTCATTGTTGACCTTCGACCTGGTTTGATGCGAGTTTCTTGTGGGCAGTTGGTTTATCCTATTGGCCACTACTTTAGTTCCAAATTTGAATGCTTTAAGTGTATGCGTTTAGACGTGATTGGCATATATCGATTTAACTTTAGAGGGTCATTGTTGACCTTCGACCTGGTTTGATGCGAATTTCTTGTGGGCAGTTGGTTTATCCTATTGGCCACTACTTTAGTTCCAAATTTGAATGCTTTAAGTGTATGCGTTTAGACGTGATTGGCATATATCGATTTAACTTTAGAGGGTCATTTTTGACCTTCGACCTGGTTTGATGCGAATTTCTTGTGGGCAGTTGGTTTATCCTATTGGCCACTACTTTAGTTCCAAATTTGAATGCTTTAAGTGTATGCGTTTAGACGTGATTGGCATATATCGATTTAACTTTAGAGGGTCATTGTTGACCTTCGACCTGGTTTGATGCGAGTTTCTTGTGGGCAGTTGGTTTATCCTATTGGCCACTACTTTAGTTCCAAATTTGAATGCTTTAAGTGTATGCGTTTAGACGTGATTGGCATATATCGATTTAACTTTAGAGGGTCATTTTTGACCTTCGACCTGGTTTGATGCGAGTTTCTTGTGGGCAGTTGGTTTATCCTATTGGCCACTACTTTAGTTCCAAATTTGAATGCTTTAAGTGTATGCGTTTAGACGTGATTGGCATATATCGATTTAACTTTAGAGGGTCATTTTTGACCTTCGACCTGGTTTGATGCGAATTTCTTGTGGGCAGTTGGTTTATCCTATTGGCCACTACTTTAGTTCCAAATTTGAATGCTTTAAGTGTATGCGTTTAGACGTGATTGGCATATATCGATTTAACTTTAGAGGGTCATTTTTGACCTTCGACCTGGTTTGATGCGAATTTCTTGTGGGCAGTTGGTTTATCCTATTGGCCACTACTTTAGTTCCAAATTTGAATGCTTTAAGTGTATGCGTTTAGACGTGATTGGCATATATCGATTTAACTTTAGAGGGTCATTTTTGACCTTCGACCTGGTTTGATGCGAATTTCTTGTGGGCAGTTGGTTTATCCTATTGGCCACTACTTTAGTTCCAAATTTGAATGCTTTAAGTGTATGCGTTTAGACGTGATTGGCATATATCGATTTAACTTTAGAGGGTCATTTTTGACCTTCGACCTGGTTTGATGCGAATTTCTTGTGGGCAGTTGGTTTATCCTATTGGCCACTACTTTAGTTCCAAATTTGAATGCTTTAAGTGTATGCGTTTAGACGTGATTGGCATATATCGATTTAACTTTAGAGGGTCATTTTTGACCTTCGACCTGCTTATATGCGAATTTCTTGTGGGCAGTTGGTTTATCCTATTGGCCACTACTTTAGTTCCACATTTGAATGCTTTAAGTGTATGCGTTTAGACGTGATTGGCATATATCGATTTAACTTTAGAGGGTCATTTTTGACCTTCGACCTGCTTATATGCGAATTTCTTGTGGGCAGTTGGTTTATCCTATTGGCCACTACTTTAGTTCCAAATTTGAATGCTTTAAGTGTATGCGTTTAGACGTGATTGGCATATATCGATTTAACTTTAGAGGGTCATTTTTGACCTTCGACCTGCTTAGATGCGAATTTCTTGTGGGCAGTTGGTTTATCCTATTGGCCACTACTTTAGTTCCACATTTGAATGCTTTAAGTGTATGCGTTTAGACGTGATTGGCATATATCGATTTAACTTTAGAGGGTCATTTTTGACCTTCGACCTGCTTATATGCGAATTTCTTGTGGGCAGTTGGTTTATCCTATTGGCCACTACTTTAGTTCCAAATTTGAATGCTTTAAGTGTATGCGTTTAGACGTGATTGGCATATATCGATTTACCTTTAGAGGGTCATTTTTGACCTTCGACCTGGTTTGATGCGAATTTCTTGTGGGCAGTTGGTTTATCCTATTGGCCACTACTTTAGTTCCAAATTTGAATGCTTTAAGTGTATGCGTTTAGACGTGATTGGCATATATCGATTTAACTTTAGAGGGTCATTTTTGACCTTCGACCTGGTTTGATGCGAATTTCTTGTGGGCAGTTGGTTTATCCTATTGGCCACTACTTTAGTTCCAAATTTGAATGCTTTAAGTGTATGCGTTTAGACGTGATTGGCATATATCGATTTAACTTTAGAGGGTCATTTTTGACCTTCGACCTGCTTAGATGCGAATTTCTTGTGGGCAGTTGGTTTATCCTATTGGCCACTACTTTAGTTCCAAATTTGAATGCTTTAAGTGTATGCGTTTAGACGTGATTGGCATATATCGATTTAACTTTAGAGGGTCATTTTTGACCTTCGACCTGCTTAGATGCGAATTTCTTGTGGGCAGTTGGTTTATCCTATTGGCCACTACTTTAGTTCCAAATTTGAATGCTTTAAGTGTATGCGTTTAGACGTGATTGGCATATATCGATTTAACTTTAGAGGGTCATTGTTGACCTTCGTCCTGGTTTGATGCGAGTTTCTTGTGGGCAGTTGGTTTATCCTATTGGCCACTACTTTAGTTCCAAATTTGAATGCTTTAAGTGTATGCGTTTAGACGTGATTGGCATATATCGATTTAACTTTAGAGGGTCATTTTTGACCTTCGACCTGGTTTGATGCGAATTTCTTGTGGGCAGTTGGTTTATCCTATTGGCCACTACTTTAGTTCCAAATTTGAATGCTTTAAGTGTATGCGTTTAGACGTGATTGGCATATATCGATTTAACTTTAGAGGGTCATTTTTGACCTTCGACCTGGTTTGATGCGAATTTCTTGTGGGCAGTTGGTTTATCCTATTGGCCACTACTTTAGTTCCAAATTTGAATGCTTTAAGTGTATGCGTTTAGACGTGATTGGCATATATCGATTTAACTTTAGAGGGTCATTTTTGACCTTCGACCTGCTTATATGCGAATTTCTTGTGGGCAGTTGGTTTATCCTATTGGCCACTACTTTAGTTCCACATTTGAATGCTTTAAGTGTATGCGTTTAGACGTGATTGGCATATATCGATTTAACTTTAGAGGGTCATTTTTGACCTTCGACCTGCTTATATGCGAATTTCTTGTGGGCAGTTGGTTTATCCTATTGGCCACTACTTTAGTTCCAAATTTGAATGCTTTAAGTGTATGCGTTTAGACGTGATTGGCATATATCGATTTAACTTTAGAGGGTCATTTTTGACCTTCGACCTGCTTAGATGCGAATTTCTTGTGGGCAGTTGGTTTATCCTATTGGCCACTACTTTAGTTCCACATTTGAATGCTTTAAGTGTATGCGTTTAGACGTGATTGGCATATATCGATTTAACTTTAGAGGGTCATTTTTGACCTTCGACCTGCTTATATGCGAATTTCTTGTGGGCAGTTGGTTTATCCTATTGGCCACTACTTTAGTTCCAAATTTGAATGCTTTAAGTGTATGCGTTTAGACGTGATTGGCATATATCGATTTAACTTTAGAGGGTCATTTTTGACCTTCGACCTGCTTAGATGCGAATTTCTTGTGGGCAGTTGGTTTATCCTATTGGCCACTACTTTAGTTCCAAATTTGAATGCTTTAAGTGTATGCGTTTAGACGTGATTGGCATATATCGATTTAACTTTAGAGGGTCATTGTTGACCTTCGACCTGGTTTGATGCGAATTTCTTGTGGGCAGTTGGTTTATCCTATTGGCCACTACTTTAGTTCCAAATTTGAATGCTTTAAGTGTATGCGTTTAGACGTGATTGGCATATATCGATTTAACTTTAGAGGGTCATTTTTGACCTTCGACCTGCTTAGATGCGAATTTCTTGTGGGCAGTTGGTTTATCCTATTGGCCACTACTTTAGTTCCAAATTTGAATGCTTTAAGTGTATGCGTTTAGACGTGATTGGCATATATCGATTTAACTTTAGAGGGTCATTGTTGACCTTCGACCTGGTTTGATGCGAATTTCTTGTGGGCAGTTGGTTTATCCTATTGGCCACTACTTTAGTTCCAAATTTGAATGCTTTAAGTGTATGCGTTTAGACGTGATTGGCATATATCGATTTAACTTTAGAGGGTCATTTTTGACCTTCGACCTGCTTAGATGCGAATTTCTTGTGGGCAGTTGGTTTATCCTATTGGCCACTACTTTAGTTCCAAATTTGAATGCTTTAAGTGTATGCGTTTAGACGTGATTGGCATATATCGATTTAACTTTAGAGGGTCATTTTTGACCTTCGACCTGGTTTGATGCGAATTTCTTGTGGGCAGTTGGTTTATCCTATTGGCCACTACTTTAGTTCCAAATTTGAATGCTTTAAGTGTATGCGTTTAGACGTGATTGGCATATATCGATTTAACTTTAGAGGGTCATTTTTGACCTTCGACCTGGTTTGATGCGAATTTCTTGTGGGCAGTTGGTTTATCCTATTGGCCACTACTTTAGTTCCAAATTTGAATGCTTTAAGTGTATGCGTTTAGACGTGATTGGCATATATCGATTTAACTTTAGAGGGTCATTTTTGACCTTCGACCTGGTTTGATGCGAATTTCTTGTGGGCAGTTGGTTTATCCTATTGGCCACTACTTTAGTTCCAAATTTGAATGCTTTAAGTGTATGCGTTTAGACGTGATTGGCATATATCGATTTAACTTTAGAGGGTCATTTTTGACCTTCGACCTGCTTAGATGCGAATTTCTTGTGGGCAGTTGGTTTATCCTATTGGCCACTACTTTAGTTCCAAATTTGAATGCTTTAAGTGTATGCGTTTAGACGTGATTGGCATATATCGATTTAACTTTAGAGGGTCATTTTTGACCTTCGACCTGCTTATATGCGAATTTCTTGTGGGCAGTTGGTTTATCCTATTGGCCACTACTTTAGTTCCAAATTTGAATGCTTTAAGTGTATGCGTTTAGACGTGATTGGCATATATCGATTTAACTTTAGAGGGTCATTGTTGACCTTCGACCTGGTTTGATGCGAATTTCTTGTGGGCAGTTGGTTTATCCTATTGGCCACTACTTTAGTTCCAAATTTGAATGCTTTAAGTGTATGCGTTTAGACGTGATTGGCATATATCGATTTAACTTTAGAGGGTCATTTTTGACCTTCGACCTGGTTTGATGCGAATTTCTTGTGGGCAGTTGGTTTATCCTATTGGCCACTACTTTAGTTCCAAATTTGAATGCTTTAAGTGTATGCGTTTAGACGTGATTGGCATATATCGATTTAACTTTAGAGGGTCATTTTTGACCTTCGACCTGGTTTGATGCGAATTTCTTGTGGGCAGTTGGTTTATCCTATTGGCCACTACTTTAGTTCCAAATTTGAATGCTTTAAGTGTATGCGTTTAGACGTGATTGGCATATATCGATTTAACTTTAGAGGGTCATTTTTGACCTTCGACCTGCTTAGATGCGAATTTCTTGTGGGCAGTTGGTTTATCCTATTGGCCACTACTTTAGTTCCAAATTTGAATGCTTTAAGTGTATGCGTTTAGACGTGATTGGCATATATCGATTTAACTTTAGAGGGTCATTTTTGACCTTCGACCTGCTTAGATGCGAATTTCTTGTGGGCAGTTGGTTTATCCTATTGGCCACTACTTTAGTTCCACATTTGAATGCTTTAAGTGTATGCGTTTAGACGTGATTGGCATATATCGATTTAACTTTAGAGGGTCATTTTTGACCTTCGACCTGCTTATATGCGAATTTCTTGTGGGCAGTTGGTTTATCCTATTGGCCACTACTTTAGTTCCAAATTTGAATGCTTTAAGTGTATGCGTTTAGACGTGATTGGCATATATCGATTTAACTTTAGAGGGTCATTTTTGACCTTCGACCTGCTTATATGCGAATTTCTTGTGGGCAGTTGGTTTATCCTATTGGCCACTACTTTAGTTCCAAATTTGAATGCTTTAAGTGTATGCGTTTAGACGTGATTGGCATATATCGATTTAACTTTAGAGGGTCATTTTTGACCTTCGACCTGCTTAGATGCGAATTTCTTGTGGGCAGTTGGTTTATCCTATTGGCCACTACTTTAGTTCCAAATTTGAATGCTTTAAGTGTATGCGTTTAGACGTGATTGGCATATATCGATTTAACTTTAGAGGGTCATTTTTGACCTTCGACCTGCTTAGATGCGAATTTCTTGTGGGCAGTTGGTTTATCCTATTGGCCACTACTTTAGTTCCAAATTTGAATGCTTTAAGTGTATGCGTTTAGACGTGATTGGCATATATCGATTTAACTTTAGAGGGTCATTTTTGACCTTCGACCTGCTTAGATGCGAATTTCTTGTGGGCAGTTGGTTTATCCTATTGGCCACTACTTTAGTTCCAAATTTGAATGCTTTAAGTTTATGCGTTTAGACGTGATTGGCATATATCGATTTAACTTTAGAGGGTCATTTTTGACCTTCGACCTGCTTATATGCGAATTTCTTGTGGGCAGTTGGTTTATCCTATTGGCCACTACTTTAGTTCCAAATTTGAATGCTTTAAGTGTATGCGTTTAGACGTGATTGGCATATATCGATTTAACTTTAGAGGGTCATTTTTGACCTTCGACCTGCTTAGATGCGAATTTCTTGTGGGCAGTTGGTTTATCCTATTGGCCACTACTTTAGTTCCAAATTTGAATGCTTTAAGTGTATGCGTTTAGACGTGATTGGCATATATCGATTTAACTTTAGAGGGTCATTTTTGACCTTCGACCTGCTTATATGCGAATTTCTTGTGGGCAGTTGGTTTATCCTATTGGCCACTACTTTAGTTCCAAATTTGAATGCTTTAAGTGTATGCGTTTAGACGTGATTGGCATATATCGATTTAACTTTAGAGGGTCATTTTTGACCTTCGACCTGGTTTGATGCGAATTTCTTGTGGGCAGTTGGTTTATCCTATTGGCCACTACTTTAGTTCCAAATTTGAATGCTTTAAGTGTATGCGTTAAGACGTGATTGGCATATATCGATTTAACTTTAGAGGGTCATTTTTGACCTTCGACCTGCTTATATGCGAATTTCTTGTGGGCAGTTGGTTTATCCTATTGGCCACTACTTTAGTTCCAAATTTGAATGCTTTAAGTGTATGCGTTTAGACGTGATTGGCATATATCGATTTAACTTTAGAGGGTCATTTTTGACCTTCGACCTGGTTTGATGCGAATTTCTTGTGGGCAGTTGGTTTATCCTATTGGCCACTACTTTAGTTCCAAATTTGAATGCTTTAAGTGTATGCGTTAAGACGTGATTGGCATATATCGATTTAACTTTAGAGGGTCATTTTTGACCTTCGACCTGCTTAGATGCGAATTTCTTGTGGGCAGTTGGTTTATCCTATTGGCCACTAATTTAGTTCCAAATTTGAATGCTTTAAGTGTATGCGTTTAGACGTGATTGGCATATATCGATTTAACTTTAGAGGGTCATTTTTGACCTTCGACCTGGTTTGATGCGAATTTCTTGTGGGCAGTTGGTTTATCCTATTGGCCACTACTTTAGTTCCAAATTTGAATGCTTTAAGTGTATGCGTTTAGACGTGATTGGCATATATCGATTTAACTTTAGAGGGTCATTTTTGACCTTCGACCTGGTTTGATGCGAATTTCTTGTGGGCAGTTGGTTTATCCTATTGGCCACTACTTTAGTTCCAAATTTGAATGCTTTAAGTGTATGCGTTTAGACGTGATTGGCATATATCGATTTAACTTTAGAGGGTCATTTTTGACCTTCGACCTGCTTATATGCGAATTTCTTGTGGGCAGTTGGTTTATCCTATTGGCCACTACTTTAGTTCCAAATTTGAATGCTTTAAGTGTATGCGTTTAGACGTGATTGGCATATATCGATTTAACTTTAGAGGGTCATTTTTGACCTTCGACCTGCTTATATGCGAATTTCTTGTGGGCAGTTGGTTTATCCTATTGGCCACTACTTTAGTTCCAAATTTGAATGCTTTAAGTGTATGCGTTTAGACGTGATTGGCATATATCGATTTAACTTTAGAGGGTCATTTTTGACCTTCGACCTGCTTAGATGCGAATTTCTTGTGGGCAGTTGGTTTATCCTATTGGCCACTACTTTAGTTCCAAATTTGAATGCTTTAAGTGTATGCGTTTAGACGTGATTGGCATATATCGATTTAACTTTAGAGGGTCATTTTTGACCTTCGACCTGCTTATATGCGAATTTCTTGTGGGCAGTTGGTTTATCCTATTGGCCACTACTTTAGTTCCAAATTTGAATGCTTTAAGTGTATGCGTTTAGACGTGATTGGCATATATCGATTTAACTTTAGAGGGTCATTTTTGACCTTCGACCTGCTTAGATGCGAATTTCTTGTGGGCAGTTGGTTTATCCTATTGGCCACTACTTTAGTTCCAAATTTGAATGCTTTAAGTGTATGCGTTTAGACGTGATTGGCATATATCGATTTAACTTTAGAGGGTCATTTTTGACCTTCGACCTGCTTAGATGCGAATTTCTTGTGGGCAGTTGGTTTATCCTATTGGCCACTACTTTAGTTCCAAATTTGAATGCTTTAAGTGTATGCGTTTAGACGTGATTGGCATATATCGATTTAACTTTAGAGGGTCATTTTTGACCTTCGACCTGCTTAGATGCGAATTTCTTGTGGGCAGTTGGTTTATCCTATTGGCCACTACTTTAGTTCCAAATTTGAATGCTTTAAGTTTATGCGTTTAGACGTGATTGGCATATATCGATTTAACTTTAGAGGGTCATTTTTGACCTTCGACCTGCTTATATGCGAATTTCTTGTGGGCAGTTGGTTTATCCTATTGGCCACTACTTTAGTTCCAAATTTGAATGCTTTAAGTGTATGCGTTTAGACGTGATTGGCATATATCGATTTAACTTTAGAGGGTCATTTTTGACCTTCGACCTGCTTAGATGCGAATTTCTTGTGGGCAGTTGGTTTATCCTATTGGCCACTACTTTAGTTCCAAATTTGAATGCTTTAAGTGTATGCGTTTAGACGTGATTGGCATATATCGATTTAACTTTAGAGGGTCATTTTTGACCTTCGACCTGCTTATATGCGAATTTCTTGTGGGCAGTTGGTTTATCCTATTGGCCACTACTTTAGTTCCAAATTTGAATGCTTTAAGTGTATGCGTTTAGACGTGATTGGCATATATCGATTTAACTTTAGAGGGTCATTTTTGACCTTCGACCTGGTTTGATGCGAATTTCTTGTGGGCAGTTGGTTTATCCTATTGGCCACTACTTTAGTTCCAAATTTGAATGCTTTAAGTGTATGCGTTTAGACGTGATTGGCATATATCGATTTAACTTTAGAGGGTCATTTTTGACCTTCGACCTGGTTTGATGCGAATTTCTTGTGGGCAGTTGGTTTATCCTATTGGCCACTACTTTAGTTCCAAATTTGAATGCTTTAAGTGTATGCGTTTAGACGTGATTGGCATATATCGATTTAACTTTAGAGGGTCATTTTTGACCTTCGACCTGCTTATATGCGAATTTCTTGTGGGCAGTTGGTTTATCCTATTGGCCACTACTTTAGTTCCAAATTTGAATGCTTTAAGTGTATGCGTTTAGACGTGATTGGCATATATCGATTTAACTTTAGAGGGTCATTTTTGACCTTCGACCTGCTTAGATGCGAATTTCTTGTGGGCAGTTGGTTTATCCTATTGGCCACTACTTTAGTTCCAAATTTGAATGCTTTAAGTGTATGCGTTTAGACGTGATTGGCATATATCGATTTAACTTTAGAGGGTCATTTTTGACCTTCGACCTGCTTATATGCGAATTTCTTGTGGGCAGTTGGTTTATCCTATTGGCCACTACTTTAGTTCCAAATTTGAATGCTTTAAGTGTATGCGTTTAGACGTGATTGGCATATATCGATTTAACTTTAGAGGGTCATTTTTGACCTTCGACCTGCTTAGATGCGAATTTCTTGTGGGCAGTTGGTTTATCCTATTGGCCACTACTTTAGTTCCAAATTTGAATGCTTTAAGTGTATGCGTTTAGACGTGATTGGCATATATCGATTTAACTTTAGAGGGTCATTTTTGACCTTCGACCTGCTTATATGCGAATTTCTTGTGGGCAGTTGGTTTATCCTATTGGCCACTACTTTAGTTCCAAATTTGAATGCTTTAAGTGTATGCGTTTAGACGTGATTGGCATATATCGATTTAACTTTAGAGGGTCATTTTTGACCTTCGACCTGCTTAGATGCGAATTTCTTGTGGGCAGTTGGTTTATCCTATTGGCCACTACTTTAGTTCCAAATTTGAATGCTTTAAGTGTATGCGTTTAGACGTGATTGGCATATATCGATTTAACTTTAGAGGGTCATTTTTGACCTTCGACCTGCTTAGATGCGAATTTCTTGTGGGCAGTTGGTTTATCCTATTGGCCACTACTTTAGTTCCAAATTTGAATGCTTTAAGTGTATGCGTTTAGACGTGATTGGCATATATCGATTTAACTTTAGAGGGTCATTTTTGACCTTCGACCTGCTTAGATGCGAATTTCTTGTGGGCAGTTGGTTTATCCTATTGGCCACTACTTTAGTTCCAAATTTGAATGCTTTAAGTTTATGCGTTTAGACGTGATTGGCATATATCGATTTAACTTTAGAGGGTCATTTTTGACCTTCGACCTGCTTATATGCGAATTTCTTGTGGGCAGTTGGTTTATCCTATTGGCCACTACTTTAGTTCCAAATTTGAATGCTTTAAGTGTATGCGTTTAGACGTGATTGGCATATATCGATTTAACTTTAGAGGGTCATTTTTGACCTTCGACCTGCTTAGATGCGAATTTCTTGTGGGCAGTTGGTTTATCCTATTGGCCACTACTTTAGTTCCAAATTTGAATGCTTTAAGTGTATGCGTTTAGACGTGATTGGCATATATCGATTTAACTTTAGAGGGTCATTTTTGACCTTCGACCTGCTTATATGCGAATTTCTTGTGGGCAGTTGGTTTATCCTATTGGCCACTACTTTAGTTCCAAATTTGAATGCTTTAAGTGTATGCGTTTAGACGTGATTGGCATATATCGATTTAACTTTAGAGGGTCATTTTTGACCTTCGACCTGGTTTGATGCGAATTTCTTGTGGGCAGTTGGTTTATCCTATTGGCCACTACTTTAGTTCCAAATTTGAATGCTTTAAGTGTATGCGTTTAGACGTGATTGGCATATATCGATTTAACTTTAGAGGGTCATTTTTGACCTTCGACCTGCTTAGATGCGAATTTCTTGTGGGCAGTTGGTTTATCCTATTGGCCACTACTTTAGTTCCAAATTTGAATGCTTTAAGTGTATGCGTTTAGACGTGATTGGCATATATCGATTTAACTTTAGAGGGTCATTTTTGACCTTCGACCTGCTTATATGCGAATTTCTTGTGGGCAGTTGGTTTATCCTATTGGCCACTACTTTAGTTCCAAATTTGAATGCTTTAAGTGTATGCGTTTAGACGTGATTGGCATATATCGATTTAACTTTAGAGGGTCATTTTTGACCTTCGACCTGCTTAGATGCGAATTTCTTGTGGGCAGTTGGTTTATCCTATTGGCCACTACTTTAGTTCCAAATTTGAATGCTTTAAGTGTATGCGTTTAGACGTGATTGGCATATATCGATTTAACTTTAGAGGGTCATTTTTGACCTTCGACCTGCTTATATGCGAATTTCTTGTGGGCAGTTGGTTTATCCTATTGGCCACTACTTTAGTTCCAAATTTGAATGCTTTAAGTGTATGCGTTTAGACGTGATTGGCATATATCGATTTAACTTTAGAGGGTCATTTTTGACCTTCGACCTGGTTTGATGCGAATTTCTTGTGGGCAGTTGGTTTATCCTATTGGCCACTACTTTAGTTCCAAATTTGAATGCTTTAAGTGTATGCGTTTAGACGTGATTGGCATATATCGATTTAACTTTAGAGGGTCATTTTTGACCTTCGACCTGCTTAGATGCGAATTTCTTGTGGGCAGTTGGTTTATCCTATTGGCCACTACTTTAGTTCCAAATTTGAATGCTTTAAGTGTATGCGTTTAGACGTGATTGGCATATATCGATTTAACTTTAGAGGGTCATTTTTGACCTTCGACCTGCTTATATGCGAATTTCTTGTGGGCAGTTGGTTTATCCTATTGGCCACTACTTTAGTTCCAAATTTGAATGCTTTAAGTGTATGCGTTTAGACGTGATTGGCATATATCGATTTAACTTTAGAGGGTCATTTTTGACCTTCGACCTGCTTAGATGCGAATTTCTTGTGGGCAGTTGGTTTATCCTATTGGCCACTACTTTAGTTCCAAATTTGAATGCTTTAAGTGTATGCGTTTAGACGTGATTGGCATATATCGATTTAACTTTAGAGGGTCATTTTTGACCTTCGACCTGCTTAGATGCGAATTTCTTGTGGGCAGTTGGTTTATCCTATTGGCCACTACTTTAGTTCCAAATTTGAATGCTTTAAGTGTATGCGTTTAGACGTGATTGGCATATATCGATTTAACTTTAGAGGGTCATTTTTGACCTTCGACCTGCTTAGATGCGAATTTCTTGTGGGCAGTTGGTTTATCCTATTGGCCACTACTTTAGTTCCAAATTTGAATGCTTTAAGTTTATGCGTTTAGACGTGATTGGCATATATCGATTTAACTTTAGAGGGTCATTTTTGACCTTCGACCTGCTTATATGCGAATTTCTTGTGGGCAGTTGGTTTATCCTATTGGCCACTACTTTAGTTCCAAATTTGAATGCTTTAAGTGTATGCGTTTAGACGTGATTGGCATATATCGATTTAACTTTAGAGGGTCATTTTTGACCTTCGACCTGCTTAGATGCGAATTTCTTGTGGGCAGTTGGTTTATCCTATTGGCCACTACTTTAGTTCCAAATTTGAATGCTTTAAGTGTATGCGTTTAGACGTGATTGGCATATATCGATTTAACTTTAGAGGGTCATTTTTGACCTTCGACCTGCTTATATGCGAATTTCTTGTGGGCAGTTGGTTTATCCTATTGGCCACTACTTTAGTTCCAAATTTGAATGCTTTAAGTGTATGCGTTTAGACGTGATTGGCATATATCGATTTAACTTTAGAGGGTCATTTTTGACCTTCGACCTGGTTTGATGCGAATTTCTTGTGGGCAGTTGGTTTATCCTATTGGCCACTACTTTAGTTCCAAATTTGAATGCTTTAAGTGTATGCGTTTAGACGTGATTGGCATATATCGATTTAACTTTAGAGGGTCATTTTTGACCTTCGACCTGGTTTGATGCGAATTTCTTGTGGGCAGTTGGTTTATCCTATTGGCCACTACTTTAGTTCCAAATTTGAATGCTTTAAGTGTATGCGTTAAGACGTGATTGGCATATATCGATTTAACTTTAGAGGGTCATTTTTGACCTTCGACCTGCTTAGATGCGAATTTCTTGTGGGCAGTTGGTTTATCCTATTGGCCACTAATTTAGTTCCAAATTTGAATGCTTTAAGTGTATGCGTTTAGACGTGATTGGCATATATCGATTTAACTTTAGAGGGTCATTTTTGACCTTCGACCTGGTTTGATGCGAATTTCTTGTGGGCAGTTGGTTTATCCTATTGGCCACTACTTTAGTTCCAAATTTGAATGCTTTAAGTGTATGCGTTTAGACGTGATTGGCATATATCGATTTAACTTTAGAGGGTCATTTTTGACCTTCGACCTGGTTTGATGCGAATTTCTTGTGGGCAGTTGGTTTATCCTATTGGCCACTACTTTAGTTCCAAATTTGAATGCTTTAAGTGTATGCGTTTAGACGTGATTGGCATATATCGATTTAACTTTAGAGGGTCATTTTTGACCTTCGACCTGGTTTGATGCGAATTTCTTGTGGGCAGTTGGTTTATCCTATTGGCCACTACTTTAGTTCCAAATTTGAATGCTTTAAGTGTATGCGTTTAGACGTGATTGGCATATATCGATTTAACTTTAGAGGGTCATTTTTGACCTTCGACCTGGTTTGATGCGAATTTCTTGTGGGCAGTTGGTTTATCCTATTGGCCACTACTTTAGTTCCAAATTTGAATGCTTTAAGTGTATGCGTTTAGACGTGATTGGCATATATCGATTTAACTTTAGAGGGTCATTTTTGACCTTCGACCTGCTTAGATGCGAATTTCTTGTGGGCAGTTGGTTTATCCTATTGGCCACTACTTTAGTTCCAAATTTGAATGTTTTAAGTGTATGCGTTTAGACGTGATTGGCATATATCGATTTAACTTTAGAGGGTCATTTTTGACCTTCGACCTGCTTAGATGCGAATTTCTTGTGGGCAGTTGGTTTATCCTATTGGCCACTACTTTAGTTCCAAATTTGAATGTTTTAAGTGTATGCGTTTAGACGTGATTGGCATATATCGATTTAACTTTAGAGGGTCATTTTTGACCTTTGACCTGCTTAGATGCGAATTTCTTGTGGGCAGTTGGTTTATCCTATTGGCCACTACTTTAGTTCCAAATTTGAATGCTTTAAGTGTATGCGTTTAGACGTGATTGGCATATATCGATTTAACTTTAGAGGGTCATTTTTGACCTTTGACCTGCTTAGATGCGAATTTCTTGTGGGCAGTTGGTTTATCCTATTGGCCACTACTTTAGTTCCAAATTTGAATGCTTTAAGTTTATGCGTTTAGACGTGATTGGCATATATCGATTTAACTTTAGAGGGTCATTTTTGACCTTCGACCTGCTTATATGCGAATTTCTTGTGGGCAGTTGGTTTATCCTATTGGCCACTACTTTAGTTCCAAATTTGAATGCTTTAAGTGTATGCGTTTAGACGTGATTGGCATATATCGATTTAACTTTAGAGGGTCATTTTTGACCTTCGACCTGCTTATATGCGAATTTCTTGTGGGCAGTTGGTTTATCCTATTGGCCACTACTTTAGTTCCAAATTTGAATGCTTTAAGTGTATGCGTTTAGACGTGATTGGCATATATCGATTTAACTTTAGAGGGTCATTTTTGACCTTCGACCTGCTTAGATGCGAATTTCTTGTGGGCAGTTGGTTTATCCTATTGGCCACTACTTTAGTTCCAAATTTGAATGCTTTAAGTGTATGCGTTTAGACGTGATTGGCATATATCGATTTAACTTTAGAGGGTCATTTTTGACCTTCGACCTGGTTTGATGCGAATTTCTTGTGGGCAGTTGGTTTATCCTATTGGCCACTACTTTAGTTCCAAATTTGAATGCTTTAAGTGTATGCGTTTAGACGTGATTGGCATATATCGATTTAACTTTAGAGGGTCATTTTTGACCTTCGACCTGCTTATATGCGAATTTCTTGTGGGCAGTTGGTTTATCCTATTGGCCACTACTTTAGTTCCAAATTTGAATGCTTTAAGTGTATGCGTTTAGACGTGATTGGCATATATCGATTTAACTTTAGAGGGTCATTTTTGACCTTCGACCTGGTTTGATGCGAATTTCTTGTGGGCAGTTGGTTTATCCTATTGGCCACTACTTTAGTTCCAAATTTGAATGCTTTAAGTGTATGCGTTTAGACGTGATTGGCATATATCGATTTAACTTTAGAGGGTCATTTTTGACCTTCGACCTGGTTTGATGCGAATTTCTTGTGGGCAGTTGGTTTATCCTATTGGCCACTACTTTAGTTCCAAATTTGAATGCTTTAAGTGTATGCGTTTAGACGTGATTGGCATATATCGATTTAACTTTAGAGGGTCATTTTTGACCTTCGACCTGGTTTGATGCGAATTTCTTGTGGGCAGTTGGTTTATCCTATTGGCCACTACTTTAGTTCCAAATTTGAATGCTTTAAGTGTATGCGTTTAGACGTGATTGGCATATATCGATTTAACTTTAGAGGGTCATTTTTGACCTTCGACCTGGTTTGATGCGAATTTCTTGTGGGCAGTTGGTTTATCCTATTGGCCACTACTTTAGTTCCAAATTTGAATGCTTTAAGTGTATGCGTTTAGACGTGATTGGCATATATCGATTTAACTTTAGAGGGTCATTTTTGACCTTCGACCTGGTTTGATGCGAATTTCTTGTGGGCAGTTGGTTTATCCTATTGGCCACTACTTTAGTTCCAAAATTGAATGTTTTAAGTGTATGCGTTTAGACGTGATTGGCATATATCGATTTAACTTTAGAGGGTCATTTTTGACCTTCGACCTGCTTAGATGCGAATTTCTTGTGGGCAGTTGGTTTATCCTATTGGCCACTACTTTAGTTCCAAATTTGAATGCTTTAAGTGTATGCGTTTAGACGTGATTGGCATATATCGATTTAACTTTAGAGGGTCATTTTTGACCTTCGACCTGCTTATATGCGAATTTCTTGTGGGCAGTTGGTTTATCCTATTGGCCACTACTTTAGTTCCAAATTTGAATGCTTTAAGTGTATGCGTTTAGACGTGATTGGCATATATCGATTTAACTTTAGAGGGTCATTTTTGACCTTCGACCTGGTTTGATGCGAATTTCTTGTGGGCAGTTGGTTTATCCTATTGGCCACTACTTTAGTTCCAAATTTGAATGCTTTAAGTGTATGCGTTTAGACGTGATTGGCATATATCGATTTAACTTTAGAGGGTCATTTTTGACCTTCGACCTGCTTATATGCGAATTTCTTGTGGGCAGTTGGTTTATCCTATTGGCCACTACTTTAGTTCCAAATTTGAATGCTTTAAGTGTATGCGTTTAGACGTGATTGGCATATATCGATTTAACTTTAGAGGGTCATTTTTGACCTTCGACCTGCTTATATGCGAATTTCTTGTGGGCAGTTGGTTTATCCTATTGGCCACTACTTTAGTTCCAAATTTGAATGCTTTAAGTGTATGCGTTTAGACGTGATTGGCATATATCGATTTAACTTTAGAGGGTCATTTTTGACCTTCGACCTGGTTTGATGCGAATTTCTTGTGGGCAGTTGGTTTATCCTATTGGCCACTACTTTAGTTCCAAATTTGAATGCTTTAAGTGTATGCGTTTAGACGTGATTGGCATATATCGATTTAACTTTAGAGGGTCATTTTTGACCTTCGACCTGGTTTGATGCGAATTTCTTGTGGGCAGTTGGTTTATCCTATTGGCCACTACTTTAGTTCCAAATTTGAATGCTTTAAGTGTATGCGTTTAGACGTGATTGGCATATATCGATTTAACTTTAGAGGGTCATTTTTGACCTTCGACCTGCTTATATGCGAATTTCTTGTGGGCAGTTGGTTTATCCTATTGGCCACTACTTTAGTTCCAAATTTGAATGCTTTAAGTGTATGCGTTTAGACGTGATTGGCATATATCGATTTAACTTTAGAGGGTCATTTTTGACCTTCGACCTGGTTTGATGCGAATTTCTTGTGGGCAGTTGGTTTATCCTATTGGCCACTACTTTAGTTCCAAATTTGAATGCTTTAAGTGTATGCGTTTAGACGTGATTGGCATATATCGATTTAACTTTAGAGGGTCATTTTTGACCTTCGACCTGGTTTGATGCGAATTTCTTGTGGGCAGTTGGTTTATCCTATTGGCCACTACTTTAGTTCCAAATTTGAATGCTTTAAGTGTATGCGTTTAGACGTGATTGGCATATATCGATTTAACTTTAGAGGGTCATTTTTGACCTTCGACCTGGTTTGATGCGAATTTCTTGTGGGCAGTTGGTTTATCCTATTGGCCACTACTTTAGTTCCAAATTTGAATGCTTTAAGTGTATGCGTTTAGACGTGATTGGCATATATCGATTTAACTTTAGAGGGTCATTTTTGACCTTCGACCTGGTTTGATGCGAATTTCTTGTGGGCAGTTGGTTTATCCTATTGGCCACTACTTTAGTTCCAAAATTGAATGTTTTAAGTGTATGCGTTTAGACGTGATTGGCATATATCGATTTAACTTTAGAGGGTCATTTTTGACCTTCGACCTGCTTAGATGCGAATTTCTTGTGGGCAGTTGGTTTATCCTATTGGCCACTACTTTAGTTCCAAATTTGAATGCTTTAAGTGTATGCGTTTAGACGTGATTGGCATATATCGATTTAACTTTAGAGGGTCATTTTTGACCTTCGACCTGCTTATATGCGAATTTCTTGTGGGCAGTTGGTTTATCCTATTGGCCACTACTTTAGTTCCAAATTTGAATGCTTTAAGTGTATGCGTTTAGACGTGATTGGCATATATCGATTTAACTTTAGAGGGTCATTTTTGACCTTCGACCTGGTTTGATGCGAATTTCTTGTGGGCAGTTGGTTTATCCTATTGGCCACTACTTTAGTTCCAAATTTGAATGCTTTAAGTGTATGCGTTTAGACGTGATTGGCATATATCGATTTAACTTTAGAGGGTCATTTTTGACCTTCGACCTGGTTTGATGCGAATTTCTTGTGGGCAGTTGGTTTATCCTATTGGCCACTACTTTAGTTCCAAATTTGAATGCTTTAAGTGTATGCGTTTAGACGTGATTGGCATATATCGATTTAACTTTAGAGGGTCATTTTTGACCTTCGACCTGCTTATATGCGAATTTCTTGTGGGCAGTTGGTTTATCCTATTGGCCACTACTTTAGTTCCAAATTTGAATGCTTTAAGTGTATGCGTTTAGACGTGATTGGCATATATCGATTTAACTTTAGAGGGTCATTTTTGACCTTCGACCTGGTTTGATGCGAATTTCTTGTGGGCAGTTGGTTTATCCTATTGGCCACTACTTTAGTTCCAAATTTGAATGCTTTAAGTGTATGCGTTTAGACGTGATTGGCATATATCGATTTAACTTTAGAGGGTCATTTTTGACCTTCGACCTGGTTTGATGCGAATTTCTTGTGGGCAGTTGGTTTATCCTATTGGCCACTACTTTAGTTCCAAATTTGAATGCTTTAAGTGTATGCGTTTAGACGTGATTGGCATATATCGATTTAACTTTAGAGGGTCATTTTTGACCTTCGACCTGCTTAGATGCGAATTTCTTGTGGGCAGTTGGTTTATCCTATTGGCCACTACTTTAGTTCCAAATTTGAATGCTTTAAGTGTATGCGTTTAGACGTGATTGGCATATATCGATTTAACTTTAGAGGGTCATTTTTGACCTTCGACCTGCTTATATGCGAATTTCTTGTGGGCAGTTGGTTTATCCTATTGGCCACTACTTTAGTTCCAAATTTGAATGCTTTAAGTGTATGCGTTTAGACGTGATTGGCATATATCGATTTAACTTTAGAGGGTCATTTTTGACCTTCGACCTGCTTATATGCGAATTTCTTGTGGGCAGTTGGTTTATCCTATTGGCCACTACTTTAGTTCCAAATTTGAATGCTTTAAGTGTATGCGTTTAGACGTGATTGGCATATATCGATTTAACTTTAGAGGGTCATTTTTGACCTTCGACCTGGTTTGATGCGAATTTCTTGTGGGCAGTTGGTTTATCCTATTGGCCACTACTTTAGTTCCAAATTTGAATGCTTTAAGTGTATGCGTTTAGACGTGATTGGCATATATCGATTTAACTTTAGAGGGTCATTTTTGACCTTCGACCTGCTTATATGCGAATTTCTTGTGGGCAGTTGGTTTATCCTATTGGCCACTACTTTAGTTCCAAATTTGAATGCTTTAAGTGTATGCGTTTAGACGTGATTGGCATATATCGATTTAACTTTAGAGGGTCATTTTTGACCTTCGACCTGGTTTGATGCGAATTTCTTGTGGGCAGTTGGTTTATCCTATTGGCCACTACTTTAGTTCCAAATTTGAATGCTTTAAGTGTATGCGTTTAGACGTGATTGGCATATATCGATTTAACTTTAGAGGGTCATTTTTGACCTTCGACCTGCTTAGATGCGAATTTCTTGTGGGCAGTTGGTTTATCCTATTGGCCACTACTTTAGTTCCAAATTTGAATGCTTTAAGTGTATGCGTTTAGACGTGATTGGCATATATCGATTTAACTTTAGAGGGTCATTTTTGACCTTCGACCTGCTTATATGCGAATTTCTTGTGGGCAGTTGGTTTATCCTATTGGCCACTACTTTAGTTCCAAATTTGAATGCTTTAAGTGTATGCGTTTAGACGTGATTGGCATATATCGATTTAACTTTAGAGGGTCATTTTTGACCTTCGACCTGCTTATATGCGAATTTCTTGTGGGCAGTTGGTTTATCCTATTGGCCACTACTTTAGTTCCAAATTTGAATGCTTTAAGTGTATGCGTTTAGACGTGATTGGCATATATCGATTTAACTTTAGAGGGTCATTTTTGACCTTCGACCTGGTTTGATGCGAATTTCTTGTGGGCAGTTGGTTTATCCTATTGGCCACTACTTTAGTTCCAAATTTGAATGCTTTAAGTGTATGCGTTTAGACGTGATTGGCATATATCGATTTAACTTTAGAGGGTCATTTTTGACCTTCGACCTGCTTATATGCGAATTTCTTGTGGGCAGTTGGTTTATCCTATTGGCCACTACTTTAGTTCCAAATTTGAATGCTTTAAGTGTATGCGTTTAGACGTGATTGGCATATATCGATTTAACTTTAGAGGGTCATTTTTGACCTTCGACCTGGTTTGATGCGAATTTCTTGTGGGCAGTTGGTTTATCCTATTGGCCACTACTTTAGTTCCAAATTTGAATGCTTTAAGTGTATGCGTTTAGACGTGATTGGCATATATCGATTTAACTTTAGAGGGTCATTTTTGACCTTCGACCTGCTTATATGCGAATTTCTTGTGGGCAGTTGGTTTATCCTATTGGCCACTACTTTAGTTCCAAATTTGAATGCTTTAAGTGTATGCGTTTAGACGTGATTGGCATATATCGATTTAACTTTAGAGGGTCATTTTTGACCTTCGACCTGGTTTGATGCGAATTTCTTGTGGGCAGTTGGTTTATCCTATTGGCCACTACTTTAGTTCCAAATTTGAATGCTTTAAGTGTATGCGTTTAGACGTGATTGGCATATATCGATTTAACTTTAGAGGGTCATTTTTGACCTTCGACCTGCTTATATGCGAATTTCTTGTGGGCAGTTGGTTTATCCTATTGGCCACTACTTTAGTTCCAAATTTGAATGCTTTAAGTGTATGCGTTTAGACGTGATTGGCATATATCGATTTAACTTTAGAGGGTCATTTTTGACCTTCGACCTGGTTTGATGCGAATTTCTTGTGGGCAGTTGGTTTATCCTATTGGCCACTACTTTAGTTCCAAATTTGAATGCTTTAAGTGTATGCGTTTAGACGTGATTGGCATATATCGATTTAACTTTAGAGGGTCATTTTTGACCTTCGACCTGCTTATATGCGAATTTCTTGTGGGCAGTTGGTTTATCCTATTGGCCACTACTTTAGTTCCAAATTTGAATGCTTTAAGTGTATGCGTTTAGACGTGATTGGCATATATCGATTTAACTTTAGAGGGTCATTTTTGACCTTCGACCTGGTTTGATGCGAATTTCTTGTGGGCAGTTGGTTTATCCTATTGGCCACTACTTTAGTTCCAAATTTGAATGCTTTAAGTGTATGCGTTTAGACGTGATTGGCATATATCGATTTAACTTTAGAGGGTCATTTTTGACCTTCGACCTGCTTATATGCGAATTTCTTGTGGGCAGTTGGTTTATCCTATTGGCCACTACTTTAGTTCCAAATTTGAATGCTTTAAGTGTATGCGTTTAGACGTGATTGGCATATATCGATTTAACTTTAGAGGGTCATTTTTGACCTTCGACCTGGTTTGATGCGAATTTCTTGTGGGCAGTTGGTTTATCCTATTGGCCACTACTTTAGTTCCAAATTTGAATGCTTTAAGTGTATGCGTTTAGACGTGATTGGCATATATCGATTTAACTTTAGAGGGTCATTTTTGACCTTCGACCTGCTTAGATGCGAATTTCTTGTGGGCAGTTGGTTTATCCTATTGGCCACTACTTTAGTTCCAAATTTGAATGCTTTAAGTGTATGCGTTTAGACGTGATTGGCATATATCGATTTAACTTTAGAGGGTCATTTTTGACCTTCGACCTGCTTATATGCGAATTTCTTGTGGGCAGTTGGTTTATCCTATTGGCCACTACTTTAGTTCCAAATTTGAATGCTTTAAGTGTATGCGTTTAGACGTGATTGGCATATATCGATTTAACTTTAGAGGGTCATTTTTGACCTTCGACCTGCTTATATGCGAATTTCTTGTGGGCAGTTGGTTTATCCTATTGGCCACTACTTTAGTTCCAAATTTGAATGCTTTAAGTGTATGCGTTTAGACGTGATTGGCATATATCGATTTAACTTTAGAGGGTCATTTTTGACCTTCGACCTGGTTTGATGCGAATTTCTTGTGGGCAGTTGGTTTATCCTATTGGCCACTACTTTAGTTCCAAATTTGAATGTTTTAAGTGTATGCGTTTAGACGTGATTGGCATATATCGATTTAACTTTAGAGGGTCATTTTTGACCTTCGACCTGCTTATATGCGAATTTCTTGTGGGCAGTTGGTTTATCCTATTGGCCACTACTTTAGTTCCAAATTTGAATGCTTTAAGTGTATGCGTTTAGACGTGATTGGCATATATCGATTTAACTTTAGAGGGTCATTTTTGACCTTCGACCTGCTTATATGCGAATTTCTTGTGGGCAGTTGGTTTATCCTATTGGCCACTACTTTAGTTCCAAATTTGAATGCTTTAAGTGTATGCGTTTAGACGTGATTGGCATATATCGATTTAACTTTAGAGGGTCATTTTTGACCTTCGACCTGGTTTGATGCGAATTTCTTGTGGGCAGTTGGTTTATCCTATTGGCCACTACTTTAGTTCCAAATTTGAATGTTTTAAGTGTATGCGTTTAGACGTGATTGGCATATATCGATTTAACTTTAGAGGGTCATTTTTGACCTTCGACCTGCTTATATGCGAATTTCTTGTGGGCAGTTGGTTTATCCTATTGGCCACTACTTTAGTTCCAAATTTGAATGCTTTAAGTGTATGCGTTTAGACGTGATTGGCATATATCGATTTAACTTTAGAGGGTCATTTTTGACCTTCGACCTGCTTATATGCGAATTTCTTGTGGGCAGTTGGTTTATCCTATTGGCCACTACTTTAGTTCCAAATTTGAATGCTTTAAGTGTATGCGTTTAGACGTGATTGGCATATATCGATTTAACTTTAGAGGGTCATTTTTGACCTTCGACCTGGTTTGATGCGAATTTCTTGTGGGCAGTTGGTTTATCCTATTGGCCACTACTTTAGTTCCAAATTTGAATGTTTTAAGTGTATGCGTTTAGACGTGATTGGCATATATCGATTTAACTTTAGAGGGTCATTTTTGACCTTCGACCTGCTTATATGCGAATTTCTTGTGGGCAGTTGGTTTATCCTATTGGCCACTACTTTAGTTCCAAATTTGAATGCTTTAAGTGTATGCGTTTAGACGTGATTGGCATATATCGATTTAACTTTAGAGGGTCATTTTTGACCTTCGACCTGCTTATATGCGAATTTCTTGTGGGCAGTTGGTTTATCCTATTGGCCACTACTTTAGTTCCAAATTTGAATGCTTTAAGTGTATGCGTTTAGACGTGATTGGCATATATCGATTTAACTTTAGAGGGTCATTTTTGACCTTCGACCTGCTTATATGCGAATTTCTTGTGGGCAGTTGGTTTATCCTATTGGCCACTACTTTAGTTCCAAATTTGAATGCTTTAAGTGTATGCGTTTAGACGTGATTGGCATATATCGATTTAACTTTAGAGGGTCATTTTTGACCTTCGACCTGGTTTGATGCGAATTTCTTGTGGGCAGTTGGTTTATCCTATTGGCCACTACTTTAGTTCCAAATTTGAATGTTTTAAGTGTATGCGTTTAGACGTGATTGGCATATATCGATTTAACTTTAGAGGGTCATTTTTGACCTTCGACCTGCTTATATGCGAATTTCTTGTGGGCAGTTGGTTTATCCTATTGGCCACTACTTTAGTTCCAAATTTGAATGCTTTAAGTGTATGCGTTTAGACGTGATTGGCATATATCGATTTAACTTTAGAGGGTCATTTTTGACCTTCGACCTGGTTTGATGCGAATTTCTTGTGGGCAGTTGGTTTATCCTATTGGCCACTACTTTAGTTCCAAATTTGAATGTTTTAAGTGTATGCGTTTAGACGTGATTGGCATATATCGATTTAACTTTAGAGGGTCATTTTTGACCTTCGACCTGCTTATATGCGAATTTCTTGTGGGCAGTTGGTTTATCCTATTGGCCACTACTTTAGTTCCAAATTTGAATGCTTTAAGTGTATGCGTTTAGACGTGATTGGCATATATCGATTTAACTTTAGAGGGTCATTTTTGACCTTCGACCTGGTTTGATGCGAATTTCTTGTGGGCAGTTGGTTTATCCTATTGGCCACTACTTTAGTTCCAAATTTGAATGTTTTAAGTGTATGCGTTTAGACGTGATTGGCATATATCGATTTAACTTTAGAGGGTCATTTTTGACCTTCGACCTGCTTATATGCGAATTTCTTGTGGGCAGTTGGTTTATCCTATTGGCCACTACTTTAGTTCCAAATTTGAATGCTTTAAGTGTATGCGTTTAGACGTGATTGGCATATATCGATTTAACTTTAGAGGGTCATTTTTGACCTTCGACCTGGTTTGATGCGAATTTCTTGTGGGCAGTTGGTTTATCCTATTGGCCACTACTTTAGTTCCAAATTTGAATGTTTTAAGTGTATGCGTTTAGACGTGATTGGCATATATCGATTTAACTTTAGAGGGTCATTTTTGACCTTCGACCTGCTTATATGCGAATTTCTTGTGGGCAGTTGGTTTATCCTATTGGCCACTACTTTAGTTCCAAATTTGAATGCTTTAAGTGTATGCGTTTAGACGTGATTGGCATATATCGATTTAACTTTAGAGGGTCATTTTTGACCTTCGACCTGCTTATATGCGAATTTCTTGTGGGCAGTTGGTTTATCCTATTGGCCACTACTTTAGTTCCAAATTTGAATGCTTTAAGTGTATGCGTTTAGACGTGATTGGCATATATCGATTTAACTTTAGAGGGTCATTTTTGACCTTCGACCTGGTTTGATGCGAATTTCTTGTGGGCAGTTGGTTTATCCTATTGGCCACTACTTTAGTTCCAAATTTGAATGTTTTAAGTGTATGCGTTTAGACGTGATTGGCATATATCGATTTAACTTTAGAGGGTCATTTTTGACCTTCGACCTGCTTATATGCGAATTTCTTGTGGGCAGTTGGTTTATCCTATTGGCCACTACTTTAGTTCCAAATTTGAATGCTTTAAGTGTATGCGTTTAGACGTGATTGGCATATATCGATTTAACTTTAGAGGGTCATTTTTGACCTTCGACCTGGTTTGGGTATACAGTAAGCGAATCTTAAGTAGCAATTCTGTAACACCTGAAGTTTATTTTTTAAACACTTTGTCAAAAATCCGTAGTAGACCGGACATCCGTATTCAATAAGACTTAATACGAGAGCACTTGTAAGTCTCCACTTTACATCTTGAGGCAGCAAAGACCTGTAACTCCACAGCGATTTCAACTTCGCGTAACACTCACCATATTTTTTAGTGACGTGCCTTTCGATTTAACTTTAAGTACATTTGGATTCTATGAGTATTTAACCCACTACGTAGCGGTATAGTTTTAAAAAATTGCATAGTTTTAGCCATAGTTTCAATTGTTTTGAATTAATGAGAAATGTAAAAATTATGCATTTTTCCCTCGTATTGTTATGATAGACCATAAATTGTTTAAAAATCGAATAAAACCGTAGATAAAACTTAGGAACACTTGGAACAAAACCAAAGTGTTTTAATTCAGTTTTATTCCATTTTTTAGATCGTTACGACAACCCAACAACCTAAAAGTATGTGAGGATTCCATCAAAAATTAAGACAAACTCGCGACTATTAAAGGATTTTATAAACTTTTTCACGAAAGGAACCATTAGATGATTTATGGTTGGCGTTTACGAGACAGAAGATAACTATCGTTTACTACCTCGCACTCATGGTGCATTATAGACGGTACAAGCCGGTCTGTTTAGTTGGAGATCTCCCAAACTAAAAAGAATTTTCTGATTTTTATAGTTTTGTTTGAAAGACAAAGATTACAGTAGCGTTTGGCTATGACGGACCCGTTTGTAACATACTCGCGGCTATAACGTACTAATTTCGAGCAACGAAAAGTTCTACATACATATGCCCTGTATTTTATTTCGCCGATTATATCGAACCTCGGATATAACGAACGCTTTTTGGTACATTTTACTGGTTTGTTATAAGAGTACTTTACTGTCTTTCTGGTACCTAAAATAATTTTTATAATCATCTACTTTGAAATCTCTTCAGAAAAAAATCAAATGTTAAGAAAATTTACGCAACAATTTTTAGATGATTTTCAAACCGCTGTATATTTTTAAATAATTGATCGATTGACTTGAAATTTATTACAAATGTGTCGTATTTACTAAACATGCTTGGTTGATTTAGGACGAGTTGTACATTAATAGCTTTAGCCCATTGATCACTACTTAAGTTTCAAATAAGTTTAGGTGTTTACAAGTCATTGGCAAGCATCGATTTAACAGTTTAATTTTTACAAGTGGGAGAGCTGATTTAGATTTTTTTGCTTTTAGATGCCAATGAATACAAGGAATTGATGGAAAGTAATCATATGCGGCCTGGAAAACGGAAAACGGCTGTAAGAACAATAAACTTCTTATTAAAACTCAATTTAGTTTGTATTTTGGGAGACTTACCGCTGAATTTAATATTCGATCAGACCATAAGTGGCGTCAACCGTAAATACAGCATTGTACGATGGGTTGCAAGTTAAGTTTTTCGGTTAAGAATGATAAACACGTTGATGTGGAACGATTTACTATCTTAAACGGAGTCACAAAGTATCGATTTGGATAACAGATGTAAACTAAACTTATAATAATTAAAAACTAACTTAAATACTAATGTAATTAACAAAAAGTTATTAACTCATCACTTCCGCAACCTTGCATTATAAACAAACATAATCAGCATTTCCTGATAACCTTGCAAGGTAAACGAAATGATGTTAACAATAATTCATGACCTATCTAATATGACACAATACATAACATCTCCCCCCTTAAGATAAAATTTTAAAGGGTGAAAGACTTGAAAATTTTTATTTTATCTGATAGCTATGTATTAGTCGTACTTGTATCAAATGAGTTTCCAATTTTTGGTTCCTGTAACTCTCTAACGTGGACCTCTTTATTTTCTTCTCTTTCCTTTTGCCTGCTTTGATAAAATTTTATTACATAATACATTATTAATATGAACATTATTATATACATTAAAACTGTGTACAAACTAACATTGTTATAGTGAAATTTTTCTGACTTGATTTTTGGTGATCTCACTTTTAATTATGTTACAATTTTTTGGTCTACTCGAGAAATTAATCAAATCCACTTCACAAGGGTTGTTATCACTCACTGGGTTCAATATTTCTAATTCACATATGAAGTTTGACCGCACTGTCTCTATGCATCTATTATTGAATTGGCCGTAGATTTTTTTCACTCAGGATGAGGAATTTTGTTTTTAGAATGACTAGGTTATAATTGTTTTGACTTTGGATGGGTAAAGGAAATAGCTGATAGTAATTATAATTTTGTTTCTCTACTAATGGAATTTCTAAAATGAATACTATTTGACTTAGTATAACCTTTTATCTTGATGATCGAATAGTAGTGTATCAATTTCTTGTGCGTAATTATTGAAGGATGTAAGATGTTTAACTTTGCAAATGTTATGGCATTCTCTATAGTTTGTAAAAGTTTCGAAATTGTATCGATCGCAGCTAACAGTTGCGTTATCCATTTTTTTTTTCTATTTCTACCCTTAATCATTAATTGTTTAAATTGTAACTTAACTTGACTAGTTTTAAATTCTAATAAATAAATATAATTATACATCTCATTAACATAACTACTCCCATATTTACTATTTCTAATTAATCTCTAATTAAGTAATTCTGTGATGTAGAAGGTTGTGGATAAAATGATGACGATTCTGTATCAATTGGTCGTCTTAAATTTTTTAAATGTACTGTACGTCCTAGGTTGTTTGATTTTTTCTATTATCTAATTTTTGAATTACAGCTTTACCTTCTGGTAAAATTTTAGTTATTTGAAATGGTCCATTAAATTTTTCTCCCGTTTTGTTCCGTAGGAACTTATAACTTTTTTCGTAGACTGTTTGTCCTACTTTAAAAGGGTTATCTATTTCTGAATTAAATTTGTGTACTACCTTTTCTTTATTAGCAATTAACCTTTCATTTACTTTATCATACGCGAGAGCTAATTTTTCTTTATGTTTGTTCAAATAATTGTTATACATTTGTTGATTGTAAAATATATCAAAAGGATCTCTTGAATTTGTATGTCCTAAAGTTAATTCTAGTGGGGTTAATTTAGTACTTGAATGTATAGTATTATTATATGCAATAATAGCGTATTTAATAATTTGTCCTATTGTTTCTTGGGAATTTTTTCTTAATAATCGCACATGCTCTAATAGACTCGAATGAAATCTCTCGATAAGTCCGTTAGATTCTGGATGATGAGGGGTAGTAAAATGTATCTTGACTTTGTGCATTTCTAAAAGTTCTTTGACCATGTGATTTTCAAATTCGGCACCTCTGTCTGAGGTTATGCTTTCGGGAAGTCCGTAAAATGAGAAATAATTAATTAATGCTTCTACTATATCTAACGCGTTTTTAGATTTTACTTCTATCGCTTGGCCTAATTTGGTAAAAGCATCTACTATAGTTAAAAATTTGGTATTTTCTAAAGTAAATAAATCTATATGTACTTTTTCAAATGGTCTATGAGGTGTGTCGCTTAACATCATCTCTATTTTAGGAGGCTGTCTCTCATATTTCGATTTTTTACATAATTCACAGTTTGTTATAAATTTGGTAACTTTTTCTTGCATTAGCGGAAAATAATACTTTCGTTGTAACTGCCTTAATGTCTCAGTTACTCCTCTATGATTTGTTTTACTTTCGTGTTGGTTTTTAATAACCTGTTGTATTGAATCTTCTTCGTGTAATAATTCTCTTCGTTCTGTACAATAAATTAATTCCGGACCAGTTTTATTAAAGTGTGTAGATATTATTTGGCTAAAAAGTTTAAATATTTTTTCCGTTTCAAAATGAATATAATATTTTTTCTTTTCTAAAGTATAATCTTTGATAAATTTTATAATTTCTTTTTCCAAATTGTCTCGACTTATTTGTACGTGATATATTTTAATTTTCCCATATTGCTCTATTTTCACTGGTTTTGCCTTTGTATAAACTTCATGTATAAAATATTGGTTTGGTTTGGAGTCGATCACATCTGAAGATATTTTGATTGTTTGGCAACTTACATTTTCATTTCCTGATTCGACAGTTTCATCTTCAGTGACTTTATTTAATTCTTCTTCGTTGTCAACTGGAGTTTCTTCTATCTCTCGTAATAAACTGTCTATTTCTTGATCGTCGTAATTATTTATTAATGATGCGGTTTCTGTTACGTTTATTTTAATCCTAGATAATGCATCAGCATTGGTATTCACATTACCTTGTTTATATACTAACTCGTAATCGTATTCTTCTAGTTTAATCTTCCAACGTTGCAATTTTGAATTTGGTTCTTTCAATTTTGATAACCATACCAACGGCCTGTGATCTGAATAAATTACAAATTTTCTACCATATAAGTATGGTCGGAAATATTTAACTGCCCAAACTACGGCGAGTAACTCTTTTTCTATTGTGCTATACTTTTGTTCGCTGTCGTTTAATGTTCGGGATGCATAACAAATAGGTTTGTCCGTTCCTACTGTTCCTTGAGACAAAACTGCACCTAACGCTACGTTAGAGGCATCGGTTGTTACTATAAATGGTTTATTAAAATCGGGGTATTGTAAAATTGGGTAGTTTGTGATTAAATTTTTGCATTTATTGAAAGCATTTAAAAATTCGCTATCGTGAACTATTTTTTGACCTTTCTTTAGGCATTTAGTTAATGGTTTTGTAATTTGAGCATAATCTTTAATGAATTTCCTGTAGTAGCCTGTTAATCCTAAAAATCCTTTTAGTTCTTTTGTTGTCGTTGGAGTAGGAAACTTTATTACAGCTTCAATTTTCGCTGGGTTAGGTTTTACTCCTTCTGCTGTTACTACATGTCCTAAGAATTGTATCTCTTGTCTCAAAAATTCGCATTTGTCCATCTGAACTTTTAAATTCGCGTTTCTTAATCTATCGAACACTAATTTTAATTTAGACACGTGTTCCTGAAGTGATGTCGAAAAGATCACCAGATCATCCAAGTAAACTATGCAAGCTTCGTTCTGAATTCCTCGCAGTATGTTATCCATTAGTCGCTGGAACGTTGCCGGAGCATTTTTTAATCCAAACGGCATTCTCTTATATTCATAATGACCTCTTGGGGTGCTAAACGCTGTTTTCTCAATATCTCTAGGATTCATCTCAATTTGGTGATACCCGGAAGCTAAATCGAGTGTCGAAAAGTATTTACATTTACCTAATTTGTCGAGAATTTCACTTATTTGTGGTAATGGATATTTATCTTCTAAACATTTTTCATTGAGTTGTCTATAATCAACTACCATCCTGTATTTCGGTTTACCAGACGCATCAGTTTTCTTAGGTACAACAATGACCGGACTACTCCATGGACTATGGGAGTGTTGAATTATATCATTCTCTAATAATTCTTCTACTTGTCGTTCTACTTCCTGTTGTTGAGAGTACGGTAATCTATATGATTTCTTAAAAATTGGTTTTTCGTCCGTTGTCCTAATTTCGTGTTTTACTAAATGTGTAAATGTTAACGGTAGTTTGGTACAATGGAAAATATCTCTATATTCGAAACATAGTTGACGTATTGCTTGATATTCTTCTTTATTTAAATGCTCTAGTCTCAAATTTTTCATATTTTCTTTTAATAAATTATCTACGTTTCTGTCGTGGTTAATTTCGTAATTATTGACTTCTAGTTCATTAACTGTATCATCCACTTCTGTTACGTCTAAAGGTTCTAAATTTATTTCTTGATAATTCTCCGTACTATTAATTATCGTTAAAATTGCTGCGTTTTCTTTAATTGTTACTAAACATTGAGGTATTTCTATTCCTTTTGCTAACTCAACATGTTCGATTATTCCGTAATGTAAGTTTGATTTTACTGGTACTTTTACCACTTTTTGATTTCTAGGTTCTAATTTAATTAGTTTACTTTTATTATTAGGCTCGAAGTAAATAGGAATATTACAAAATCTTGTAATTAAAACATTTTTTCTTAAATCGATATTGGCGTTTAAAAATCTTAATAAATCCATACCTATTAAACCATCATATTTTTCGTTAAATTTAAATACGTGAAATTTGAAATAATCCTTAGTATTGAAAATTTTCGGTAACGGTATTTCAGCAATGTATTTGTGAATACTTGTTTGATGAGCCGTTTTTATTTGAAAAGGCGATTCTTTTATGAAATTCGAATAATATTTATACGCTAATTGTGGGTCAATCAAAGATTTAGATGAACCAGTGTCTATCATTAATTTTATATTTAAGTTTGGTATTTTTATATAAGGTAAGCTAGGACTACTGATATGAGATAAATCAATTAAGTTTGTTCGTATTGGAGGCTTCGCTCTAAAAAATTTACATCTCTAATTTCCTGTTCTGTATTTTCAGATACCTCTTGTTGAAATAATTCTTGGGTTACATAGTTTGACCGATTTGGGGGTCTGATAGATCTAGTGTTTCCCGATGAAGTATCCATTGGTTCAGGTTTAAAATTTTGTTGTTGATTATTGGAAAATTGTGGTCGATGTTGAAACTGATTCGTTTGATTTGTTGAAGCATAGTTTCTATTAAAATTGGGGCGATTATGTTGATTGAAATTGAAACGATTTTGTTGATTAAAATTGGGACGATTTTGATGATTGAAACGATTCTGTTGATTAAAATTGGGACGATTTTGTTGATTGAAATTTCTGTTGAAACTATTTGCTGGTCTGTTGAAATTATTACGATGTGAATTATGATTAAATTGTGGTCTAATTGAGTTATTGTTATTTTGAAAATTATTATTTTGAAAACGATTTTGGTTGCTCATATTTTGAAAATTGTTACTTCTATTTGGTTTGTCGAAGAAATTGGTTCTCGTAAAATTATTCCTAGCATAATTAAAGTTTTCTTCTTCAATAACATACGATATTGCCTGTTCTAAATTATCCGGATCTTTTAACCTAATTGCTAAACTATTTTGCAATCCACGTAAAAATGCTTCTAAAGCTTGCTGCTCGTAAATTGCTGTTTTGATTAGTTTCGTTGCTCTTTCATCTTCTGACAGTTGAATTTTTGTTAATAACAGCCCTAAAAGATCTTGGCACCTATTACCAAAATTTACTTGAGTTTCATTTTTTTCTTGCCTAATTCTCATTAGATCTCCTACTAAGCAACTCTCATCTCTTTGATCCGCAAAGAATTGCAACAATAAGTTTTTTATTGCCGCCCAACTATTTAAATTTGGCCTACTTCCTACTAAATTCAAAGCCCTGCCTTTTAGTTTTCCTAATATAGCCCTTCTTAAAAATTCGTTTATAATATTATCGGGATTATCCCTATCGGCAAATGTGTTCAATAAATATTCGCTCGCTTGGAGGAATATCGCAAGTGTCGCTTGATTACCATCGAATTCTGGTATCGCGTCTAAATGAAATTTTTGCAGAGTTATAGCCATTTTATTTACAAAATTAAAAATATTACTTGTATAAAATTTTTGTTTGCCGACTTGATTCACTTGTATTCAATTACCAGATTAATTAGTTACCTATTTTAATTATCCACCTCGTTATTATTTTATTCGACTTTTATAATTATTATCAGTTTTGGAAAGGAATTTACTTTTAAAGGAAAGTGAAAAGTTCTTACTCTCTTATCTGCATTTCTTCAATAGTGTACTAATTTTCTTTTCAATCCAGGTGGTTGTGACTTGGCGATGTGGTCCAAATTTTTCCACAATATGCTGGATCTTCTGCTCTTCTTTAATTTCCCCGAATTTCGCGATTTGGTCGATTTTCGGTCGATGATCGTGGTTCCAAATAGCCAATTAGTTGTTAAAACACTGCGATGACTTGACTTGATGTTCTCTCAAATTTACCACCGCTTGACTATCCTGCCGACTGCGCCAGTTAAGTTTTTCGGTTAAGAATGATAAACACGTTGATGTGGAACGATTTACTATCTTAAACGGAGTCACAAAGTATCGATTTGGATAACAGATGTAAACTAAACTTATAATAATTAAAAACTAACTTAAATACTAATGTAATTAACAAAAAGTTATTAACTCATCACTTCCGCAACCTTGCATTATAAACAAACATAATCAGCATTTCCTGATAACCTTGCAAGGTAAACGAAATGATGTTAACAATAATTCATGACCTATCTAATATGACACAATACATAACATGCATATGTAAGTAATTTTTACCTAAGGCTCGCTGTGCACGGTCGCTTGATTTTAACACAATTTTTAATCGTCTATAATAGATCTCAATACAACAAATGAGTGTTAGCACACAAGCAATAATGAAATTGATGATTGCCTGTGCGCTAACACTCATTTGATGTGTTGAAATAAATTAAAAATTGTGTTAAAATTATTGGTCTGTGTGTTACCAGCCTTATTTTACCCTTGTGGAAGGAGGCGTGGTATGTTAGCCATTTTTCTAACCTAACCTTAGATTTTGATGTTAAAAATTAAAAAGTCCAGACCATTTATTTTAGTTAGTTTATTTATGGTCCAGTCCTCCTACAAATCGCTTAATGGATACTTACAAATAAGTACCGAGTTGACAAAGTGACAAAAGTTATAGCCGTTTTTATCTGTTCTTTGATTTAGTATTATAACCTATTATAAATTATAAGGGAAGCAAATTGTTCGCTGATTCTGAAGTTCTCGTAATCTCTGCAGTGAAGAATGTTTTTCAGGTTTCAGGTATTTAAATGCTTTTTGGACTGTACCAACGTCAAGTTTACATTACTACCTATCAACATCTCTCTTATTCCCGTTCTGCAAATTTTAAATGATTTATGAATTGGAAAGGTAAATAACAATGTCATTGTAAAAAGACCTAAGAAAAGTAACTCTTGTTTAATCCATTTATTTAGTAGTAAGAAATCTCTAATTTTAGAGAGAAGAATTGAGGATATCCCAATTTACCTACGTGATTGAAATATCTACACAAAATATTGTATATATGCTTTACAAGATGGTTTAGTTTAAAATAGGAGACAACTTGTATTTAAAGGGGTAAATATTAATTCATATTAGTTGATTTTAAATCAAGAAAAAGTATTTTTAATGTAGAAATTGGATATTAGTTTTACGCCTAAGTGCAGGCGTAAAACTAATTCCACCCCGAACGTGGAATTACCTATATGTTAGGTGCATTGAAACTTTTTTCTCTTTGGTATGATCGTATTTTATACTTTTATTGTTTTAGAAATTAGAATTCCGAAAGGCGTAAGAAGCTATACAACTATTTGGATATTACAGTCATGCTACGACTGAAACTTGTGGTGATTGATGATGAATGAAGATTTTGGAATTTAATGTTTGTGACTTCCTGAAGACCATTTACTTTAATTATTTGCTGTCAGTAATTAGAAATGGTAAGAAAAGTTATTTAAAAAAAATGTATTTTAATTGCGATTCTTAGATTACGTTTCCAACAACAAACTAAATATATTCTAAATATAGGAATGTTTACTTGAAATTTTCCTAATTCGTTAAAGAGCATTGGTAAGCTGGTTTGGAACATAATAATGCGGTTTGGAACATAACAATAGAACAAGATTTCTGTTTGAAGATTCTAAGAAGATATTTATTTACTATTTTCATTACGTTAACCGAATTCTGCTTTTTGTGTATTAAAAATAAGCACAAATGTTTATTATTAAGTGTCTAGCTGTCTAGTGGTCAATATCCTAAAAGATCTGGTTAATCAGAGGTCATTTCTAAAGCTCATTTCTGATTTATCGGAACTTTTAGGACAATCTTCATTAGACACCTACAAGAATTATGTAAAATTTCGAAACTATTTAATTTTTTTGAAGGTGGAACGCTTTAATTTTTAGTTGACTGAACTATAAATACTTTGTCCTGCACTTTGATTGTTCTACAGCAGGCTAATATTAGTTATAATGTTATTGTAACAAATCTTAATAATTGTTAAGTCTTTTAAAGCAAATATGTAATATTATAATTAACTCTTCTTCTGATAAACTAGATTTAGTTATTAGAAAAATTAATATTGTTAATTACTGTGGTAACAGTTTTAGTTTCAATGATTCTCTTTTCAATTTGTGAATGAAACGTTTTGCTCATGAAAAATGAAAATTTAAATTAGTAAATAGTAATTGATAATAAATTATTTATCGATTTTGTGCTTCTAAGGACACCTAAAGGGCCTAACCGAGCTCGCTCAATCCAGTGTATTAAGGAGTTTGCAAATTTGTTAAATTGCTTCTCGTTAAAGTGGTTTTCTCGTTTTACTATTTATTATAAATCAGTAGTTTCAGCATTGTTTATATGTTCATGAATTAAAATTTATAATTATAACATTAGTTTATTAATTAGTTAAAAGTATTGTGTATTTTTCCTTCTATATTGACCACTTTCTAAGTTGAAATAATGTAAAAGTCGAAATTTGTTAAAACTCCAACATTTTACGCCTATCAATACATAGGCAACACTTGTTACTCTCCCACTACATTATAAATTTTAAACTATTACCATAGAAATTTATAGAGTGGGGTGGTCACGTGACCACCAAAAGTTTATATAAGGCCGAGTTTTGCCATTCAGAAAATTTCTAATCTCCACTTCAAATCAGCTTCGAAGAGAAAGTTTTAGCTTTGCTCGTGTAAAAAATCAACTTCAACTTTTTGAATTTTTTTTTCTTGGAAGTTGTTAGGGACATTGTTCTGAATATCTTTAGCGACTTTTGGATCATTTGGTCGAATAATAATGTGGGAAATTAAGTTTTTAAAAATCAATTACTTATTCGTACCTACCACAATATTAATTAACTCTGCATTCTTGTTTGGAAGGTGTTTGGCGCTTCTTAAGACGCTGTTATCTCACCTCTTCTGAGGAGAATTTATTTTTAAATTTATTTTTGTCTTATAATTATTATTGTATGTAAATTACGTTGAAAAAAATAAACGATAGAAAGCAAAAATTTCTTTTATTATAAGCTACCCTATTTATAAGCAAAGTTCTCGTTTTCGGACTAGATAGTTGGAAAGCAAAAGGGTGATAGGGTTTTGGAAATAAATTTTTAATTAAAAAGATACTTTTTGATCAAAAAATTTTTCAAATCATATAAGCGATATAGCGCCTCGTTTCATAACATATTGTCAGTGCCTTTAAAATTCGTTTAAATAAATATTTCTCTTTAATTTATTTCGATTACCTTATCGCCCTTCTGCTCTCCTACTACCTTGTCCGAAAATAGTAAAATTTAAAGAAAATTTTTAAAATCCTAGTTTTAAAAAATCGAAATTATGCAATTCTGAGGGCGCGAATCGTTAGCCCTACTATCGGGGAACATACTTGTTAAATTTGGGGGCTGCTGGTCTTCTAGTTTAGAAGATATTCGACTTTGAAGATATTTTAACTTTTATAAATTTTCAAATTTTGTGTTTTATGTTGAATATCTTCTGAACTAGAGGACCAGCAGCCCTCAAATTTAACAAGTATATTCCCCGATAGTAGAGCTAAAGATTTGCACCCTCAGAATTGCATAAATTTGATTTTTTTAAAACTAGGTTTCTAGAAGTTTCTTTCAAATTTTACAATTTTCGGGCTAGGTAGTAGGAGAGCAGAAGGGCGATAAGGTGGTCGAAATAAATTAAAGAACAATATTTATTTAAATGCTCGTGCTATTATGTTACGCAACGAGGCGTTATCGCTTAAAAGATAAGCGTTTTAATATTCAAAAATATTGGTATTTTAATTCAAAATTTGTTTCGACCACCTTATCGCCCTTCTGCTCTCCTACTACCTAGCCCGAAAATTGTAAAATTTGAAAGAAACTTCTAAAAACATCGTTTTAAAAAAATCGAAATTATGCAATTCTGAGGGCGCGAATCGTTAGCCCTACTATCGGGGAACATACTTGTTAAATTTGGGGGCTGCTGGTCTTCTAGTTTAGAAGATATTCGACTTTTAAGATATTTTAACTTTTATAAATTTTCAAATTTTGTGTTTTATGTTGAATATCTTCTGAACTAGAGGACCAGTAGGCCCCAATTTTAACAAGTATATTCCCCGATGGTAGAGCTAAAGATTTGCACCCTCAGAATTGCATAAATTTGATTTTTTTAAAACTAGGTTTCTAGAAGTTTCTTTCAAATTTTACAATTTTCGGGCTAGGTAGTAGGAGAGCAGAAGGGCGATAAGGTGGTCGAAATAAATTAAAGAACAATATTTATTTAAATGCTCGTGCTATTATGTTACGCAACGAGGCGTTATCGCTTAAAAGATAAGCGTTTTAATATTCAAAAATATTGGTATTTTAATTCAAAATTTGTTTCGACCACCTTATCGCCCTTCTGCTCTCCTACTACCTTGTCCGAAAATTGTAAAATTTAAAGAAAATTTTTAAAATCCTAGTTTTAAAAAATCGAAATTATGCAATTCTGAGGGCGCGAATCGTTAGCCCTACTATCGGGGAACATACTTGTTAAATTTGGGGGCTGCTGGTCTTCTAGTTTAGAAGATATTCGACTTTTAAGATATTTTAACTTTTATAAATTTTCAAATTTTGTGTTTTATGTTGAATATCTTCTGAACTAGAGGACCAGTAGGCCCCAATTTTAACAAGTATATTCCCCGATGGTAGAGCTAAAGATTTGCACCCTCAGAATTGCATAAATTTGATTTTTTTAAAACTAGGTTTCTAGAAGTTTCTTTCAAATTTTACAATTTTCGGGCTAGGTAGTAGGAGAGCAGAAGGGCGATAAGGTGGTCGAAATAAATTAAAGAACAATATTTATTTAAATGCTCGTGCTATTATGTTACGCAACGAGGCGTTATCGCTTAAAAGATAAGCGTTTTAATATTCAAAAATATTGGTATTTTAATTCAAAATTTGTTTCGACCACCTTATCGCCCTTCTGCTCTCCTACTACCTTGTCCGAAAATTGTAAAATTTAAAGAAAATTTTTAAAATCCTAGTTTTAAAAAATCGAAATTATGCAATTCTGAGGGCGCGAATCGTTAGCCCTACTATCGGGGAACATACTTGTTAAATTTGGGGGCTGCTGGTCTTCTAGTTTAGAAGATATTCGACTTTTAAGATATTTTAACTTTTATAAATTTTCAAATTTTGTGTTTTATGTTGAATATCTTCTGAACTAGAGGACCAGCAGCCCCCAAATTTTACAAGTATATTCCCCGATGGTAGAGCTAAAGATTTGCACCCTCAGAATTGCATAAATTCGATTTTTTTAAAACTAGGTTTTTAGAAGTTTCTTTCCAATTTTACAATTTTCGGGCTAGGTAGTAGGAGAGCAGAAGTGCGATAAGGTAATCGAAATAAATTAAAGAGAAATATTTATTTAAACGAATTATAAAAGCACTGACAAAATGTTATGAAACGAGGCGTTATCGCTGATATCGCAATGCTTTTAAAATTCGTTTAAATAAACATTTCTTTTTAATTTATTTCGACCACCTTATCGCCCTTCTGCTCTCCTACTACCTAGCCCGAAAACGAGGACTTTGCTTGTAAATAGGGTAGCTTATAATAAAAGAAATTTTTGCTTTCTATCGTTTATTTTTTTCAACGTAATTTACATACATACAATAATAATTATAAATAAATAATATAATAAAATTATAAGACAAAAATAAATTTAAAAATAACTTCTCCTCAGAAGAGGTGAAATAACAGCGTCTTAAGAAGCGCCAAACGCCTTCCAAACAAGAATGCAGAGTTAATTAATATTGTGGTAGGTACGAATAAGTAATTGATTTTTAAAAACTTAATTTCCCGCATTAATATTCGACCAAATGATCCAAAAGTCGTTAAAGATATTCAGAGCAATGCCTCTAACAACTTCCAATAAAAAAAAATTCAAAAAGTTGAAGTTGATTTTTCACACGAGCAAAGCTAAAATTTTCTCTTCGTAGCTGATTTGAAGTGGAGATTAGAAATTTTCTGAATGGCAAAACTCGGCCTTATATAAACTTTTGGTGGTCATGTGACCACCCCACTCTATAAATTTCTATGGTAATAGTTTAAAATTTATAATGTAGTGGGAGAGTAACAAGTGTTGCCTATGTATTGATAGGCGTAAAATGTTGGAGTTTTAACAAACTTCGACTTTTACATTATTTTAACTTAGAAAGTGGTCAATATAGAAGGAAAAATACACAATACTTTTAACTAGTTAATAAACTAATGTTATAATTATAAATTTTAATACATAAACATATAAACAATGCTGCAACTACTGATTTATAATTTATAATAAATAGTAAAACAAGAAAACCATTTTAACGAGAAGCAATTTAACAAATTTGCAAACTCCTTAATACACTGGATTGAGCGAGCTCGGTTAGGCCCTTTAGGTGTCCTTACAAGCACAAAATCGATAAATAATTTATTATTAATTACTATTTAATAATTTAAATCTTCATTTTTCATGAGCAAAACGATTCATTCACAAATTGAAAAGAGAATCATTGAAACTAAAACTGTTACCACAGTAGTTAACAATATTAATTTTTCTAATAACTAAATCTAGTTTATCAGAAGAAGAGTTAATTATAATATTACATATTTGCTTTAAAAGACTTAACAATTATTAAGATTTGTTACAATAACATTATAACTAATATTAGGCTGCTGTATGTAATAGTATGTAAGCAGTTCGAGGTTCGACCACGAGTTCGAGCACGAACACAGTAGTCGTAAGCACGCGGTAGCGTAAGCATGTATGAAGCGTAATCTTTAATAAATAAAAACAATAACTATAACACTGTAGAACAATCAAAGTGCAGGACAAAGTATTTATAGTTCAGTCAACTAAAAATTAAAGCGTTCCACCTTCAAAAAAATTAAATAGTTTCGAAATTTTACATAATTCTTGTAGGTGTCTAATGAAGATTGTCCTAAAAGTTCCGATAAATCAGAAATGAGCTTTAGAAATGACCTCTGATTAACCAGATCTTTTAGGATATTGACCACTAGACAGCTAGACACTTAATAATAAACATTTGTGCTTATTTTTAATACACATAAAGCAGAATTCGGTTAACGCAATGAAAATAGTAAATAAATATCTTCTAAGAATCTTCAAACAGAAATCTTGTTCTATTGTTATGTTCCAAACCGCATTGTTATGTTCCAAACCAGCTTACCAATGCTCTTTAACGAATTAGGAAAATTTCAAGTAAACATTCCTATATTTAGAATATATTTAGTTTGTTGTTGGAAACGTAATCTAAAAATCGCAATTAAAATACATTTTTTTTAAATAACTTTTCTTACCATTTCTAATTACTGACAGCAAATAATTAAAGTAAATGGTCTTCAGGAAGTCACAAACATTAAATTCCAAAATCTTCATTCATCATCAATCACCACAAGTTTCAGTCGTAGCAAGACTGTAATATCCAAATAGTTGTATAGCTTCTTACGCCTTTCGGAATTCTAATTTCAAAAACAAGAAAAGTATAAAATACAATCATAGCAAAGAGAAAAAAGTTTTAATGCACCTAACATATAGGTAATTCCACGTATTTAATTAAGTAGACGTAAATTATAAAGCAATTGCACCACTGCACACAGCGGTATGGATATTAATTGGTCGCAAATTTTGAGTGAGACTTACCTGTAGTTTTGATCGAGAAGTAGGCTGGTAGTTCATATCTGCAACACGTTCCATCTAAGGCCTTCTCGATGACGAGTCGCTTTGTGAAGGTGGTGTGGTAGTTTCGTTCACATAAATGCTCGTAATGCAAGTAACTCGGGCAGGTGGTCTTTTCGCATTTCTCTGCTGCAATCTACAACTTAGAGAAAAAGTATAAATACCCAAATATTAAAATAACGAGCAGTACTACACTATTACCTAAATTTATTAATTAAGCTCTTGAATAATTATAAATTTGTGTAACTACTTTTCTCAACATTAGTTTTGTCGATTACTGGCTTAATTTCGTTGCTATTTGTAGTTTTCATTGGCTCCTCTACCACTTTTACTGTTTGATACACTTTCAATTCCGTTTGTAAATGATCGTCGTATTCAGTTTGTTCTATTATTTCTATTGTTATTTTAACTGTTGTCACTTTGTCAACTCGGTAGTTATTTGTAAGTATCCATTATGCGATTTGTAGGAGAGCTGGAAGTTGTCTGGAGCCTGGACTTTTTAATTTTTAACATCTAAGGTTAGGTTAGAAACCTTTTTCTACACGCTTTGACCTTTGACATTTCTCTTGATTGCAATTGGCTAACATGCTTATCTTCCACAAGGGTAAAATAAGGCTAGTAACACACCGATTATTTATTTTAACGCAATTTTTAATTTTTAATACATTTCAACACATCAAATGAGTGCTAGCGCACAGGCAATCATCAATTTCTTTATTGCTTGTGCGCTAACACTCATTTGTTGTATTGAGATATATTATAGACGATTAAAAATTGTGTTAAAATCAAGCGTCCGTGCACAACGAGCCTTAGGTAAAAATTGCTTATATATGCAACCCATCGTACAAAGCTGTATTTACGGTTGACGCAACTTATGGTTTGATTGATTACTAAAATGAGCTTTTAATGTGAAAAATTACCTTAAATTAGCGATGGGCGGTCCAGGTCTGTAAGTGGATTTGAATCATTCGAATCCGTTCCGCGGATCAATTACGAAGACGGAGACATGGATTGGAACGCTGGAATCTGAACCGTATTGTCATAAACGTAATACGGTAATACCATGTAATACTATATTTACCTTACAGGCGGCAGAGTACAAGATTCGTTCCATTTTCCATTCATTCTTTATTCTTTTGCTTTGATTCATTCGCTATATTTTATAGGAATATTTTTAAAAATTATTCTGTTTATTAAATTAAGTAGTATAATTATGTAATAAGGGTTTTAATGTTTTAATTTAGTTAAAAAATAAACCTTTCAATTATAAATTAAATTATTCGTAATGTTCGTGTTATTCTGTTATTAAAAAAACTGCAAGAAGTAAAGTTGTAAAGTCGAGAATACAGAGTTTCGTTTCATTCAAATATTCAAATCGTTCAAATCAAATCAAATCCACTTTGAATCCATTGAACGAGGAACGATTAATTATTTATATAAATATAATATTAATTTTTCGTTCGGATTCTGACCGACTCGATCCACTGACGGACTCGTTCAATTGGAACGGGTCGGACCGGAACTACACAACACTACGTTAAATGTCCAGTTGGAATAACTTTTTAATGTTGTTACATTATTGCAAGTTGTATGTCATCCATTCTTATTGCAACCAATATTTTACCATTTCAAAATAACAGATTCTCCTACTAGGTCAAGTTAATGTACTAAAACAAGGCGTCAATTAATAAAAATCGGCACTAGGAAGCGTTTTCCAGTTTAAAAGTACAGAAAAAAATGTTAAATACTACCTAATGTTTGTGTTGTTGACCCCTTCTACCCATGTAGTTTTCTTCTTCCTGTTTTGTAATTTTAACAAGTCACTTTCAAATATGTGTTGTTCGGTCTAGTGCCTAGTGGATTTGCTATCAAACACTTATTTCGCTGATTAGTTGTCGAAGTGTAAAAACGTATCTCTAGTCCGTTCGAGCGCAGAGTTATCTAAATTGGCGTGTTTTACAAACCACAAGGATAAAAATATTTATCATAGTTTAAAACTAACAAATAATTTGTAGGTGCATATGAATTATAATATTTATTTATCTCACCGAGATAACTGACGCAATACAGCAATGTTAGAAATGCAACAAGAGTTTAACCAGCTCAGTTCAGAGGAAAATTCGGTTTCAGCCTGCAAGTTCAAATATGTGTTGTTCGGTCTAGTGCCTAGTGGATTTGCTATCAAACACTTATCGAATTTACTACTAACAACCCAATGGGGTCCCGATGTACCCAAATCTTGTGACGAAGTATTTTTTGGGGGCTCTCCTTCAAAACAACGACATTCACCATACTTTGATTCGCAGTTACACCGATCAATTCTAAACGTATTTGTTAATGGGTGCGATTGGAAGTTAACTAACCGTAATTTTAATTACGAACAAAATCAAATTGCTCAAAAATTTGTTGTTGCCACAAAATTACAAAAACAAACTACAAACAACAATGACAAATGTGATTTAAGACACTAATAACTTACCTCATTGGCCTACTAACAACAATTCCACGATGTATAATTGTAAATTATTCCATTATGTGATAAATAACTGCCATGACTAACTTCAACATCGCATACTAAATTGATGAGGATCCAGTTCAAACAAAATTAAGACAAAAGTAGCTACCTTGTTGTAACTTTTCATGTGTCTGATGCAAGATTTTTATGTTGTTAGACGTTACATTCTTTAATTTTGATGCCATCCACTTTTTACTATGCATATTGTGCCCTTCTAAGATAACAGATAGAACATCGATTCGGTGTACCCTTTGAAGATTTGCTCCTGAAAAAAAGTTAAAACATTGAAAACCAACAACAATTAATTTGTTTTACGAGATATTTACCTTCTATTTTCGATAAATAGTCCTGGATAGTGGTTACTTACAAAACATTTTTGGAAAAATATTTTCAATTTGACATTGACAGACGTGACATTTCATTTGGTTCCGTATGTTAGCAACATCAACAATTTGGTGATTTTGTAAATGTACAAAATATATGTATAATTTATTATCATATAATAAAAATTGTGAAAGAAAATTAGAAAAACAATAAAATAACGCTAATATTTAATACAACCTAAACAATCAAAACTTTTCTTGCAGTTCCATTAGTACCAAAAATAAGTTCTGAAATCTTATATCACATTTTGAATGGCTAAAGGTGTGATTTCGTGGCAACGTCTGCGGTCGCGTCCGGCCGCGACGTCCAGCAATCGAGTACACGGTCGAGCACTGCTACAATGCACTTTAATGTAACTGAAGAGAGAAGCAGTGCTCAACCGTGTGCTCGACTGCTGGATGTCGCAACTAAATCACACCTTTAAGATATTTTCCAGTGATAATGAGCAATGAGCAACCCCATACCTATACTAAAACATAACAAACCGTAAAAGTGGAAACTTTTGCAATCATCCACATCCCACAAAGCGGAATGAAAAATAGGTTTTAAATAAAAAATTTATTATAAAACTAACAATCTTGTAAATTGATTGTCTGAATATATTTTAAATTGCAGATGCTGCTCTCATTTTACCAAACATATTGAGTAAGGTAGGTTGGTTGGTCAATTTTTTCTTTTTTCTAAAAATAGTTTGACAAGGTGGTTCTTTTCTTAAGTTCGTCTACAAGAAGAATTATTAGGCACTATTCAAAGATTTATAGGGTGTTACCTTTTGAATTGGATGCGACTCGGAGGGTGCAGTCAAATTTAACTCTTCTACTAAAATATCAGATTTGTCCTCAGTTAAATCGGTAATATCATTAATACATTTAGTTAAATTTTTCCTACAGTTATTATGTGCAAATCGCTTAATATTAAGTGACTTTAATGGAAGAACTGGGCTTATATTATCATCTAAGGTGATTAAATCACTTTCGTCGCTTGACTCCTCCAAAGTTCTTTTCTGTGTTGTTCGACAATCGTCCGAATTAAGAGGTGATTTAGGAAGGAAAAATGAGCTTCTAGTGCATTTTTCGGTTTCGATGATTGTAGATTCAAATTTACTCAAGCGTTTTGGTTTTAAGAAAGGGTTTCTTTTCTCAACATCAGTTTTGTCGATTACTGGCTTAATTTCGTTGCTATTTGTAGTTTTCATTGGCTCCTTTACCACTTTTACTGTTTGATACACTTTCAATTCCGTTTGTAAATGATCGTCGTATTCAGTTTGTTCTATTTTTAGCAATGCTTCGTTTACATGTGCAATAGGAGGCGAACGTTTTTTTGTATTTACAAAGCAATCGGTCTTCTTAGGACTACGGAATTTATTTAACCAAATACTACTTGACGGAACACCGGCAGAGCTAATCTATAAAACAAATTATATAATCGAGACGAACCGAAAATATTTAAAACTTACATCGGGATTCCAGTCGTCCATAACTTTTAAACTAATCGGATCGATATTTCCTAGAGCCATCTGGAAAGCTCTATCACGATCATATATTTGCCCTGAGTTTTTTAAATACTCATCTTGGGTATCACAGCTTTTAGGATCGGTCAGTCTTGTTAAGAGTCTGTCGATAGGATCGTACACGACCTGATGTTTAATAGTAGCATCGGCGAGTTTGAAATTCTCCAAATATTCGGGTGGCACAACCAATTTCTTTATATTTAAATACCTCGGTAATCTTGGTAGTAACTAAAATAATAAATAATTTACTTCAAAAAATACTATTAACAGTATAAAACCCTAAGAGGGTTTTTATGACTTCTACGGCAGCTTCGTCATCAAAAGCAAAAATGTTCAAAGTATGAGGCATTTGTTCTGATGTTTCAAAAAAGATTTTAGCTTGTAGATTAGCCAGTTCCATTTATTTAAGCTTCCTTGAGCAACTTTTGACGGCCTCAGAATTTTTAAAAAGACATGATGGTCTCATATTTTGTACATTTCAACTTTTAAAGATAAAATAACCCCACACACCACAAGAAGTAACTTTTAGACATAAATCATAGATCATGTGTACATAAATCATCCGCCCAGGAAATTTCATGTATACGATTTTAGTTGTAAAATCATTATGTAGGCATGGTCTGGTCACCACCCTGTATATACTCAATAGTTAGAAGTTAGAATTGGAAATTACACATTTAGTGACTTAAGTGACATAATCTTAGCAAATCTAAGTATCTATATTAATGAAGTAGACTGCATGATCAAAAAATAGTAATTAACACTTACCAATGAAATTGCTGACCAGATAGTTCCCAAAAATTGTTAACAAATAAGGAATGGGAGACAAACAACTCTGGTTAAAGGTTGAAGAAGTAATGGAACACAATACACAAACGATAAATTTATAAACGACGATAATTAACAACTAATAGTCAAACATTATACCACTTGATATTATTCCGAAGATTCATAATTTTTACTTCAAAGCACTTTCTATAACACAGGAAATTTAATTTATTTTATTTTTCTATAGAAACACTTCTGTCTAAAAGTACCTACGAAGTTTTTGAGTTATAAGCGAGAAACTAAAAAAAATCACGTTTTCTTGACCGATTTTTAAAGTTTTTTCAAGCTTAAACGCGCTCTAGCGCAAAAACCGTTCGTCGGACAAAAAAAAATAAGATAAATAATTTGTAGGAAAGTTAATGTACTTTAGTTTGGTATTAAAACCCTTTTGTCCAAAAGTGCTTAGTTTTCGAGTTATATGCGATAAACTAAAAAAATCAGTTTTCTTGACCGATTTTTAAAGTTTTTTCAAATTTTAACACGCTCTAGCGCAAAAACCGTTTGTCGGACACAAAAACGTAAGATAAATAATTTGTAGGAAATTTAATGTACTTTAATTTTGTATCGGAACCCTATTGTCTAAAAGTGGGTAGTTTTCGAGTTATAAACTAAAAAAATCAGTTTTCTTGATCAATTTTTGAAGTTTTTTCAAATTTTAACGCGCTCTAGCGCAAATACCGTCCGCCCAACAAAAAAACTTAAAATAAATAATTTGTAGCAAATTTAATGTACTTTAATTTTGTATTGGAACACTTTCGTCTAAAAGTATGGAGTTTTTGAATTATAGGCGATAAACAAAAAACATCAGTATTTTTTTGCAGATTTTGGAATTTTTTTCACACTTTAACGCGCTCTAGCGCCTAAACCGCTTGTCTAAAGAAAAGTCTACGCGTTATAATTTGTAAAAAATTATGTATTTTTTTAACGAAAATTTTTAAGTTACCTCTCCAGGACATAGATGCAGACCAGATCTCCCCAAAATATTCATTTAACAGAAACTTCCTAACTCTAATGGATTCAATTGAGAACATCTAAGCAGACATATCTTTACCAATTGATCTAAAAATAAAAAGGGATCTTAGTAGGTGTGCATTCATCTTAGCTTGCCATCGATAGCAGCCTATTGCTGGATAAATATGCTTGCTTTAAAAACTGATGGGGATACTACACAGCGCCAATAAAATCCATACTAATATCGAAGGACAACAGAGTTGTCCTGCAAGCCTTAAACACCTGCAAGGTAACCTCTGGCCTCCTGTTTGAGTGCATAGAGCAGCTGAATCAGATATCCAAAAACAATGTTCTTATAGCTTATACTCTGGTTAGGTCAAAAGACTTCAAGGAAACGAGGGTAATAAAAAAGCAAACGAGCTGGCCAAGATAGGTTGTTCAAACAACCTTCCCTGAGGCTCTGAGCCAATTATCAAACTAGCCGTAACCTCTTCAAGAACAACACCCATCAATTACTGACTCAAGGATGAACATATGAACAAGCAAAGCAAGCTGTAGTAATAGCGAAAGAGCCATACCGGCTCCTTCTAGAAAGCTGCAAAGTATTGCCTACAGTTGTCCCGAACTAAACTATGAATAATTGCAGACTCTCACGGGACACTGCCAACTATGTAAGCATCTTCACACACTGGGTTTAGTTGATAACCCCATATACCGTGAACAAAACAGTTGAACATGCGTTTTGTCCCTGTCCAGCTTTAACATCAACAAGAAGGTCCATGTTGGGGGGACTTCTGGCTGAATATGGCCAGAATAAGCACCACTCCTCCCACCAGAATTCTGGAGTTCATCCTACAAGTAGAATGGCTTGAGTTCTGATGGGCATGAGGAGAATGCTTGAAGGATGTATAATGAGGCCGAGTAAGTGGCCCAAGTGCAGGGAGCTAAATCCCCACCCTAAATGATCCAGATCCAGCCCAATGAAATTGACAAAATCAAAAGTAAATAGTTCTTGGAGCCAACACCCTTGGTATTTTAATGTTTTCTACAATTTGTCTAAGACAAACTAGCAATTGTAGACAAGTGCGTAATTAAATAATTGAAAAAAGCTCTCCTGACTTACGTTATAAATATTTGGATCGTGCGTCATGGTAACAGCCTTATGAGCTTTCTTTAACCCTATTCCAGGCAAGGAGTCGAGGTAATCACATCCAGACAAAATACACATATTCCTAAACTTATCGAAAGTGTATTCGTTGGACTTAATCTTCATCGAGAGATTTATTTTACTTTTTTCTACTAAAACTCCACAACCGTCGAGCCCAAACTTAAAAAATATCTAAAAAACAAAAATTTAGTTCCTACACAAGTGATATAATTGATAAACTCATTCACCTTATCACAACCAAATAAAACAAGATCTGAATCTTCAGTTATAACAACTTGAGCAATTCCTCGAAAATTTAAAAAAGTTAACTGCGCATCTGCTTCGTACGGCGCTACAATACAGTCCACGCTTCTCTTCCTACACTCTTTTATTAAAGCCAAAGCCATCTTATGATTGATATCGACACATTGTCGAAAATACTGCCGAGCTTCTTCCGGTTTACCCAAACGCAAAAGTTCGGTTCCACGTGCACGCGCTAATTTTCTCTGCTCGTGCCTTTTCTTTTCAGTTTCCTTTTTAGCAGGTAAACGCTGACCATCGAACACCAAAATGGGTTTTATACAATAAGACAACAGCAGGTCGACATACTTCAAACAATACTGTACATAACTAAAAATTTTAAAGTTACCTAAGAGAAATGTTTGCTGATCTATTTATACGTACACTTGAGTATCTTCTCCTCGAATTAACTTATCGGCACAAGCAAAAGCTCCTTTATGAAGCCAACAGTACGAGTCGATCGCAACGGTACATCCACGAAACTCACTAACGTGACATTTTTTAGACGATTCTTGTAAAAAGGGCAATAAACCGCTAATTCCCATCGTGTTTAAGTTAAAAACGCACGTTCCAGTCCCACTACTCTTCACAAAACATCCTAACCTAATTCACGAAGACAACACAAACTCCCGCCATATAGGACGTCAATGAAGAGTTTTGCCAAATTCCTTCCCAAGCAATTGACGAATCTATTTAAATACACTCTTCACCTCTTTCTTTATCATGCGTGTACTTTACTCTGCACATTAATAATTTCTTCAACATTTGGCGGTATAAATTGAATATAAAACCCAGGCTGGTTGTAAATACCAAACCGACGTTCGTAATTGAAGTTGAGACCTCTAGACCGAACCGACCGAACCAAAATAGTATATCAACAGGGCGCTAGAGGGCAGTAAGTCACTGCTGGTTTATTTTAAATGTTTTGAATTTTGAGATTTTGAGGTTAAGAAGAAGAAATAATGAAAATAATAATTTTGCTGTGCTTGCTATCTTGGAATGGAATAAAAGAAAAATTGTGAATAAGGATTTGACTGAACTAGTCTACACAGAAAATAAATTTCTAAAATAAAGTACAGTAATGTTTTTAATTTGTTGTTTTTAGCCATCCAAGTATCTAATCAATCAAAAACTTAAACAGCAAGAGTGACAGTCTTTGTCGTTTAGTGCGAATGAGCCTTATAGGATATCACGCTAAACGTCTAAAAGTTATGCAGTATAATGGAGAGTGGATATTAAGTAGGGTCCAGACTCCGGACTATAGAACCGATCTTGGTTGTGAACAAAAAACACGTCCTCTTTAGCGAGCTCTACTCTTGTCGCATCCACGGAACATAAGTAAACGCATCAAACCACTTCGAGTCCCTATTTCGACGAAACATTAAAAAATGTTACAAGGCATTAGACGACGGTGCGAGCTGCCATTCTAACCATGCACGTGTATAATTCATAATTGCGGTTGATTTGCATTTACTCAATTTACTTATACGAGTTTCTTCTACTTTAATTAAGTGCTTAAGTTATTTAAGAATTGCAAGGATGCACGAGGCTCGGGTCGTTAAATGTTAAATACTGATTTTAAATTAATCTGAATGTTATATTCTCTTTGTCGGTTCAATAAAGATATTTTCCAACATGTTTTTAACACTTAATTTTGTGAAACGAACACTCTTTACAAATGGTGGTTTTAACTACTTTATAAATTTTTAACTTGGTAGTTACTAATAATAGTTTGGAAAACTACACTAAATCGAGGAGTGTTACTTATTTCATTTCATTTGTATGCAACAATCGGCAATAACGTCGATAATATCGGTATTTGATACTATTGAATTGCAAGAGTATTATACATAAATGTATCGTCTCCTCTGTTACGTATTGTTTTTTGTCGTTTGTGCACCACCCGGTCGGGGGGGGGGCAGGCTAGACCCAGTGGATGGTCGTGGGTTCGAAAATAAGTGAAAATTGGGTGCCAAGCAACCTGGCCCGTGGGCACCCCCAGCTGGTTGCTGAGCATCAGGCGTTGACGATAACGGTAGGAATAAGATAATCACTCTCGGCTCAATTATAATACACTTAGAATAAAAATACACTTTCCCAACGACAGGACACGTGCCTAGCCCAAAGGGGCGGCCTAACGAGACACGACGATCACAATCACAATTAGTTATTTTTCGAAAATAGGAAAAATAACGTAACAGTTCCTTTCTTTACTTTAGAACACAAAAATATTACCTCTAACTTAGGTAGAATACAATTATTGTTAGTTGCTCATGGGGGGTTTGTAATGTTTTGGAGTGTTGTAGTAGTAGGATTAAAAAAGCAGTCCAAAAGCCTTATTATTAACTTATTGGTTATCTTTATCTTTAAACACTCTTGATCATTCTGTTCCGTGAATCAAAAATTAAATATTAAATGGCGTTTCTGCTGCTCTCTAGTGCCGTGTTGATGCACTATTTTGGTTCGGTCTAGTAGATACAGCGGATACAGCTTCAACCGAACCGCGGTTCTGCGCGCCTGGCGCATGTGCGTATTCTTCTATTGTGTTTTTAGTAAACAGAAAACAGATTTGAAATTTTAAACAGTTTTTTATTTTTAACCTGTTAAATAGACATATTTGCTTCATATTGAAAGTATCAAAATGGAGACAATCAAAGAAGAATACGGCCAAGATGCAACTTTGGAGTGCGGGGTTAACCTTTACGATTTCAGTAAGTAACGAGAACAGCACATGTGTTGTGCTTTTTTATTGTAAGAAACATTTCAGATGAAGCTCTTGATAGCCAACCATCTTGCGATAACGATAGCCTTTCGGAACTTGGTAAGAATTTATTTATTAGTTTTAAATGTAGGTGCAACTGTATGTATAAATTTTAAGAAATCAAAATTGAAGAAAATGGTCTGGAAGAACCCCAGGAAAGTGTCAAAATAGAAAGTATTCAAGAAAATAAATTAGAAATTGAGTGCTTTGAAGAACCAAACTCACCTACTTTAGCTACTCAAGTGCAAAGTCCTGTGGAAGAGACTGATAAACGTAGAATACGTGAATATACATCGATGCCGAAAGATGTGCTAGTACGCACAGGTAAAAACTATTTTAAATGTAATGTATGTGATTATGTATGTTTGCTGAAAGGTCGGTTAAAACAGCATTTATTGATACACACTGCTGAAAAACGTTTTAAATGTAATCTATGTGATTATGGATGTTCACATAAAAGTTACTTAAAGCGGCATTTATTGATACACACTGGTGAAAATCGTTTTAAATGTAATTTATGTGATTATAAATGTTTGGAGAAAGGTAGCTTAAAGCGGCATTTATTGATACACACTGGTGAAAAACGTTTTAATTGCAGTGTATGTGATTATGTATGTTCACAGAAAAGTAACTTAAAGCAACATTTATTGATACACACTGATGAAAAACCTTTTCAATGTAATGTATGTGATTATAAATGTTTGCAGAAAGGTCAATTAAAACAGCATTTAATGATACACACTGGTGAAAAGCCCTTAGAATGTAATCTATGTGATTATGTATGTTCACAGAAAAGTCACTTAAAGCAGCATTTATTGATACACACTGGTGAAAAGCGTTTTAAATGCAGTGTATGTGATTATGTATGTTCACAGAAAAGTCACTTAAAGCAGCATTTATTGTTACACACAGTCGAAAAGCCCTTTAAATGTAATGTATGTTGTTATACATGTTCACTTAAAGCTAACTTACAACAAAGAACATAGAATTATCTATAGATAGATAATTCTATGTTCTTTGCTTACAACGGCATTTATTGATACACACTAGTGAAAACCCCTTTAAATGTAATGTATGTGATTATACATGTTCACTTAAAGCTAACAGACAACGGCATTTATTGAGACACACTGGCGAAAATTCTTTTAAATGTGATTATGCTTGCTTAATCTTAATCTTGCTTAAGCTTAAAAGGGCATTTAATGATACACACTGGTGAAAAGCGTTGGAAATGTAGTGCATGTGATTATAAATGTTTGCATAAAATTAGCTTAAAGCGGCATTTATTAATGCATTATTGTTACATACTGGTGAATAGCCTTTTAAATGTAGATAGTACAATGTGATTTGATTAATAAATGTTAGCTTTTGTAATAATTTATTGAATTATCTCCACCACTGTCAACTTAAAAACAATAATAATACCTTGCCAACCAATTAGTCAGATTCCAGGCCTGCCTGTTTTACTGGATATCATCATCGGTGACTGACATAAGCCAACATAAATATATTTATAAAATTTTATTGCAAATCAGATTCTGAAGAATGATTTAGTACTTTCGACATTAACCCTTTCTTTAACGACGGCGTTATTTTTACGTGATTGGAGCCTAGCCGGCATATTGTAATAGTGGCGCACAGACGGTTGACGGATTACGAATAAGTTTATTTATGGAAGTATTCAGATAAGAAACAATACTTACATTACACCAAGAACCAATACCTACCTAGTGCGGATATAGGCGTCGTTCGGCTGTATGCCATGCAAATCAGAACGTATCTCTGGAACGTATGTACTCTACGGCAGGCCTCGTGCCAAGTTGCGTTTGACATGGTTTGACGACTAAACACGACGCTCAGTCGTATGGTCATACAATTTTACATGATGGTCAGATATATTATATGAGCCTTCGTAGCATAATATAGTATTATAGAAAAACTTAAGACGTATATATCCGACACTCGTCCTTATGACAATGTAAGCTCTGCCGAATATATGTATACGTCACCAATGGGCTAAAGTTCGAAAGTTCTGACCCCCCTTGGGTGCGCCACTGATCAGGAATGTTAAAAACTCCGTTTTTAAAATTAGATTTCAAAAATGAATTAAAAATCCATTTCAAACGTAAGTAAGTTTAATCAAGTTAAAGGATTCGATGATAATCCACATGTACACTGCATGATTTGACCACTGATGATTAGCCTTGGAAGCGTCTGCTTCTGCTACTCTACTACATTCCTTTTCGTTTAAAGCAGAGTTTTTGGTGTTATTCGTTTTGGACATTAAAGTGCTGGATGGAAGAGTTAATTAGTTTGCCCAATACAAATAGATGGATATATTTTTTAATTACATTAATTCCGACGACCGATGACGTAGATTTGATTAGATGTACATCCACTGGACAAAAACGTATTCCAAATGATTGGGGTTTGGAATATAAAATTCAGAAACTATTGAAAAGTAATGCTTTTATCGCCATCTATTGTTTTTTTGTTCAACGATCCACTTTTATTTTTGTGAGGGCGAAGGCAATGATCTGGCAACACTGCCCACAGTTGCCATTTTTGAGCAATTTTTACAATTTTAGTCAATAGATAAATAATATTATGCCTTCCGCAAACAGATAACCGCTTAGGGGCGATTATTAATTTGTTTAAATAAATTATACGTTTACAATTTTATTTTTTTACGCGATTCGGATTTAAAATGCCTGTACGAAGAGCCAGCCATGCCGGAAGTTGGTACACGGATTCAGGTAAACAGCTGTTTTGTTTATCTCGTTAAGCGCTAATTTTTATTTATGTATTGAATAGGCCCCGAATTATCGCGACAGTTGGATTACTGGTTGAATCAAGCAGACTTGAGACATGGACCCGCACGCGCCATTATAGCCCCGTAAGTCTATACGAGTTTTAATTAGTCGTATCAATTTTTTGTCAGTCACGCAGGTTATCAGTATTGCGGTGCGTGTGGTGGACATGCTTATCGCCAGATTAGTCCGGTCGTAGTGAGGAGAATATTCGTGTTAGGTCCGTCTCATCATGTTAGGTTATCTGGTTGTGCACTTTCGAGTGCACAGAAATATCGGACACCTTTATATGACTTGCACATTGACCATCAAGGTGGGTAGGAGAGTGGGTTATTTCGAACGTATAAGTTAATTAATTTGTTGTAGCAAATGCGGACTTGGAGATGACGGGTCAGTTCGAGTGGATGGATTTGGATACGGACGAAAACGAACATAGTATAGAAATGCACTTACCGTATATTGCTAAAATTATGGAGAAGTAAGTGAGGGGTTTGTTAAATTTTTTTTAAGTCTGCTACTTTTAGTTACAAAAATCAGTTTACTTTAGTTCCAATATTAGTTGGTTCTTTGAGCCCAGAAAAGGAAGCGTGTTACGGAAGGATATTATCTAATTATTTGGCCGATCCACAAAATCTTTTTGTTATATCTTCCGATTTTTGTCATTGGGGGCAACGTTTTCGTTACACCTATTATGATCGTTCTTACGGAAATATTTATCAATCCATCGAAGGATTGGATCGAACTGTACGTAATTAAAATCGTAACTCTTTGAAAGTGACAGAATTATTTCTTTAGGGTATGAATATTATCGAAAACTTAAATCCGACCGAATTTACCAATTATTTAAAGAAGTACGGGAATACCATTTGTGGCCGGCATCCCATCGGGATTCTTTTACAGGTAAATTTTCCCCTCTTTTATTTTTACTTTAAAGTTAATTCTTTATTCATTTAGGCGATTCAGGAGATATTGAGAAATGATAATAATACGAGCGCCAATTTAAAATTTCTCAAGTACGCGCAATCCAGTCAGTGCCGTAATATGAACGATTCATCTGTTAGTTACGCATCCGCAGCTTTAGTTTTTGAGTAAATCGAGGCCTTAATAATGCATTTGGTGGTTGTTCTGTAGTTTAATTATTTTTTACCTCTTAGTGTAGCTCGAATTATTTTTATTTTACCTATAAAGTTCAGGTACAAGTTTGGTTTTAGTTAAAAAATTATTGTTTTAGGAAAAAATTGTTTTAAACTCCAATTTCATTTTTAATAACGAGTATTTTTACGTTTTTACCTGTTAGCATGTAAGTACAATTTTTATCTAGATAGGTATATCACGAATGGCTTTTTAACCATTTTTGCTTTAGCGAGTGTAATAGCAAATTTTGGACTATTTATAATTCTAACTAGTGCTGGTAATACCCAGTTAACCAGTTCTGATAATAACCGGTTAATCGTACAACCATTTTTGTATTCGGTTAACTGATTGATTTTTCTATTTGCTTCTTTAAGCCGCATTTGTATTCGGTTTGATTAACTGGTTAATACCCATGAAACCGATTTTTCTTCAAAAAACACCATTAACCAAATTGGTTTTTGGTTTATCGAAAAAACCGCTGCCAACTATAAAAACTGCGGTTAAAAACTAATCGCGGTTTACCTGTTCAAATTACTAGCACTATTTAAAATTTTAATTGATAATTTTTTATAAATAATTGTTTAGCAGGTACTAATAAATAGGGCTGGGCTATACCGTCAATCGGTTGTCTGGAAATAATCGATTATTTCGATTAATACACAAATGATAATTTTTATGACACAATTAATCAATTGCCTATTTCGTTAATTAATAGATTAATCAAATAATTGATTTTTTAAATTAATCGATTGTTTCTTCTAACTTAATAATTCTAGCAATAAATCTAACAATCGTATTCGAGAATTAGAGTAATAGTACAAATCAGTCTCATCGGAATGGAAACGCTTCGATATGTATGTTTAAATGTAGCAGCGCACACTTAATCCAGAATCAGTAAGAATAAATCAATTTACTTATTTGCGTTTTTCAATTCCATTGAGGGCTGGTTTAATGTCCTACAAACGTAATTAATTAATCAAACAGTCAATCAATTAAACCATTAGTTTCAATTAAAAATAACTGAAGGAAAAATCAATTGTTTCGATTATTTAGATTAAAAGTCTTAAATGATTAAATTGATTACCTAGTTCATGAATGATTAATTGGATTTATGAATTAAAGAAATAAGCAATGATTCCATTGCTAGTTGGGTTAAATGGTAGAGCAGCTAGCAGTTTACCGTTACACTGAACTTTGTCCGTTTAATACAGACATTTATTATTATTGTTTCTCTTAACCGAATAATTAATTAATCGACTCTTCAGTCTAGCAATGTATAAATCAAATAATAGGATAACTGATCTTGTGATCAATTTAGTAATCGATTAATCAATCAGTCTAAATAATTAGTTTTAATTAAAAAGCTCTGAAGGTTAAACGGGTAATTAAATAATCGATTATTGTGTTGATTATTCAATTCATCCTATTATTGATTTCATTAAAATTAATCAATTGTTTCTCCTAACCAAATAATCAACTGATTGATCTAGCAATGTATAAATTCAGGAATAGGATAAATAATCAATTTAGTAATGGATTAATTGATCGATTATTTCGATTCTGTTAATTAACAATTAATTATATTTATTGCCCAGCGCTGCTAACAACTGGTTTTATATTTTGTATTTCTATTAACGCAATTCTAATACTGTTACTGTTATGCAACTATTAAATGTGCTGTGTGTCCCAAACTGACTCAAAATGTATATCCTTTAAGTAACTCCCTGTAAGTAGTACCTAAAAAATTTCCCGGAAGTTATTTTTACGCTTAAATTTGGCCGTACTTTAAAAGATAATTTAAAAACGCTCTTTGGGGCACGCGGTATTTATAGTGGTTCTGTTTTTGTATAGCATTTGTGATTTCAGCCTACACTGCTTCTCGTAGCCACTTTACATGACTTAATTTTTCCTTGCAATCAAACGCTACAATTGGTTGGAGCAGCTTGCAAGTAAACGCACGTGCAATTTTGCAAAGTAGAACCTGTTTTAATCCACTAATCTTCCAATGCAATAATTTCAGCCATGAGCTACGTGCAATAAGGAGCTTCATGTAAAGTGGACTTCAGAGACGAGCGACAATCAACAAAGTTGCAATTCTTGGGGTTTATTATCGGCGAGCGATGCCGAGTATTAAATGAAATTTGAGTACGTAGCTTAGCATATTTGAATAATACAGGGTGAGTCACCAAGGCGGACTTTATCGATGGCTCCCTTTATATTGCAAATACAGAAAAAGTGTACATAGGCTAATATTAATGGCACGTTCTATTGAAAAACTTGGAGTTTTCACACATTCATCAGAAAAATTTTGTATTCTAAAGTTTAGGAGATTAATTTTTTTGATCCGACACCCTGTATATTTATTAATATTTTTACGAGATTAACTGTAAGAAACAACTTGTGTGTTTATGCTTTTCTGTACTTGTAATGTTAATAGTTAGATCACAAAAACGCCTTGTGGGAATCACCCTGTAAAATAATATTTTCGTAAAGGAAACTTAGCAACTACAATTATAGCAACTTAATTGACTTTAAAGTTAAAGGTTGTGGCACTCGGCATCGTAACTTAGTGCAAATATATATTTTAGCAAAGGTTTGTGAATTGTCAGCGTCCATTTTTTTTATATAATAATTATGTAATCAGGTAATCACATAGTGTTAGTTACGTTTGTATTTGAGAATTGTTTTAGCGTAACATATCGAAAATTGTGGCTTTTTGTGGATACAGATAAATTTGTAATCTATTTAAAGGTTTTTTATAAGATCAGAATTTGATACAAGGTTCCCTAGCGCTCTCCTTATTGTAAAATGCCAAAAGTAAGCGTCTGCTCATTCGAGTATTCGATTATTTTATAAAAAGTTCATACACAAAGTTGACGCGTACGAGACTTAGTTCTTGACTACTTATTTTAATATTCTTATTAGATCAATTAAGAAAATAGCGTTAATTCGTAATTTTTTTGGCAAAAATATCTGGTTTTGTTTTATTTAATTATAGGAAAATGAAGGCCTTGTAATGATAATTCTTAATGACAAGTTCCGCGCTTTTTTTATAAAGTTGTTAAAAGATTATTGTTAAGTAGGTACTGACATTAATAATAAGAAGCGGTCCTTAAATAATACGCCGAACGATTTTATTTAAAGTGAGTTTTTTTAAATATGAAAATCTGTAATTTTGCTCCTTAAACTTGACTTTAAGTAAAATCGTTTAACGATAGGTCTACAAAGTATAAGTCTGAAGACTATTTATAAATCTAAAGGTTAGAATTTGTGAATGTGAAACATTTTATAACATTGTCAATAAAAAATTGAATATTGGTGAATTTATTTATTTAAATAGACAACTAGTGTAGTAGTACTGGTAGTACCAGCTACCTCTCGTTGTGCTCTCAATGCACAATGCACCTTTAGCGCTCTTGGAATTCCCGTGCTCTTTCTTTCCGAAATGCCTCCTAAAGGGGCACAGGAAGTATTGGGACAAAGATGCTCAAACAGGTGCGGCTCTTATAAAGGAACCACTCACAAAGTCACTAAATACTGGACATTGTCCTGTCCCCTCGATAAAATCTTGTAATCGTAGAGCAACTGTTTGGCTATTTCCACAGCTAGATGGCGCAACCTTTACCTTTTCCTTTCAAAATTTTCCCTTCGAGTCCAACTAATTGATTTATAGAAATCTTCAAATCAAATTTGATGAATTGTATACACAGGGCGTTCGAAAAAATGGGGCATTGATAAAGTCATGTAAAACAAAAAGTGCTTTTTTGTAAAAAGTAGGGCAGTTACAAGTTACATAAAACTTTCAAAACTCTGTTTTGAGATCAAAAAGTTTCTGAGAACCAGCTATACGTTCACTTACATGACTCAAGTCTGTTTTACTGACGGAGCCCGTCTGCTTATCTATTCGTCTGTTTAAACCCGAAACAGTTTAAGCAAAACACTTGAACTTTTGTGTACACCGTGTACAGGAAGTTTGAAAATTCACTATATTTGCGTTATAGTAGATCGTATTAGTAAACCTAAACTCCACTTTGGTTGCTTTTTGTAAAACAATCCCTATCAAAGTCATAAAAACGTAATTATTTAAAAATTATTTTTTGGGTTAGGCAACACACTATACGCTGGTGCAGTGCGGGTTGCCTAAATAATAGATTCATTTAAGAAGGGCAGAATAATACAAAAGTTGGAAGATAATTAAACGAATCTGTTTGGAGTCGCTCGTTCAACTTCATCACGATTACAAAATAGATAAGTATAACTAACAATTATTGATAATTGTCAATTGTTTGTAAGCTTTTAGTGAGCGACTAAAATTAATTTTCTGCTGCTGCGAGTATTGGAAATTAGTTTCACTAATTTTGAAAATTTTTCCCCTGAATTAAAACTCTCCACTTTCTTCTGCATTCTTTTCTGCCAACTGCCAAGTCGAGATACTGAGCTTGATCACTTCAGCCCGGAAGAACTGTAACGTCCGTAACTGACAAACAGTTAAAGCAAAATATTTTAATTTTTGATGGGTTTTTACAGTAACAGTCCTTAAATATTGATAAAAATTACATAAACTTCTAATGCAAATTTAAAGTTCAAACAAAACTTGGACAGGGTAACAGAAAAGCGAGATGAGCATTGCAGTAGTTGCCTTTAGGACAATCCTACTGTCGTTAGCAACGCCTTTCTCATGTCCATCTATTTATAAAGCATAAAACTAAGATTAGTTCCGACAGTAACTTTGAGGATATAAGAGGCTGGGTGATGTGATGGGTCACTGTGGATGTTTTTCGAAGATATGAGTAAATTCTTCACAACGACTCGCGAGGAGTGGGAAACGAACTCTCGGAGTTTAATTCGTAGCAGTCATATCAGTATATTCTGGCACACAGACAAGACATGCCCTGCTTTAGGTTCGGAAACTAGCATTAGAATAAACAGGCAAAACAGGGCAAAAGAAAGTTCTACACGCGGGCTATATCCACATCAATCTCTAGGTGGAGATCTTCGAAATCTGCCCTGTGATAGGACAATTCCTACGAGGTTATCATTGACCAATGTATTTACAGACAAGCTGCTCTAAGGTCTAATAAGTTAGTTATGTAGCGCTTGCAGAATGGCTCCTAAGGGGGAACAGAAAGCATTGGGCACAGATAGACTCTTTGTAAGAAAATTAATTCTAGTGACCAGTAAAATTCGAAATACTGTCATGTCGTAACAGAGCACATCTGAGGACTGAGAACGGCAATAGGCTTATTGACCTATAGGCGAGTTTTTGCAACACTGAGACGGTCTACATGTAGTTCTACTTGTCTGGAGCCAGTCAACATAATATAAAGCACCCGCTCGAGCATACTTAAAATTTTCTTAGTAGACACAGGACGGCGAACGGGCCCAACCGCGACAGGGATGGCCTAAGTACCTAAGTACTACAGGAAGATTTTCTGAGAAATCTCAGTCGATAAAGACCATTTTGCTTGGCGCCAATGAATTTAATTTTATAAGGGCTCTCCAGGCCTTGAGATATCTCAAGCAAGTGTTTGTTACCATTTATTTTGAAAAAGTTTTAGGGGTCTAATAGGGAAGGTAGGCCCTTCACAAATTGACACCCTGTCCTAGTTACAAGTCGAAATTCAAGAATTGAACTTAACTCACACCCCATTTAAGCGTGGCCAACTCCGCCGGCTTGTATACCTACCAATTCGGTAATCGTGCAATGATACCGAATTTGTGAAAATGGTCGGAGTTAGCAATTTCTCACCTCGTATAAATTATTCTTCTCGGAGCTACACTCTTAAGTGAAGGACCAAAACCTCCACCTCTTCTCTCTAAATCACCGCTTACGTAAACCGACCCTCTCGGAGGCTTGGAGGTAACAAAGATAGGGGCAAGAAAGCGGAGTTGTGGATAGATAATCGAATTAAATAATTTTTGTAAAATTAAGAGAGAAATGTGTTATAGCACCCCGATAATTTTCTAAATAAATTGTCTTTAAGAAACTCGGCACGTGTAATTTAATTTACATAATTAAGTACAATACAATTGAAGTACCTTAACTGTTAATAGAAAATCGATTTTCACGTACAATAATAAACTCGCCGTTTAAATTTAATAATCGTTTATGTAAAATTTTCTAATAAAAAAACTAAGTCACTTTTAATCTTTTTAAATTTAAATTAAGGGCCGAAAAATAAAAATGTGACGTCAAATATATTTAAAAAAATCGCAATTAAAAAGAGGGAAAATGTTTTGTGGTTTTCCTACAAGGTGCCTACCTATTTATTTAGATCTATTTGTATTATCCGCCTATACCTAGTTTACCGCAACATTTTCATAAATTTTTAAGTTTAGTTAATTTTGAAAAATTGGCTTTACTTTGGTACAAAATGAATAGCTAACTTACTTACTTCCACCCTTCCAAGTAGAAAACGTATTCGAGTAACGAGTTCTTGCAATCATTTAAAACGTATATAGATAATATAGTCGAAGAGCTAGCAAACATTATACCACTTGATTGTATTCCAGATTCATTAGTTTTATTTAAAAGTACTTTCCATAGCTAATATAAAATCACTCGTCTGCTGGGCTATATTGGACGCCTCACAGTAGCGCACGCATTTAAATTTACAAAAATGTAAAATTACGTCATTTATTCCAGATGAAAATTATAATTTAAAAAAAGAGAGAAAAATAATGAATCGTTCTGTCAAAACAGAATTTAGGTAGACAAGCGCGTTTGTTCGACATACGCTGTTAAAGATCCTTATTTCATCTCTGTTTAGCGCGTAAGAGGTAACTCGATAGAGCGAGACGTCTACAGCGCGCAGCACGTGAGTTGGTTGGGAGGCCGTACGAAAGTATTCGAAAACAATTAGTGCAACATTTTTGACAATGTGGGCTAAAAGAACATTGCAAATTAGTAATATAACTAACCATCTGTCACCTTTAAGTGGCTGTATTAACGTAGAGGAGACTCGAGAAGAGTAAGTTTTACTCTATTCAGTATTTCGCTTATAACTTGAAAACGACGCACTTTTTGAGAAAAATGTACCAATATAAAAATAAACTAGTTCAAATTTCTGACAACTTATATCTTTAAGGTTTTTTTTCAGACAAACGGTTTAGACGGTAGAGCGCGTTAAATCTAGACAAAAATTTCAAAATTAACCAAAAATACTGTTTTTTAGTTGATGACTTATAACTCGAAAACTCCGCACTTTAAGAGAAAAGTGGTTCTATAAGAAAATAAAGTAAATTAAATTTGTAACAAAGTATGTTTCTTACATTTTTTCTTCAGACACACGGTTTAGGCGGTAGAGTGCTTTAAAATTTGAGAAAAATTTTAAAATTGGCCAAAAATACTGGTTTTTAGTTTATCGCTAATAACTCGAAAACTACACACTTTAAAAAAAAATGTTTCTATAAAAAAATAAAGTAAATTAAATTTTCTACAAATTATGTCTTTTAGACTGTTTACATCAGATAAACGACTTAGGCGGTAAAGTGCGTTAAAATTTGACAAAAATTTCAAAATTGGCCAAAAATACTGGTTTTTAGTTTATCGCTTATAACTCAAAAACTACGCACTTTGAGAGAAAAGTGTTTCTATAAAAAATAAAGTAAATTAAATTTTCTAGAAATTATGTCTGTAAGATTTTTTGTTTGAGACTAACGGTTTATGCGGTAGAGTGCGCTGAAATTTGACAAAAATTTTACAATTTGCCAAAAATACTGGTTTTTAGTTTATTGCTTATAACTCAAAAACTACGCACTTTTAGAGAAAAGTGTACTTATAAAAAAATAAAGCAAATTAAATTTTATATGAATTATATCTCTTAAGTTTTTTACATCAGACTAACAGTTCGGGCGTTAGAGCCCGTTGAAGTTAGTGTATAGAATGATTCAATATTTACTATAGAAAATACTTCTAAATAAAACTAATGAATCTATAATCTATAATACTTGCTATTGCTATAGCTCTTGGACTAGCGACTAGCGCGTATACAGGGTGTTGAACAAAGTGTAAAAAATTGCAGCCAAATGCTCATTTATTATTTGATTTTTACGCTCTTAACCTTTGGTGTTAAAAACTGACTTTCGTTCGGTTTTTTCGTTTGCTAGTTTCGGTTAACACTTTTCGAACAAACCGGTGGTTAGCCGGACCGGTTTAAACTATTTCTGATTGGATTCTTTGGAGAAAATCGTAATGCGGCTTTGATCTTTTGACAAGTTAAAATAGATCGCCATCGATTAAATGTTGTACTAGAAACTACGGATAATTAACCCTTAAACATTTCTAACGGGAATAAAGTAGATTTTGACGTAATTAATAGATTTTGTTTTTTGGATCTTTTGAAAAAAAAGTAAAAATAAATAAAGAGAATTAGGTGGGTTAATAGAAAAAAGTGGTTGGTCAATAAACCATTTATAGTTTTGAGAAAGGAAATGTATTTTACAAACAATTAATCACGAAGTGACGCCTCGATTGGAATCAGAGACAGAGTAAGTCGACGTTATTAATTAGTTACTATAAGGTCCGCTCGTAATTATTTCGTTTAAAATTTAAACGAAAAGCTTATGTAGAATTAAATTCTCGTTGCAGTAACAGTAAAATTCGAATGTAGCGTTCTGAGGTAAATTGTATCACATTTTAGTCAATTTGTAACAAATAAGTACTAACAATTGTAAACAAACCCCTCATTAGTCGATAGAAAAGCTACTATTGGTATATGAAAAACCATTTTGAGCCTTTGTCCGCAAACCGAAGCGAAGTACAAAGAAGTCCAATACGCTCCGACGCTTTTGCTTTTGTCAAGAAAAATATACATTACGACAAGAATTAGATAAATTTCGTTTATTCGACACGAATTAATTTGTCACCAGCATCCAGCATTTCGAATCTAACATCACCGATCTCCAGTAACTCTCCGATACGCGCGTTAAATAATCCGGGCCTCGCAGACCGCGTATCGTTCGAATAGAATCGATCATTTCGTTCAAATTATTTTCGCCTCTATAAAGTTTCTCGTTGTGTGGCCGATTTAAAAGGAAGAACGTAATTCCTCCACACAGTGAGACATTAAAGTGAGAGTACAAATAAAATCTTCTACTAATTGAAGGATAAACATCAAAAAGCGATATTTTTTTAACAAAAAAAGATTTTGAGTTTGGAGAGTAAACAACTTTAAAAGCTCTAATTTACGCGGAGAAATATCATTCATTTTTCCACCTACCGTAACTTTTCCTTTCTCCTGCTTCCCACGTACTCTCTTTCTCGATTCTATTCCTAAAAGCTATCGATAACAAATAATACAAAAATTGCCAAAAACATTTTTTTTGAAAAGCTTTCAAATAAACTACTTAATTAACAAAAGCAAAAATGCAGATTATTTGATTAGCCACGATTTTTTTTTAAACCGGCAGTCGGTTAACTGTTTATGCACGAAGCACAAAACCGCGTTTTTTTAATTTAAACAATATCTCGTGTAGTGCAAGTCTTTGGAGAGAGTCTGATTTTCAAAAGTCCTTCCGTATAGTGTTTAATGCGAATCTTTCTACATTTTTGTGTAAACCAACTGATGGGGTAGTTAATAGAATACTTTAGATATACCAGCAGCCTCGTTCGAATTTTTTTTAAGTACTGGAATGGATTTGCAGACACAGCAAGTCGGTGGAGAGGGCCAAATTAAAAAAAAATCGATTCTGTAGTGTTTAATGCGGTTCTTTTGATATTATCGTAAATAAACGAACTGGGGTAGTTGGCACACAAATTAGGCATACAGTAACTACCCTACAAACTAATTTTAAGGCGAGGGAAGGTTAATATGGCATATTGTATAAGCACAGCGAGTTTTTGGAGAGGATTTTAATCCAAATAATTGTGTTGTAGTGGATGCCTTTGAAGTTTTTGGTGCGCGAACCAGTAATAGGAGTATAATATATTAGGCGTACAGTAGACACTTGAGAAATTTTTTTAGAGACAGTGGAAAGGGGTGTAGGAAGGGCCCGTCGTTGGGAAGAGCCTGATTCAAAAAAATTGGGTGAATTACGTCCGATGCTATTCTTTCGATGCTTTTCAGCGGAAAAACTAACGGTGGAAGTTGGGAGAATAAATAAGGCGTACAGTAGCCACCCTAGAATTTTTTTAGAGGCGCTGGAAGGAAACGTAAGCAGTGCAAGTCGTTGGACATAGACAAGCATAGCCCAATTCTAAAAAAATAGAGTGTATTTCGTCCGATGCGATTCTTTCAAGACTTTTTAGCGGAGAAACTAACGGCGGCAGTTGGGAGAATAAATAAGGCGTACAATAGCCCCCCTAGAAATTTTTTAGAGGCGCTGGAAGGAAACGTAAGCAGTGCACGTCGTTGGACATAGACAAGCATAGCCCAATTCTAAAAAATTGAAGTGTATTTCGTCCGATGCGATTCTTTCGAGGCTTTTTAGCGGAAAAACTAACGGCGGCAGTTGGGAGTATAAATAAGGCGTACAGTAGCCACCCTAGAAAATTTTTTAGAGGCGCTGGAAGAAAACGTAAGCAGTGCAAGTCGTTGGACATAGACAAGCATAGCCCAATTCTAAAAAATTGGAGTGTATTTCGTCCGATGCGATTCTTTCAAGACATTTTAGCGGAAAAACTAACGGCGGCAGTTGGGAGAATAAATAAGGCGTACAATAGCCCCCCTAGAAATTTTTTAGAGGCGCTGGAAGGAAACGTAAGCAGTGCACGTCGTTGGACTTAGACAAGCATAGCCCAATTCTAAAAAATTGGAGTGTATTTCGTCCGATGCGATTCTTTCAAGACTTTTTAGCGGAAAAACTAACGGCGGCAGTTGGGAGAATAAATAAGGCGTACAATAGCCCCCCTAGAAATTTTTTAGAGGCGCTGGAAGAAAACGTAAGCAGTGCACGTCGTTGGACATAGACAAGCATAGCCCAATTCTAAAAAATTGGAGTGTATTTCGTCCGATGCGATTCTTTCGAGGCTTTTTAGCGGAAAAACTAACGGCGGCAGTTGGGAGAATAAATAAGGCGTACAATAGCCCCCCTAGAAATTTTTTAGAGGCGCTGGAAGGAAACGTAAGCAGTGCACGTCGTTGGACATAGACAAGCATAGCCCAATTCTAAAAAAATTGGAGTGTATTTCGTCCGATGCGATTCTTTCGAGGCTTTTTAGCGGAAAAACTAACGGCGGCAGTTGGGAGAATAAATAAGGCGTACAATAGCCCCCCTAGAAATTTTTTAGAGACGCTGGAAGGAAACGTAAGCAGTGCACGTCGTTGGACATAGACAAGCATAGCCCAATTCTAAAAAATGGAGTGTATTTCGTCCGATGCAAATCGTTCGATGTGTTTAAGCGGAGTAAATAACAGGAGTAGTCAGGAGAATACATTAACATTAGGCATACTAATACAGTAACCACCCATAGACCTACTTGTTCCTCGTGAATTTGCGTTAAATCGAATATAAATATGAAAAAAACTTTATAAACTGAATAATTGTGTAAATATTTTCATTCAAACTCCACAAACCACTAACTCGTAATTAAAAATTACACGGTGCTTCTACATTACTTCAATAACATTTTCAATGAAACGTCGAGATTAATAGAAACGATTTACCTACGTTAAACTGCATTTTTTATATCGTTGCCGCCTGGTTTTTGGGAGTAGCTATGACAACGCTTTTAAATCCTTCTCGAGCTGCCCCCTTCCAATTTTTTTTTACTTTTTATAGTTAGGATATTAACTAGACATAACTGTTGTCAAAATTTCAAACTGCTTTCAAAAAGTTGCAGCTTATCAACTTATCATTGAGTGGTGAAGGGCGATTTATAAAAAAATGCAAAATCGAAGTTTCCTAAGAAGTCTTAAAACTTAACTCCCTTAACTCGACACAGATAAGCAGTTATTAAAAAGTTATTAGTAGTGCAGGTAAGTACCTATTAATTAACTTTTCAAAAAGTAACTTACCAACGTGATCCTTTTTGTTTTTTACGATTTTTCGATAATTCCCAGCGTACTCAAAATATGTTTCGTACCGCCGTAAGTTGTACTCTTTTGTTAGAATTCAGTCAAAAACCACCATGAGTTTTTGGAATTAAATTAAGTACGTGCATGTCAGTGGTACCCCCACCTTCGAATTTTTGGTGGTGAATTGGTGGATTTGTTTGTGCTTCAAACCTCGTCGTTTGTGCTCACCGCCGTCCGAAGATATTTAAAAAACATTGTGAGGGTGCTGTAGAAATCCCAGCAGCCCCACTTTGACCGATTGGTTCCAAACATGATTTATTCGTTTTTGCTTGTTTGTGCTCCAAATCCCGTCGTTTGTGCTCACTCACTTCTAGAGATATTTGAAAAATATTGAAGGGGTGCTTTAGAAATGCCAACACCGATTTATTTCAACCATGATTCATTCGTTTGATCGTTTGTGCTTGTTTGTGCTTCATCTCGTCGTTTGTGCTCACCGCCTTCCGGAGATATTTAAAAAACATTGTGAGGGTGCTGTAGAAATGCGAGCAACCTCACCACGGCCGATTGATTTTAAACATGATTCATTCATTTGTGCTTGTTTGTGCTTTAAGTTTCGTCGTTTGTGCTCACCCCTTTCTGGATGCTGTAGAAATGTCAGCACCCCCACCATGGCCGATTGGTTGCAAACCATGATCCATTCATTTGTACTGGTTTGTGCTTCAAGTCCCGTCCGGGGATATCGTTAACCCTTAACTCTTATAATAATTTCACTAGTGGCTCCAATTAAAAATACAAAGTGAAGACGGTTTCAATAGGCGAAACGTAGTACTTAAATTTTGCTAGTGGCGCAGTAACAGAAAAACGTTAAATTCCAATTAATTTAAATTCTTTTCTTTCGGATAACCCGTTATTTTTTGGATTTCTAATCCGGATTTTATAGTTGGAATTATTTTCCGACGTTTTCATTAGTTAACCGTTTTTTCAAAAACTTCGAATTTTCTTTACAAAACAATTAGCTGAACAGGCTCTAAAACTTCTTAAATAACTTTCGAACGAATCGAGTTGCTTGTGACTTCTTTACGTCCTATAATATTGGGGTCCTACACATCAGGCAACTTTGTCGAGATTTATTTGAATTTAATAGTATTTGTATCTCTTACGGTCGACAAGATTCCCCAATGCGTATTAGAGTCGAATTTGAACCTGTCCGTATAAGTACGGCCTATGCCTATTTATGGTCGAAACAAATTTTGAAATTCATCGCATTAATACGAAACAGTTACAATCAATATTGTAACTTGTAACTATACTAGAATGGCTTTTATTGGCGTTCCATCAAACTACAAGTTGCTCTTCTAAGCCATTGGAATTCCACTGCAAAAATATTACAAGTGCCTCGAGTGGAAATTCTGCAAAATCCCATCGGGCAAAGTCCGTGCTCGATATGTTTCGATTTCGAAGAGGAGAAAGAGGTTAAAAAGCGTTTATTTTTAGTATAAAAGCGTTCGGATCGGAAAGAAAGAAAGTGTGTTTCGCACTGTTCGCAGTGTCGAATGAGGGTTAGATAAACTTACCGAAGTTATGAACTAGTACAAAAATATGCAATTTAAGTAATTACGAGCGTCGAACAGTAGCAAAACAAAAATTAATAAAATACTTAAAATACCTAGAATATTATATAAAATATGTATTCGGTAGAGAGTATGTAAATTATGTAGAAAATGATCTTTCATGAGGTGAAAATTTATATCCCAAGTTCGATTTGTTTGTCGTGGAATTACTTAGGCGTTTTTTTTGTATTTAGTACGATCGATTAAATTGTAAGAAATGGGTTTTCTCTGTATGTAGCATGAAGATGTATCAGAAAGCGTCGAGTTCAAAACATGTTCAGTGACCCATGCATATCAGACACACCAGAAAAGCAAACGTTAAAGTCGGAATTCTGATTTTAAACCATCACATTTTTAGTTCCTTTTATTATTATTTTTTGGCATCCCGTTCGATAAGGCGTTAGAGATACATAAAGGACAAATTCGTTAATCCGAAATAATAAAAACTTTGGCGTTTAAAACGAACGAAATACTATCGTAATCTAAGCTAAGCGGTCAGCGTAGATGTTTCCACGCGATGTACCTCGGGACGGGATTGCTGGATTAGAGATTGCACTAAGAGTTTCTAGCTGCGCCCTTAACGTGTAATCTCCGAGGTGAAGTCGAGAAACTTCATACTGTTAAGATAATTTCATATAAGCAAACGCCCGTATAAGCTACAAACATTAACTCGCTGTTTTCGCCAAACAGTTATTACGTACAATAAAGGGAGCATTAAAGGAAAACACGTGGAGGTTTAATTTTATTATAAAATCGTCCTTTATTAAACAATAACGTTTAATATACCGACTCTTTATTTTATTTTTAAATTCCGATCGCGTCATTATTATTGAAAGTCTGAAAGTCTCGATAACACTTTTTCGATATGCACATAATATACGCGTATATAAAGCGAATCGGCCTTTTGAAGTAAATAGGATCGCTAGGTTGGGTGCCTTACCAGAACATGACATTCCGCACAGTGTGGCATTCAGTAACTATGCCTCAAGTTCGGATGAAAAGCATTCCGAAGCGACCACATGCTTCTGAATAAACATACGGCCCAAGGCAAAACACCGTAGCGCTGCCTGTTATATTTCTGAAATTTGCGCTTATTACTTTGTATTTTATTTTATATATCCCGTCGAAATAACTCGCAAATTGGATATCGATTAAAATTAACCAAAACTCGCCCATTTATCTTTTCCTTAATCCGCCCCCCGATAGGTGCGTCAAAATTCTTCATCTTCCTTTTAGTCTACTCCAAAGTCTTTAAATAAAATAAATTAAGAATATCGACTCGCGCACCTATAACAAAATAACGCAAAATACGTGACCTCCGGGCCATTTTAGTCACAGAGAATTATTATCAACAGCCAAAACAGAGTACCTACTATATTTGGTATATTTCTAAATTCGATCTCAAAACTTTCTCCTAAAGAAATCCACAAGGCACAACGACAATTATCTTTAAAAAACAAAATTTAATTCCAATCGCGAGCATTTTAAATTCAACGTATGGATTTCTGACGACACGAGAACGAAACCGCGAGACACTGGTAAACATCGTAGCGAGAGAGCTTAATCTCTATTAAAGACCATCAAACCATTAAATTTTTACAAAATCTTTAAAACCGCGTAAAAAATTGAGGTGCAAGGTATTGGTATTCATTCAATAGCGAGTTCCCTTAACTCGCTATTTTAAAACTTAATTTGTTTTTCTTTTGATATACGTACGCCAAGTTTATCTTTGTATTGATACCATTACCATTCGTACAGAGAGTGACTTTGAGTCGAAAGATCGAGATGGATAAACGGTGACCCATAGAGTGCTCGGTACGCTTAATTTGAGTCGATGCTCTCACAATCTTTTCTGGATCCCTAGGCTTCGATCAGCTCCAGAGTCGCCAGAACAGAATACCGTAGAACGACAGACTGAAGGAATTTCCGTAACATATTGCCAGACAGGCTTTGAGTGCTAAAACTCTCACCAGTCTATCAATTTGGGAAAAGTTGAATTTATTGTCCTTGACAGATAACTGGCGTGCAACCCTAGCACCTTTACGAATTTGTATTCACTTTTCCTCGGTTTTAGTGGATAACATGTTTTCTATCTGTTCACGGTTTAGGCTTACGCCATTTTTTTCGCAATCCAGTACCACGCGTCGTCTTAAGTTCATTTAACTTTTTCTTTGTTACGTTATTTTTCTGAACAAGCGGAAAAATAACGAAATGCGATTGTCCCCATCACGATCGCGAGAACGTGAGGGTGATAACGATGAGCCCGTCGTTGCACTGCCGAGAGTGGTAGATTCACATTGACGTATCGTGGGGTGCAAGCCAATAGTTAAAGTTTTGCTAGTTTTCTTCGTTTTTTTAATATACCCCTCGTTGTTAACGAGACCCCGAGTCCGGCTCTCTTTTTTCTTCGCTTCGTTACTTGGTTACGGTGTCCCGGTCGCCCGTTAAGAGAATTGACGTGTTCGTCCACTGTTTAATTAACCGCCTTCTGCAGGTCACGAGATTAGACGGAATCCACGCCGTCCTGAGCATATACTGGTATATATTCCCAGGTCACCAACACGCACCACGGGAGACTGTCCTTAGAGGCGAGGCTTCGTTTTTGTAAGAGTGTCTCTTATTTTGCCAGTGAACGCTGTTTGGGTGTCGTTATAAATTTATTGTTACTGCTTCACGATTTAATTGTTTTATTTATATTGCATATTTAATAAATTGATAATCAAGCTGCCGTTACCGCTCGGAGCTCAGCAACTAGCTGGAGCCCTCCAAGGGCCCGGTTGCTTGGCACCCAACTTTATCAATTTTTGTTTTGAACTCACGACCACCTCTCCTGAGTTTAGCCTGGATCCACCCGATGACCACCTGCCGGGTGGTAACCGAGTAGAAAAAAAAAACTACGTTACATCTTATAAAATGGTTCCGTCACTTTCGCATCATCTGCAAAGAGATACATACAATCCGCTGGATCACTATTCGGTAGATCACTCACGACATTAAAAAGAATTGGGGCCAGTATAGAATCCTTTGGGCTACTCCAAAGTCTAAGAGTAGTTATGACCGAAACGTCTCTAATGCGTCATCACGGACACCACAGTAATATAACTTTTTAGACTCTTTTGTAAGAGTGTAACATCCCCCTCTGCTCTGGAAAATTAGAGAAATTTGAAAACACTCCTGCAAAGGTTGAAGACCTTTGAAGACCTAATATACAGAGACTCGACCTCCAATTCTCACTAGTTAGAAAAGGTTGCTGCTAAAAGCACAAACGGCTCAACAAGATTTGGTGGTAGCGGTGGGATCTTCACCGACATGGTCATCGTGCAAAGCTTCTCGAACAATCTTCAAGTTTTGTTGGCACTAAAAATTGATTTCAGCCTGCCAGAGACACGGTCTGAAATACATGCTGACAGACGAACAGGCAAACACTTACTCATATTTATCTGTATCCTCATTATTTGAATTAATTACAGGAAAGCGCCGATGGGAAGATTTACAGCAGTTCTTTCGTAATTTTTTATTAAAGAAACATTAATTAACTATTCAAATTGTGTCAATTATTTGAATTTTAGTTATCTCCGGTATTTATATTGCAATTCGAGTCTCCTTTTATATTTTTAAACTAAATTTAATTCCTGTCAACACAACTTATTCAGGAATTTTATAGATAGGTTCAACCCTGAAATATCTCCTTGTGTTTAAATGCTTATATTTTATTAACTCTCGAGTTTGACAAATTTGTTTAAAATTTTGTCTCGTACGTTGGATAATGTAAATTTTTAACACGGAAACCAAAAAAATTTATTTTAAAACCATTTTTCGATATTTTCAAGATTTTTCTTTATATTCAACAACTACGAGAATAAAATAGGCTAACGGCAGAAATATTGGGTTCGTACGTACACATACACATCCAGGAGGTCTCGGTTTCGAATCCAGGACTTTCACTCGAGAGCCCACCGGACCTTTTAACTTTTAAGATGTTGCACTAATTGTAAGCGGTCGAAGGGTAGTGCAGACCACGCTACTTCGCGAAATGTAAGACTCGCGATAACGCTGATTGACTACGAGTGTCTGCGTTTGTGCGTAACGTAACAAAATAAAAGCGTAGATACTTTTGAAGTGGAAGTTTTGAAAAGTTATTTCCTCTTCCATTTAAAGCGCCTTATAAAGGTCCCGATTTAAAATTTAATAGGTGGAGTTTAAATTAAATTGCGATTAATTATTAAGCTGAAATGTGAAATGTGTGTTTTGAAGAGGTTAATTAGGGTTCACCCAAATCAACAATCATCGCTGGTGATAGAAGACGACGTAGTTAATAGTTGTTACGGGTCGTTAATAAGATGGAGAACGAAGCCCTTAGGAGGGTTGAAGAGCAAATTTAATTTTAATTTGAATAGAATAGGTAAAAAGTAAAAGTGGCTCTATTAGGGATAAATCGCGAACGCTAAGTTAGTGTTAGTGTTAGTTAAATAACATTCTTAATTTGGAGTTTCCCTAATAAACTCGTAATCTAATTTGACACAGTCGACCAAGCTCTCGAAAGTGAATTACCGTTGTTTAGTTACTCGACGGGAAAATAGTCGAACCAATAATTAGGTAGTGGATGGTTAACTATCGATTGTTTTTTAAGTCATTATTTAGGGTTAACTCTTCTCTCGAAATTAATTTTAACTTTTACTTTGGAAAGCAAATGTACGAATATTGCCGAATTTAAATTAAACGATAACTGAACTTAATACAACTAAACAAAACTTGGAAACACTAATTGATTGCATTACGACTAACAACCGCAATCTTATTGATAGGTTTAGGGTTATATCTATAATTCAAAGTCGACTCACGAATATTCCATTGTGTTCCATAAAATCCTTAATTTCCTTATTCAAAAAATATGTCTCTTGCTCATTTACAATTTTAATTAAACAACAATTAATTTGCGTCATAAAAATGAACTAAATCGAGTTATAAAATAGGATTTAAAAGTAATTTAATGTAAGAGAACTTGCAACACTCCCTATTTGCATATATATAAGCCGATAGTGTCAATTCTACTATTTTACTGTATAAATCAAATTTAATTATAATTTAGCGCTATTTTTCGCTACAATTCAAAATTAACCGCAATTGACACAATAGACACTAATGACACTCAACAGTAATCCCGGAGAAAATGTCAATATGTCGACTCTTTTTAATACTTCAAAAAATATCAGTGTATCGACAATTCGATATATTGAATTATTAAGAAATTCTCAATATCACTCACCCCTAATAGTAAGTGTTCTAGTGCCGAGTTCAAAAGCTCTGTGACCTAGCTAAACTTCGACGATTTAAGCCGGTGGATGACACTTCTAAAAATTTTTTCGAGTGTAACTGAGACGCCCAAAAAAACCATAGCTATATTTGCTAACGTGGACAACCATTTAAAGTTTCTCGTCCACCATTCCGTAGAAAGCGTTCAGACTATTTCTTGTGGTGTTAGACGCAAAGGAGTGGAAAGTCTAGCCCGTGCTTCAAAACTCAAGGCAGTCATAAAGCCACTGTTCGACTTAAAAAGATTATCGATTCTCGTAAGTCGGTCGTCTCAGGAAACGGGCGTTTCTAGTTGAGTCGATTTTCTACACTCTATGTTTCTACGACCATCTAAAACCATCTAAGACCATCCAAGCGACCTCTACTGGTGTTCGCAAAACGGACAATAAAAGATTATCCGCGTAGCTCCAAGACGTTGGGCCAGTGTCGTTTGAAGCATGTTGGACACAAAGCGCCACAGGGGAAAAGTCCATACCCTAATCCCTAATCTATAAGCATCCGTAATTAACACCCCCTTCAATTTCCCTAAATCTAGCGAGCGAGGTTAAGTATCTGTATATTACTATAGACCACAAGCTTAATTGGAAAAACCACGTCAAAAATAAATTACACAAAGCAAGTCCGACTTTCTGGCAGTGCCATCGGGCGGTGGGAAAGACGTGGGGTCTTTCTTCTAAAATCTCTCTTTGACTATACACTGCCATTATCAGACCTAGGATTTGCTATGGAGCTCTTGTCTGGTGACCTACAACCTGACACACTATAAAAAGTCTACTAGACAAAACACAGATACTCTTTGGTCTCGTGGTCATCATAGGGGCCATGAGAACCACATCCTCAGCAGCAATAAAGGTGCTGCTAAGCCTTCCTTCACTAGATCTATAGGTGAAAGAGATGGCAACAAAAGCAACCCTTTGACTGCAAGGATGAGGACTATGGTCAGTCAGATACGGTATTTATTATGGACGCACCAAAATCCTCTAAAAGTACTTCAAGAAGCTACCTCTCCTGGAGATTGATGAAGACCGTATCTCTCTAAAACAGAGACTTTCAAACTCTAATGGATTCAACTGAGAACATCGTAGCGGACATACCGATGGATATAAAAATCAAAAGAGATCTGAAGCAGGTGTTCACTCACCTGAGCTTACCCTTGACAGTAGCCTAACCGCTGAAAAAATATGCTTCAGTTTTTCAAACTGAACTAATGGGGATATTACACAGCGCCAACGAAATACTAATATCGACGGACAGTAAAGCTGTCTTGCAAGCCTTAAACACCTGCAAGATAACCTCTGGTCTCCTGCTGGACTGCATAGAGCTGCTGAACCAGATATTCAAAAACAAGATTCTTACACTCCGTTGGGTCAAAGAACATCAAGGAAACCAGGGTAACGGCATCTTGGGGATAGTACAATGAACCCGATTAAGTGGCCTAAGTGCAGGGAGCTTGCTTCTTCTCCCTAAATAATCCAGATCGGGTTTCCGGGTGGCTGCGGGCGATAATAAATCTTCTCGACATAACTTGAGCCGATGTACAGCTTTAGCGGCACTGAGACAGCCTACTCTGACTTAAGCTTATGCGGACTCACTAGATACATAAAAAATTCAAGCCAGTGGGTTCGTGCTCTTTACAAGGTGACAGAACTGCGGACGGACCTATAAAACTACCAGGATGTACAATTGTACATAATAAGCTCAAGGGGGCTAAGGAACCCCTGGAAAGAAGAAAATTCAATGGCGTCGCACTTTTTCCACCAATCTCAAATTTATCTATTTTAATGCGGAACCACTTTATGTATTTTTGTTAAAGCAATACAGTTTACTCCTTTCGTTTCCAAAGTTTAAAATTTAACTTGAAAATACTCGAAAATGGGCAACGATGAAATGTAACTACGACCTGTGTTTATCTTTTTTTTTTCAACAACTCTGTTGAACCATTCTGATGAATTAATAATTGCAGTCAAGTGAGTTGGACTTTAGTATACGTTTCCTAATTAATATTTGATAATCACGGTACTTCGGCTTCTCTATTTTTTATTTATTGAACTCGAGTAAGTACCAAATAATTATTTTTTGTCTTTAGCTGTCTTTACCGATGGATCTAAAAATCAAAAGAGATCTGGAGCAGGTGTTCATTCACCCGAGCTTGCTCTCGATAGCAGCCTACCGCTGGGGAAATATGCCTCAGTTTAAGCTGAACTGATGGGAATATTACACAGCGCCAACGAAATCCTAAACAGGAAAATTCTGAACAAGAAAATATTGATATTGACGGACAGTAAAGCTGCCTTGCAAGCCTTAAACACCTGCAAGGTAACCTTTGGTCTTCTGCTGAACTGCATAGAGCTGCTGTACCAGATATCTAAAAACAAGGTTCTTACACTCCGTTGGGTCAAAGAGCATCGAGGAAATGAAGGTAACGATAAAGCAGACGAGCTGACCAAGAAAGCTTCAAACAGTCTTTCCTGTGGCCTTGAGTCTATCATCAAACCAGTCGTAGCAACTGTTAATACTATCCTTAAAAATAATACCAATCAACTACAAACTGAAAAATGAACAAGTAACGTAAGTTGCCGTCAAAGCAAGAGCTTTATCGGTTTTTTCTTTAAAAAACTGGCAAAATACTGTCTACGCTGTCTCGAACTAATCTACGACAATCGCAGGGACACTCGCGGAATACTGTGTCGACTACACAAACATCTCCATACTCTGGGCTTGGTAGATAATCCCATTTGATGTGGATGCAAACTAGAAGACGAAACCGCTGAACATGTGCTTTATCACTGTCCAGCCCTAACGTCAATAAGAAGATCCGTGTTGGGGGACTTCCGGCTCGACATGACTAGAATAAGCACCACCTTTATCATACAAGTAGGATGGCTCGAGATCTGATGGGCACAGGGAGGCAGCTTGGAGGTAGTACAGGCCGATTAAGTGGCCTAAGTGCAGGAAGCTTGCCTTCCCTAAAAGGGTTTCTACAAGTTTAGATTTGATACCTTTCCTCCATTTTCGCAAATTCCCGACCTCAAATTGAGAAGCTTCTGAAACTTAGACGCAGACATAAAATGGCGAAATATTAGCAAATCGAATAAAATGGGGGGGGGGGGGGTGTTACAACGTTTTTACGTGCTTAATAATTCACCGAGTTTTTGAGAGGTAGGTACGTGAGGGTAAGCATCGATGTCAGGATTTGGAGGAGTTTTTTGTTGGACCCTTGTAAAGAAGGAAGTAGTTGGCAATTCATTAAAGAAAAAATAAGTAAATAAATAAATGAGTAAATAAAATTTTTAAAGTTGCCAAGATGATTAAACATTTCTCCTAAAACTGAGGGAGTACACAAGTTTTAGCCTCTTGCGAATAACTAAACCATTTATTCAACTTAAGATTACTTTTAGTGATTAAAATTTAGCGACATTAAGAATAAGTTATTTGAGTTTAAAAACTATAATTTCATAAAAAAATTTATTGCCATTAAAGTCCGAATTGTGAAAAATTAGACGATTTCCCATTATAAACCTCATCTAAGGGTGGGCAGTTAAAACGCTTTCTTTTGAAAAACGTAATGTTGTCTTGTCATTTATGTAAGTGAAATAAATAAATAGATCGGCAATAATAAGTGACTTAACGCACTAACGACTTATTTAAATATTATCTTCAAACGTTAACGTGAAAGTATAGATCCGGAAGAGTTAGTTCTTTGATTGAATACACGATTTTATGTAAACCCCCGGTTAATTAAAACGTAGTCGTATGTAATTTGGAAAAATTTCGATACTAAAATTTTATATTAAAGCGATTGTCTTTTATGTATTCTTTCGCTTTCAACTGTATTATTGCGACCAGTAAGTCTGACAGTGCGGTTAATCATGGCGGTACGTGCGCTACTGCTAGCGGTGCTTTTGATTGAGATAAATAGTTCCATTCAAGTAAATGACAGTGACACCGCGCGCGAAACTGCGATCAGTTCTTTGAAGAATCTCGGAAAGATACAGAAACAGTTCTCGAACAATATTACAAGAATACTACAAAATATACTCACCGTAAGGGTTCGACTCGGAAATATTCATTCCTTTTCAATATCTTTTTACAGGTGAATATTAGCCAAATCGAAAAGAACTATTATATCACGAGCGCCAATTTGACTAAAGCGTTTGAAAGAAATCTACAAGACATGTTGGAAAGTTGGTCTTGGGTTTGTATTTTTTTGTAATTTTATTAATAAGTCTCGCGTTTACTTTTCGAACCTTCAATCGCAAGCTAGTCGACTCACGAGCGCTATTTTCCATTTTTCGGCCCATTTAAAATTGAAATAATTAGGGGTAACGGAAAACACTATTTGTCTACCAAACAAATTTCTACAGTTGTTAGGGTACTACCCCAGTAGAAATATACTAGTTTTAACAGAGTTTATTATACAGTAAAGTACACAATTAATCTTAGTTAATAGTAAACAAAAATTTATTTTGCAAGACTTTGATTTTAGACAAAGAATAATTATTTGGTACTTACTCGAGTTCAATAAATAAAAAATAGAGAAGCCGAAGTACCGTGATTATCAAATATTAATTAGGAAACGTATACTAAAGTCCAACTCACTTGACTGCAATTATTAATTCATCAGAATGGTCCAACAGAGTTGTTGAAAAAAAAAAGATAAACACAGGTCGTAGTTACATTTCATCGTTGCCCATTTTCGCGTATTTTCAAGTTAAATTTTAAACTTTGGAAACGAAAGGAGTAAAATGTACTGCTTTAACAAAAATACATCAAGTGTGTCCGCATTAAAATGAATAAATTTGAGATTAGTGGAAAAAGTGCAACGCCATTGAATTTATTTCTTTCCAGCGGTTCCTTAGACCCCTATAGAACTTATGTACAATTGTACATCCCGGTCGTTTTATAGGTCCGTCCGCAGTCCTGTCACCTCGTAGAAGACCACGAGCCTACTGGCTTGAATTTTTTATGTATCTAGTGAATCCGCATAAGCTTAAGTCAGAGTAGGCTGTCTCAAGCTGTACATCGGCTCAAGTTATGTCGAGAAGATTTATTATCGCCCGCAGCCACTCGGACACCCGGATCTGGATTATTTAGGGAGAAGAAGCAAGCTCCCTGCACTTAGGCCACTTATTCGGGTTCATTGTACTATCCCCAAGATGCCTCCCCGTGCCCATCAGATCTCAAGCCATCCTACTTTTAGGATGAACTCCAGAACTCTGGCGGGAGGAGAGGTGCTTATTCTGGCCATGTCGAGCCAGAAGTCTTCTAACACGGATCTTCTTATCGACGTTAGGGATGGACAGTAACAAAGCACATGTTCAGCAGTTTCCTCTTCTAGGTCGAATCCACTCTACCAAGCCCAGAGTGTAGAGATATTTGGGTAGTCGACAGTGTCCACAGGACACATCTTTCAGTCTGATGTAGTTGATGGGTATTATTTTTAAGGAGGGTGTTAACAGTTTTGTTGTTACGGCTGGTTTGAAGATTGGCTCAGAGCCACAGGGAAGACTGTTGGAACCTTTCTTTGCCAGCTCGTCTGCTTTATCGTTACCCTCATTTCCTTGATGTTCTTTGACCCAACGGAGTGTAGAAACCTTGTGTTTGGATATCTCGTACAGCAGCTCTATGGAGTCCAGCAGGAGACCAGAGGTTACCTTGCAGGTGTTTAAGGCTTGCAAGGCAGCTTTACTGTCCGTCGATATCAGTAGTTCGTTGGCGCTGTGTAATATCCCCATCAGTTCAGTTTGAAAAACTGAAGCATATTTCTTCAGCGGTTAGGCTACCGTCAAGGGCAAGCTCAGGTGAGGGAACACCTCTGCTCCAGATCTCTTTTGATTTTTAGATTCTTCGGTAAAGACAGCTATGTCCGCTACGATGTTATCAGTTGAATCCATTAGAGTTTGAAAGTCTCTGTTGAATGGATATTTTGGAGAGATAATACGGTCTGCATCCAACTCCAGGAGAGGTAGCTTCTTGGAGCACTTTTAGAGGATTTTGGCGTGTCCGTAAATTCCGTGTCTGACAGACCATAGTCTCCATGCCCGCAGTCGGAGGGCAGCTTTTCTTGCATCCTCTCGACATATAGATCTAGTGGAGAAAGGCATAGCAGCACCTCTAGTGCTGCTGAGCGTGTGGTTCTCATGGCTTCTATGACCATGATGATGTGATTTCCCTAATTAAGCTTGTGGTCTAGAGTAATGCCCAGATACATAACCACGCGCACTAGATTTAGGGACATTCCATTCAAAGTAGGCAAGATCATTTTGCCTAGTTTCCTTTTTCTGGTGAAAAGAACCAGCTCCGTTTTGTTACCGTCAATGAGTGTTCGATACACCATTTTTCTGTTAGTTTAAGCGCTTCTCTTAGTCCACTTGGACACCTATACTTTTTGAATGAGACTCCTTTAGCAAAGCTCTCATCGTTTAAAAATTAAAAATTTTGCTCTGGGTCTCACGAGTGCTGGTTACGGGGTTAAGGCTACTATAGTTATTTTATGGAGGTACTTCACTCACGTAGTCCGGACGCTTCAGCGAAGACCCCCGTGACTTCTACTTCTAGTCATATCTATCCGTGGCTTAAGTCCAAAGAATCGTTGCACGACCAATCGACTTAAACTAAAGAATTTATTTACTTTAATGCGGACACACTGTATAGAAGTAGTTTTATCAATTTCTTATAGGTACTCGCAAAATTAATTTTAAAATCCCCTCTCTCGTGAACCTCCTTCCCACTCAGACTCTCACCGGATTTTCTTGCGGCTTCGTTCTGGTGCCGTTGGAAATCTCAAGTGATTATTGACACTTGACACCGTTTGTGAGCTACACGGACGTGAACAGATGCACCGTTTTGTTCCAAATTAATTTTTTTGCTTAGAAAACGCAATAAAAATTATGGCGTTTACGAGAAGGTGTTGAAAGAGTACGAGGCGATTTAATGGTCTCATTCTGGAGGCTGTTTCGATTGCGCGTGTAGTGATGGTGTTTTTTTACTTTGATAAGAGACGGCGGAAAGAGGAGTTTGCTAACTCTAGTTGATTTAATTTACATTCTCGGCGTGGACTTTTCGTTTTTGAAAATTAGGCGAGTTACGAGTTCTTTTAGTTTGGGTTTATTTTTTAATGGGATGTGCAGAAAAAGCGAGTTAACTCGTGGAATTTGTTTCCGTTTTGAGGAACGGGCGAAGGCTAATGCCGTTAACGGAATAAGAAATTAAGAGAAAACATTTAACGAGCCTGAGGAATATTTTGTAGGTGGGTATATAAAGGCGATTGTATATTTTTAGGTCGGAAGGTTTTCTTAACTTAATTGTACGATTGTGTCGCTTTAGTGAGAAAAGAAAATTTGGCGCGACGGAATAGAGGGAGGGAGAACGGGACGAAAATTATATTAAAGAGTGGAAAGTTTGTTTTTAAAAGAACTTTCGTAATAATATTTATCGAGCTGTGCATCTTATTTCGAAATTAGCCGAGCAATATTCTAGACGACAATTAGGGAAATGACGACTCAAAGAGAATATTCATAAAGGCGTGTCTACAGAAACTGTTTCTTTGTACGATTTTGTAATAAATGTTGTTTACAATGAAGTAACTGGGAGAAAACGTTTAAGATGCATTCCGGTCACGAATCATTGTTCTAAACTAGCGTTCGGATCTAACTAAAGAAGAGAGTTTAATTTGGCTAAATAACTCGACAGTGAGAAATAGCGAAGTCCTTTCCTGTAGCCGTTGACAGGTACGCGTTATGAAAGCGCCCTACTACGGTGCACCACCTAATCTGCTGTCACGGCGAGTAGCGTCGAGTTAACGCACCGACGGGACACGGCGTGGGATTAGTGTCACACCACGTCGATTCGCTCGGGAAAAAGCAAAATACTTTTCCGATACACCCTAGATATGTATTTACTACTTCATAAATTCGGCGAGGTTTTACAAAGAACTTTAGTCCGGCATCGTCTTGTTTTGTGCCTTTCCAAACGTCGCGGCCAGTACAACGTGCTTCTGACAAGCTATTCTTGTCAAAGTCTGTGGTTCTTAATTGCTTGTTTACCCGACCAGTAACACAACGGAATTCTCTTTTTTCTCTCGACGTTTTGTTATTTAATTTGAGCGCCACGATGCAATTTTGATTTATTTCACTAACTGCCACGCGAAAAGGCGTCTATCTTCCCATCTACCATTCCGCGAGTAACTAAATTTCGTAACGAACGCTCTGTGTAATGGTACTATTACAAAGCACCGTTCCCAAAACGCGCGGTGTATCTTCTAAAGTGTATCAAAGTGAAACCAACTTATTGGATTGGCGCCAATATAGTTAGGAACGAATTAACCCCTACGGCAGTACGAGAAGATTTCCAAAATATACTACTCGACTCAAAACCGAAAGATAAAGAGTAGATACCTCTTTTTAATAAACTTAGTCTCTTTGCGTCAATTCGTTTCGTCCCCTATTTTTCAAATTTAAAACCAAATTCGTTAACAATAATAAAATTGGATAATTTTTGCGAAAAAAAAACAAAAGCTATAAAATAATAAAAAGGAGACGAGAAGAAGCGTTCGTTTGTAATGCGGCGAAGAGGAAATCCCTCTCCGCTACGTCGAGTTTTCAATCAACTTCGCTTGATAACCCTAACCAGGGGTGTCAAACTTGCTGTGTTCAAGTTTTGAAATCTGTAACCGTAGCGTCTTGGCATAAATAAAATTTTGCCGATTGTATCTATTCCAAAGAACGGCCGGTTAAGAGGCGATTAAATGATAATTAATTTCGCCGACTTTTTTTTTCTCGGGCCGATTACACTTTATTAATGAAAATTTTGTAACGGCGAGTTTGGATTCGATTAGCGCAATCTTTCGCGCGTCTTACGTTAAGGTCTCGCGCAAAGTGGTCTAATTGAAAGGAGAGATCACACACACGCGACACATTACCATGCGGCAATGTAAAGTGTAAAGTTTTAGTTTGGGGTTAATGAGAATGTGTTATTAAGTCAGATAATTGCCGAGAGATATTGATCTGATGCGCTACTAGTGTGGCGGCCGATAGGCTGACGGGAACTGCTATTAATAACAAAAGGAGTTATTGGATCTGTACATTAACTGTAATAGAGCATTAGAGCTTTGCGCAATGAAATCCTTTCGAATTTATCTACCGATTTCAGGCTTTATTGCTTCTTTCGTGAAGAGGGGTGCCGCTATCCGGAACATAGCATATATGATCCGCTGCCGCTAACACTGTGACGGTCCAATTCGCGAGGACAGTCGAGAAGGAGAGATCGATACGGTGTACTATACTTGTCAGAAACTCTCGTCGTATAATGTTCTTTATTGGATCAGCAGCGTGTTGCATCTTGCAGTTTCTTAGCAAGCAAATACAGACAGGCGTTACGATCCGAAAGACAAACTCGCAACAAATGCACATGTTCAGTGTTCAGAGTTGATCGAACAAAACAGATCTTCGACAGATTTGACTTTTTAATATACCTTTTAAAAACTAAACACGAACTCGTTCTATTAAAGAATAATTTAAACGTTGCCTTCTTAAGTGAAACTATCGTTCTTTAAGACACGCTTCACTTTTCATATTGAAAATACTTTACAATAAAAGTGTACGAAATTGGTTTTATGGAAATGTATCGCTCAACTATAAATATTTTTCGTAGCTTTACCACTAAAATCAGAAGCATTGTCGTGTCGTTTTGTACTTCTATATAAAAATATTTTGTATATATCTACCGCCTTGATTACATTACAGTATTATATGGCATACCAACCCAACGGTATACGCGCCACCGTGCAGGTTTTAGGATTTATCTATTACGGCGCGTCTAAAATCACACTCTAAAGATTGATGCTGCTGCGAAGTAATTCTCTCGGTATTTTCCCGGCAACGACTGGATGAAATATTTAAAATTTCAATATTTAATAAAAGGGCCGTTACAGTTACTCTCACTAATTTAATGAAAAATCACTTAATTTCAAGTGATTGGCTTGAAACTTGTGTAAGATGTAGGAATAGAAAATGTCGAAAAGAAATACCCTTCATTTATTCCAAATTGAACTTATAAGCTAATAACTTGCTTATAACTTAAAAACTAAGCCATTTTAAGAAAAGTGTTACTATATCAAAACGAACTACATAAAATTTCCTACAAATTATGTAGCTTACGTTTTTTCTTAAGACAAACGGCTTAGACGCCAGAGCGCGATAAGGTTTGACAAAATATTCCAAACGGCCAAAAAACGATTTTTTTAGTTTACCGTTTATAACTCGAAAACTGCTCACTTTTAGAGAAAAATTTTTCTATATAAAAAATAAGCACATCCAATTTCCTACAGCTTACATCTGTAAGTCTTTTTTGTCAGACTAGCAGTTTAGGCGCTAGAACGCGTTAAAGTTTGACAAACATTCAAAAAGCGGCCAAAAAATTAAATTTTTAATATATCGTTTCAAACTCGAAAACTACGCACTTTTAGAGAAAAGTGTTCTAAAATTAATTACATCAAATTTCCTACAAATTATATCTGTAAATCTATTTCGTAAAACTAGCGGTTTAGGCGCTAGAGTGCGTTAAACTTTGACAAAAATTCAAAAAGCGGCTAAAATACTGATTTTGTAAATTATTGTTTATAACTCAAAAATTACGCACTTTCAGAGAAAAGTGTTTCTATACAAAAATAAATTACATTAAATTTCCTACAGATTATATCTGTAAGTCTTTTTCTTCAGACTAGCGGTTTAGGCGCTAGAGCGCGTTAAAGTTTGATAAATATTCCAAAAGAGACCAAAAAACCGATTTTTTAATATATCGTTTCAAACTCAAAAACTACGCACTTTCAGAGAAAAGTGTTCCTATAAAAAAATAAATTACATCAAATTTGCTACAGATCATATTCTGTAAGTATTTTTCTTCAGACTAGCGGTTTAGGTGCTAGAGCACGTTAAAGATTGTCAAAAATTCCAACATTTTCAATAAACTGATTTTGCTTATAACTCGACAAATAGGCACTTTATGAGAAAAGCGCTTCTATAAAAAAATAAAGTATATCAAATTTCCTACAGATTATATCTGTAAGTCTTTTTCGTCTGACTAGCTGTTTAGATGTTAAAACGCGTTAAAGTTTGAGAAAAATTCAAAAAGCGGTCAAAGAATGCATTTTTTAATATATCGTTTAAAACTCAAAAACTACACACTTTTAGAGAAAAGTGTTCCTATAGAGATATAAAGTAAATCAAATTTCCAACAAATTATATCTTCAAGTCTTTTTCGTTAGACTAGCGGTTTAGACGCTAGAGCACGTTAAAGTTTGACAGAAATCCAAAATTGGCAAAAAAACTAATTTTGCTTATAACTCGAAAACTGCGCAAATAATTAATACGGGGTGTTTCCTATAAGTTACAAGAACTCAAAAGAAGTCGTTTGACCCCAATTTTCTTATACCGAAAGTTCTTCTATTCAGAGATAATACAGTGAGTTTTAGTTGAAATTTACAAATTTAAAAAAATTTATTCTGGTGAAGCGAAAACAGCTGGGAAAAAAATTTTTGTGGGGATGTTTTATGTAATTGTAAGTCTATGAGATAGATGTGGTACTTTGGCTTTTATATAACAAGAAAATTGGGGTCAAACGACTTCTTTTGAGTTCTTGTAACATTCCTTGAAGTTATGATGCACTTATTGGAAACACCATGTATTCAATTAAAAGAATCTTTAAAATTGGCCCCGTTATAGTTACTCCCCCTAATTTTACGAAAATTGTGAATAAAAAATTCATAAATACTCAATTTCAAGTGATTGGCTTGAAACGTTCATGATTTATAGTGCTCAAAAGAGGGAGTGCCTATTGCCCTAAAGGTGTATCTGAAATAACTTTCCTATAAAGTGAAAAACGTTTATGAATAAAAAATAGAAAATTTATTAATTCAAGGGAAAATTGTTTTTTTATATTTTAATCATCTCCCCACTGTCTTCTCCTTTCACTATAGTGTTAACTAGCCACACTTCACTTTATTATTGCTGATTTTCACTTATTTTGAAACAACTTCCAGATTTTCCATTTTGGGCGCTATTGAGGGGCCCGTTCTACTCGTGCATAAATATAGAGGTTTCCAGAAAAACGTCTGCTTTCGAGTAATTCGAGCGTTTGCAGCCAGATAAGCAAGAAAATGTTTTTTCTTAAATTTGCTCGTTGGATATCAAAAGTTTCAAAATGGATATTTCCGAGAAAATAATTCCTAAATTTTTTTTTTTTTTCAAAAGCAGCTTTTGCTATTTTGTACGAGAAAGCAATTACACTCGCTTCGTAGGTTAGAATCATTAACAAAGAGTGTTAACGATCAACATCCGCCAAAGACAACCGATTAATCTGTTTCTTTCCATACGTTCCAATCCTTTCTCTTCTTCTTTAGTTGTCCATTACTTGAGCTCTATAAGTTACAAGTTACACAAAAATTCCACCATCTCTAGAAGAGTTTAAACTAATTTCGTTAAGAGCGTCGAATTTAAGAGTTGGAGTGATCGAATAATCGAATAATGGAATAATCGATAGCTTTTGTTCGTTACATCGACTAATCGATTCACCTTTAGTATCTATCGCTGTATAATACGCCACCAACATCTTAAGAAGGGTGCCCCTATACGAATTGGAACTCGACGAGAAAGAAAATCCGAGTCGGTGCTTCCGCGGTTGCATTTAGAGTTTCGAGTTAGAGGATTCCGTTCGTGTGCCGCGTATTATGGCATGTCTGGCAGTGCTCGATTGTGCTCGAGCCTTTGAAAAGTAAACCAAACCCGTCGGTATATTCGTGTCTCTTTGCACCTTAATCTGCTCAGAGAATTGTCTTTTAATAGGGATAAGCTTCGCGACGAATTAGAATTGCTACTAGTACTGGAAACTAAAAGAGCTTCCTTTTATAAAAATTTATTAATTTGATTTGAAAGGGCGTGTGTGGAATTTCAAATGTTTCTAGTGTGAAGTATATTTTATTATGTTATTGTAGTAAATCTTTCGTCTTTCGTCCACCGAAATCGAACTATGCATTTTACTTATCTCCGTAATGCAAACTTTGTACGCGGTACGGTTATTTTAGCTTCTAGCCGTTACGTCACGATTGGTTAATCGAACTTATTCAGAAACTCGTGTTTAGTTAAATTCGACACAGAGTGTGTTTCGATAAACTATTTCGGCCGTTAATTTAATGTACGTTAGACTAGACTAGCTTTGTAATTAATCGGAATAATGAAAAAGGCAAAATAAAGAACGGAAGGTGGAGACGACATCGAAGCGATTACACGTGGAAGAGGCATCGAGCGGGTATATTAAGAGTATATTTATAAGAAAAAAGTATCAAACTTTATGAAATTGATACATAAAATAAAACAATAAATCTCGTAGAAAGGGTGTCATTCGGTTAAAACGGCTGAGAGTGGAATTCGTGATAAGGATTGAAAATAACTAACACAATCGACACGCGCTAAAGGAAGATGGGCATTGCGGAGATGGAGTGGAAGCGGGAACGGCGGTTCGGTATAGCGTAGTAAATCAAAATGCTGGGTCGGATTGAACGCCACCATATTCTATTTTACAATAGCCGTTCGCTTTAGACTTGGTCATTCATTAAGAAACAGGAAAAGCAGGTGCTTCGTTGATAAACCAATTAAAACAAGATACATTTTTCACCCGAGTGAAGCTCCATTTTTCTCCAAGTTGTTAGTCGTAATTTAACAAAAATTCTACTTTTTGTTACAAGCGAGGTCAAGTTAAACAACCAATCTAATTTTGAATAAATATATTATCTTTTGTGAGCGGTTGTAAGGCATTTTCGCTATGTTCGTTAGAAGAACGTCGAAACACGGTGATTGATGAAGTTTGCGAGCTTCTGACAATGTTAGCCATTCTACTTGATCACGACTTGTTCTATATCTAAGCATCGATCATTTACCTATGCATATTAACTTGATCTTACATTAGGTACTCTACTCGACTCCCTAGCAATATTTGGAAAGAAAATTTACTTTACCGCAAACCTTATTACTCTGTTGTGAGTATAGTCCTAACGCATCCATCAAATTCTATCTCCGATAATTACAAAAACATTTCCCTTCTTCTCCCTACACGATACCGCGGACTTTAATTAAAGAACTTAATTGACCAAGCCCCGTTTCAAAATATACATATTCAAAACTTAACATTTTCTTATCAGTACGTGTGATCGTGTGAAAGCTAACGAACACAAGAGAGGATGAGTGCACAGAATCCAGAAGAGCAACGTCGAATCGCTCGATTTTCTCACTTGTTCTTTCATAAAAATTCCAACTTCAACTAGCCAGAGATGGACAATAATATAAAACTTTTCTTCTTCGATCAACCAAATGCGTCGTAAAAAGTTAATACGCGATAAAGAAAAAGAAGTCATTAACGTTGCCTTCTTCAGCCTATAGTGAGTCTGGTGTTCGTCGACCGTACGTTTGGCGTTACGACACGAATTAAAATTTGAAAGTCGATCTTATTGCGTCTTTTTTCTTAGGTACCTACAAGCCTTTTTGCGCGACTTTACCGTCTTATAAGCAGTTAAATTTCATTATATTTCTCAGTCATGGGTACCTGCATCCAAAGCGTACCTATGACCTATAACTCACCGTGGAAATTTTGAGTTTTCTCAACAATAACCTTCTTACGTGACTTTTACGGTTTAATTGTTTCATAAGTTAAATTTAGATGCTACTAGCCAGTCGCTGGTACTTCCACCCAGGGAGTAACTTAGATCAAGCTTAGAAATTTAAATTTTTTCCTCGGCAATGAGCTATTTACGAGACGTCCCAGATCTATTATCCATAACACAATATTGCTACTATGCGTCAGTCCTTTCCTTCCTGGGACTAACTATGACTAATAGCAGAATTTTTAATTTGTTGCTTAGACAATATCTTTGTCGCCAACTTCACAGATAAATTGTTTCATATATGTAAATATTTTTGTTGTTCGCCAGGCGTGGGCACTTCTACCCAGGGATTAACACTGAACATAGCAATTTGGTACTTTCTCTGACAATACGTTTTATTACCAGAATTCCTAAATAAATTGTCATAAATCCAAATATTTTTTACTGTTCGCGAGCCATAGGTACTTCCTGCAACGGACGTTTTTCTAAAGTTTGCAAGTCTATCGTTCCAAAATGCAATTTTGATTCACCACTTAGAAAGTAGCTATGACTAAAGAGTCAAACTGTTGTACTTTTCTGCCCCAATAAGTTAGCGCACTTTAAAAAACTACAATTTTATAAGAGATTAAATTTTGAGTTTATTCGTCAGTCATGGGTACCTCCAACGTAGAAGTAACCCCAGAAATGTTGTATTCTTAAGTTCTACAGTTCATTACGTACGTACTTGAAATGGCTGTTTTGTGTAATTTCGCTTGCATTTCCTAGTCACTGGCATTTCCGCCCAGAAAGTAACTATGACCGAGCAAAAATTCCCTTTTTTTTCAAAAGATATGTGGCTCTATAAGCCTTTAGTTTTAAAACTATTTGTCAATGGTACTTCCTGGAAAGAAGTACCTATGACTAAATGTGAAATATTCTCGGTTGGAATAAGTTTTTTTCCTATTTCAACTAATAAGGGTAATGTACCGATGTTCTTGTCAGGCGTAAATCTTGTGGGTATAAGATTGGCCGCGATTTAAAACAGAAGTAATATAAGAAAGAATTAAAGGTCTAGCAGAGTTATGCGGCGATACTAAAAATGAAAAACAATAAGTCGAGTAGTATAAAATTTGTGCGGAGGATTTATATTTAATAAAATTTCTAATTAAATTTTTTCTATTTTATTATTACACTCGGCTTAAAATTAGTTCTTATATTTGGTCGGATGTGGCATTGGCATAGCGAAAAAGGCCGAAATAAATTAAGTTAAAACAAAATAAAACGTTTTTTAAGTTTGTCGATTTATCGAATGGAAAAGCGGATATGTTAAATTTCCCAAACGGGACATCCCGGACGTAGTAGGAATAAAGCTTTCCGTACTGTATACATCATATCGAATGGGGCTTTTTGTTACTTGTTCAAAATGCAATGACACCGTTTGTGGCTTAACCACGACGAGAATTCGACTTAGTTTGCGTAAGTGCTTTGGGCTACATCGGTCGCTTTGTCTCAATTCTCCGCTTAATGTTTAACTTCGTACCGCAAACCGCGACTCAGCCATAATCCATAAAACTCTCATTTTGAGGATTTTAATAAGTAAACGATTGATGCTTTTTTGACAAATGTTGTCAATTTGACTAAGTTCAAAATTGAAATAGAGTTTTACGATAGGGGGAAGTTCCGCCGCCAGAAGCAACAGGAGTCGAGGGAAAAGAGGGGTTTTGGAAAAGCGCGCGCTTCTTTATACGGCACGCGGCCGAACGGCGGCGGATCGCTGGCGCATTTGATCGGTGGCGGCGAACTTATTCGCACGTGATATCGCGAATATTGTGCGCGTTTTTTACGACTCGGTAAAATTTCTTTTTTAAAAGGTAAGATTTTCTATTTTGTATTTTTTAAAAATCTTCACCACCGTCGTTATTATTGCCGTTATTAGGACGCGTGCCGTTTAAGATTGGTTTGGCACTTGGCACACGCACGGTTAGTAAGTCGGTACTTTCTAACTTTGTGGTAGAAGCAACTTTTACAACTTTATTTAACTTTTAAATTTTTTTGAGCAAAAGTAGGTAGTTTTCCGACGCCTTTTCGATCGCTTCGAATAAAAAGTTAATGTTGGGTAACAAACGAGATACGATTAACAATAAAATATTTAGGGCGGGCATTCTCCTATTGTAGAAGTTTTGCATTTGGTATAATTGTTTAGTAACGAGCGTAAAAATGCTTTTAACGAAGATATAAACTATGCATCTTAACGTTAGCGATTAAAAGGAGCTTTTATACTACATTTAGGCGGTATAAAAATGAGTTTCTTTTTTAAATGTGTAATACTCGAATGTTAGTCAAATTAAACATTTTAAACATTCTTGAATCAACCAACCGGAAATTCCTCATGCACATTATTTCATAATGGCAAAGTCTTGCAATTAATTGTAGTTTTTGTTGGTAGAAAGTAATGTAGAACTGAGGAGTTTTAATAAGCGCCCCGGTCCCGTTTTCGAGATCCCGTACTACCCGCAACGTGATCGGGCGGCTTCGAACGCGACGGGCCGGTCACTTCACGTTTCCAAGGAAAATTCGACGACGTTCCATAGTAAGAAAGAACATCTGTTTATTTGGAAGCGTTTTAAACGCAATTATTCTGGAGAAATTTTATAATCGAAGCTCTTTTTGTGCGGCGGTAACGAAGGCGACTTTCTTCGAGTGTCGTATTAAAGCGTGGGGTAGCGGAGCGCGATAGGGCACAACTGGCTGCCAAAGCGTACTTTTATTAGGCCATTAATAAATTATAGCAACAGGCGGGGCAGATCGGGGGCCTATTGCTCATACATAAACTCAAGTAGCATCTTGGCTTGACGTAGTAATGAGATTCGGCCGGATATAGCAATCGGATTTAGCTAAATAGAGGTGATCAATCACCGCGCCGTGTCACTGCATCGACTAGCTGATGGTGTGCTGCACCTGAGACTCCAAACCGCCACTTTAACCGCATGAATATGCATATACGCCACCGCACACGCGTGTGTGTGATATATCACCTACAAGCGCATGTCACTTCCTGCCCCCTGTCATCAATTACTGGCCTTGATGAACATGTGACTTTACCAACATGTACGAAGAATCGTCCATAAACACACGTCAAATACATGCAACACCACTAGAACGCCGTGCCGTTCCGACGAGTACGAGGAAAATCAAAATAATACCGACAAACGTATAGTCGATCGCGACATACCTAACACGCGTAGGGCCGGCATCCCCTCGTACGCTCAGATTTACTAATTGACGAGCGTGCCGCTTTCGACCTTCTCCAATCATCGATCAAATGTCCCTGTACGTGACGGCCCCGCGACGACACCTAACACACTACACTTTACCATAATACCATCCTAAACGAGTCTCACGTTACGATTTCAAAGGGAAAAAAAGGAAACCTACGCGGTCCTTTAGAACTCGCCGTAAGTGAAACTTGCAAGGCGAGATAAAAAGTGGCCCGCTCCGATGCTCGCTCTTCTAGTCGTTCAAAGAGACCACAATTTCTTACGCTTTAAGTAGTCTATATCGATTGTCCCCTATATGTAATTTACGGTGACGAAGTCGGGACCTTTGCTAGCGCTCCTTCGTAAATTGACTTAAAACGATCGCGTCGGAGTAACGTGCACCGTAGAGAAAAAGCGACAGTGGGCAAACTAGTAAATGATGTGGTCACTAACGGGCAGTCGATATATCGGTGGTACTTTATCGTCGCGGGTTTTGCAGCTAAACCTAAATTTAAAAGCAAATAACGGCGATGCCGAATATTTGTCTGCAGAAAAAAGCGGGACAGGCAGGAAGCAATTGCGAGGATCATTAATTTAAAAGCTACATATTGGGGTGTTTTTGTGGTGTAATGCTGACTGTTGTCTGGAGATGGCACCGTGATAGAACACGCCGCAGCGAGAATTGATGAGAGCGCGAGCCTGTTGGCCGGTAAACGGAGACCACCCCATCCGAGAAAATACGGCGGCGGCATCTTGCCCCTGGAGGGACCTCGATTTACCGCCGGGGTGCCGACGCTATTATAAGCAACAAAAACGACCGCCGTCGCGATATTTTCTATTATTTTTTGTTATCGGGTTACTTTAAGTAAGTCAAATTTAAACTCGCGACTAAATTAACGACTTTTTTTTTATTTATTCGTTCCTTTATTTATTTAGTGGTCGTCGTTACATGCGTACACCTCTGGAGAGGTACATTCCGGCAGGAAGTTGTGTGCGGGAATGCAGCGTGATTAAGAGACGGAAATTGTTCTGTGGCACCAGTTTATCTTTGTCAGAGAAGAGCCTGGAAAAGTGGCAAACTCCCTTCCACTCTTGCTCTTCTAGATATTGCTTCTATCAGACTGGAATCTGAAATAAAATAGAATAACAACGTTATCAACGACACCGACTAAACGTAACGCTAAATGTAACAATTTATAAATCTATATAAATTCTTTTATTAATGCACATTGTTCTATCTGTGTGTATTTTATTCCGAATGACTCGAAAAAGATTTCATATTATTATCGGTAAGCGTTGTAGTATTTTAACTATATTTATGGTTTTACTTCCAACATAAAAGAGAAAATAAGGCTCTATTCGCTTTAGACTGCAGATCTATTAAATCACAAAAAGCTTAGAACCATATAATTTGTTCCAAATTGTGAAATGTATCGAAAAACAATTACAAATTGATGGTACACATTAGCTACTCGTAACCGATAATCACTAATTTGGAAAACACATCGTCAATTTTAAGGGGTCCACAGATTAGTTCGTATCGCTTTCCTTCATTATTTAAAAAAAAAAGGTTCTCTCCGTCCCATTTCCGCACCTAACAATTACATTCATATACCTAGGTAGATAGTCATAACTCGCACAATATTCGTGAGAATTCTAACTGAAGTTTCGCTAAGAAAAACCTCATTTCGTACGGTTGATTTTAAAATAGAGTGAGTAATAAATCGAAATTTTAAAATAAGTATTTCTTACATTGTGTTTGCACTATGCTTAAGATTGATGGTGGGATAATAAAAGTATAAAAGCGATCAGTCCAAGATCTTACTCGCTAGGAAATCGATTAACAAATCATCACGAGACGATGCAAGAGAGCCCTTTTATCTTTTATCATTCCGCGGGTTAACAAAACTTGCAAGACAATCTCGCGTTACAATCGAGAAAGGGGTGGCATGGTCAAAATCTACATTCAAGAGCGCTTTACTTTAGTAAGACTTTACCCATCATATCCAACAATCTTCGAGTTTTATTTGCCGATTGGCCCCGACTGGCCAAAAGCGTTACGAGAGCAAAAAATAAATTGAAGTGGGGGAGGGGTATAGGAAGACGTTATCAAATTTCCCATCTTATAAAATTTAATTACTTACGTCGTTAATTTATTTTTACGTAGTGCGTGTGAACTACGTCGAACCGCTGTACGACAGAGACAAGATAATTTAAAAAATTTTCAGTCGCAGATTAAATAATTTGATCATTATCCGTTTTAGTGGATAATAGAGCAAGTCAATTTATGATAAAAAAACTTAATAAACTTTTCCTCTATAAGATGCCTCCTAAGGGAGTTACAACAGTCCTTATTAGAAGGTGATTTGGAAATTACACAGTTTTAGAATAAAATTGCTTTGAAAAGTTTTCATAAATTGAATTTGATGCATAAACAGCCGTTTTAGGTCATTCATATTATTTTCCCTTTTATCCAATTTCAAAAATAACAGTACAAAAGTTTGCGTTTATAAAAATCAACTTATAAAAATAGTTCAAAGCAATTTTACTCGAAAACGGTGGATCTTATAGATGTTTCACAAAAGTACCCTTTTTCTCTAAATAACTATAAAATTTTACAATTTCCTGTCAAATACTAAAGAGACCTACGTACAAATAAGTTAGGGGGCTATTTGCACCTCTACCCCAGATTAACCTACTCTTATAGTTGACGTCTCAAAATGTTGTTAAGTTGGCATTGTTAAGCATACAAAGTTAGTAGTTAGGACCAAATTTCAACATTAATATCTTAAACGATTTGAGAGTTATTATACAGGGTGTTAATTTCAAAACTTCCCATCTCCAATATCACCTCCTTGGCGTAAAATTTTGAAATTCCGCAAGGCATATCAATTTTTTTACCGAGGAGGGCACTTTTATCCAGTAGGTATTTACGCTCTTCCCAAATCAATTCCCAAAGGAGGGTAGACTTAACCCCTTAAATCTTAAATGGTAAAGGAGGTCAAGTGGCACTTTTTTAGAAATACCCTTCAATTGTCTTTATGTTCTAAACACTATAAAATTCTGTTTTACAACTTTTCTGATGTAATTCGCTCTTTAAAGATTCTCAATATCATCAAAGATACTAATTCAAAATTAACAAAGTAGCATATCGTTGTAAAGGCAATTGAAGGTGCTTTCCGAAAAGATGCTACTCGACCCCCTTTCCATTTAAGATTTAGGGGGTTAAACCTACCCCACTTTAAGGGGTTGATCTAGAGAGAACGCAAATATCGTTTAAAGTGTCCCCCTTAGTAATAAAATTGACAGGTTTTGCAAAATTTAAATATTTTATTCTAAGATATTGGAGGTTGGAAGCTTTTAAATTGACAACGCCATTTTTCAAAACTACTCCAAAAAACAAATATCGTTGTAAAGAGAATTGAAGGGGCTTTCTAAAAAGGTGCTACTCGACCCTCTTGCCATTTAAAATTGTAGGGGTTAAGTGTACCCCACTTGGGAGGTTGATGTAAGAAGAACTAAAATGCTCGATTAAAGTGTCCCCCTTAAAAATAAAATTGACGGGTCTTGCGAAATTTAAATATTTTATACTAAGGCGAAGATATTGGTGGTTGGAAGCTTTCAAATTGACAACGCTCTTGGGGGGTTGATGTAGAAAGAACTAAAATGCTCTATTAAAGCGTTCTTCTCAGTGATAAACGTGACGGGTCTCGCGGAATTTCGATATTTTATACTAAAGCGAAGATATTGGAGGTGGAAAGTTTTGAAATTGACACCCCGTATAAAAACTATTTTCATGGAACCACCTTCCAAGGGCTGTAAGTATATTCCTTAGAAGACACCTTAGAAATAAAAATTATTCAACTTTTCGTCATAAATTGACTTGCTTTATATGCATTAAAATATCGAGTGCACTTTTTATGCCATATCCACACATCGGTGCCAACGTTGAAACCAACGATGTTCGCCCAACGTGTGTACCGGTAAAATCAGATTACATCGAGTCGACTCAAATATTGGCGCCAACATATGTGGTGTGTGGTATGTCGTCGAGTGTCGGGTTTTCGACAAAACAAAGAAGTAAAAAAATTGACGCCAAGTTTGTGAAAGCCGGTGGCTCTGAATCATAAAAATAGAAATCCAACTGCCAATGCATGGCAGCTATTAAATGGGTCATTTGAAATAACATGTACTGCCAACGATTTGAAACGCGATTTCTTTATCAGACATGTTCACGTTGACGCTGAGCGAAGCTGACTTAGTTTGATCCCAATGTGTAATTGCTTTCGCCAACTATATGACAAAAATGAGCCAATATTGGCCCCAACATTGGCACTTGGTGATGTTAGACTCATCGTTGGGCACTTATTTTATTTCTACGCAAGCTAGTAAACTAAACTTATGAGGGTTTTCGAACTCAATCGCACGGAGGGTTTTGGGACAAAATAAATTCTATGACAAGGTCTTAAATTTTTTAATTAGTCATAACTTTTATTGCCGGAAATTTATTATCGTAGTCTTATAGGACTTTTCGCCAAAAGTCAAAAACACCAAACTGGACTTTCAAAGAGGCAACAGTAAGAAGAAGCGTGTCTAAGTTATTATTACGACTGTAAAAAGAAAAAGTTTTTAAAGGGGATGAATCGGGAGGAGTTGAAATGTTTTTGTTAAGCAAATGATTTAATACTACACCATTTTTTTTTAAAAGTACCATCACTCACGAGTGACTTGAGCAGAATAAATTTACGCCGGACGGCACGAAGACGAAACCGCGACGTATTGATGCGGTTTGCGGGTGTTGCAGCTTATAAGGGAGTATTTTATTTAATGATTTATATATTTTTAAATAAATCGCGGATTTTTAATCAAAAATGTGAATTAGCGTACTCCCCATTAATTTAAAGAAAAAGTACAATTTAATTTGAAGTAAGAGATTTGAAAAAAATAAGAAATTGAATTTTTTTCAATTATTTGTCTGTTTATGTCAAGTCGGACTTTTTGTTTAAGCTTATTAGAGTACGAAAATATTCTCAAAAACAAAAAGTTTTATAAATATTCCGAGTTGACTGATAAGTTAAACTAAGCGCTTCAATTTTTTTCTTTCACACGAGAGTGTTGTTTTCTGTTTATCATAATGATATCGCTTCACTCTCAATGTTGGTCCATACAAAAATGTAAATCTAAATTTACGACATAAGTAATATGTCAAAAAAAGAAAATACGAAATGAAAAATTTACATAGTTCTCGACATTTCGATACAAAATTAAGTCCAATAGACTTTCTTTTTAGTTTATTCTCGTATTAACGGTAATAACGGTAGATATTGGCATGTGCGTACGGAGTAAGACGAAATGAATACACTTAGTCGTAGTTACTCCCGTCGTAATATACTATGCAATATGTACAGCCGAAGAAATAATTATTGGCCACTATTGGCTGTTTGGCGAATACTTATGTCCGCAAGTCTGCAAATGGAATATTTTATAGTTAAAGCATTTTGAAACTAAGAAAGTTACAACTTACTAGTTTCCAATAAATATTTCTGTGACTGTACGGCTTCATTGGCGTCGCTAAATGATTTAATTAACCACTCCTTTGGTAATTCACAAGTTGGAACGTCCGTATGTTACTTACTGTCGCACGTTCGTACGGGCCTTTAGAAAAACCGTATAACTATAACCGATTCGTTATAGCTGTTTTTAAGTAATTTTTTTAACGAACTGCCGCAATTACGGCCAAAAAAATGTTGATAAGTAACTCCATTAGGCGTACCGTATTTTTTTAATCGAAACATAATTTTGATGCGATGATATTGCGTTAAAAAAGTATTATATGGCTCATAGTAAGAAAGGGCCGTATTATAATAATGAAGAAAAATATCTAGATATTTATAGCACCTATTTACTTGTTTATCACTGAAGAGAAAACATTATTATCAGTCCTAATTGTCTACATTTTCGCCTGACAATATAAATTTCGAGAAATAATATTTTATTTTACGCCATACGTCTTAATTTCTTATCACTTTATATACCTACTTTTCTTTAATAGGTAATCAAAAATTTACCTATTAATTACCGATAACGGGAATGGAGAAAATCCAGTTCCAGATCCCTCAGAAAATCACTGCAATTAGCTGAATCAAGACTCTCATATATACCTACTAAATATCAAGACCGCTTCTCGAACGGGTCGTAAGTCGTGAGTACTTATCGATGATTCGATTAAATCTATGACTTAACACATAAGCGATAATATTAATTTAAGACTCCTCTTGGACACCTTCTCCTTGCGGCTCCTTTTGTCATGCCGTCAAGACTTCATTACCTACTAAATTTCGAGAGTAATGCTAGGCCTGGAGTAATTATCGTCGATTCGATTAAAACGATTTAATATAGTAATTCAATATTTTGATTACTATTCGTCAGTCTTGTCAACTCCCACTTGAGTGGGAGGCAGCTATTTTCACGGGTCAGGGATGAAACTGCCGATTTTTTACATAAGCGTACGTACTTTTGTCACCTCCGTTGGGTTGCAATATTTGAATTAAATTATTTTGCGTATACACTGAACACGCCTAAAAATCAGTTTGACAGTAGTAACTAACATTTGTCCGCTATACTACTTCGTTCTTATTTAAGGGTTGGGACTGTAAAACTTTCTATAACTTGAGACTTAATCGAGCAATTAATTTATAAGTTAACACGATTAACTTTGACACTCCCAGGGTAATTTATGCCAAGCAAAAGTTTATTTACATTTAATATAAAATAAAAAATAAAATAGCGACTGTTCCATTTTCTTACAGTTTTGTAGCGCCTTGTGGTGTTACTAATTTTATTGCTTTTCATAAAGACAACTATTGTTTTCGAAACAAAAAAACTTCCCTATACTCACAAATGGTTTAAGTTCAACTTCATCAGTTATAAAATTCTTGACAACATGAGAACGGAACCGCAAGATAGTTATACGTCCTGATGGACAAAATTAACGCACCACTTTGTTTTTTATACAAATTTTAGGCTACTAATCATATTGCAAATTAGGTTTGACATCTCCTTTGACATTTCAAGTAAATATTGTCACAAAATGTTTGGTTTTTAAATTATAATTCTCAACACTTTTCTACACGTGGCTAGACAGGTTTTAGATCATTTGAATTTTGTAGATATTCCGTTAATGGAGTAGCTACCTAATAGTCCCTATCGAGCATCTATGGGACGCTTTAAAAAGAAGGTCTAAAGTCATACACCCCCAACTGCCAACCACAATCAACTGGTAATTGCGGTCATTGCAAAATGGGAGAATATGTCCCAGAAAATTATTGAAAATTTCATTTCTAGCATGCCAAGACGCATGATTTCAGTAATTAGAGATAAGCGATACCGTAAATCAGGTATCAAGAATCGTTACCGTAAATATCGAAGTATCGAAAATATCGAGGTATCGAAAGTGTCAAGGTACCAAAAGTATCGAGGTATAGAAAGTATCGAATTATCGGGGTATCGAAAGTAACAAGGTATCGAAAGTATCGAAGTACCAAAAGTGTCGAGGTACCAAAAGTATCGAGGTATGGAGGTATGGAAAGTATCGAAATATCGGGGTATCAAAAGTAACAAGGTATTGAAAGTATCGAGGTATCTAAAGTGTCAAGGTACCGAAAGTATCCAGGTATCAAAAATGTCGAAATACCAAAAGTGTCGAGGTACCGAAAGTATTGGGTATTGAAAGTGTCGGGATATTGAGGTATCGAAAGTGTTGAGATATAGAGGATCGAAAGTATCGAGCTATCGAAAGTATCGAGGTATCAAAGGTACCGAAGTATCGTAAGTATCGAAGTACCAAAAGTGTCGAGGTACCAAAAGTATCGAGGTATAGAAGTACCTATGGAAAGTATCGAAATATCGAGGTATTAAAAGTAACAAGGTATCGAAAGTATCGACATATCTAAAGTATAAAGGTACCGAAAGTGTCGAGATATCGAGGTATCGAAAGTGTTGAGATATAGAGGATCGAAAGTATTGAGCTATCAAAAGTATCGAGGTATCGAAGGTACCGAAGTATCGTAAGTATCGAAGTACCAAAAGTGTCAAGGTACCAAAAGTATCAAGGTTTAGAAGTACCTATAGAAAGTAGCGAAATATCGAGTTATTAAAAGTAACAAGGTATCGAAAGTATCGAGGTCTCTAAAGTGTCAAGGTACCGAAAGTATCGAGGTATCAAAAGTGTCGAAATACCAAAAGTGTCGAAATACCAAAAGTGTCGAAGTACCAAAAGTATCGGGTATTGAAAGTGTCGGGATATCAAGGAATCGAAAGTGTTGAGATATAGAGGATCGAAAGTATCGAGGTATCGAAGGTACCGAAGTATCGTAAGTATCGAAGTACCAAAAGTGTCAAGGTACCAAAAGTATCGAGGTATAGAAGTACCTATAGAAAGTAGCGAAATATCGAGGTATTAAAAGTAACAAGGTATCGAAAGTATCGAGGTATCTAAAGTGTCAAGGTACCGAAAGTATCGAGGTATCAAAAGTGTCGAAATACCAAAAGTGTCGAAATACCAAAAGTGTCGAAGTACCAAAAGTATCGGGTATTGAAAGTGTCGGGATATCAAGGAATCGAAAGTGTTGAGATATAGAGGATCGAAAGTATCGAGGTATCGAAGGTACCGAAGTATCGTAAGTATCGAAGTACCAAAAGTGTCGAGGTACCAAAAGTATCGAAGTGTAGAAATACCTATGAAAAGTATCGAAATATCGAGGTATTAAAAGTAACAAGGTATCGAAAGTATCGAGGTATCTAAAGTGTCAAGGTACCGAAAGTATCGAGGTATCAAAAGTGTCGAAATACCAAAAGTGTCGAAATACCAAAAGTGTCGAAGTACCAAAAGTATCGGGTATTGAAAGTGTCGGGATATCAAGGAATCGAAAGTGTTGAGATATAGAGGATCGAAAGTATCGAGGTATCGAAGGTACCGAAGTATCGTAAGTATCGAAGTACCAAAAGTGTCGAGGTACCAAAAGTATCGAAGTGTAGAAATACCTATGAAAAGTATCGAAATATCGGGGTATTAAAAGTATCAAGATACCGAAAGTGTCGAGATACCGAAAGTGTCGAGGTACCAAAAGTATCGGGTATCGAAAGTGTCGAGATATCAAGGTATCGAAAGTGTGGAAATATAGAGGATTGAAAGTATCGAGGTATCGAAGGTACCTAAGTATCGTATGTATTGAAGTATCTAAAGTATCAAATTGATCGTTTGAAAAAAATTAAAGGTGCTGAAGATATCGAAGTATCAAAAGTGCATAAAGTATTGAGGTATCGAAAATAACGACGTAATGGACAGTAAAAAAAGGTTCTTTATTTACAAACACTCTATATTTTTTGAGGTACTCTAGTATTTTTTTCTTCCGGTACCTACCCAATACAGAATGCACACAACATGTATGTCTACTGCAAATTTAGTTAAAATAAAAGTAGTCTCTTGATACACAATCAATGTACTGTATAGTCTGTGGATTTAAGGTTTCCTTCGAAACCTTCGATACTCTAGATAAGATACTCTATGTAGATACTCTAGATAATCTAGGCGTATACTCTAGATTCTAGATAATCTAGTAGTTAGATACTCTAGATAATCTAGATATCCTAGGTAGGTACTCTAGATATATACTTTCGATACTTTTGATACTTTCGATACTTTTGAAATTTTAGATACTCTCGATACTCTCGATACTCCCGATACTCTCGATACTTTCAATACCTCAATACTTTCGATTCTTGGTATCGTTATGCGATACTGCCGAGGATTTTGATACTTCGAATAAGTATCGATACATTGTCCAGCCTTAGTAAATCTATTAATTTCATTGTTTTCGATTTTTGTTTGTTTTTACTTTTCACGGACTTTTAAGAGCGTTTTGGATTAAAAAATGGTTCTATCAAAAACTATTCCACTAACCTAGTTTATAAGCTTTCATGAGCTGATTATAATTAAAATTTAAATTAAAAAATGACAATTATGTAAGTTTAATAAATTGGAGCGTTAGTTTTGTCCAGGAGCTATTTCCTATTTGTAAAAACAAAGTTGTGGAAAAGAGGGTTAGGGGGGACTAACTTTTTTGAAGTGTTCAATAAGTGTGCTGGCTGCTGGTCCCCATTCGTAAAATAATTTGCGCCCTCTGGCATTGGCCATCGTGTCTTTACGACATACTCAATTAGAGAGATGAGAGTGGAAGGCCGAAGGCACCTGAAAATCGAAAAATCGTCGAGCGTGTCTTTCGTTTTTCTGCATATTTAATAATAATAGCAAAACGTTAATGTACCGTAAACGGCTTGTATTTGAAGAGTGAAATTTGGACTTAACTGGTTTAAAATGAAAATTTTTAACGTTAACAGAGTGCATTTGAATTTTAATCATCGCGTATGGAGTTATTTTAATTGATTTTGAAGCTGCCTAATCATCTAAAAATTATATAAAAATAACTAACAGCACATATAATCTGCTTACATAAATGTTAAATTCTAACACAAACTTTTTTAACTAAGCTTCAGTAGCGAAGTGGAATTAACGTTAGGTTTTCGTAGAGCCACAACAAGGGGTTGGAATCTGTCAAAGTCACCGTTTTTTTTATTTATTTTGTTACGTATAAATTCTAAATGCAAATTACTCGAATAGCAAAAAAATACGTCATAGTTAAGTTATAAACTGAATTATTATTTTTACGCTTGTCTCCGACTTCCGTGCCCTTTTTGTTTAATATTTTCGTCGTTTTTATACTATTTAAGCTATTTAAAATCCACGAGGGTTAAATTTAGTATATAAAACTGTCGAATATCGCGAGTTAATGTGTTAAAAGAAACCAAAATTAGTCGCCATTTTAATTTTTATTGTCGTTAACCAAACTCTCTGTGCCTGTCGCTTTTGAACTCCTCGCTTCAAACCAAATAACATTATTCGATATAAACCATCTCCAAATTTAATTTTTTTATTCTTTTAATCGTAATACCTGATGTGCGTGTCGGGTTGGACGAGCGAAAACGACTTAAAATAATTATAACCCTACCAAAAATAATTTATAAAACTTTTAAACGCGTATTCTCGATGGTAATTTTATTAGAACAAGACGTAAATTTTGAATACCAACTTACGTCGGAATGTTTCGAATTATTCCAATAACTCCGAATAAGCCCTTTTTAGCTTTCGATATCTACTCGTAGATTTTGAAAATTATTTGTTATAAATTTAATTAAAATTTTTTTTAATTCGTCCAAGTCCATTTTTTGATTTATCATTTAATTACAAAAATTGACCCTTCTAATTAGTTTTAACAGTTGAAATTTTCTGCTGACGATCGACTTTTGGTAGCAGGTATATAATCGGCTCACGTTCATCCAAGTCGATTCGACTAAAAATTGTAAAACCAATAATAACTCTAATTACTTTCATATTACAGGCCGATTCGGAACACACAATCACCCCTTTGTTTTACGACAACCATTTAATACATCGACTCGCCCTAAAATCGAGTCGGTTCAGCTGAGCGCTTAATTTTCCCAACAACTCGATTTTGAGACCGTTTAGTTTTTATCAAATTGACGTGAAAAAATCAAGCGAGGAGTCATTCAAAACCAAGGATTACTAAAGATCCCTGTTGGCTTCTAAAAAAAATTTTTAAGAATGATCTAGGACTTCTAAGTTATCTCCAAATATTTGGTTGTGGTACAAAAAACACGTTCCAGCTCATAAAATGCAAATCCATAATGTTTCTAAAATTATAGTTTGCGCCACTTGTGGTAGTTCTTTTCAAGAAGCTTCGATTGATATGTAACACGATAGGTAGTGCCCTGAGTGCATTTTGAGTTAATTGAGCACTAATAAAATCCAAAAACTGACCTTAAAATCAATAGAAATGCTTTTAATTTTACAAAAGTCTAACGAGCCAATTATCTTATAACTGAACGGAGTATGACGGAGGGGGGGGGGGTAATGCGCAAAACAAGTATTTTGGAAAAAACGTGAAAATGAATAAATACTTTTGATAATTCTTTAGGAATCGAAAATTAAAGAAGGGTATGCTTTAGAGTGTTGACTAATACCACTAATACAACTCAAGTCCTTGTTATCCCTGTCGAAAACGCGACCATAGTTGCTTCGAGTCGCTACAGTATTGTCTTCCAGAGAAGTAGTTCGTTTCCAGTTTCCACGCCCTGGTGTCTGCCCTGCTGGCTCTGGCGTTCTTACAACAATAAATTGCTCAAAACCCCTAGCTAAAGCGACGAAAAAGAGTAGATGGGTGGAAGCACTGCTGGTTCATTTTAATCACGTCAGGGTCGCCACTGTAATCCACGCCACGGAGATCGGGAGTTAGAGGTAGAGGTTCTAGGTCCAATGGGTCGTGGTCCCGTGGTCGAAAGGTTCTATTTGTGATACCTGACGTTTTGCCCACTACTAACTGTGATAGGCATTTTCAGAGGGAACTTAGGTAAATCCTGTGCGGTAGTGGTCGTAGTACGCGTACCAGTGGTTCGGGAGTGACTGAGTTAGGTATCACAAATAAAACCTTTCGACCACGACCCATTAGTCCTAGAGCCTTTACCTTTAATGGCGCCGGCCGTGAAAGACTTAATACTTAAGGGAGTTTTTCGAAAATCTCTTAACTAAGACGACGAAAGGATATGAGTGGATGAAAGCACTGGTGGCTCATCTTTATTACGTCAGGTTCGCTTTTGGCGCGTTTTGATGTGTGAGCTCTACACAAAGAGAAAGTTAGGAGCGGGATCGCTCTTATGTTCTTATGGGAGTTGTTGGGAAACACCCTAACTAAGGCGACGAAAAGAAATGAGTGGATGAAAGCACTGCTGACTCATATTTGTTACGCCAGGGTCACCTTTAGCGCGTTGTGGATGCGAGACAAAGAGAAATTTTGGAGCGGGATCGGGGATCGAACCCGAGTCCGCACACGTTTGTCTCGAGTCGTCACAACACTTAACTCTAGAGACGTAGTTCGTCTCAGTGCTCTGTTGTGTGTCTGGTTGCGTCTTCTGTTCTTATGAAAGTTGCTGGGAAAGTCCCTAACTAAAGCGACAAAAGGAAATGTATGAATGAAAGCACTGCTAACGCATCTTTATTACGTCAGGGTCGCCTTTAGCGCGTTTTAATGTATGGACGCTTGATGAAGAGAAATTTTGAGGCGCAATCGGGGATCGAACCCGAGTCCGCACATGTTTGCCTCGAGTCGTCACAACACTTTTACCCCCAGAGACATAATTCGTTAGCCATATTTTGATATGCCATTTCGAATTAAAATACTTGTTGAATTCGAGTTCTAAAAGGCGTATTTATTTAATAGAAACGTAATTAACTTTTAATTGTTCTAAATACTTAATTTTTTTATTCAAACGCTCATTTTCAGTCTTCTCATTTTGTTAATTATTTTAACAAGATATTTCAAGTGTTATTACAAAAGAATTTATAGCTTACAACACCCAGATAATATCGTCGAATGACCGCCAACCTGATATAACTTCGATAGAAGTTGTTATACTTTTAACTTTTCTGATTAAAAAATTATTTTTTTTTTCCAAAATAGTTCTAAAGTGATGATCGTATTCGTAATATATTTAGTTGTAACTTCCACAGCCGACACAAACGTTTTGAATTCCGTACTTGAAACAACTCTCTTCCTAGCTAACCCATTTAAACTTTCCACAGCTTTATGAAATTATAAAATCTGTTAAAACTCGAACTGTAAAATTTGAATAAAAAATTACTTTTTACTTAGATAATTGTTTTGAATTTTTTAACGCTGTTAAAAATAGCTTAATTTTGATTATGTTTAAAAAATTGGAATTCGTAAACAATTTTTAAGATAGACAGTAGAAGATTGCGAGTAACGAGGAGCTGAAACGAGAAGCGAGGGAGAGTAATTTCTCAATATGTCGCCGTTTCGCTCTCGTGTCGTCGACGAGCAGAACAACTAACAGTCAGTCAGTGCACTCCAACTTTATAAAAATTATACAAAACAAAAATACCTCTGACCATCCACTCCATACACGGCTAAAGACCTCATGCGAGATGTTCTCTCTCGCCCGCACTCTTTGAGATTCATCTTGATCTTGGCAGAGGGGATCTAGAATTGGAGAGGCGAAGAAAACTCAAATAATAATTCTCTTTACTTCAGACAGGAAACGCCAGTACGCCCTTCGCCCTTCTGCAATTAGACCGACTCGAAAAAATACGTATCTCAATACTGGCATGTCTTTAAACTCGTCACATTTGCTAGACTCAGTCGATGAAACCAAATAAGGATGCCGTGCTAGAAATGTTGGGACGATGTATTTTAAACACCCAATATCCAATTTGATACATCGAATACGAGACGGACTTCCATATTGTAGGGATATATTTGTAAATAAATTACCCTAAGTCGATTACCCTTTGCTATTTTGAACGAAACCGCAGTTGAAAGCTATTGGGAATTAGTGAGTTAGGTCGGTTGTAATAAATAAGGAAGGTACAAAATAATATGTACCGTTAATAATTAATTTTATTGATATTTAATAATAATGATATGCGAGGTTATAATTAAAAAAGAAAATAGAATTTTTGCGGTCGGGGAAGACCTTCTACCGGAAAAAGTTTACGAGAAACTACCATTTTGAGACTTTCGATGTGGAGACAAAACAATTGATTTCTTCCTACCTGAAAAATTGAGCGTGTCGATATCTAACGACACGAGAACGAAACCGCAACGTATCGGAATGGAGAAAGCGAGTCTTTTAATTTCTGTAGTTCTCATTTCCATTCTGGAAGTAATTTTGTAAAATACAATTGTTACCCTCTTCTGAAGCACTACAACGTCTTAGGGGGCTTTATAAACGAGCGCACAGCCCACAAGAAGTTTTATGAGGTCCTACTACACATAAGAGACAGATTTAGATATATCGAACTATCGAACAATCACATTTTTTGCTTAAGAGTTCATATTCCACTTACGAGCTGTTTAATGCCAATCGTTCTGTATTCGACGTAAAGCCTTGGTCTGTTATGTGCGACTCCTTGGACGTCATGTACCGATCTTGTCTCGACTCAGTAGACGTTGCGTGTTCAGAATTCGCGCCTTTGTTTGATTTTGGGTTTGACAAAATATGATCGTACTACTTAAAGCATCTAATTATATTATATATAATGATGAAATTACCATCTTAACAGTATCATCTCAAGACTTTACAATTCCGAGACACTTGCAGTAGGTGATGTTCCAGGTCGGCATTTCTCAACCTTTTTGGTTCCCGACCCCCAAATTCTAGGCTTTATTTTTTGCAACCCTTCAGAAATAACGCCGCTGGCGCAAATTTTTTACTGTCCTAAGTCAAACGGCTTAAAATGAGATTTAGCAATTTTAGTAACAATTGATAGTCTCCCCAAACCGATGTCTCACAGAAACTAATTATAAAAATTGACGTTCAGGTCATTGAGGTTCTCAACATAAACTGATGCCTTAATACTCCGAAAATCCACCAAATATACTTCTAGAAAAATTTAAACAACTAGTACAATCTTTCAGCCTAATAACCGCTTTGGTTTTAATGTTTTTTAATCCAAAAAACATTAAGCAGACCGCACATTATCGCGGAGTGGAAAGAATCGGAAGAGAATCAAACGGAACGAAAATTTCCAAAAGCATGTAATTAAGTCCGCACACTATCGAGGATCGTAACAGCTTGGAATGGATAGGAAGGGAACGGAATCACCTGGATTGCTCACTGAGCGAGATTTTCCGTAGTTCCGCAGTCCCCTCCGCTATCTTTAAGCACGTTGTTCGTACATTCGGAAGTACTTGAAAATTTTTTGATTGTCTTCTAAAAGGTCTGGAAATAGATGATTAAATTCCCCATATTCGTGTCGTTTCAGGTTAATCTCGTGGTATCATTTGCGTCTTTTAGTGCATTTTAGTTTTTCTCTTCTTCAAATAACTATACACACACAACGTCCATTGAAAAAGAATAACAAACACTAACTAAATCAAACGAGTACCTAATACCAAATAATACCTAATAAGCAAAATAATTTTTCCGCAGAACCTCCGCACCACTGCACGGAGGTTCAGAATTTCCATTCCATTCGGTTCCGCTCCATTCTGTTCCGATCTATTTCGCTCCGTGGTAATGTGCGGCGTGCAGTACGCGACCCCCTTTGGAGTCCCAGGTTGAGAAACGCTGTTCTAGATTCATTGACTGCTGTTCGCATTATTGCGTCTCCCGATCTTAACTCGTGAATACTTGTAAAGTAGTGTTGGTAGTTGGTAAGTTGATAATTAGTGTATTGGTGTAGTGGTGCCAACAAAACATTTTTGACAATAAACAAAATTAGTTGAGTAACCGTTTACGAAACTTTCTTGTTCGCTTTTTTGGCGAGTTCCGTCTAGGTGGCGAGACTAAACTTGCTAAATGTGAGCAACAAGACGCGAGTTGTAGTTTTTTGGTAAAAAGGGGCTTAAAGTTTGTGGGGGAAACGTCGATGGCAAGATTTGCGCCAATTTGAATATCACGTTTTGGCAATTAATATCTAAACGTTTTAAGTTGTTGTATTTACTTAGCAATAAATTAAAAATGTAATATTTTGTTTCTGAGTTAGTACTGGAATATTCGTCGGTGACATTTGTTATTTATGGGTATTTGTGTAGCAAGGTTTATGTATGAATATTTATTTCGTACCTCTATTGTAAATTATTAACTGTTTATTAACGATACTTTAAAATAATAAGCCTTTATATAGTACGGATGGTTATAAATCACACTTTCGTTCTTCTCTCGCCGCTATAGGTAATAAACCACCTGTAGCCTATTTTTGATTAATCTTAAATAATCGATTAATTGTTTAATTAATTAATATGTAAATTCGCTTTTTACGTTTATCCAAATTTAATTTTAAACGCGTGGCCTTTCCTTTTTTTGACGTTTTATCGACCAATATTTGATCACTAACTAAGGCAGGGTGCATATTTTATAATTGTCTACACTTTATTATAATTTTAATTACCGCGTCGTTTAAAAGGACGCCTTTTACTTTGTTGCCAAGACTCCCTTGTTTGTCCGCGTATAAAAACGACGCCGGTTCGGGATAGTTCTATTTAAACTACGTTTCGTATAGCAGTACGAGAGATGGGAAAATGCGAGAGACGAAAAGTAATAAAAATGAAAAAAATTGATGTGACTAAAAGTTGTCGGTATCTAAATTTGGGAGTAAATAAAATAAGTGAGGAAAATGCCGCATATCGCTTTTAATTTTCTCGCCGACTGCAAAGACGCTCGTTAGTGGCTCGATGTGCCAACTTTGTGGTTATAATTGAACCACTAGACATTTATTCGCTCGAGATGAATGCAAATAAATTCGACTTACGTAATACGTAACTTAGAATGTACCGTGTGTATTATATCCGAATGTAGTGAATGTAATGTACATTCTGTGTAATGCCGAAACGAGACGCCTTCGAGACACATGCGCTTGCACGGCAGGTTAATTGATTGGATGCCAACGCGAGATACTTTATGAATGGAAACTGTAGACCGCAGACCCAATAAAGGCACTCTAATATGTCTTATTCCGAACGCTTTCTACAGCCAGCAAGTTGTCGAGGGTTAGAGCCCGGTGGTTCCGAAATATGTTTAGAGAGACAAAATAACCGAACGACGTGCCTGTAGCAAACATTAGGTATCGTAAAGCTTTTAATAAAAACTAATCCGAAACTGGGGCGTCTGTATAAGGGGTCGGGCGTCAGCGTGCTCGTTCTCACGGAGACATTCGCTCTCAAAAGCTCGGTTGGCCAAATTCACAGCCACGGGGCTCCTTTCACTTTGAAAGAAATAGAACCCAATGCGAGTCTTTAAATTTTAATTTACCTCGTACGTTTCGACTTACATTTTTTGTTAAAAATTAACGCGCGCTACGTCTAGTATAAAAATATTTCGATACAAATACGTGAGCACGAATGAAAAGCATTAAAAATGAAATAGAACCGTCGTCCAGGACACCACACTTCGGTTCCAATATTTCTTTCGTCTAAATAAAGAATGCGGAATTGTGTTAAATTCTTCGAGGGTGGATGGAAGAAGGTAAGGGCCGACTACGCGCGGTTTACTTTTAAACGCTTGTGCGCAAATTTTAAATTACGTTCCACGAAAAACCCTCAAGGCGTTAAAAAATTTTATTTATATTTTTATTCCTTTCAAACCTAGTTTTATTTTGACGCACTTCTACAAAAATTACTCCTTTTCTACTTTTATGCTAAGGATTTTGTATTGTTTCTTCTCGCGCTCTAGATATTTTCTTTCAATTTTTATACCTATCCTTTTGTCTATTTTACTTTCTCAGTTATCCGAGTCAAAAGAAACTATTATAATAGACGAAAACTAAACTTTTGAAGCGACTCGTAGCCATTTTCCACAAGTCTCCCAACGCGATTTATAGGCTCTTCGCAGCGAATTTATTCTTCCACATAATAGCGAACGATTTCAAATTAATACCAACAACTTCGACTTACTATTCCTACCCTTTTTTTACCCTCAAACTATCTTACTGCCACCGCGCCACCGCAACAGTAAGTTTACCCACCCCACACCCTTCTAAAAATTATTATGGGCCAGAATACACTCGAAAGTCCATACGTAAACCGAATGACCTAATGTTCACGTAGAACACCCTATCAGTATGCATTTTACACAATTTTACCTGTTGCAGCAGACTTTTCCTGCCTACTATCGGTAAACACCTTCCAAACTACTCCCGAACGGCCAAACGCTTAAAATTCCTGACGGCACGAGAACGAAACCGCCGTATATTAGTAAAAATTGGAGTGGAGAAACTAATTTTTCTAAAAAAACACTATTTCGGTTAATGGAAATTATAACACTTCCTTTATGATAAATTCCACCAAACACAAACTTTCTCCTCTCGCAACCCCCAAAAGCTAAAAACCGGAGCTTGTTCGCAAACGCTTACCACCAAACCAGAAATGAAAGACTTTGGAAGGGATCATTAGGGGTGGGAGTAACAATAATTTTGTAGAAGCCAGTAGAGGCGAATTTTTAATTTTTAGTCAGACAACCCATCTTATGTACGCGGACGGCCTTTTGAAGTGAAGTTCACGGCTAATAACAGTCCAAACTATAAGTTCTAGAAAGATGAACTTGGAAACAAATGTGTAGCTGTGATTCGTATTTTAAGGGGGACGTCAGAACTCGAGCAACGGAAGGGACAAAATTAGAAGTTTTCGAAATTCTAGAAACAAAGGGGAAGAAGCGGAATGTCGCCCCGCCATTATTTTTGGGAAATCACGTCGGATGAGAAGGCAAAAAGAGAGTCTGAAGAAGAGGGCAAAATTAGAAAAAAAACAATAGGAGAGAGGAGATTGTAGGTATAACTGGACTAGCAGTCAAAAAAAAATAAAATTCTTGTCTGTCTGTCCGTCCGTGAACAACTCTCACAAGTAAAACTATAAGAGTTATAAGTTATAACACTAAAAATTTTATCGACTGCATAGCTCAGATCTTAGAGCTAGTAAATTAAAACTTATATTCATTGGTCTGCTCGTACGTGTACAACTCGCCCTAAGGCTATCAAGTAAAAACTTAAGTTCTTCCTAACTCACCTACAGAGGGTAAAATTGAGTTGGAGGTCAATTTCGAAACTCCAGAATATCTTCAAATCGAGACACACTTAAGAAGAAGATTAAAGTACAACACTGGCGCACACAAGACGAGTTGTACGTTAGTAATTCAAAGCAAACTCAACGGCAAACCTTCCTTATCATTTCAATAAACCTACCTGGCAGGGCTATTGACAATGATGAGACAGGCTTGCCGCTGAGCTTACTTTTGAGCTACTAATGTACAACTCGCTCTAAGGCCATCAAGTAAAAACTTAAGTTCTTCTTAACAAACTCATCTTTTAGAGGGTCAAATTGAGTTGGAGGTCGAATTCAAAATTCCAAAATATCTTCAAGTCCAGACACACTAAAGGAGAAGATTAAAGTACGACACTGGCGCACATAAGACGAGTTGTACGTTAGTAACTCAAAGCAAGCTCAACGGCAAACATTCCTTATCATTTCAATAAACCTACCTGGCAGGGCTATTGACAATGATGAGACAGGCTTGCCGCTGAGCTTACTTTTGAGCTACTAATGTACAACTCGCTCTAAGGCCATCAAGTAAAAACTTAAGTTCTTCTTAACAAACTCATCTTTTAGAGGGTCAAATTGAGTTGGAGGTCGAATTCAAAATTCCAAAATATCTTCAAGTCCAGACACACTAAAGGAGAAGATTAAAGTACGACACTGGCGCACATAAGACGAGTTGTACGTTAATAACTCAAAGCAAGCTCAACGGCAAACATTCCTTATCATTTCAATAAACCTACCTGGCAGGGCTATTGACAATGATGAGACAGGCTTGCCGCTGAGCTTGCTTTTGAGCTACTAATGTACAACTCGCTCTAAGGCCATCAAGCAAAAACTTAAGGTCTTCCTAACAAACTCATCTTTTAGAGGGTCAAATTGAGTTGGAGGTCGAATTCGAAATTCCAAAATATCTTCAAGTCCAGACACACTAAAGGAGAAGATTAAAGTACGACACTGGCGCACATAAGACGAGTTGTACGTTAGTAATTCAAAGCAAGCTCAACGGTAAACCTACCTTATCATTTCAACAAACCTACTTGGCAGGGTCATTGACAATGATAAGACAGGCTTACCGCTGAGCTTGCTTTTGAGCTACTAATGTACAACTCGCCATAAGGTCATCGAGTAAAAAGTTCTTCCTAACGCACCTTTAGAGGATAAAATTGAGTTGACGGTAGATTTCGAAATTCCAGAATTGTCCAAACACAATAAAGGAGAAGATTAAGGTACGACACTGGCGCACTGAGGAGGAGTTGTACATTAGTAGCTCCAGACAGGCTCGTATGTGGACGTAGCGCGGGTATACATGGGCGTTCAAATATGTGGAATAAGTGGGCCCCAATTTATAAAAGATTTTCACTGAAGAGGGCTTTACTGAAAAAGTTTCGTTTGCGTTTTTAACAAACTTTTAGACTTTAGAGGTGACAGGGGGTTGGGATATGTTGTCTCGTTCGCTACAAGTTAGCAGTTGGGCCAACTTAGGCTACAGGTTTCCTTTATCATTCGCTTTTACGTTTAGTAAGTTTTCGACATGCGTTATATCGAATCGTGGGGATAGGGAACGGATACACGAAGTAGTATTTAATCAAATCGAAGAGATGTACGAAGGAGAGGTATACGATTTCGATTACGCGTTTTCTATAACTTGGGCGAATTGTACATTTTGGTAGTGAAAAATGAGTCGGAAATAAGTATTAGCATTTTGGGGCCATTTGAGTGGCAGATGTTGAAATGTGTTAAATTGGTTGTAGAAACTTCATTTAAAGTCTAGATAATAAAGCGACCCGAAATTAACTTAATTATGTAGCGATTTTAATAAGTCTTAATCTGGTTGTTGGGTGTTGCGCTAAAAGTGTGGTGGGTAGTTTAAAAAGAGAAACAATTTTCGTATAAATTTTCGCTCAAAAAGTTACTTATAAAGTCGTAAACGCCAAATCCATAAAATAATCATATACGTAATTCGCTCGCTAGATTTACGTCGCTACAATTCGAAGCGCGTTCATTTTAATAATAAACCCCACACATTCGTATTCATATTGCGTAAATTATTTTGAATATAGTCAACAAAGTTTGTAATGTTCACGTACAATATAGCTGACAGAATAAGGCACTCCGGCACAGCGAGACGCCAGATTGAGCCCGCCCCGCCACCTGCGACACCCGTTTACTACCGAACAATTGAAAGCCATTGCTTTATTATTATTATAGTTAACCCGTCGTACTCCCTTGCATTACGTAGTACCCGTTCGGAAATATTTCACAGCTTTATACTACCTAAACTACCTGTTATATAATAATATATATTATTAAACATCCCTTGTTGCAGTTTCCAGGATGGTGGAAATCCGTCCGTCGTTGGACCGATTCGAGAGCGTCGCATTTGAATAAATGGTGTACCACTCGTCGACGAACAATGGGAGCTGTAACAGGACCGCTACTTTTATGCTCTCTTTTTGGTATTGCTTCTGCCACAGGTATTTATCTTTTATATAACTACGAGAACTTTCCCCCCACTTAGTACGACGTCCGTTGAAACGCATAAGATCCAAAGCCTAAGCTCACAAACACTCCAAAGTTTGAAACGTCATAAAAATGCGCAGCCATTAGCAAAAATCGCCATTACTCGATACTTACTCCATTTCAACTCTCACTTAAACGAAGCCGAAAAATAATCGTTAAAAATTATAAATAAAACTGTAAGAATAGCGAAAATTTAATTATTTAGTGGCCATTTCTCATCACCTCCTAGACGTCATTCGTCTGAGAAGACGTTTAAATTAAACCACCGGCTCGCCATGTTCCACATAACTTAGAATGACCCTATTTTTTCAACTCTCGCCTGGCGCATTAACTATATGTTCTGTTAGGCACACAATTCGAATGCGTCTACTCTAAGCGAAACAATAACAAAATCGTAGTGGAAATATACCGATAATTCGTTATGGGAGCCAATTGCAAAAATAAAAGCGAGAAACACGCGACCGAGTGGAACGTATCGTCAGGAAAGCACTGACCGCATAATATGCATCAAAACTATACTAAAAGTATTGCCACTACTCTAAAGAAAGGCTCACACGCACAGGCGAGTAACTATTTTTGCATCTATTAGACGTCGGCGTTCACGGAATGTTCGCCGAACGGTGTATGCGTATAATATGGTCGAGTCGAGTCCGATGGTTCCGTACAGGTAAGCTCATATGAAAGAAATACGGTATCAGAAATAAATAGTTACGCGGCTTTTTGATCACTAAGCTAATTTAAATCGTGTTCGATAGTTATAATAGGTAATGATAGCGCAGTTCCGGGTGTTATGCAGAGAAAGTTTAGCGGGAGACGGTTTTAGGGCTTAGAAGTCCCTCACATGGACCTCGCAAGATGAAACGAGCAAACGCGGCCTTCCTGCCGCCCTGGTACACCAACGTTAGACTGACCAAGTCGGTTAGTGGAGGTGGGTTACTAACCTACTAGAACAGTACACTCTATTTAACGGCTTAGTGACTATGGGGTCATTTCAAAATGGGAAGCTTTATTACTACCCAGCACGGTCTTGTGGTGTCTTAAAGAGACAGGTTAAATTAGGTTATTAGGTTAGGTCTGTAGCGGTGTCTACCTAGCAAAACACGACAAAATTTTCGTCTTTCTGAAGATTTCCACATCCATAAAAAAGGTTAGGTTAGGGTAGATTAGCTTGGGTTGGGTTAGGTTCCGAATAACGAAGATATATGCGCCAATTTAAATCATGTTCGGTAGTTAAGTTAGGTAATGAGCGTTGTTCAGCGTATTTTGTAGACAAAAGGGAGGGAGTTTTAATAAGCAGAAGTCTCTCACATAGACCTCGCAAGATAAAACGAGCAAAAGCGGCGTTCTTAGCGTCCTGGCACACCAACGTTCGACTGGCCAAGTCGGTTAGTGGAGGTGGGTTACTAACCGACTAGAACAGTACACTCTATTTAACGGCTTAGTGACTATGGGGTCGTTTCAAAATGGGAAGCTCTATTACCACGCAGAACGGTCTGATGGTGTCTTAAAGAGACAGGTTAAATTAGGTTAGGTTAGGTCTGTAGCGGTGTCTACCTAGCATAACACGACATAACCTTCGTCTATCTGAAGATTTCCACATCTATAAAAAAGGTTAGGTTAGGGCAGGTTAGCTTGGGTTGGATTAGGTTAAGTTAGGTTCCGAATAACGAAGATAGATGCGCCAATTTAAATCATGTTCGGTAGTTAAGTTAGGTAATGAGCGTTGTTCAGATTATTTTGTAGAGAAAGTTTAGAGGGAGGGAGTTTTAATAAGCAGAAGTCTCTAACATAGACCTCGCAAGATGAGGCGAGCAAACGCGGCCTTCCTGGCACCCTTGTACACCAACTTTTGACTGGCCACTGGCCAAGTAGGCTAGTAGAGGTGGGTTACTAACCGACTAGAACTAACAGTAGACTCTATGTAAGGGTTTAGGGACTATAGGATCGTTTAAAAATGGGAAGCTTCATTACCACTCAGCACAGTCTAATGATGTCTTAAAGAGACAGATTAAATTAGGTTAGGTTAGGTTAGGCCTGTAGCGGTGTCTACCTACCATAACACAACATAATCTTCGTCTTTCTGAAGATTTCCACATTCTTAAAAAAATATTAGGTTAGGTTAGGTTAGATTAGGTTGGGTCAGGTCCCGAATAACGAAGATAGATGAGCCAATTTAAATCATGTTTGGTAGTTAAGTTAGGTAATAAGCGTAGTTCGGGGTATTTGATAGATAAAGTTTAGAGAGAGGGGGTTTTAGTGGGTAAAAGTCTCTCACTGGACCTCAAAAGATAAAGCGAGCAAAATCGGCCTTCCTGGCGCCTTGATACACCGACGTTCGACTGGCCAACTCGATTAGTGGAGGTGGGTTACTAACCGACTAAACCAGTAGACTCTATGTAAGGGTTTAGTGACTATGGGGTAGTTTCAAAATATAAGAAGCTCCATTATTACCACCCAGTACGGTCTAGTGGTGTCGTTTAAATTAGGTTTGGTTAGGTTAGGTCTGTAGCGGTGTCTACGTAGCGTAACACGACATAATCTTTGTGTTTCTGAAGATTTCCACATTCTTAAAAAAATATTAGGTTAGGTTTGGTTAGATTGGGTTGGGTTAGGTTCGGCTAGGTTGGGTTGGGTTAGGTTCCAGATAACGAAGATAGATGAGCAAAAAAGCTTTATTCTGATTTGTAAAAGTGGAAATTGTTGGAAAAATGCTGAGTAAAGTGTTAGGAAAGTCAAAGATAAATAAGGTACCTATCTCTCGTTTAAAACTTACCGGTGCTCTATCGAGCAGAAAGTTAAAGTAAATATGTACTCGAGCAAACCGTGGATAATAAAAAGTATAAACAAGGAGAAATATAAAGTTAATAAGTAACATTAATTAAGTTCACATAAAATTAAAGGAAATTCAATTAAATCTAATAAAATTTTAATCATTTTTAACCCTTTATATTGTGCGCGAGTTACGTAGATGAAATTTAAACGGTTATTATTAATTGTTTTTCTCATCAAACTAAGACGGAAAGTCATTAAAGACTTTAAAACGAATAAAGAAAATATGAATAATAAATAATTAAACAACAAAACACAGACTGCTTAATTTTAAAATTAAGCTCGAGTTTATAAGTTACATATTTTTTAGTTAGAACCTTTTTCCTGCTGGAACGAGCCGAAACGCCCTTCCGGAGTTTGTAGCTTTAAAGCTCGTTCTATAAGCTTTCTCCTATTTAAAATATATTTGAACGAGCTTCTGTAAATTTAAACTTCTTCTAACCCCTTTCCAAACTTCACTTTCGATCTTATTTTAGTAATAATTTTATTTTTATTAAATTATACCTTTTTCTCGCTTTTATTAATTTAAACTTATTCCATAATTAAACCGTTTCACATTTTTTCTTTTATCAACCCCAACTCGAGGGTCATTAACATGTTATAAAGGGATGTTAATTACTTGCTATCTCTTAAATGAAAGGGTATAATAAGTATCATTTAAGAAATCGCAAGTAATTATTCCCTGTTTATTAATCTTTTTATACATATTTTTCTTCTTCAGACTTTACTACTACCATGCAGTACCCACTTTTCTATTCTTTATTAAATAATAATCCTAATCTCCTACTTCAGTTGCTCCAATTTCGTCTTCATTCACTACATACAAGAATAAAGTCTCGCTACTCGCTCCCTACTCAACTCTTACACAAGTATCGGAATTAATCTACTACATTTTTAAGTTATTTTCAACCCTTTCAGTTAGTTTTTCCTTATATTTTTCGTTACATTTTTCTCAACATATTGCAATTCCATTCTTGTGCTTTGCACTTCAAGGAACCAACATACTAAGTTTCAAACTCGATGGTTTGCTTAACAAAAATAGACAAACAAATGTTGTCTTTTACCGAGTGTAAACCATCGGAGATAAACATAGCGATTTAATATGTTGGCCTTTGGTGGTTTATACCCAGTATGTTAAAGTCACAAAATAATAATTCAAGATCATGAGCCGGCCCGTCCGTCCGTATAAACTATTTTTATATACAGTCTACGCTGTAAAACCGTATCGCTCGAAAAAGCGCCGATATGGATCTATAAGAGAGTTAAATAAAAGAAACTACCCTTCGCTAATTTACTATAGCAAGCTTTATGTAATTAAGTCGCATTAATTTAAAGGTATTTTAGACGAGTATTAAGTTATCTAAAAAGAAGTAAATTACGTTAATTTGACTTGTGTATAATATCAAAATATAAACTGTCAAGGCACTAATAAATTAATTAATTGGTAGTCGTAAGTTTGCGAATTAATTTTGACAAACTGATACGATACAAACGAACGACTAGAAGACTTAAAATAAATTTGTTATTATTAATTAAATCGGATATAAAATATTTTTTTGTAGGGGAAGTACCTACAAAGTTTAAATTTAATTATCGAAACTTGTAATAAGTTAAATTTGAAGGTTTATTAGTAAATTTGGCTTTGTTAATTTAGACAGGTAGAAGGATCATTAAATAAAAGACGAACGTGTGCCATAAGCACCACCTCTCGTAGTCATGGAAATATCTGGATGTGGTGTGATCTTTCGTCTGCACAAATCGTGTCACCAATATACTTTTGATAGCACGTGCAATTTCCGCGACTTAGTTTGCTTCTATTTTATACCACACTCGAATTAATATGCAAGAAATACATTTCCAACAAGATGCACTAAAACCGCATTTTGGTTACGGCGGTTTTTGATTTCCTTTAAACTACATTTTCACAATAGGGTCATTTATCTACAATCGATATTTCCAATGCTACCGAATTTAATACTTTTTTTAACTTTCTCAAACTCCCATAGAATTAAAGTTAAGTAAACCAAATAAAAAGCCGAAGAATGGCCATAAATTCAAAAATGCTCGCTCTCGCTCTATTCCTAATCTGAGAGCCTCTATAGGGTTAAAAATATTAAATATCCGCAACTCTATTAATTAAACGCTAATACGCTAATTTCTCAAAACATTCGATTCTTCTACATTTTTTCAGTAGGCAAAACTACAGTTAGGGCACTTTGTAGGTGTTTGGTGTGTTAGTCAGTATAAATTTTGGCGTAAATGTTCTTAAAAGGCCTTCTCTAAGAAATTATAAGTGGTGCCACATTAATTTGTTCTCTCTTCCTTCTTTAGAGGCAAAACCATTCTTGCGAGATTACTTAATCGTATTTATCTCGTAAACGGTGAACCAAACGGCAAAAATGCTTATTAGCAAAAAAACGTAAAATGAAATTCTTAACAAAAAATGTTATTTTCACTTTTTCGATACGATCGGCCGTTTTCTCATAATTTTGGTAGAAAGTTCTACTAGAAACCCCCTACGACTCTGTTGATTGAACGCTACGCTAATTTCTCAAAACATTCAATGCTTCTACGTTTTTTCAGTTGGCAAAACTGCAGTTAGGGCACTTTGTAAGTATAAGGTGTGCTTGTCTGTATGAATTTTGGCATAAATGTTCATAAAGGACCTTCTCTAAGAAATTAGAAGTGGTCCCACATTAGTTTCTTCCCTCTTCCTCCTTTAGAGGCAAAACCATTCTTGCGAGATTACTTAATGGTATTTATCTCGTAAACAGTAGACAAAACGGTAACAACGCTTATGAATAAATCAACGTGCAATTAAATTTTTAACAAAAAATGTGATTTTCACTTTCTCGATACGATCGGCCGTTTTCTCATAATTTTGGTAGAAAGTTCTACTAGAAACCCCCTACGACTCTGTTAATTGAACGCTACGCTAATTTCTCAAAACATTCGATGCTTCAACGCTTTTTCAGTTGGCAAAACTGCAGTTAGGGCACTTTGTAAGTATAAGGTGTACTTGTCTGTATGAATTTTGGCATAAATGTTCATAAAGGACCTTCTCTAAGAAATTAGAAGTGGCGCCACATTAATATCTTAACCATCCTTGCGGGATTACTAAATCATGTTTATCTCGTAAACGGTGGACCAAACTGCAAAAATGGTTATGAACCAAAAAAATTGCAATTAAATTCTTCACAAAAAAATGTCATTTTTACTTTACGATTCGATCGGTCGTTTTCTCGTAATTTTGGTGGAAAGTTGTGCGAGGAACCCCCTATGACCTACGAGCGACAGCAACAGATTCCACCACACCGTAAATGAATAATATGCCGCCCAAATTTAGCTATACCAATGGAATTTCATTATCTTCAATATAATGTGCGACTGTGGCGCCATCTTATACATCATTTTGAACTACATTTCGATTTCCCTCTTCTTATAAATTTTCACAAATTAATTCTTTTTTCCATAAGCATTTTACTGTCTTTAAGATAAATAAGATCAAGTATTACTGATGTAAGGTGATTTCGGGATTGGAAAGGGGGGGGGGCGTGTATCGGTAGATCTGCACTAAAATTCATGTTTCTATCACTATAAGTGCAATTCGACATTTTCTACACAAAACTTTTCTGCAAGATTTTTGTATGAACTAAATTAGAATAGCCGTTTGCACTAATTTTGTCAGTTTGGTTGCTGACATCTGTTTCGATACACTGTATCATCTTCAGAGCGAGTTTTTAACTCGCTTAACAGTTCAAAACTCGCTCTTCACTCGTATCATCTTCAAAGCGAGTTTTTAACTCGCTTAACAGTTCAAAACTCGCTCTTCACTCGTATCATCTTCAGAGCGAGTTTTTAACTCGCTTAACAGTTCAAAACTCGCTCTGAAGATGATACAGTGTATCGAAACGGCTGTCAGCAACCAAACTGACAAAATTAGTGCAAATGGCTATTCTAATTTAGTCCATACAAAAATCAATCTCGATTTGCACACAGTAAAAGCCGAATCTATTCAATACTTTTATGCAAGGTCCATATGGCAATTTTTCCCGCAGTTTTCTTTTCTTCGCCCAACTTCATTTGGATTTTTATGAAACATTTTTTAAGTCGAGTGCATTAGTAGAGGAAAAATTATAGTAATTGCTATTTAATCCAGGATTTCTACGTTGCAGTACAATATGAAGACTTCAAATAGTTTAAAATGACTAAAATGTACATAAAAAGGATTATAAAAGGACTAGGCTATAGATAAATTGCGCATAAAATTAATTACCTTCCATATTTTTATTTTACAAGCGTTTTATTGCTATAAAATAATTTTATTACATTAAACAATTCTTCCATCGGAATCTTTTTAAAAGTAATTGTGTCACAAAAACTTCCATTCTCGCTATACTTCGAGTGGCGATTTTAAAGATGGACGAAAACCGTTTATTTACAAATTATACTTTTACTATGCTAGGGTCCACCACATCAACCGCAAGCCGCTCGCAAACTTTAAAAAAGCGTCCCCAGTCTTTGAAATTGTGCAAAATAAGTCTACTACGGGTTGCGGCCATTTTAGCTCGTTAATGAGTATTGGGGCTTTATTATTTATTGTATAGAAGAAACGTTTTAATCGGAAAACAAACTCGTAGGGGTGAGCAACTTCTTATATTACCTATACCCAGGGAGCTTTGTTAAATTCTAATAAGTCGATGTCGTTAAAAAGCGATGCGAAATCATGACTACCCTTAAAATTGCTAAGATATCGTATTTCCAAAGGTTTTGAACACAAATCTTCAACATTAGTTAGAAATTTTTTAACTCGATAATGATTGTAATTGGATGTAGATTTTATAGGTAAGGGATACGACTACTACGTTATCAAAGCGTATACTATCCTAATACACCAATAGTAATACACTCGCACAGGAATGAATACTAATACATGCTAAATACTTGGTTATTTGTAAAAGCCTTTGTGTGTTGTAGGATAACCTTGTTTAGATAATTCCATACCTATCATTGGAGTTAGTCTGTTTACGACAGTAATTAGACTTAATTAACATAATTATTGTATCGACAGTAAGTAGTAGTAGTAGCCGTTCAACTTTTACATTTAAAGCCACCACAAACGCATTTTTTAATCGAAAGGAGAGATTTCGTAGATGGACGCTACTCTCCCACCTTTATAAGCGTACCGAACCGCAGCAAGTTGACTTACGGTTCTCTTTCGGATCCACCACCGATTTTCGACTATCAACGCAATTTTATTTTATTTGCTTTCTTGTAAAAAATGAGAAGAGCGGAAATATCCACTTCAGTACGAGAACGAAACCGCAAGATAACGGAAGCGACTCTAAAAGTACCCTACGTAACAGTATTAAGTATTGAAAATTGAGCGCAGTAAGTAGTAAGGCAGTAGTCCCCTAAGACTTTTCACTAAACGTAACAACCCTTTCTTGTAAGCACCCTCTCCTGAAGTCAAAATCTTTCTTGGTAAATGAAACCACTTAAAAAGCAGCAAGAGTAAAAAGAAGGGTGGTTAGTAGAATAGCTAAATAGTCACAAGTCACAATTACGACCGTAAAAAACATTTGAAATAGTAAATAGGCCGACTAGTCGACTAGGCAGAGGGTTAAAAATTAACTCTAATTAAGAGGGTTTATGTTGAATTTTTTTCGTAAACGCCCCTTTTGAGACTTTTTAAGCACAAAATGATGAACTTAAACAGTCCGTTTGTTTGTAAACAATAACGATTTAGGTAAAACACTTGGAATTCAGTATTTTATTGTGGATTCCCGAAGACACGAGAACGGAACCGCGCGTTATTTTATTTTCTGTGTAGCCGCGTCACTTTTGAGTTTCTTCCATTTTAAAAAAACAAAATGACGCCGGGGATTTAGGCCTCTTTGGTAACATTTTAAAGAAATACGTCGTATGCCTAAAAAGGCTAAAGGTTCCTAATTTCGTTTATCGCCAAAAATACCTTTTGTAATAGGTAAATCGCGGTCCATAATAATAATTACGAAGTGCAGTGATTAACATTCAAATTAAATTAACGCTTCTTAGCTGTGAGGAATTTGATTATTCGAATATTATAAATTTAGAAATTCCTAAGATGTTAAGTTAATTTGAATAATTTACAAAGAAATATTTTTCGATCCAATCCAGTTCTTCAAATTTAACTAAAGGAAAATAAAAGAAAACCCTTTCTACTAGCTTCTACGTATGTATCATTTAAACTACTTAACTCAAAATTGTTTTTTATCTAACTCTTAAAATTTAGCGTCGGTAACGGCACGAGAACAAAACCGCAGTGACAATATCGACAATTTGAACTTGTTTGGAAACACTTAAAAGTGGGCAACAAGAAATAAAAGTGTGGCCAACTAATAATCTCGGCTATAAACAATTTAAAAAGTCGTACAAGGGGAGGACTAGGAGGGGGTTACAAATCCAAAAAAATTTTAATTAAAAATTTTTTTTTAGATTTGTGTTTAGACTTCCACTCAAACACTTTTTTTAGCTTAATAAATTTTTGTTAGGCACATTGTAAGGACACCCCCTCCGTAATTAAAAACGGTCTCACCAAAATTTGAAATTTAGTATGCAGATTCGTGGACGGCACCAGAAGGGAATCGCAATGTATTGACGGTTTAAGGGGTCTAGAGGGCTATGAACCATATCCCTGTGAAGTTTAAGTGTCACTTGAACTGACTGTGCCAAGCACGAGAGATATCTAGTGGTTGGCTGTCTGTTCCCAAGCTCGGGCTGGGCGATATTAAAAAAATTATCGATATATTTTTTTAAATTTTGCGAGTCGATAGTATATCGTTACAAATATCGATACAACGAATTAAATTCCCAGCCCTATTCCAGACGCCCACGACGAGTTAGCTCGGTTTTGAAAAACTTATGTTCAGCGTCTATCACGAATTAGTTCGAGGTGTTTGCATAGATATTACAACTGCGGGGGCGTCTGTGAAAGGTAAGTAAATACTTCTACAAAGGCGTCATAATTAGAATTTTTTATTTTCTCTGGAAAAAGTTGCAAAATAGAAGTTTCATTAAAAAACAATGAAGAGAACAAAAATCAAGCTTGAAATATTTTTTAATTCTCGTGATATTCTTTGAAGCATTGTTCAACGCATACCTTCAAAGTGGACAATATTAAAGAAAAGTGTGACGAACTAACAACCCGACTATAAAAAATTGTAAACTCATAAAAGGAGAAAATTGGGGGGGGGGGGGGGTAAAATCGATATTTTTTTAAATTTTTACTAAAAAAAATTTGTGTTCAAACTCACACTAGCAAACTTCTGAAATTTTTGTCAGCGATATATGGATTCGTGAACGACACGAGAGAGGAATAATAATAATGTTAATCATACAGTACAGTAACAAATCAAAAACAATGACCTTACAAACTAACCACAAATAACTTTAATAGTAAATATTCTTGTACAGAGCAAAAACAGTTCTTAAATATATATTTTTTACATATTTCTTAAAATGATCTGTGGGTAACAACCTGATATCTTCTGGCAAATGATTATATAATTTGAGATCTAAAGAGTTTTCTAGAGAGACATTCAATCTGAAACGAGAGGCTCTTACCAGGTTAGAAGAGCGAGTAGGATAGTCGTGAACGTCCGATTGCTTGGCCAGAGAACCTCCCCTTGAGCAAATCTCCAAAAGAGAATGAAACATATGCAGGGACGGTAAGGGCAGTATACCGAAAGCCTTGAAAAAGGGTTGACAGTGCTCTCTAAATTGAACTCCTGCTAACAGGCAAACCGCCCTCTTTTGCAGTGTGAAAGCCTTTAAAGCATGGGTTGAGTTTCCCAAAAGAGTAACAGTATAGCTGATCCTTGATTGAAACAATGAAAAATACGTCACTCTCAAAACATCAAAGCTTACGCAACCACGTAGCCGACGTGAAATATAAATATATCGTGCTGGTGAGTTGCGAGCAGAGTTCGACAACATGAGTCAACCAAGTCAACCCTCGTCCACTATGACACCCAATAACTTGACAGAATTGCCCTTAATATATTTATGACTGCTAGAAATAGTTAGAACTTGTGTTTCTAAGTTGTTCAGACTCAAATTGTTGGCCCTGAACCACAGGGAAGCTCGTTCAATGCTCTTATTTGACAAAGAAGTAAGATTACAGTATTATTTCTCTGAATTTAATGAATGAGGTGTCGTCTGCGAATAGAACAAAACCATACTGAAGAGCCATATAGCGACACAAATCATTGAAATACAACACGAACGAGAGAGGCCCGAAAACGGAACCCTGGGAGACCCCGTGCTCTACAAACTCAACAGTAGACGATTTTCTCCGTCACACACTGACGTCTCCCCGACAAATACGAGCGGAAAAGGTTAAGAGGGACTCCTCTAATTCCATATAAGAACATTTTTTAAATTAAAATGTCGTGGGAGACGCAGTCGAACGCCTTCGAGAGATCGCAAAGAGTTAAGATGGAGTGTTTGCCCTCTTCTAAATTATGCACCAAATCCTCCACAATTTTTAATAGACCTTTGGTAGTTGAAAGCTTTTTCCGAAAGCCAAATTGCGCCTCGTCTACCCAACAAGACGCTCTCGGAGAACACTCTCCACAACCTTGCCGAAAATGACTATGATCGAGATCGGGCGATAGTTTTGTGGTAGCCCCGCGTTTCCCTTTTTAAACAGAGGCAGCACCTTCAATATTTTAAAGTGAGTGGGAAATACCCCTTCACTGAAACATCGATTAATTAAAACCGTTAAAAGGCAAGCCAGTAAATTCACTGTAGACTTCAGCAACTTCAGCAACAAGTTCAAATCAAAGTAGTCAGTAGCATTGGAGTCGCTTAGAGATATTATTATGGCACTGAAAATTTCGGTCTCCGAGACCGGGAAAAAGAAAAAACTGTCGGCTGTTCCAAGACCGACATCAAAGAGAGAGAGTGCATTCTTAGAGATAGTCGGCAAATTTTTTATGTTATTTGCTACCGAGCAAAAATAGTCGTTCAATTCATTCTGGTTTAGTCCAAAGTTGGTGTCTTGGGTCACGCTTTTGTTTCTCTCGTAGTTTATAATTTTCCAAGCACTTTTGCTTATAATATTCGTGTTCACAATAAGTTATTATTATGCATTCAAAATCTTAACCTTGTAATCCGTCCTCAAGGCACTATAACCGACCAAAAATGAAGATCCCCCTCAGTATTACAAATAGCTTTCAGTGAAATTTTTGGGTTACGTGTTTTTAAAACAAAGCATTTATGCACAAGAGCTGACAAGAAAATCTGCGAGACGATTCACATCTTTCAGACCATCGTCAAACATACCCCAATCGGCCTCAGAGAGCACAGCTTACCAAAAGCGCCAAACCGGGGGCACCCATCACCCTCAGACTCATTACTACGAAGATAGTTACCACCGTAGATGAAGAACTGTCCCAGGTGGTCTGACAAGCATGGATCAAAAACTCCCGTCTCATATGAGAGATCTGGGAAGTTGGTAAAGATGTCCGTTATAGTTGGCACAAGGCCGGATGTCTTAGTAAAACAAAATCAAGTCCCTGACACTTCCTGAGTTCCTGACACAGCAAAATTTAGATTGAAATCACCAGCAAGAATAAATTTAACATTCTCCTTATAGAGATAGAACAACAGTATTTCAAGCCGTTGTATGCAACGGTAAGCAATAGTAATGTGTTGGTTGTTTTAGGTGCTTGAGGGGGTCATAAACCATCTCTGAAAAGTTAAAGTGTCACTTAACTTAAGTATAGTTGAAATACTGGCCTTAACTGGCGTTTTAGAGGGGGGTTAATCGAAAAGAAATTTAATTACGAGGAAGAATTTAAAGGGTTGCGTTGTAATGGACGAATTAAACGTAGTGGAAGAAAGAAAGTTGTAAAATATGAAATATGGCGAGGGGGTAATAATCTGGACGGTATATTAATGGAAAGTTGTGCGGTTTGATGCATGGGAGTAGGTTTTTGTTTTTGTCGAGAACTAAGTAGATAAAGCTAACGAGATGACAATTAAAAATTCCTTAATTGGGAACGAACGCAATTTTATTTAAAAAATAAAAAAGTTCTTTAGTTAGCGTTATAGTGGTAGTTGCATCAATATAGGAAAGTTTGCTCTTAAAACTGTATCGATTGTCGAAACTCTATAAGCAATACTTTCCAGAACATTTACAATGGTTTTAGATTGCTAACAATTTATTAAGTCGTTAAAGTTACTATACACTTATTGGTAAAAGTAGTTGTCTAACAAAGGAATTCTTATTTAGCCGTTAATGAGAAACGTTTTTATTATTACAATTGTTTACTTAAATTAGGGGTACATCGTAATAGCGATATTAAAGTGCGATACAAACGAAGGTTAAGAGAAAAACGTATTTTATTCTGAACGAATCGCTAATTATCTCGGTAAAGGAAATTGATTTCACTAAAAGCTACTTATAAATTTTTTTTCTTCAGCTCTTCTATGGCTAAAACTTTTTACACTCTGTTTAGTGTTAGTTTTTGATTATTACTTTTTATAAAAATTGAATTATTTATGTTTTAACGACTTATAACTCGACTGCCAACGAGCTAAGCTCCAACGAGCTACGAAAGCTCAAATTTTCACCCCAAAAACATTAGCACCTTACTATACTTATTATTAATTATTTAGTATTAAAAATAAAAATGAGTAACCGGCCGAAAAGTCTTTTTAATTATCGAAGAGTATTTTTTTAAGGCGACGTTTTATTTTTAAATTAATGGAAGACGTCAGTCGAACCAATCAACCCCTACATTAAGATATTTTCAATCGGTATAAATGACAAATTAATAATCTTAAAACAAGTAAATCGAAACTTTTCACTGTCAGTGTAGATTAATTACTCAGCTTACCGAAAAAGAAAAGAAACACTACAATAATCGAGAGTAAAGTATATTTTTTTCGTAAAAATGAAGAAAATGCGTCTTCGACAGAGGTTAAATATTGCCTTAAACCTCCCTCTTTCCTTGACGGAATTAAAATACTTTTAGTAACGTACGATAGTCGATTTAACATATTGTAGAACATTCAAATAATACAAAAAGAACAACCTTTCTCCAACGTGGCAACTGCAGATACCAAAAAAAAATTTAAAAAAACTTTGCACAGCTGCACATCTCTTAAGTTTTCATGCTTTAATATTCTGTCTCTCGATAAAAAGAATCTAAAACTAAAACCACTTTCAAATTTAATCAAATTCCTAAGCTAAATTCCAAATTAGTTACATGTTAATTATTACTACACTCAAAATGGTAAATTTTGAACCCAACCCTACTCTTATTACTCACCCTACTCAAAATTTGTCGTTTTTTGAAATAGAAATGTTGACTAGACGCCCTTCTTTTTATTGTCGCCCTCGAAGGGAGTAACTCGCAATAATGCGAGGAAATAGAAGAGAGTATCAAGCTCGGTGAGAAATATTGGAGTTTCTTCCTCGTATCTCCAGAAATAAACGTTGCTAAAAGCTGATCTGGCACAAAAAGTGTAAAATTGTGCCTTAGTAGATTTTAAAAAATCGAATCCACCCCTACTCACCCCTCTCAAAATTTTTATTGACGTCCATTTCCAAACATTTTCAAGCAAATTCAAGTTTTTGATTCGGGGGTGACTGGGGATAATGGGAACGTAAAAGAGAGTATCAAGTCTGGTTATGATTACGCCCTTCTTTTCATTGTGGTTCATTTTCAAACTGTTGCAAACACATTCAAGTTTTTGACTCGGGGGGAGAGTTACCATAATGGAAGGTAGAAGAGAGTCTAAAGCTCGGTGAGAAATATCGTAATTTCTTCCTCGTGTCTTCAGGAATAAACGTCAAACGTGGCAAACTTGAAATATTTTGTTCGAACAGTTTGTGGATTAAAGCGCTTTCAGAAGACGGTGCTTTATTGCCACCCACGAAAAGCCGATGTGGCACTAAAAGTAGTATAAAAATGTGGCCAAACGCCTATTTCTCAATTTTGATCCAATCGGCGCTACGATCTACTCGCCACTCTCAAAATATCGAGCTATTTGGAATTGAAATGTTGACTAGACGCCCTTCTCTTTATTGTCGCCCATTTTCAAACTTTTACAAGCAAGTTCAAGTTTTTGACTTTGGGAGTGGGTCACAATAATAGGAGGTAGACGAGAGTATAAAACTCGGTGAGAGTTTATACTGTATCATATATACTGTATCATACTTTCTTCCTCGTGCCTTCGGGAATAAACGTGGCAAACTTTAAATATTTTGCTCGAACAGTTTGTGGATTAAAGCGCTTTCAGAAGACAGCGCTCTAGTGCCACCCACGAAAAGCCGATGTGGCACTAGAAGTAGTATAAAAATGTGCCGAAACGCCTATTTCTCAATTTTGATCCAATCGGCGCTACGATCTACTCGCCACTCTCAAAATATCGAGCTATTTGAAATTGAAATGTTGACTAGACGCCCTTCTCTTTATTGTCGCCCATTTTCAAACTTTTACAAGCAAGTTCAAGTTTTTGACTTTGGGAGTGGGTCACAATAATAGGAGGTAGACGAGAGTATAAAACTCGGTGAGAGTTTATACTGTATCATATATACTGTATCATACTTTCTTCCTCGTGCCTTCGGGAATAAACGTGGCAAACTTTAAATATTTTGCTCGAACAGTTTGTGGATTAAAGCGCTTTCAGAAGACAGCGCTCTAGTGCCACCCACGAAAAGCCGATGTGGCACTAGAAGTAGTATAAAAATGTGCCGAAACGCCTATTTCTCAATTTTGATCCAATCGGCGCTACGATCTACTCGCCACTCTCAAAATATCGAGCTATTTGAAATTGAAATGTTGACTAGATGCCCTTCTCTTTATTGTCGCCCATTTTCAAACTTTTACAAGCAAGTTCAAGTTTTTGACTTTGGGGGTGGGTCACAATAATGGGAGAGTATAAAGCTCGGTGAGAAACATCATAATTTCTTCCTCGTGCCTCCGGGAATAAACGTGGTAAACTTTGCGAAAAGCGCTATCAGAAGAGAGCGCTCTATTGCTCTCAATGAAAATCTTTCATAATCTGGTACTAAAAGCAGAAAAATGCGCCTCCTGAACACATTTTTTAAAATTTAAAGCCCACCAAAATGTTGACACTACTAGACGCCCTTCCCTTTATTGCCGCCCATTTTCAAACCTTTGCAAGTAAATTCAAGTTATTGAGTTCAAGGAGGGGGGAGCTCCGCAATAATGGGAAGTATAGTTTGGTGAGAAATGTTATAGTTCTTTCCTCGTTTCTACAGGAGTAGCAAACTTTAATTATAGCACTTTCAGAAGGGAACGCTCTCGTGCCCTGAAAGAAAAGCCTATCTGGCACTGCCCTTCTCACCCCTTTAAAACTTTCGAGCGGTTTGCAACCGAAATGTTGACTAAACGCTCGGTGAGAAACATCATAATTTCTTCCTCGTGCCTCCGGGAATAAACATGGTAAACTTTGCGAAAAGCGCTATCAGAAGAGAGCGCTCTATTGCTCTCAATAAAAATCTTTTATAATCTGGTACTAAAAGCAGAAAAATGCGCCTCCTGAACACATTTTTTAAAATTTAAAGCCCACCAAAATGTTGACACTACTAGACGTCCTTCCCATTATTGCCGCCCATTTTCAAACCTTTGCAAGTAAATTCAAGTTATTGAGTTCAAGGAGGGGGGAGCTCCGTAATAACGCTCTCGTGCCCTGAAAGAAAAGCCTATCTGGCACTGCCCTTCTCACCCCTTTAAAACTTTCGAGCGGTTTGCAACCGAAATGTTGACTAAACGCATCGGTGCAACACACTAATTCACAGGTTTTCGACTTTTTACTGTTTTCCGGGATAGTCATGGACAAAAATCTGAAACCTAAAGATGTTCTATAGTTACGTTCAATCCGACGCAACGATGTGTTGCTAATATCCTAAATGTCAAAAGAGAACGACTGTGGGGCCTGAAAGCGTACAAAAAGTTGTTAGTGTTTAGTGTTAGTGTGTAGTGTTAGGGAGTAAAATACTGAAAGTGTAAATGAGGCCAGTAGGCGTATAAGGCCACTGTAATCGATTCTCCAAAATACTCGAGGCAACGACTGAGTAATTAATAAATTTAAGACCTTCCCCTAAGTCACCATCCTCACACTTCGATTTTGGGCAATACTTGATGAGGTTACGTTCTCGTGTCGTCGAAATTCCAAGCATTAAATTTCGTATTCGACGAGTCTTAACCGGCCACAGCGTGGATGTCTATAAAAAGTCTTAGAATGGGTATTTCGGTAATTAAAACATTTTTGTAAATTTTTACGGAAAAGGAGTAATTAAGGAAATATTGGAGAGCGAAATAAAACTGCTGTTTTAAATATAAGGGGAACCCAAAGCGGATAACCCGATATTAGTTACGATTTCAAAATTGAGCAATTTATTAGTGCACTTAATTAAATCCACTTTGATTGTTTCGTACAAGATGCTTCGACATTAATCGGAGAGTCGAAATGTAATTAATGAGAAGTACGATGTTACCCTTACAAAAATGTTCTCCTTCATATTAATGGATCGATAATCGTAATAAATGATTAGTATCGATTATTTAAAAAATTAAGAGATCTTAAACCGAGTAAGTTGTATTTACCGCAAGGCTTTGTTTACTTTCTCCAAGACGATATTGTGACAGGTTATTTTTCAATTGTACCGTTATTGGCTTTTTATGTCCTGTCTGTTCTATATACTTACTCTCTGTTTAGAAATAAACAACGGTAGGAGAACTTATAAAAGCAACCGAAAAAAGACAAATATGCGGATTTAACTTATTTCGAGTGCCCATTCTTTCGAGGGGAACAGGAACAAAAGTGCCATTACCATATCGTCGCTCAAATCGAATCCAATTGATCCCTCGACCGCTTTTTTCTTTTCATCTACTTACTCTTGTAAAATTTAATTTGTATAGAAGACGTCGATCGAGAACATCAAATTTAGCGCACAATAAACTGAAAAAAAAAGTAGGCACTAACAGATTAACCCTTTGATGTTTAAAATTGCCATTAATGGGGTAAATGGAAAATTCTCGTTTTTAATTTCAACATATTTTTAAAGCGTTATGCAAAATTATTTATTTGACGTTTGTTTATGTGACGTATACACATCGAATAATTAATGAAATGATTAATTATATCCTGGTTTTCCACGTTGAGGGTTGAGTGAGCTACGGCTAACACCTAATACTCGTCAAAACTTACATTAGCAATCAGGAACAAAGCCGAAGCGAGAAAAGTTTATACTATAAGTATATCTACACAATTTATTTTTTATTGCCTACTTTTGACTATCTTTTCAAATTTTAACCTCACATCATGTAATTGGCTTACGCATAGTACAGCGCGCGTTCGAAAAATAATGCACAATGACACAAGTTCTATCAAAGGATTTTTCAAAAAGCGCAAGTAGCACTTTTAGCCTTTCTGCTCGACATACTAAGGCCCATTCTGAAAGGACCCTGTATACAGTTAATAAATTAATACTTGTGCGCGTCTTAGCATTTTAAGGTGTAGACTGTGACCCTCGAAATACACTGATTGACTATTATAAATAGGTGAATGATAATTTTTATACGTATCTACGGTAAACCAAAATTCATACTTCTTTTAGAAATTGTTTTTCTCATTTTGCTCTAACGGAAAAGTTATACCGACACATATCACTAAATTTGATAGGTAAGTGTAGAACAAAGTCGGCACTGAAATGGAACGCTGATTTAATAAATTAAAACTATAAAAATGTCGATATTCGGTTTTATTCCTATTATTAAAATATAAAATAAAGTCAAATAGTTATAAGATTAGTGAGGTTGTCTTAAAACGTGCAAAGTTGTGGATTTTATCCTATAGCCTTTGAGAAAGTTTGGTTTTCAGGTCAATGGCTTTATCAAATGGCAAAAATATGTAAGCTCATTCGTATTGAAATAAGTCAGTATTATAAAACACATTGAAAAACTCTTAAGAATTTATAAAATTTATACATCGCGGTACCAACTAAAAGGCACATCAGAAAGTTTAAACCACTATAAATGGGCGGATGAAGCGAATTATTAATTTAACTTATTATTTATTATAGTCCAGTCCAGTTCAGTCTTCAGTCAAATTAACGCTAATTTGGCGGAGGAAAAAATATACAAATTTCCTACAAATTAGATCTCTTAGGGTTTTTTGCAAGATGAACGGTTTAAGCGCTAGAGCGCGTTAAAGTTTGACAAAAATTCTAAAATCGACCAAACAACTTTATTTTTAGTTTTTCGCCTTTAATTTCAAAATTATGCACTTCTTGAGAAAACTGCTACAATATAAAAATAAACTATATTAAATTTCCTACAAATTAGATCTTTAAGATTTTCTCCTAAGGTAAACGGTTTAGGCGCTAGAGCGCGTTAAGGTTTGATGAAAATTCTAAAATCGACCTAAAAACTTTTTTTTTAGTTTCTCGCTTTTCATTTAAAAACTACGCATTTCTTGAAAAAACTACGTCTATATAAAAATAATCTATATCAAATTTTCTACAAATTAGGTTTTTCGGGTTTTTTTGCAAAATGAACGGTTTAGGCGCTAGAGCGCGTTAAAGTTTGGCAAAAATTCTAAAATCGGTCAAACAACTTTATTTTTAGTTTTTCGCCTTTAATTTCAAAATTACGCACTTCTTGAGAAAACTGCTTTTATATAAAAATAAACTATATTTAATTTCCTACAAATTAGATCTTTAAGATTTTATCCTATGGTAAACGGTTTAGGCGCTAGAGCGCGTTAAAGTTTGGCAAAATTCTAAAATCGGTCAAACAACTTTATTTTTAGTTTTTTGCCTTTAATTTCAAAATTACGCACTTCTTGAGAAAACTGCTTTTATATAAAAATAAACTATATTTAATTTCCTACAAATTAGATCTTTAAGATTTTATCCTATGGTAAACGGTTTAGGCGCTAGAGCGCGTTAAGATATGAAGAAAATTCTAAAATTGACCAAACAACTTTTTTTTAAGTTTTTCTTATTAAGTCTCTTAGCGTATTTTTTCAGACAAATAGTTTAGACGCTAGAGCGCGTTAAAATTTCCGAAATCGACCAAAAACTGTCATACTACACGGTGCAATAAAAAGCCGTCACCAAATGTACCGTTATCTACAATTACGGTTTTGAACGCTTTTTGGCTTTTTACTTAATTTTTTACAATTTCTCGTGTTACTCTCATCCAACTTAGCGTTTTCATAAACACTCTAGACTCTAGATATTAGCTAAAGTCAAAAATTAAGTAAATGTGTAGATATAATTCGAATTAAATATTAATTAATTGAACTGCTTTAAATAAGGATATTGTGAAAATAGAACTCACCACTAGAAATAAGAAAAGTGTTCTTGGCTTAGCCGCGACATCCGATATGCACTAAACACTAAATTTTATTATTGTTAGAAGCACTTTTTTCACAAATTGAGCCATTTTCAAGTTATAAACGAAAAATTAAAATATTTTCTGCAGTTCTCTAATTTAATGTTTCCACTTCGAATACAATTTTAAAACTGAATTAAAATAACGAATTGGCATAAATCTTACGTTGCATTTACAATGAGTAATACTATTCAGAAACAAAATTACTAATACTGCGACCCTGAACCTCAAAAATAAATTCTATAATCCGTTCAAAAACTAAAAAATATTTTAAAAAAGTACTACTAACGGTAACTAAATTAAAATCTACTTATGCAATTTTCAAACTTTTCATGTAACTCCCTCGTAGTATTTTACAAGTGAACTAGAGGAAACTTTGTAAAGTAACAAAAAATGTAGGTAATTAATTATTAACAAATTGACAATATGTGGTTTCAAATGTGGCGAACGTCGTTTTAGCAAGCTTTTGCGTAAATAATTAAAAGCGCATATTATTAATTACATTAAAATTTGATCTATTAACATGTAATCAAGTAGAATGAAACGTATAATAATTGCGCAATTGTACGTTTAGACTAATACAAAGCAACGAAATTTTCATTTAATTAATCAATTAACGGCGTTTCTTCATTGGATTTCGATAAAAAGTTGCAAAGGGCCGACAGCTGTTACAACGTTGTTTGTTTTATTTTAAAATCTACTTGAGCGTTATCAAATATGCGTTGTTGTTATAAATTCATTATCGATTCGAATTTTATTATTAGTTTTAACTTGTAAACATAGCCGAGATTTAATTTGGTGGTTACGTATTTCGACAGTAAAGTCTGAAAATAGCCACGGGCCGAAATACTCGACCAAATCGTAGGTTTAAACAATCGGTATTTACCTAAGTCTGAAATAATTCGAAGTTTCCAGGAATTTATCAGAAATTAACAATGATACAGTGTTGTCAAGAAACACTTAACTTAGTATTGCCCAAATTTATCGAAGTACACGTTCCACATTTCATACTACCTACGAAACCTCCAAAATTTCGCTTTAATCGCCCCACCGATTAACTAACTACGCTTACTTAATGAATTGCCTCGATAATTCTCCTTCTTAAAAGTGCCAAGAAAATAAAACCTTTACAGTACCTACACTTAAATTTATTTTGTGTTTTTTAGAAGATTTCCACGTTAACGCAAAAATGCATTTTAGAAGTTTCAGAATTTGGAAATGCACTCTGGAGGCATTCAAATCTGACGTTTAAAAAGTTGACTTACTTAAGCGAGGGCTAGCGCGTTTTTGCACACCCTGATGTTAGTTGTTAGTCTAAGTAATACAGCTGTTCCATGTAATTTTAAAATTAAACACCCACTATAAATCACATCCAAAGCTTTAACATACTAAGTAGAGAAAGCTGTTTTCGAAAAACCCTTTTAAAGGACCGACGGGCAGACAGAGGACGGGCGTAAGAAATGTTTTTTCTTAGTGTGGAGTTTTTCGTTTTCAAAATAGCTTTCTACGAGGAAGCAACACGCAGTTAGTGCGGTTTCCAACATGTCGAAATCAGCTCTGGCTGCATTGGCCGTAGTAGCTACGTATGATTCCAATGGTATAGCTATTTAATTATTACATTGTACTTGATTGTGCTGTGTGCTGGTGTGTGAGAAATGACCTTTGTTCTCGAAGCGTCATTAGAAACTGTAAACATTTTAATTCAATTACCCTGTAGATACTATATCGTGAAATAAGTTTTGAGGGTAATTTAATAGTAGGAAATCAATAGGATCTGTTTGTTTGGCAAAAACAATGTTAATCGTATAGGTAAACGTTTAGTTTGTTATTTGCATACGGACGTACTCTCAACTCTCATTGGCGATAATTCGATACTAGGTATCATCAAATGTTTTTATTTGACTTTTAGTGGACTAGTCTCGATTGTACAAACAGCTCAAGTCTTTATACGCTGAAGTTATAACTTTAGGACTGTATGCAGCATAGAAGTGTAGAGTGTAGAGGTATAAAGGTTTTGCGTATACAAGTATACGAGTAGTATAAAAGGGTTAATTGATATCGACTCATTAGGCTACTTTACCCAGTGGCCGGTTACGTTAGAAAGAGTACACATTTTTTTTATTTAATCCACCGTACTACTCTTTAAATTGGAACTTCACTAAGAAAAGCTATACAATTCAGACAAGTAAGTAATATCTGCAGTTAATGACTTTTTTTTGAAGACGTCAAGTAGGGGTTTTCCGAGAGATTGCAGATGTTACAAAGAAAATTGACCGAATACTTACACCAAATTCAAAGCGGATTAAGTTTAAATAAGAAATTTTGTAAATAAAAAATATCGGCCTTTCAGTCTCTAAAGAGATGAATGTTTAAAACTTAGTGTATTGTGTTGTTTAACATGGTGTTTTGTGCCGGTACGGTTAATTCGAAACGATTTTCGGTTAACCTAATAAAAACCGGTTTTCTAATAATTGGACGACCGATTTTCTATTAATTGGACAACCAGTTTTCTATTAATTGGATGACCGGTTTCCTATTAATTGGACAACCGGTTCTATTAACTGAACGACTGGATTTCTATTAAATGGACGACTGGATTTCTATTAATTGGATGACCAGTTTTCTATTAAGTGGACGACCGGCTCTCTATTAATTGGACAGCCGCTTTTCTATTAACTGAAAGACCGGTTTCCTATTAATTGGACAACCGGTTTTCTATTAAATGGACGACTGGATTTCTATTAATTGGATGACCAGTTTTCTATTAAGTGGACGACCGGTTTTCTATTAATTAGGCAGCCGCTTTTCTATTAACTGGAAGACCGGTTTTCTATTAATTGGATGACCGGTTTTCTATTAATTGGATGACCGGTTTCCTATTAATTAGACAACCGGTTTTCTATTAACTGGACAACTGGATTTCTATTAATTGGATGACCAGATTTCTATTAAGTAGACGACCGGTTTTCTATTAATTGGACAGCCGCTTTTCTATTATCTGGAAGACCGGTTTTCTATTAATTGGATGACCGGTTTCCTATTAATTAGACAACCGGTTTTCTATTAACTGGACAACTGGATTTCTATTAATTGGATGACCAGATTTCTATTAAGTAGACGACCGGTTTTCTATTAATTGGACAGCCGCTTTTCTATTATCTGGAAGACCGGTTTTCTATTAGTTGGATGACCTGTTTTCTATTAATTGGATGACCGGTTTCATATTAATTAGACAACCGGTTTTCTATTAACTGGACAACTGGATTTCTATTAATTGGATGACCAGATTTCTATTAAGTAGACGACCGGTTTTCTATTAATTGGACAGCCGCTTTTCTATTATCTGGAAGACCGGTTTTCTATTAGTTGGATGACCTGTTTCCTATTAATTAGACAATCGGTTTTCTATTAACTGGACGACTGGATTTCTATTAATTGGATGACCAGTTTTCTATTAAGTGGACGACCGGTTTTCTATTAATTGGACAGCCGCTTTTCTATTAACTGGATGACCGGTTTTCTATTAATTGAACAGCCGCTTTTCTATTATCTGTAAGACCGGTTTTCTATTAAGTGGACAGCCGCTTTTCTATTAACTGGATGACCGGTTTTCTATTAATTGGACAGCCGCTTTTCTATTAACTAGAAGACCGGTTTTCTATTAATTGGATGACCGGTTTTCTATTAATTGGATGACCGGTTTCCTATTAATTAGACAACCGGTTTTCTATTAACTGGACAACTGGATTTCTAATAATGACCGGTTTTCTAATATTAAGTAGATGACCGGTTTTCTATTAATTGGACTGCCGGTTTTCTATTAATTGGATGATCGGTTTTTTAATAATTGGACAACTGGTTTTCTATTAATAGGACGACTGGTTTTCTATTAATTGCACGACCGGTTTTCCGTTGCTTAAAAACCAATATTGACAAAATAATCAATTATAAAGTGTCTATTCAAAAACTGGTTTAACCTATATCTTTTCTTAAACTATAAGACGGCAAATCTCCGAACTACCTCGTTGTAAAATTTATTTTCAATTTTGCAATGGTTTAAAATTGTCAAACAAATTTGCAAAGTTTTATTACTAGTAGTACAAAACGTTTACATAATGAATTAACCCTATATCTGCAACTCAAATATTACGTTATCTGCATGTTGCACAGGTCCGTGTTTTTTTATTTAAGCAACATTTTTTTAGAGTATATTTTCGTATACAAATATGTACAGTGATTATAACTAACAGTATATAACAACGAATTTAATTTTGTTAACGAGCTTTACGATATACATGTTTCTACAACACATCAAACGATTTTTTAACATTTTGTTCGTGACGTCATTTTTATTTACTTTGTTTATAGTAAATATATGTAGTTTGTTGTATTCAAATCTCCCTTTTAACAAAAAGCCACAAACTTTATATTTTAATTGCGCTGCGATGATATGTTTCGAATGTCTGATTGTTCTATGTTTTCCCATTCCGCTATAAGGGCACTTTGAACTCTCTCCTCTCTGGAGGCTCCTAACGTAGATATTTTCATTTTCCTTTTCAAGTTATCCCAAACGTTTTTTACAGACCGGCTCTTGAAAAAATGCTATTGAGACCTTATCGAGTCTCCTCAACCGCTGTAGAGAGTATTGTATTGTACTCAGGGGTCGATTGGCTACGTAAGCCTTACAGAACTGCGACCAGCGTTGATCTTTTGTTCATAACCCTATACTCGTATTATATTCTCAGGAATTCGATCTTGTCAACGAAGCCTAGAGTGTCCCTGAGAGGCTTTCTTTTCATTTCTTCAGGCGTTAGTTCTGTAGAGAGTAAACCTACCATCATTGAAAATGCCACCCCGTGACGCTACCGAAATTTTACAAAAACAAATTTCCGTTTGTGTTGGGGTTCCTTGGACATGAGCCTTACACTTTGACCCCCGTGATGTATAGGCTCTTCGAAGACTACTATAAGCTTGCTCGGATACATCCTTCGCATGCTCACTGGTTCCAGATAAGCAGCAGCCAGCGAAGCCGCTCTCAGTAGATACCTCAAACGATCGATAATTGCATAAATGTCTTGGAAATGTCTGTGTTCTTGCTTTTGATTCTCTCAAACGCCTACGGTATGTAGAATTTTATCGAGAGGCCAGAAGCCCGTTAGTATGCCTAAATCACCGTCCTCAAACGTGTCCTGCTAATAATACTTAACATCACAGTATTTTGGCTTTAACTATGCATGATCCGTTTATAAAGAGCCATGTCTGTTTAACCTCTCATTGTCTTACGCCCCTTTAGACGCCATTCGTCGAGGGTTTTCTTACGAAGAACAGATTAGGAACCGTTGAAGATGCTTTAAGAGGGCTCTCGGACCTAGCCTAACGAAACTTAAGTTTTCATAGTGAAATTTTCTCACCTGAACGACGCTCTCTTACATCTGAACCTCGTAAACCTATCTTGGTCTTATTAGGTATAAGAAGACGCTATTTCTCTATGGTCCAATTAGCACAGTTATACTCCAAAACGGAAGCCGCTCGATGCTATAGTCTTCAAACATGGTGATAAATTTGAGCCTTTAAAAACGGTTAAGAGACTTCATTTTGAAAAATGACCGGTTAGTTCTATCTACATGAAGCTTACTTTTAGTAGAAAATATTTTTAAATAGTTAATTAGAAAGAAACAACTCGCTTAAAAAGTTGAGATGGTCCACTTAATAAATACTCGACGAACGACGACATATTTCCAAGTGTTTCCAAGTCGACTCGAATTTTAGTTCGAGTGGTGGAAGGAGTGAGGCGTCGTTTTATAGGAAAATAATAAAAATTAAGTATTTAAAATGATTTAATCGGTCCAATCTCAATGTTTCAATTCACATAAAAATGATAGAACGTCGGTAATTAGAAATAGATACACTCACAAAAATAAAAAGTTCAAAAAAACTGTTTTTGGCGAAATGCGCGTTTTGGAACATTTTAAGTTCAAAAATTACAATTTTGTAAAAAAAATAAATTCGCCTATTTGCTCATATGTAAACACTCCAACTCATGAGCAGTTTGGACGGACACTTGGAAATTTAGTGTAGGTACCTATGGATTTTTGACGACACGGAAACTGAAGTACTAGGTATTGGTCAAAATCATGAAGGAACAGGGGCCTGACCTTAGCCAAGGGAGGGGTGGAAGAGGTAGAAGGGAGAGGGAAAGAAGGGGGAGCAACTCCAAATATAAAAAATTTTTAAACATCCCTTATTTCTGCTCAACCTCTTTGTTAGAGTGAACAATTGCTGCAGTTTTCAATTAAGGGACTCTAAAGCAGTCTCCGCTCTTGCCTTAGTATTTCTCGAAAGGAAATTTTTTTCAAATAAAACTTTTTCCTTTTATAGAAAAAGGTTAAACGTATGTCCGTACCATAGTGTTTTTATTATTTTTTGTCCGTATTCGTAGAAATACGTGAGTCATTTTCCACCCAAATTTGAAAGATTTTTCCACGGGTACCGGACAAAAATGTTAAAAAAACCCTACTAGGCGGACATACCTTAAACCTTTTTCCATAAGAGAAAAAAGTTTTAATTGGGAAAAAAACCTATTTCGCAAATATCTATGACAAGAGCGGAGACTGCTAGCGAGCCTTCTTAAGCATTTTCCAGTTAGTGCCGGTTAGGTTAGGTTAGGTTAGGTTAGGTTAGGTTAGGTTAGTGCCGGTTAGGTTAGAGCCGATTAGTTAACCGAGTAACTTCGAATTGCTATTATAGGTTATTTCTAATAAATATTAGCTAAATTGGGAGCGGTAGGGTTCAAATGAAGATAGTAAAAAGTAGTAAAAGTCTATATTTGGATATAATTAGACTTTTGTTTAGTGTTAGTTCAAATTTTGATATTGGATATCGGTTGCAAATAATAGCGGTTGATTGTACATTGGTACGAAGATAATTTGCATATCGATGCGAAGGTTGAATCGGAATTTGAATTTAATTCGGTTAAAATAGCCAAGTGTTTAATTTTTTAGGATCGATAAAATACTTAATCTTGTACGTAGTAAAAGCTATCAAATGGTAGTGGATTCTAAGGAACGGCAATTAAATAATGTCATCAATAAAGTTGAAAGAATATATTAGTTATAAAATAAGAAAAGAAGAAGAAGAAGAAGACGACGAGAGACGAGAGAATAAAATTCTCGTATAAACACACTCCAAGAGTTAGTAGTGAGTGTGAGTAGTGATCACAAACTGCGCTAGGTTAGGATTTTATACAAACTCGACGTAGTTTTGATTTGTGGTGCTGCGTAAACTCGATTATGCTAAATTTACGAGCGCACTTTTGACGAATGTTAACTAGCAACACGTACATCGTACAGGTATATGCTCGTGCTCTAGAGCTTTTGTGCTACTTTTGGGACAAATTTTAATAACAAAAGTTTTTTTTTTGTAAATAACGAAATAGTGTAAAACAAATGCTAGATAATTTACTAAACATAGCAAATTAAGGAAGTTAATTTGGGGCTTATCTTTCGACAAACACGTTTCCTCCCGTTTCGTACTACTTCTGCTTTAAGGTATACTTTCTCTTGGAGTCGTTTTATGTTCACAATATTAATTGTCGCGACATACATTCCTTCGGCTTTACAGATAAGCACATTTGGAGGCAAGTAAATTTTAAAGACGAAAGATTTGTAATAAACGATCTCACAAAACGTTTACATTTGCCTCCAGTTTATTAAGAGAGAAAGTTCAGTTATATAAAAAGTATTATAGCGAGCTTTGTTGACATTGCTTACAAGAGTTTAGGACAACAGAATTTCTTAAACCTGCACCACTCCAAATCCTGCGCACGATTGCAGTTCGCTCAAAAGCCCTATGTACGTAAGCTCTATAGTCCCGGCATCGAGCAGTTTGCGTTTAATGACGCGAGACAATGACATAGCCTTCGTTTATTAAGAACCGTAACGCCGCTTGTTCGACGGGGTTAGTAAATAGCTACGAGTGTCTTAATCCGCTAGTAAATTGAGTCTCGGTTAAGTTCAGGCTAGCGATTCAAATAACGTCACGCAAAGTTGCACGGCAGACACACATTTGTACTAAGACTTATACTAAACAATAGCGTCTCTAAAATTTAAACGATTTTCTCTATATTACACACGTATCCGGAACAGTTTCTAGTTTATACACTTTACTACTTACGCTATCTACACACGCCAATCACAAACACCTTCTTGTACTTCCCCCACTAAACAATAACTCCGAACAAAACTTTTTTCTACTTTTAACCCCCTCCCTGCTCACTCCTCTTTCGGGATTTTTCAATTTTTACTATCGAAATGTTGGGTAAGCATCATTCTTTTGGTCCCTGCTAATTTTCAAGAGTTTTCGGAAAAGCTAAGATTTTCAACAATGAGGTTTTACCAAAAAAATGGCCAAGGAGTAGAAAGTCTAGTTGAGGGAAGTTTCATCAATTTATGACGTTCAAAGTCGCGACTATGTGGAATAAATTAATTTAAAAACCCGCCCCTGCTCCACTGAGAGTTTTACCATGTTTTACTAAAACCATTTCGTTCCAGTGTCGTTCAAAGTGAGTTAATGTTCAGAGGCGTGCAAAGCGTAAACGGCAGAAAAGTGTTTTAATTTTCAAGAGTTTTCAGAAAAGCTAAGATTTTCAACTTTGAAGTTTCACCAAAAAAATGATGACCAAGGAGTAGAAAGTCTAGTTGAGGGTAGTTTCATCAATTTATGACGTTCAAAATCGCGACTATGCGGAATAAATTAATTTAAAACCCGCCCCTGCTCCACTGAGAGTTTTACCATGTTTTACTAAAACCTTCCCGTTTCGTCCCCGTGTCGTTCAAAGTGAGTTAAAGCGTTTTGAGCGTGAAAAGTCGTGAAAATTTTTTCACGGTTTAGCCACCGAGCAATAATTCTAGTCGCAAGTACTCCGAGAAGTAATCAAATTACTTTTCGTTGTTCGATTAAGTTACCTACTTCGATCCTATTACTTTTCGTAATTGTTTTCCAATTACTTTTTTCAACCCACCCGATTTCTTTTTACGTGCGCCGTTTATTATTTTATTCGTAGAATTTTCTATTTGGCGCCTCTTTATTATTTTTCTATTAGAACTTTCAAACTCTTGTTGGAAAACCTCTGGCTTCACTTCTTTCTTAAATAGTAGTATTTTTAAAGTTTCTAAACCGTTTACATAACATTGTCGACATTTTAAAACTTTTTACTATTACAAGTTGTAGTTGTAGTTCGTTGTGGATCGCCTAGAGCTAGCTACTAGGGCTGGGTAATTCATTTAGGTAGTGATCGATAGACTTTTTAAAGCATTCGATTATAATCGATTAATCAAATATTCGATTGCGATCGATTAATCAACAATCCATTGCTTATTTTATTCATATATGCTCTTCTCTTACAGGTGCCTTCCATTTGATTAGCAATTGATGGTTTGATTAATTAGTAGGTAGTCAGATAAATAGTTTAATATCGAACGTCGTCACAAAAACGATGAAAGAGAGAAGGGGCAATTTCCCCCTAAACTAACCATCTAAAGGAGTAACTAATACATATATGGGGTAATTTTTATGGCACTCCATAGAAACGTCGTTTAAAGTACTTCGGACTTTTTCGGAAGATACTCTGTACATTGAAAACCTTAACGATCGCTTTGCAAGAGTCGATAAATACAAAAGCAGACTCTTAATTCAAACGGTCGATGCGTCCGACTTATTAATAAATAAAAAAGTTCAAAGAGAAGGTAAAATAATTGGTACTTTAAAATCTTAATAAGTAGAGATGATAATAATAGAGAAAAGCACTTGTTTGAAAGGCGATATTTGTGAGTCGCATTATTTTTTCGAGTGCGTCGGAGTAGCGAAACGACCATCGATTATACGAAAGTTAATTTTTGCCGTTGGAACTTTTGTGAGTTTGTTAATTCTCTTAGCCGATGCATGCGGAATCAACAAGTATAAAGCGCTTTGCGTCGGGGGTGGAACGTAGGCAACGAGCGAGATTCCACTTATCTACAACGGCAAATGTGCATGATGGACCTGCAAAACGCCGACTTACAAAATAGCATGAAATTAATCTCTCGGAGTGTGTGTGCTCGGGATGATATCTGGCAGTTTAATGTGCTCTTTCAAGTGAAAAGGAGGTGATTGCCTTTAAGGGCGGATAAACAGAGATAGAAACGAAATTGTACGAGTAGTTGCATAGTTACTGAATTTTGATATAGTTGTTAATGAACGTTGTACGTTGAAATTTCCATTTCAAACTGAGACGTTACTCGGTAGTCGGTAGTCCTCAGAACGAACACGCTCGGGCGCCATTGCTGTGGCTGCACGTTAAAGCTGCGACTAATCCCGGATTACAATGTCGGAGTAGCTGCAATACTAATTTGTTGATTTCACCACGGTGACACTGAATTATTTGAACTGTTCGCTCGTGCCTTTGTGAATCCTCGTTCTTCCGTCCCTTCTGTGTTCTGTATAATACACTTCGTCCTTATTTAAATTTTTTAAAACTCCGTTATCAATTATACTTTACAAAACACGCTATAATTGTGTTTCTGTACAAAAATAGAAATTGGAATAGTACACTTCAACAAAAAGAGTTGCGATAAACTTAAAATCCTCCCTATACAAACCCATTGTTAGTATTTCTTTCAAATCGATACATTTTACACATTTAATTCAACTCTGTGTCCGTTTTCTAAAAAGGAACAAAAAGCTTAAATCTTAATTCGGCGCTATTTGCCGCTTATAATCCCAAGTCCACAAGTCCGTCTGTAAGCGGGACCAATCATAAACTCTTGTGTTCACGCAACAACGGAACCACATTTATTGGTAAGAACAAAGAAGATGTGGGTTGAATGTTAGTTCATTACCCAATCCATATTTTGGCTCATCTCATAATCATCCCAAACTGCACATTACTACTAAATCAGGATAGCATTTCCCAATTTTTTTTTGTATTTTAACGTTTTTTTACCAAGAAACTGTATACTTATTACCGGATTAATGGGCGTTAAAAAAATATATGTGGTACATCTCAAGTAACTACAAAGTTTGAAATCGAGAATCGGGGATTGAACCCGAGTCTCTCGGTGTCACGCCGTGTGCTCTACGCACTAAGCTACATCGGTCCTGAAATTTCCTGTTAAACGCGTGCACACGTTAATTGCTAATCACCACACACCGAAAACCGAATAACGGTTAAACGGAAACCTATTAACCGTGACAAAAAATCTGGATGTGGATTAACCGTTTTGTAAAACCGCGGTTAACCGATTCGAATAGAGAGCACTAAAATGTTTATAGTAGTTTAAGGGCTTTTGGGTGCATTCGTAGATCAAAATATTCAATTTGTGACGGTTTCATTTATTTCGGCCCTTTTAAACTTTAAATTCCATTCATTGCAATTTGAAGAAGTTTATCGTTTTAGTTGATTTTTAGCATCATTCTTAATTTAAATTATTTATTTTTGAAGCCAGTTAAGCGAATCGGAATATTTTTTAATGATTTGTTTAAATCATTTAAAGCGACTCGATTAAAATTGTAAAAGGTGAAGGAGTGCGGAAAATGCCCGAAGAGTGCGATTAGCGCGAGCTACGGAGATTATTAAAAATTTGTGGAGCAAAGTTTGGTTTGATATTTAATTCGAGAAGTTAAGAGACGTGTAGTTTCTAAAAATAGTAAAACAAAACTTGTAGGATTTTATTGTGAAAATGATAAAAGTAAAAAGTCGTACGGCTGCTGACCTTTCGTTGTTCCTCTCACGCGCTCATCTGCCAGTGTATCCAAATTCATTGCAGATTTTCAGCTTGTCGGCTCTAGAAAATGGAAGGCTTGAGTGCCGCGCCATTCGCCGGGAATGATGATAGAGTTAAAGAAATAATAGGGATTTGCCTTTCCTTCGGATTCCGAAATCAATATAGCTTTAAAAAAGCGTATGTTTCATATATTTTTAGATTAAATAGATAATCCGAGAAGGCATAGTCGGGGCGGCGATAAATACGAGGGGATAAATATTTAAAGAACACGAAGTAACAATTAAAGGAGTAAAGTATTAAAGTTTAGTTAGTAGCAAGGTCGCTTTCGATGGCAGAGAATTTAGTCGTGCAGAGCGCAGGCTAAGCGCGACTTTACAACTAGAGCTTTTCACAAAGCACTCAGTCGAATGATTTTGCGATTTACTGTGCCAGAAGTGACGTTTCCCGAGAGCTACAGAGGGCGAGAGGCGGACGCGCCGCGATACAGAGGGGTTGAAACGGGCTCAATGCTATCGGCCTCCGTTGTTTAAACAACATCTGCGGAGTTGCACATCGGACCGATAGCGTCACGCTATACATTGAAGCGTCTTGTATAGATAGGTATAGCTTTATTCGTAGTCGTACCTGAAGATTCGGACCGTCGGGTTAAATATTTAATAAACAGAATTCCGATGTAAATCAGTTTCATTCGTAGAATGTCTCTCATCTAGAATATTTGAATTCTTGCGCCGCGAGAAGATCTCGTACGCCGGACACGTTCGTGGCTCGCTTTCGACGGAATATTTTCTAGAATATCTTTAGTTTCGCTTCACTTATTCCGTTGGCAAGTCTTTAAGCGGTTATCTTTGGTTTTGTTGCAGGTCAGGTGACCGAACTCGAACCCGAATTTCTAGCGCCGCTTCAAAATCACACGGTAACACAAGGAAGAGACATCTATTTTACCTGCGTCGTCAACCATCTCTCCTCTTACAAGGTATTAGCAAGTGGTAGCATCTGTAAAATGACATTTATTGCTGGCTGACACCAGCATATCTCGGATAGTTTTTATGGCGATAAACCCGAGAAACTGCCGCATAGCCACGGGTTAACATATTACGCCAAATCGGTGCTGACACTTGCGTCTCTGGCCGGAACCCAAAATACTTAAGAGAACAAATGTCCTTCGTATACTGCGAGTAAATAATTTCAAAGTTAAATATTAAAATCGGTAGGTATATCGACAGAAATTAAATTTGGCGCGATATTAAAAAAGTCGACAAAAGCTATTCCCGAGTTCGCTTATTTCATTTAGAAATGCAGCCTATACTCGCTGATTACATTGTACGACAACCCCGGAGGTAACACAAAGATATCCAATCAGACGTACATCTCACACTTATTGAGTTTGTTACCTACTACTTTTGATACCAATTCTACTCGTAATAAAATCACGGTGTATAAACTCGTCGAATGCCTTTGGCACCGCACTCGCCAAATATCGAAAATGAAATTACGTCCAAAAGTTTTGTGACCGACTATTCGTCGCGAGTTTTCTCGTATCAAATTTAATCGAGTTTCAGGTGGCTTGGATTAAGTCCGACTCTAAGGCCATTCTCGCCATTCACACGCATATGGTCGCTCAAAATCCACGCCTATCCGTGACGCACAACGGCCACAATACTTGGATGTTGCACGTTTCCAACGTACAAAAGAACGACTCCGGAACCTACATGTGTCAGATCAACACGGATCCCATGCGAAGTCAGGTGAGCGAACTACGAACGTCGGCGAACGCAACTTCGGACATCTTAACCGTCCTTTTTACAGATGGGCAACTTAGAAGTGACCATTCCACCCGACATCTTAAACGAAAACGAATCCACGGAAAGCGGCGGAGAGTTGGCGGTCGAGGGTGGCACGGTAAAACTTCGATGTCACGCTACCGGCGTTCCCGAACCCACGGTATCCTGGAAGAGAGAAGACAGTCGCAATCTAGTCTTGCGACACGACGGAGGTAGAGAAAAACAAGGTACGTCCGATGCTCGTTACCACCCAAATCGATATAAAACCAAAAGAAACAATTTATTTACGTTCGTCGAAATAATATCTCGTCGAGTTTAAGAACAGCTGGTGCGCCCCGTACCTAATCCGACTCTTCCACCGATTCCGATTTGCATTCCACCGCCGCCGAATATGTGCAATGAAAAATTCAAGTCGCTCGCTATCGGTAGTTCTGACAACTCTACTATTGCTGCATTTTGCTTCCTATAAATCCTTTCTCATTTAAATTTCAAATCGGTTATTATCTACAAAAGTTTCGTAACAAAAAGGATCGTGAGCTAAGGTATACGTACGCGGGAGTGTGGGCTACGTCTAAATTTTTACTTCCGAGCCCAGTACGTATTTTTGCTTTATATCGAACCGACAAACGCGTGCAATTTACTATCCTACTAGGATTATTATTGCAAACGTCAATTCGGGATTTTGTGGAAACTCAACCGCGCGTTCTATCAAGTAGTAAATGCAACTGGCATTTATATCCAACAGTGTTCCACGTTAAGCATTTGTCTTTATTCTTTCGATTGGTCGAACGGTGGTCGCGACGCTCTGCAAGTAGGCAATGGCCCGCATTGGCAAAACCCGACGTTATATCTTGGCATTTTGAAATATTGCTAAGTATGGACCACCTAACATTTTATATACGTGTATAAGACCGGGTGTAACTGCAACTGACACTCGATAATTTATTGGCGCTTAGTTTATCTCGTACACCTTAATAATCGAAAAATGTACTTGTTTTATATTTTCATCGTCCTCGTTAAAATTTAAACACTTCTTCCTACTCTTCCCCAAACCACCTTTACATAATTATCTATTTTCTACCTCCGTCGCGAAAATTCCAAAAACGCATGCATGTAGCGTTCGAATTGCCTTTCGTGCGTTTTCCCACTTTTAGTCACGACTCGCGACCCGTTTGAAATGTCACATTGATTACTACGAAAGCCGGGACGACCCGCAAAAATGTCTACGAGCGATCGAATTTACGAATTAATAAAAAAAAATTTTTTAACTCGGACCGCTTCGAACGAGATCCAATCTCGACGCTACGCACCGTTCATGCGATCTACCAGCCCAAGTTCAAGAGCACTTGATATTATTCCAAAGACCTTATTTTTATTTAACGTACTGTTTCAGTTTTGGGCATATAACTCAAAACTACGCACTTTTTGAGAAAATTTCTTTTGTATAAAAATAAACTAGTACATCAAATTTCCTACAAATTCTATTTCTTCGTTTTTTCGTTATAAGAACGGTTTATACGCTAGAGCGCGTTAAAGTTTGACGAAAATTCCAAAATAGGTAAAAAAGCTAATTTAGGCTTATCGCTGATAACTCGAAAACTGCGCACTTTTGGAGAAACCTGTTCCTACAGAAACCAAAGTAAAGTACCTATATTAAATTTCCTACAAATTATGACTCTTAGGTTTTTTTCTGACGGTTGGCTTAGGCGCCAGAGCGCGTTGAAAGTTTGACAAAAATTCCAAAATAGACATAAAAGTCTATTTAGGCTTATCGCCGATAACTCAAAAACTACGCACTTTTCGAGAGTACTGTTCCTATAAAAAATCAAAGTACATTAAATTTCCTACAAATTCTAGTTCTAAGGTTTAGCTTAGGCGCTAGAGCGTGTTAAAAGTTTTGCAAAAATTTCAAAATAGACAAAAAAGTATATTTAGGTTTATCGCTGATAACTTGAAAACTACGCACTTTTCGAGAAAACTGTCCTTATAGGAAACCAAAGTACATTAAATTTCCTACAAATTAGATATCCTAGGTTTTTTCGTAAGATAAAAGGTTTAGGCGCTAGAGCGCGTTAAAGTTTAACAAAAATTCTAAAATCGACCAAAAAACGTTTTGTTTAGTTTTTCGCCTATAAGTTGAAAACTACGTACTTCTTAGAAAACTGCTTCTATATAAAAATAAACTATATTTAATTTCCTACAAATTAAATCGCTTATGTTTTTTCGTAAGATGAACGGTAAATTCTAAAATCGACCAAGTCACTTTTTTTTAGTTTTTCACCTACAATTTGAAAACTCGCACTTTTGAGAAAACTGTTCCTATAGGAAACCAAAGTACATTAAAGTCCCTACAAATTCTATTTTCTCTTTAGACGAGCGGCTTAGGCGCTACAGCGCGTTAAAAGTTTGCCAAAAATTCCAAGAGACAAAAAAGTCTATTTAGGCTTATCGCTGATAGCTCCAAAACTACGAATTTTTTGAGAAAACTGTTCCTATAGGAAACCAAAGTACATTAAATTTCCTATAAATTATATGTTTTAGGTTTTTCCTTCAGGCTTAGGCGGTAGAGCGCGTTGAAGTTTAGTGTAGATACTGTACCTGCTAGATAGTGTACCTGCCCGGACGAGTTTTCTTTATCTTCAAGAGCGTCTGCCACCATGAATTCTATACTTAAGACCGTCTGCCGTAGTATATTCGAAATCTACACAAAAAATGCAATTTTTTGATACATAGATTTTTCGTGTACCCTATAGTTTAGTTTAACCCCTAAAAATTCACTTTTCTCGACCCGCCCTAAACCGTTCGTCTGACGAAGAAACTCTAAGAGGCGTAATTTGTAGGAAATTTAGTGCACTTTATTATTCTATAAAAACACTTTTTCAAAAAGCGGATAGTTTTCAAGTTATAAGCGAAAAACTAAGAAAAGAGCAAAAACCTACCCTTCGCAAGCCTCGCTTAAATAAATGCTATTACTTAGGAGTGCCAGGCGGTCGGTTATATTAGTATTTGCAATGTTATACTAATTGTTTTATTATACTTGCACGATGCCTCCCAACCGCTGCAAACGTTTCGCTCTATCGAGTTACCTTATGCGCTAAACTGAGATAAAATGAAAATCTACAACACAAACGCCGCCGTCTGCCTAAATCCTGTTTCGACAGAATCATCCATTATTTTTTCTATTTATAAAAATTATAATTTCATCCTAACGCGGCCAATATAGTCCTTTTATATTCGCTACGAAAAGTAGTTTAAAATTAAAATAATGATTCTTTGGAATAATACCAAGTGGTTTATAATTTTGCTACTCTTGGACTATCTGTAACTCGCATGCCCGAAACTATTTAATCCAAAATGAAGTCGACTTAATTCCGTAACAATGTGCAAATATTTTCAGTTATTCGTAGTTACGAAGGAGACATCCTCGTTTTAAACAATATCCAACGCACCGATATGGGACCTTATCTGTGCATCGCTAGCAACGGTATTCCTCCATCCGTGAGCAAACGTTTCGTAGTTAAAGTGCACTGTAAGTTGTTATCGACGATAATTAACGGTCGATTGACTTTTTTAATATTTCTAATTCCAGTTCATCCGTTAATAAGAGTGTCTAATCAGTTAGTGGCAGCTCCAATGTCTAGCGACGTCGTCATTCAGTGTTACGTAGAATCTTCGCCTCGCGCGATGAACCAATGGATACGGGATGAGACCGGTAAGCAAGAGAATTCCCTAGAGAACGGACACCGGGCTTAACCAGATAGTCCCGTATATTTCGCACGACGTCGGATACCGAAACCTTCACACCTTTAAACTAACTCCCATCACCATTCGTATATCACTTTAACCCTAAGTAATTGTTTTCCTCAAAATCCCCAAATCGAACTCGTTATAATTATTTTCGTCTCGCTAAAAAATGATTTTTACGATTTCAGGAGAAAAGCTACTGTCCAACGACAAGTACATCATAACGGAGACGATTTTAAACGAATACTCCCTTCTCATGAATCTTACGATACGGTCTTTAGAAAGAAGAGATTTCGGTAATTACATATGCACTTCCACCAATTCTTTAGGAAAAGCGGAGGGCGTCGTGCGTCTGCAGGGTAAATCGATCGGAAATAATGTAAGTAACTCTCGGTTAATTTGCGTTTTTTATTAGAGCTTCATCTCATCGTGAAATCGACGAGCACGGCGAGTACGCCCAAATACGTGGATCTCGTTCCGCGCAAACCGACTCACAAAGAAAAACCTAAAAAATGGAAAAGGCCCAAGGGTAAGAAAGACGCGTCCGAATACGGCGATACTGAAGACGATGTGGAAACTACTACGATAGCATTACCGGACTTTCGCACGCCAAATTTATTACAAACGTCGACACCTAATCCAAGTCGCTCACCTCTATGGATTTTACATCCAAATGCCGCAGTCAGATTTTTACCTGCAAGTTCTATCATTTTCGGTCTTCTTTATTTGTTGTGTCTTCATTGAAAATGTATTTAAACTAGTTCGATAAAGGTATATTTTTATCTAATTTTAAAGAGAGAAACGTTTATCAAATTATCCAAAAGTAACTCGCGCGCGACACGTTAATTTTAAACGCGAGGTCGGAATAAAACGACCACTACGACTATCGCTCGTACCGGCGTGGTGCGCAAATTCTCGTTCTTCCCCGTCTTAGTTGCGAAAAGTAAATTTTTAAATAAAAAAAGTATTAAACGTTAATTACGAATTTTTAAAAAGTTTTCGAAATAACGCGTGTGTGATTGTCGGCGCATTTGTTTAAACTCTTCAAGTTTCGAAGAAGTAGAGATGTAAGTGAAACGCCGCACGAACCACGAATAGTTATCATAAATTGCCGTATTTATCGGTATCGTTTGAACTCGGTTTGAACAAAAAAAAATATTAGAAGGGACCAAAGGAGAATAATAGTCAGTCACCTTCTTACTTTGCGTTTTCGAGACGTCATCGTATTAGGCGCACGGTTATTTTCGGAGGTCGAAAGTAATTACGCGGTTTACTTTTGGATACGTCTCGCAAACCCGATAATTGGATATAATCTTACGCCGCAACCAAAAAGGCACTTTTATATCAAAAAATTAAAATACCCGTAAATATCCTTTTTGCCTATCGTACGTCTTCCTATCGATATTTACAAAAGATGTTTAAGTTAACCGTAGATATCAATTTAAACGATTCCATTTTCCACGTCATATCAAGTAGGTGGTAGGTACCCCTACTATAACCGACATTCGCGAGGACCGTTCGATAGAAATTCGTTTGGACGCTCTCTTTTCGATTTTTTTACAATAAACGCCCAATTTAACGGTTGCGTGTAATCGCGTCGTGTGTACGCGAGCAAAACGCGCTTCCCTTCAAACGGTTCTCGCGTTAGCGAGCGAGATGTTCGCCGAAGTGGCTCGAAACTTTCGTATTAGTCGGAGTCGTTATCTTACCAAAGAAGGGCTAAATTTGCGTTTAGATTAAGATTCTTTTAAATAAATAAAGTTATCCCGAGTTATACCTTAAATTAATATCGTAAAACAATTGCCCTAGTTACGTCTTTAATCTTACGATGACCCAACGTCTTCCGAGCGGCAATTATTAATCGAGCCGCAATTGGTTTTATTGCCTATTAAAGTCGTGTAAATGTATATTCATACATATGTACGTTTGTATGTAAGTATGTTTGTCGATGTACTGTAATGTATATATACAAACAAATGAAAATTCTAAAATGTTAAGTTTTATCATCTACCGTTGAAGAACTTGACAAATATATTTTTATTTAAATTTTGGATTTTGGAACGAAATTTTATAAAACTATTTTTGAACGTTATATAAATATATAAGTTTCGTCTTCTTTTAACATTGCGTTCGTTTATCTACTTGGCTGTATTTTTCTTTTTTTTAATTATTAGTATTATAACTGTAAACATTCGAACTAAACAATCAGATCAAGGTTATATAGTATAGATAAAAGTTTGTAGTATATACAAAATATTGTTACAAAGTATTGTTAAATAATATACAACACTCGGTGTGATGTACACGTGCATGTTCTATCCTAAGCAAGCTGAACTTGCAACGTTTATTATGACAATAACTACAGATCAATAATAAACCATTGGTACAATTTGTCTTCATTTATTCCTCCTCCTATTCCCACAAAAAACAACTGCCAAAACTCTGGTCAATTTTCGAGTAATTTATAATCGGCTCAATATGCCTCACCTCGCTGTACGCTGTACGGAACTGTATCACTCCCATTTTGCTTAACCCTCATGGTACCATACAAATTTACAACTTATACCTACCGCACGGGGTACCCGGGTACCCTGCATGTTTTATACGGAGAATGAGTAGTAATACAGCTAATTAGTTTATATTTGGGCGATATTAATTATTATTGCAACTTGCAAATGTATTATTTTTTAAATTATAATTTAAAAAAAATTAAAATAACAATTTTTGTTGTCAAATTGGAGCGGCTTTGTGAAGACATGGCGTCGTCGGCATTTACAACGGAGTTTATGTTATATTACACTGCAATATTTTTACAAATAAACCCTGTGTCGGCACGTGCTTTATTTCGACAGTGCCCAGAAGACAATTGTTAGTTTCCCACGCCTTTTTACCTAATCCAAAATTTATTTATAACCAGCAAATGACTATTTGCGTCTCAAAAGTAAAGCTGTTTTGTGAAGATAACATGCGCTTTCTGTGGGCATAGCGTCGTGGACATTTACAACAGGGTTTATTTTTATTTTGTACTGTAACATCTTTCCAAATAATCCGTGTCCAGAATTATAAAAATAATTTTTGTTGAAAATCACCCTATTAGCTGCCTTCAAAATCAAATCAACGTAGGGAAATTTTAAAAGATTTAGGAAAAACTCTTTGTATGCCATCCATACTAGATCGAAGTATATAGGATCTATACTAACTAAACTAGGGATTAGGGATTAAGGATTATGAACTAGGGAACTAAAGGATTAATTATTCAATTTTATTTTGATAAAAATTGCATTGTTATTATTTTTTGGCGTCAAAGTAAGCATTACAAAACCACGGCCACAAATAAACGTTCAAGAACGGGATAAAACTGAACGACTGAGAGTAATTGGTTGTTGCATAATTTGGAAGAATGGTGAAAACATGCCAAACAGGAAAACGAGGAAGAGATGAGAGAGTTGTAAAAATTTTGTCTGTGATGGGCATATCTCACCGACTTCCATTAGATCTAACGATTGTGCAAGTATACAAAAGTTCATCACTAACTATTTTGCGATTTCTAACTAGTAATAAGTATTGTTTATAATAATACTAATTATTTATAATATAAAAATGTGTAATATAAATGGATAATTCGAATACTTCTACTTTTAATTGATTGATTTCCCATGAAATACAAGCAAATAACAGCGAGGTACCCGGGTACCCCATGCGGTAGGTTTAAGGTGTAAGTTATTAAATTACAAAAATATCCCATCTCACTTAATATTTTTGTGCCCCTCTAATATTTTCGTATAAAGAATTAAATTTTACAGGATGTCAAAGAGTCTCAATAATATTCCTTTAAAATAAAAAAAGTTATAGGCTTTTAAACTCAAAAAAGTACCCGGGTACCCCGTACGGTAGCTTTAGGGTTAATTTGCGTACTGCCGTATTTACGGCTACTATTTTTATTTTGTTAATGTTTTTTAGCTCATGAGCCATGGCAAATTAATGTAGAAAAATAAAGTAATACTTTAAGAGTAACCGAATAAAAACATAAAATTGTAAGGAGTAAGACCATTAACCCCCACTGTTTCATATAAATTGAAAAAACAAATCAAGCATATCACTGATTGCAGCATCAGAAAACGCAAAATTGGTAATTGAATACTGAAGTTCTGTACTAAGCTTTGTAAAAGATGATTGGATTCAATCGCTGCAACGTCTAGAGTCTAGACATAGGTATCAATATTAAAATAATAATTTGAATGGCATTCAATCACGAGACATTGATGGTGCAGACGACGTGTTTAAATGTAGTTCGCATCTGATCATTACTGTCCTTTTGATGAAAGTCGTCCCACTTGCGACATTTTTTTATTTAAATTTACGCCTTTCAGTTTGATATTCTTAAATCTCAAATTATAGCAAATATCTGTAATTAAATCCATCCTCTCTGAACTACCCAACTGGGAAGAACGTGGCAAAATACGCAAAAATCCGATTAATTCACATAGTAGGTTACATAGAAATGAGTAAAAGTAAAATAAAGACGTAAGTCCGACCCCAAATGTTTACGAGTTCTGACCTTTGACACCTAGTTCAATATTCATGTAGACACCAAAGTTATAAGTTTAGACTTGAGGCGAATTTTCCATGCTTCACAATCGGCAGTCTTACCGAAGAATTTTCCAACGCTTCACGAACTAATAATAATAATAATAATAATAAAGGACTTTATTTTCCCAACCTCACAGTGAATTACATGAATTACAATAAGAAAAATGAATGAAATAAATGTTGGGAAAATCGCAGGGCGCAGTTCAGTTATGGCGCCTTCGGTCAAGCCGAAGCGTCATCCCTGCTCTACCACTGTAACCCTGAGTAACATAACAAAAATTACTAATGAACCCATAAACCTAAAACACGTTAAGCAATATAAAATTAAAATAAACACAGTATCATCTATCTTGCCACCAATGATCTGGCGTTACAAAAAAAAAAAAAGAAAACATAACACACAATAACCCTCGAGAGCCTGACCTCACTGCTTCACGATAAGCATCTGATGAATGAATTTTCTGAAACTTAGATGTGTTGAATTCCTTAGGTCCAAGGGGATTGTATTATAATATTTGGATATGACATAAGAAAATGATCGCTCGTATAATGAGGTTTTGTGCAAAGGTGGTGTAATAGTACCCTTGAACCTAATATTCAAATTATGTACATCTGTACGAAACGTTATCTTTTCTAGGAGGTAAGGAGGCTGTTTGCTTAAAATAGTTTTATGAAAAAAGCAGTAAACTCTTAATGTTCTCTTATTGTGCATATCTAGCCAGTTACAATCACGGAGTTTATGCGAAATGTGTTCATATTTACGAATGCCGTAAATAAACCTTAAACATGAATTTTGAACACGCTGAATTCTGCCAGCCGATTCGTTTGTGATGCATGAATGATATATCTCCGAACAATAATTAAACTGAGAAATCACAAGCGCCTCACATAGAGTAATTTTAAGTTTCCGAGTAAGAAAATGCCTATGGGGATAGAGCAAACGCAGGTTCAAATATGCGTTTCTCACATAATTGGTGATTTGAACAGAGAATCGGAAGCTGTTATCCATAATTAAACCCAGATTCTTAATTTCATCTTTAACTGGTATAGCCACGTTATTGATTCTAAGGCAAGTGACGTTCTTCAACATTAGACACTCCGAGGGTCTTCCGAAAATTATGGCTACACATTTATTGGGGTTTATCAGGAGACCAAGTTGATGTGAAGCATTACAGATACGCTGCAAGTCGGAATTTATACTGTCAATGGCCACCATGTGTCTGTCAACAGGAAAGCAATGCAAAAGCTGGATATCATCCGCATACATGTGCGCTGAACAGTTTACCAAGCACTCCGGAAGAGTCGAAGTATATATGGAAAAGAGAAGAGGACCAAGAATAGATCCCTGCGGGACACCATTAGGTATCACTCTCGTGTCAGAGCAAGCATTGCCCAGCTTGATGCATTGGCTTCTACAACTAAGATAGTTAGATAACAATAGGGTTGCCCCGCCATCAAGTCCAATATACTCAAGCATAGATACGAGAATTTTATGGTTGACAGTGTCGAAAGCTTTACTGTAATCAAGCAACGTCAAGATAGACACCAAGCCGTCATCCCGAGCCCTCAGAATGTCATCCATAACCTTTGCAATCGCCGTGGTGCAACTAAACCCTTGTCGAAATCCAGATTGAGTCTGCGGAATAACCTCATGATGATTAAGATAAACACTCATCTGAGTTGAAATAATCTTTTCGAAGACTTTTGATAAGACAGGTAATATGCTGATGGGTCTCAGATCTCCAAAGCCGGCGGGTGAAGCCGTCTTAGGGACAGGCACAATCGAAGCAAGCTTCCAGCCAGATGGATATTCACCACGCTCAATGCAGCAGTTAATGATGTGAACAATGTACGGGAGTACGGTTGGACAGCATCTACACAACATATCAAGACTCAAGCCATCACAGCCAACAGCATTACTCTTTATACCACGAAGTGCCATGATAACATCTGACTCGTCAATCAAGGAAAACTCAAATTTAGAACCACCGTGCCTACTTCTACCCCCGTAAAAACCGACAATCCCATTGATGTCACCGCCAACCGTGGGAATCGAGTCAACAAAATAGTTATTGATTTCGTCAGGTTTCCGCAGAGCAGCAGGGAGACCACGTTCAGCACTGGGCAACACCTCAAGACTCTTTAGTTTTTTCCATGTAGTTTTTGAACAAGGATTCGAAAAAGAAAACTGAAAGTACGCTTTCTTTTCTCTAATAATCGCCCGGGTTGTCAGATTACGAAGACACTTGTAGTACATCCAACTAGAAGGTGCTTTCAACCTACGGGCCTTCGCTCTAGCCTTATCCCTAAGTTTCATCATAAGTCGGACAGTGTCCGTAATCCACGGAGCACATCTTTTAGCGAGTCGAACCGTTCTCACAGGGGCAAAAGCATCAAACAGCTGCAATAATGCAGTACTAAAGTAATTAACCTTGTCATCAATGCCATCGACAAGCAGCAAGTTTTGTAGCGGAATTAACTTCAACTCGCTCTCGAAAGCATCCCCGTCAAAATATTTAAAGCATCGAAAAGTCTTAAATACAGGATCAGGTTTAGGCTCCAATAATGACAGACTGCAGTGAATAAGCTCATGATCCGCAATATCAGTACCGCCCACCCCAGAGTCTGCAATCAATACTACTGCAATCTGCAATCACTACTGTGGCTGGATTGCTTATTTTCGAAGTCATTTTTACGTTGTGTCAAATGTAAAGAAATGACGGCTGGCAGTCGACAGATGGTCCGGTAGTTTCCCGATGAAATAATAAAAGACGCTGGGAGAGCGAAACTCCAGAGCCAGTAGATATAGAGAGTCCCACATGCCTTTGTTCCGACAAATGCTTTACCCATATCGCACCTAAACACTCATAAGGAAACGGTATTAGTATAGATACAGAGTGGATAACTGGATCAAAAATGGCGGCGCTCTGCGGAACTCCAATCGGTACCTACTGCCAACAGCTAGTTATTAGTGAACTGCCTGAACTTTTGGTATGCTCCACGTACGTACGTTTCAAGTTTTATACTGAAACTCAAACCAATTATATTTACAGATGAAAGCGTTATAATGCCTTTAACGGCTTACCTAACAACAATTATTCCCCAGATTGCAAAAGTTTCAAATTGAAACTCAAGTAAATGTTTGGTATATTTTTAACCCTCCACTCTCCTTACTTGAAATGCTAACTAAACGACGGTTTTCAAGTGTTTTCGAATAAACTCAGTTTATTGACTTGAGAGAACGCGTTTCCCCAAAATAAAAGTAGACCCAATTTCAAATACTTCACTCATAATTAGGACGCTAACAGAAGGGAGTTTTCTAGTGCTTCACCTGTTGGTCGAACCAAAAAGGTTTGAGATCAAGTTTTTGACCTTAGAGTACGTTTCTCCGGAAGGAGACGGAGTCCAATGCAATTAATGATCAATACTCAAAAGTAACGATTACGTAGACACCCCTCCCAAAAAGAACCTCACCGTACGTCGATGTTTCTTAGTGTTGGAGCTTCGTCATCGTGTCGTCATGAAACCATATACGCTAATTCCAAACGTTGTAATACCTTTTTCTAGAATATAGTTCTCACTTTTTAAACAGTAAGCAACAGTTCAGATCACAGTCCAACTACTACCATCTACATTCGGTCCAAATGACTCATGCTCTAAGACTTAAACCCCAAAAAATCTATAAAAGTAAGTATTAGCTCCGTCTTCGTTAATATCATGAATAGGGTTGTTTAGAGAAACGGCAGACCGCTGTGAACTTGTGAAATTATGTGAACGATGTTCCAATTTTGTTTTTCAAATACTATCTTATTTTTGTATAGAAACACTTTCCTTCAAAAGTGCGTAGTTTTCGAGTTATGAGCGATTAAAAAAATTTAAGTCGATTTTGAAAGTTTTTTTAACTTTCACGCGCGCTAGCGCCTAAATTGTTTACTTGAGGAAAAAAAGTTAAGGGATATAATTTGTAGCAAATTTGATGTTATTTGATTTTATGCAGATGAACTTTAGTCATAAAGTGCGTAGTTATCGAGTTATACGCGAAAAACCGAAAAAAGAGAGCCAGATTCAAAGCCCACGATTGGTTAATTGAACGCATTGAACGTGATTAAGACCAGTGCTTTCGATAACATAGTATGCTCGTTATCACTAGTAGATGTTCTTTTATTAAGTAAACACCAATACCTAGTACTTGATATAAATTTAAATAGAGCAAATAAGTAGATGTTTACGTGGCTCCAATCGTTTGCGACAACTTATAAAAAAACGTTTACAAGAAGTAGTTTGCGACGTTACTAATTTAGCCGTAGTTATGATAATTTAACACTACTATTATTAATATTTGGTGTAGAGCTACCTACTTTGTCTAATTGTAGCAATTACATTAAATATCCCGTCCGCACGACACCCGAATTAATGGCGGGAAAAAGTGTCCACTTACCTTTTACGTTTTATCTTCCCAAATGTTCCCAAAACCACTTATTAGACGATAGGAAGCCATCCTGCACCCTTTGATTGTTCTTAAATACACTTTCCAGACACTTTTGATCAAATTCGACGTTACAAAACAAATGAGGTTTTAGAACTAGTCACAAACTTAATTTAAACGCGTATCGAATTGATTTTATGTTATCCACACACTTTTAAGAAAATAAGGAAGCTAATGCGAGCACTGGATTCGCCCAAACAGCCCTACTGTTTTAATAAAACCGTTTTCAAAAATTTTCAATGCGTAGCCATTACATTATAACCGACAAGATAGACGCATAAAAAATAGTCCAATCAGAACGCACCTTTCGAGAAGCGGCATATTTGAATTGCCAAATTCAAAAATTTGTAATTATTAAATCAATTTTGTTTTTTTTGTGCCTATAACAATCGAATTAAGGTGTGTTCTTTGTAAAAGTTGCATAAATCGACGTTTAATTGTAATAAACTGTTTATAATAAATTTAAATTCTGTGAGTGCCCGCATGCGCCATCTATGTGTACAATATTAAACTAAGTGTAAGTGGTAAACATTCACAAATTTTGAAGTTTATTAACTAAACTTTTATACTATTTAAATGGACAACAGTACAACATGAGCTCATTATAAATAAAGGGACCGGTTCACTTTATGCCTTTATGACCTGCAGTTACAAAATTAACATTAATTTGTTGTCGATAGTCTCTAAATCTCTTTTTGATTTATTCAAAAATTTAAAGTATTCTGATTAACCGCTACAAAGAGTACAGAGTAACTAAGCTGGAATTAAAAAATAAATCGAAGCTTCTTTGGTTCTTTTTATTAGGGATCAATTTTTTCAATGCAATAATGTAAGTTTCGTGCTGGTACAAGACAAGGTAAGTGGTTGTTAACTTCTTAAAAGCGGAATAAAATCAAGCACATATATTTAAATAAAATCATGTGTTCAATTGAAATAAGAAATTATCAGACTTATTTATGTCCGGAATTGCGAGACATCAAATTTTAAAATGTCCGAATGAGTTGCATGTCCGAACTACTGGAGTGATCGGACTAGCGTGTGTCCGGATTGTAGAAGCTGTACTGTATTAAATTAGACTTTAGGCAAAAATCGTCTATTGCGGCATAAATGAACTAAGAGGACCAGCAATAAACAAGGAAAAGGTATCTGTAAAATACTTTAAATTGTAAAACAATGTAAATATTCTTACCCTTTTATTTTTGTAATATATATATTTATATATTATATACACTCTAGTTTAAATTCTGTGAAGTAGTACGTAATTAGAAAATTAATTGCATCTCAAATTTGACGCTTAAAAAAGGATTCTTTTATATTGTACATCGAATATATATTTCTTGACGTTACAAACAAATTGATGAGATAAGAACAGTTCTGTTTTAATTTGCATAACATTTCTAATATTAATATATACTTTTAAGTTTCGTTTCACATAAATTTTCGGCAAAACTATACATAACAAATGGCAGCATTAATGCGGAGACCTTACAAATCGATTTTACGACTACACAATTTAAAAGTGTACGAAAAATTCGTACTTTAAAAGACGACTTTCGTACCAGTCAAAATAAAACAAATTGGAGCAACTGCAACTGCAAAGAGACTTAAAACACAAAATTCGACCATTATCTTAATTCTAAAACATTTTAAAAACTATTAAGCTACACGATTAACAGCTTATTAGGAAAAATATTATCGGATGTAAAACTGCCCCAAGCCCAAAACTTTTTTAATTACGTAGGTCTCGACACTTTTTATTTAAACAATGAGAAGTAAAGAAAACACTAAACAACTCTAGATTCCTTAATTATAACAGGTTTAAAACGTCGACTCCATTGCTTTCCAAAAAAAACGAAAAGCTTCATTTTTTTGCAGTATCGCAAGATGCCGTTTTTGAATGTTGATATTTTATTGCAAACTAAACAAGAAGTTCACAATTAAACAATTTACAATAACTTCGGACTTGTAAGGACATTTAAATTCAATGTAAAAGAAGCAAGAGATTAGTGTCAAGCTTCTACTTCCTATGTTTATGAACCTATTTAAGTAAAACTTGGCAAGGTATGTTCAAAAATAATTGGAATTTGGAATTTCCACTTTTAGCTTAAACCAGAAGACACTTAAAGGTGACCTCAATTAGAAAAGGATAAACAAGGTAAACCTGTTAAGCTTAAAATTTGCTAATAAACCTGGTTAACTGTGCATCAGGCTGGTAGAGTGGCTAAGAGCATTGGATGCGGATCTAAAGGTTCTTGGTATAAATCCGATTGGCACCACTTGACTTTTCTGTGTCAAATACCATGGTCCGCATGGTTCGGAACTTGGAACCCACCTTGTAGGGGCTTCGGATGTCGATGAAAACGTTAAAAAACACACTTTCGGGTTTACAATAAACCTGGTAACCGCAAACGACAGCGTTGGATGGAATTAGAAAAGGGTCAACCAGGTATTGTTTAACGTCTGCATCAACTTTTCTATAGCCTCAACCACGCGGGCCACAATCTCTCTACTCTTATCCACGTTCTCTAAATAATAACCGCGCAAGTCATCTTCTTGTCTGTGACTTATAGCTATCGGCAACGTTGACAATCATAATTTCGCCCTCTTTCATGTGTTCATTAAGTTGTAGAACGGGACACGGTATTTAAGAAAGAAAAATCAAGTGGTGCCCACCGGACAACGCCGTCGTTTGCGGTTAGTTAAGGTTTATTCTAAGCTCTGTAAACCCGAAAGTGTTACAGCTGCCGTAAATTCGAAAAGGGTCAACCAGGTATTTTTTAACGTCTGTATGAACTTTTTCATAGCCTCCGGGTTCCGAACCACGCGGACCATTGTGTTTAAGAGAGAAAAATCAAGTGGTGCCCACCGGATTGAAACCAAAAACCTTTAGATCTACATCGAACGCCGTCGTTTGCGGTTCGTTAAGGTTTATTCTAAACTCTGTAGACCCGAAAGTGTGTTACAGCTGGTGGAAATTAGTAAAGGGTTAATCAAGTGTATCTTTTACGTCTGTATCAACTTTTTCATAGCCTTCGGGTTCCGAACCACGCGGACCATTGTGTTTAAGAGAGAAAAATCAAGTGGTGCCCACCGGATTGAAACCAAAAACCTTTAGATCTACATCCAACGCCGTCGTTTGCGGTTAGTTAAGGTTTATTCTAAACTCTGTAGACCCGAAAGTGTGTTACAGCTGGTGGAAATTAGTAAAGGGTTAATCAAGTGTATCTTTTACGTCTGTATCAACTTTTTCATAGCCTCCGGGTTCCGAACCACGCGGACCATTGTGTTTAAGAGAGAAAAATCAAGTGGTGCCCACCGGATTGAAACCAAAAACCTTTAGATCTACATCGAACGCCGTCGTTTGCGGTTGGTTAAGGTTTATTCTAAACTCTGTAGACCCGAAAGTGTGTTACAGCTGGTGGAAATTAGTAAAGGGTTAATCAAGTGTATCTTTTACGTCTGTATCAACTTTTTCATAGCCTCCGGGTTCCGAACCACGCGGACCATTGTGTTTAAGAGAGAAAAATCAAGTGGTGGCCACCGGATTGAAACCAAAAACCCTTAGATCTACATCCAACGCCGTCGTTTGCGGTTGGTTAAGGTTTATTCTAAACTCTGTAGACCCGAAAGTGTGTTACAGCTGGTGGAAATTAGTAAAGGGTTAATCAAGTGTATCTTTTACGTCTGTATCAACTTTTTCATAGCCTTCGGGTTCCGAACCACGTGGACCATTGTGTTTAAGAGAGAAAAATCAAGTGGTATAGAAAAGTTTATGCAGACGTTAAAAAAATACCTGGTTGACCCTTTTCTAATTTGCGGCAGCTGTAACATACTTTTGGGTGTTCAGGGTTTTTGCCAAGTTTTACAGTTACTATACAGAAGTTGACTCCATTAATAAATCAGAATCGTGTCTAACATCTTTGTAAGTCATTTTACGTAGGTAAGTTCATAAATTAAAGGAAATATAATGAGTAGTAACAAGAAATGCAGATTTATTTCTCCATAAAGAGGAGCATACGAAGACCATAAAGAATTTAAATGTCTAATAAGCCGTCTTTGAGAAATATGCACTTTATAAACAATAGACATTTATAGTAAAAATCGGCTTCAAATAGAAAGTTTTTAAAATACACTTTGAGACACTTAAGCAAAACGTTCTTGAAGGAAAACAATTTCTCGTAGTGCTCGCCGAAAAGTCTTCTCCACGTGGGAACGTTTTTAAGTTACTTTATTTTTTCAAAAATTGTTCTGTTTGCCTTTCTCTGTATGAACACAAAAAATTGACTTCGGTTTAGCGGATGTGACGTAACGCGAACAAATAAAGTAATTAAAACGTGCTCCATATGATAGCGACTTTTTTGGCAGACACCCTATAATAAACTTGGGACATAAAAAGTTTTTGTACACAGTTCGAATAAATATTCGCTTACAATTATTACATTTGAATTGTACCATTGTACGTAAATTTACTTCGAGATGAGAATACTTTCGAGGTATATTTTGTAGATCGGATATATCTATACTTTTTAAATCGAAACAATCGAAGTAATAGTATTAGAAAAACATACACAATGACTAAAATGTTTTAAGATACTACGCTAAACACATATGAATAACAATATCAAGATTACATCAACATAGATTTACTTCAACTACATATCACAAAATGGCGATCTGTGGCTGATTCAAAAACAGATAGATAAAGAAATAATCAGAAACACCACAACGTAACAAACTAATCTGTTCCAATTACCAATTTTGAGAATATTAAAAATCGGTAGATTTATCACAGACTTAAATAAATTATAGGAATATGATATGCAACAAATATTCGTAAAATAAGTCGATAATTTTAAAACAAAAAGAAGCTTAAAATCCATATTAAACTGGTCCTTTAAGGTGATTTACTATTTGGTACGGTGAGTCAAATAGTAACACTTTTTTTATACATAACGAACACAATAAGATTTTAGCGAATTTACTGTACAGTGCAATCCTACTCGTAATATTACATCGTATATTCAAAGCACTTATGACAAAATAACGTTCGTTGTTAAAATATTGGAATACGAAATTTTGCACTCGTTTAAACAAGATTCTTTTTTAAGTACATTCTTTTCCTATCCGTTTACATCTTAAATAGTTTAAAGGGCGCTCCCCACTACAAACATCGTGTACCACATTAAAAACTAACTAAACCTTTTCTAAGTCTTATCTTCAATAATACACCCTCTAGCGACACAAAAATCATTCGGTTCGCTGTTTTTGATTAGTATATAGTTATAATAAATCCCAATGATGCAGAAATCATTTAGGAAGGTAAAGCGTAGTTATGTGCCAAAGACAATACTGCACTTAAACGCCCACTTAAGCGTAATACGATATAAACGTTACACAAAAAGAGATATTGAACAATTGTTAGGTGTTCATAGGTTTACCACATTATTACGCTTTTCGTCTTATAACCCAAATTTGAACCCAATCGACGCTTCTATTTATAAAAAATAAAGACTTAATAATAAACTTAGGTGACAAGGTGACGACAGTAGTAAGCCTGTGCGATAATTAAATTCAGTTATCGGTAAATGATAAAAACTTTATATCGATAAATAACAGCCTTGTTAGAATTGATTATCAAGTAAAAAGTAAACGTTACGTTACAAATTCGACTCATTTCTAAAAAATCAAAAATAATCTGGAGTCATCACATATTTCGTTGTTTCATGCACATATCACACATCAAATGAAACTTACTTAATTAACGGCCAATTTTGTCTTAGGTATTTACTTCGTAATTTTAATTATTCAGTTTATCTTAATTAAAAGATGTTTTCATCGATAATTATCAATAGCTTTCATTGCCTCATTAGAAGTTAGTTCTGTCATTGGCTCACAAGAAATGTCAAAGAGTAGCTCAGAGCTACTCCTATAATGGTAAAAGGAATGCACCTATAGAAAGTGACTCAGGTAGTAGTACTGTGACAACCCTAATTTTGAAAGTGGTTAAGATTAAATTAATGTACCTACCACAAAGTCATTTTCTAGACCCGATCGATTTTTTGTTGAATGGAGCATCGTAGCGCCAACTTTCGCCTTCTAAATGGTTTCCGCTATATTTTTTGAGACTTCGATCGAAAAGAAGTTGTGAGTTTTTAATGTGACCTCAACGTATTTATTCGAAGTTTGTTCGAGTCGAACTCTCGTTATTCTATTTTACATATAAGAAATTTGATTTAATCTGTTTTAAAATTGCGAGCTAAACTTTGAGATAAAACTATGAGGTAAGTAGATCTAAAAAAAAAGCAATTTTTAAAGTTCGACTCGAGCTTATTAACTTTTAACCTTACTTTAAAATCACCGAGGCATTAAATATTATAAATATATGTACAAAATGTTTTACACTCATATACAGGTACATCAATTTTATACGTCCTTTAACGAATATCTTCGATTTACTTTTTACACGCTACTTACTTTCGTTAAATAACACTTCTCGAGAACAATTCCGTATTTGTGAGATAATCGTTAAATCTGTATACATATACACGTTAGTTTCTCATTTGTAACGAAAAGTAGTTAAAATTTAAAAAAAGTCGTCATAAATAAATAAATAATATTTAAATAACAATAATAAGGGTTTCTTAAACCTTAAAAATCACAGCTGTACATTATTTATAATAATTTAAATAGCTATGAAACTACCGAGGAATTTCTAAGACCCTTACAATTGTTTAAAACTATAAAAAACGTGGCATAGGAGTACGATAAGTTTGAGAATCGGAACGATGATGAGGGTATGTACTCGGAGGAAATCTATGGTAAGTAATGGGGCGATGTAAAGGATTTGGTAAACCTTGATTTGTTACTAAAGAACTATGTAAATGAGCAGTGCCATCGCCTAAATCCAATTCCATCTCCTGCTCTTGAAGCTGTAACTGCCCTATACTAGCAGTAGCCATTGCTACGTCAGGCATTATATCTGACAGATGCCCATCGCTGCAAGAACTACTTTCGGGTTCGTTCGAAAATCTAAACTCGGCTTCGGGAACTACCGCCGGTAATTCGTGACGGTGTTGAAAATTGCTTTGTCTCGGAAATGTCATATTTCGTTCATAACCGGTACGCGACGTGGCTGATTTTTTGTTTGGAGAAGGGTGTGCTTGTTTATCGTTCGAACCTACAATTTCGTTCTCGTTGGAATCGGGTATGCAACGACAGTTGTCCAACATAGTCGCTACCGGATCCGGTAAATTAAATTCGCGCACAACTCTTAGTCGTATTTGTCTACTTATTTCGTGACGAGATGATAACGGCATGTTAATAGCCCGCTGACAACCCGGTGTTTGCCGCAATTTCTGTTCTCGTTTCAACATTGCGTTCATTACTGCAGGATCCGGTACCGGTAACGCTGCGGCTAGAATGTCCACGCCTACGGCTGCGTGAGATCTCGGTTTATCTTCGACCATATAAAGAGTATCCGGTATATCCTGTATGTATCTAGCTCGTCGCATACGAAGTAGTTCAACTTCTTCCACCAACTGGTCTTCGACCAACACTTTAATTTCTTCATAATACGGCATGAATAATCTAGGTCTGATGAATAAGCCGTTGTTTTTACCTCCACGAATCCAAGCATTAACACGAAGATTTTCGTCCCCGCCGATCATATGACTAGGCGGAGTACTAACAAGCCCGCGTCTTATAGCTTGGTTTAAAACGTCACTATTAGGCGGTAGAACGTGATCCATATGTACAAGAGGTAATAAATCAGACAGTATTTCCCTCAATTCGACGTCACTAAGATCACGTTTTTTAACTCCTTTACGAGTCACGGAATGGGCAGTATGATTTAATAAATTAGGCTCTGTCAAAAGATGGTGAAAAAATAATTTTTCGCTTTAACAATTAAGGGCTCCACTTGACTTACCTCTATCTTCCATTCTTCTGACTAGTTCGTTTTCGCCCCATTTTAAAACGGCTTGTAAGACCTCCAATTCGCTCGCTTGAAGGAATGGGTTTTTTAACGCCTCTCCCAGTAGACTCTTGTCCAACTGATGCAGAACTGTCGACTGGGAGACAGACTGGAATTCTTCGCGTAAAAAATGCAAAGCCTACGAAAGAGAATTTTAGTATTTTTATAATAGGTTTTGAAAAGAGCGAGAGTACTAAGTAGAACTCATTTGGGATGCGAAATAACACGCTCCTAAACAGACTAAGTTCAATGTTTATACAAAGTGAAAATAATCTTCCTTGACACTATGTCTCTTTATAAGAGGTATACTATAGAGTTGGTTAAAATTAACTTTAAAATATTGAGTTTGATGATTTGAATGATTTTGTTTAATGAATCGGAACATTCAATTTTGGAATTTAATAGTTTTAAAATTACAAGACTGCAAACACAAAAGCAATAAAAAAATAGAAGCCATCAAATTATAACAAACATTCAAATAATCCCTAATTCCCGGCACATTATAAAAAGAAGTTCTAACACTAATCAGCTGCTTCACATTCATTAATTTGCAATAGGACAGAATTTACTCTCAAAGAGTTAATATTTAGGTTGGGCGACGGTTTTTGTAAAGTTTATTCTTAAGTCGAAGTTAAGGTATTCTTTAAAGAGGAAAGCAAAGAAATTACCTGTCGATACACCCAAGCAGATCCGTGAGGTTGATGCGACCATTGTAAAACTATAGATAAAGTTTCTAAGGATAACCATTCGAGTATAAGATCCTCGCAACCTTGGGCTAATATATCCAATTCGAGAAATCTTCCAATTTGATATAATTCCATAGCTTCCTCTAAAGGGGAAGGTCTCGCTCGTCCCGTATGGGCTAAAGCTTGGGCTTCACCCAAACCACCGCCACAGCCTCCTCTAGATATAAGAGATAAGTCGACTTGGTCGAGATATACAGCATGCAACAATACTCTCGCATATCTACAAAAACAGTATTTAGGTCAAGACATTAGAAGGGCGTTGTAATTATTACCGTTTGGGAATTACGCTTTCGTCTAAAACGATTCTCGTGGGAATATGTAGAGCTCTTTCTGTGTGTTCCTCACCCGTGCGAGATCGCCTTTGTAATAAATGACGAAAAAATGGAGATCTCGCAGATAATATAGCTTTATGACAAGGTAATTCTAATTTTGGTCTAAATCCATATTCCGAACTACCAGAATCGGGTCTCTGACAATCGGAACCGTCGGATGTGAACACAAGGGCGGCATCTGCATAATCTCCAGTCTCCAACAGATATCTAAGGTCCGTCTCTAGAGCGTTCGGAGTGCCGAACTCTTCCCTTAAACGCCTAAGTAAATTTAAATCTATATTCGTATCGTGAGGACAAATATCTCCAGTGTACAAATAACGTAACAACGCCGAAAACAACTGCACGTCCACAGTACTCGTTCTTAATTCCAGGCAAATCCTAGCACCATAACCGGGACACCCTGCTAACAGGTCTCGAAAATAAGGACATCTCGCAGATAATAAAGCACGATGTATCGGAAAACAGGCACCCCTGTAAACGAGATCTGCATCCGTACAATATTTAAAATCATACAAGGCGGACAGGTCTTGTTTGAACGTCGCAGCAGGCGGCCTCGCTAGTTCTGCTTGCATGCTAAGGTCTTTCAAAGCGGCCAACGCTTCGTATTCTTCTAAAAGCGACGCAATTTCTAATGGACTCCAATCTGATACCAATTCCCTCAACATACGGCCGTGGTCGCAAGCTTTAGAAGAACGACGACGTCTTATTAATTTCTTTTTCAACGTAGCTAAACCCGCTACTTTTCGTTTTCTTTCCCTATTTTACCGAATACACAAATTACTATTGATAAACACCAACGAGAGCAGTTATGCGTTTCGATAGCTCGATCGAGGCGCGATTTTAAATAAAAAAACCTAATTGGTATCGACTTACCTAACAATAACACCCATGGAATCTCGGTAAGCTGGTATAGAAGAATCGGTGAGTCCAATACCGTGTAATGCTCCAGATTCACCGGCAGCAGCCGAAGAAGTGTTAGCACCCATTCTGCTCACGAAATCTTCGGTCATGCACCGATCACTGCCTACACTCCACCAGCTGTGCTGCAGCGCACAAGGAAAGAGACAACGAAATAGGTTCATCACTTCCGCAGACAACAGCCTGCAGTAATCTCGCACTCAACTGAAATAAGAAAATAGGTTAAAAATCGAACGGAATTTATATTAAAACGGGAGCTCGTAATTACGAAAAAAAATAAAGGTCAAGAGGTAATTGGGCAGACTGGGATATTTAGGTGAGAATTAATCAAAATCGCGTGCGTGCGAGTATCTTACCAGAGTGTCTTAAATTATCATTCCAATTCATATTGGTAAACCGATATTTGTTATAATTTTCAAAGTACATTAGGAGTAGTAGCCATGTTTACTAAATCCAGATATTTTTTGACACTTGTAAACATTTAGCACATCACAAATTACACTTATTCATCATCGAACGACACCATGTCAATACGATTCTCGCTCAATCACTTACGACTATAACTGCACCCCGACATTATCACATTTCTAAAACGGACCATCGATATCCTACACCAAAAATATACGGACACTTCTCTTGTTTGCGTTTACGTGTGAGATGATATTCTCCTCTATCTTTCTTACGCTATCTGTTTTTATTTAGAGCTTCCGGCGTTTAATCACAGATGGCAACCAGACGTATCCCAGTCTATAATATACAGCATGCGACAATATTTATATTCATACAAAACTAAACGTGTACAGTACCGTGTGTGTAAATAAAATATTCTAAATCACTCGTTGGCTATATTGGCCGCGTTACAGTAAAGCTTGAGAGGATGGGAGGGATGGGTTGTTGTTCCTTTTTCAATTTCTCGCCTATAACTTGAAAACTACGTAATTTTTGGAAAAAGCGCTCTTATATAAAAATCAAATACATTAAATTTCTTACAAATTAAATTTTTGTTTCAGACAATCAGTTTAGGCGTTAGAAAACGTTAAAGTTTAGAAAAAATTCAGAAATCGGCCAAATTGTTTTCTTTTAGTTTATCGCTTATAACTCGAGAACTACGCACTTTAAGAAAAAAGTACTTATATAAAAAAATAAAGCACACAAAATTTCCTACAAATTATGTCTCTTAGATTTTTTTTGTCAGACCAACGGTTTGAGGCTACTCGAGAAAAATGGGTTATTGAGGTCAAACTAAACCATTAAGGTACACGAAAAATTTATAAGTATACTATATCAAACAATTTGATTTTATGTGTAGATTTCAAATATTTATGTATGCTATATAACAGAAGGTCTTAAATGTAACATTTATTGTAACAAATGCCTTTGAAGCTCAAAAAAATTCGTGTTAGGCGGTTGTCTACACTAAACTTCAATGCGCTCTAGCGCCTAACCAAGACCGTTTATTTGATGTAAAAAACCTAAGAGACATAATTTGTAGAAAATTTAATGTAGTTTCTTTTTTATCAGAAACACTCTTCTCTAAAAGTGCATAGTTTTCGAGTTATAAGCGAGAAAATGAAAATAAGCAATAACACCTATTTTCAAAGCTGCCCGTCATTTAGAAGTGACAAACGGTCGATTTTATTTTATTACTCATTTGCAATGTTATCCTAGTTGTTTTAGTACTATACGTGCACTATGTCTCCCAACTAACACACGCGCTGCCCGCTGCAGACGTCTTGCTCTATCGAGTTACCGCTTATGCGTTAAACAAAGATGAAATGAAAATCTTTAACATCGTCTCCCTGACAAATGCCTCCTTCTTTTCAAATTTCTAATTCGACAGAACGATTCACTATTTTTTCTCGTTTTAAATTACAATTTCAATCTGGAATAAATGACGTAATTTTACAACCATTTTTGAAAATTTGAGACAGTGCCCTACTGTAACGCGGCCAATATAAGTCCAGAAGACGAGTGATTTTATATTGTCTATAAAAAGTACTTTTAAATAAAAAATAATAGATCGTGGGAATACTTGGGGTAATGCTTACTAACTTTTAGACTACCCTGTACTATAATATATATATTAATTAATTGGGCCGTAGCGAATATTTTAAAATAAAACGGTATAGGTAAAGCCATCTAGCGGCATTCTGTAAACAAGTAGCTTCTTTATAGGCTTCTATTTAACTACAACACTAAACGGATTTTAGGCGCAATTGAAAAATTTTCGTTTCGAAAGAAAGCTCGGCGATCGGAAAACTAGCGTTTTTTTACATTTTTAGAGACTCTGTAACGCCCATTTTACCAAATTTCTGCAGCCTTCTATAAATGTCTTGCTTGAAGGAACGTTTTTGAGTTGAATTCGTTTTGTTTAAAAAATAGTAAAAAAAATCGTATTTATCAAGCTCTACCTGGGCGCAGTTCGATTAATTTTTAATGGCAAAACGAAGAAAAAAGCTCACGCCCTTGAGTTCTAGTTTAAGGTTAAAAGTAGCAGTTGGAGTAAAGCGGTTCGTCGGGGCGGGATTGAAAAACGAAGTGGAATTGAAGGGGCGAATCGGTAAATTTGAAGGAGGACAAAGTGCGTATAAATCCGAGCTCTTAGCGGAGAGTATTTCATAATTGTTGTGTAACTTGGATGGAGTGTAAGGTTACTACATGGCCGTCAAGCTGTACGTCTCGATGATGTTTTTTTAAATTTATTTTTAAATTATAATGTGAAGGAACAGACTAAACACGATGTCAACTCAAAAACCGAGCGAATGGACAAACACTTTAATTAATCGCTTCGAAGAACAGGTTAGTGTGACTTTATTTAAACTAAAAATATTTACGTGGGTTCTTTTTAATCAATATTTACCATTTATGTTTTTTTCGTAAATTGTGTATAATTTTAGTTGCCGTGTCGTGCGGGCCAACAAACTACACACTCGCAGATAAACGAAGATGAGAACAGGAGCTGTATTATTCAAATATCTCGATATCGATTCGCACTTGTCTTGGACGGATTTGTTAAAGTGTTGAAGCGTGTCCACGAAAGCGTAAGTAGCGCTTTTATAACCTCATCCCCATTTAAAATTGCTCTTGTAGTACCATCAAGGATTATGTGGAACTCAAAGACAGCACAGTTTGGAAGTAGAAAGAAACTACTACGATAGCATAATTATAGTTTTAGAAACGTTAGAAAAATGTTTTACTATACAACCGAAAGACTCAATAACACTAACGATGGAAGAAAATCAAAATTTGAAATCGTTACTCAAAGAAATATGCGCCTTTTTAGATATGTCCAACGATAATCCAAATAGTCACGCCATCAAACTGTTGGCTAGCAAAGTTTTATTCGCTTTAAGTATTAACTTTTTTAACGTAGTTTTTAATCGTATTTCGTCAAAGCTCCAAGAATTAGCGTCATGTCCCGACGAAAACCCAGATTATTCCGATATCGAACTCATTCACCATATTAACGTCGACGTATCCAGACTTATTAAACTATTAGCAGGTAAATTTTTATACAGTGTGGCACAATAGCACGTCAAGGTCAAACTGGTGTCTTATGTAGAAAATACTAAAAAATGGTGAGCATAAGAGAACACGACGTTTATTTTTAAATTGGAACCAGACCATGTAAAGGTAATTATTTAAAGTTTTTTAAAATAGCAGTTGGTAGAGTACAATAACAAAAGTTAAAGATGAAAATCTAGAGTATTTAATTGCAAGGTGTGCGTGGGGGAAACGGGCGACTATGTGAATTTTCGACCAACAGTTTGAAAAATCATAGTTTTATCCAAAAACATCATCAGGCCTTTTTTGAAGCGCGTAAAATTGTCCTTCATTTGTTTTCTTTTTAATTACTATACGATAAAAATTGGTCCAGATATAGACGTCTTTTAAATTGCAGTAATATTATATTTTTTCAAAATTTCTATTTTCACGTTGTTTTCACCATTTACTCCAAAATAGACGGCCTCACGGGGGAAATTGTTGTTTCCAAGTATTTTTAGGTTTATATCAGTCCAGTACAATAAAGTGCAAAGGTTAAAGATGAAAATCTAGAGTTTCTAATTGCAAGGTGTGCGTGGGGTAAAAGGGCGACTAAATGAATTTTCGACTAACGGTTTGAAAAATCATAGCTTTATCCAAAAATATCATCAGGTCTTTTTTGAAGCTCGTAAAATTGTCTTTCATTTGTTATATTTTTTATTATCATATAATAAAAATTGGCCTAGATATACGCCTTTTAAGGTGCTGTGATTTTTGACTTTCAAATTTTCAATTTTCATGTTCTGTGAATTTTTGACCAACAGTTTGCAAAATCATAGTTTTATCCAAAAATGTCATCAGACCTTTTTTGAAGCTCGTAAAATTGTCTTGCATTTGTTTTATTTTTTATTATCATACACTAATGGAAAAAATTAAGGGATCAAAAAAAAATTTCAAATTTTTAGGTGATTTTCAATAGGCTGTAACTTAAAGAAAATTCATCGTAGAGAGATTTTAAAAAAAGCAAATTGTAGCTCTGAGTGTCTAGTTTTTGGGTCCAAACTCAAAAAATTTTTCTTTTCAATTTTTTTCTAGGTAATTTTGAAAAAACCACTGACAAAAAAATTTTTTAAACTTTTTTGATTTTTTTTTTACGTCTACGGACTTTAAAAAAATTTTATCAACATAATCACCATATGGGTCAGATAGCTTGTTTATTCAGCTTCAAATTTCTTTTTTTAAATCCTTGATACGATTATTTTTCGCGGAGATATCAAACTTTGAATAAAAAAGGATCATTTTGTCTTTGATTATCAATATCTCTGCAACCAATGATCGCACAGAAAGTTGAAGGTGGGTTCCGAAAACTTGAATAAATTTCCTACAAGGATGAGCCATTGTTTTTTGAAAAAAAAATTTTTTTCATTCTTGACATGTTTTTGAAGATGCAACAAAAATAAGGCTTTCGGTGGCTTTTTGGAAAGTACAGCGCTAAATCGAAAATATTGAGGAAACCCCTAATGTTAAGTGTGCATTTTACAGTTCAATATACCCACAAAAACCCCACAAAGATTCAATTTAATCCATTCAGCCGTTTTTTTGTTTTACTCGATCAAATTTTAGGAAAAATTAAAGGATCACATTTTTCGTACTGAAAAGCTCATAATCTTTAAAAAAATGAAAAAAAAAAATTCTCGGCTTTTTGCGCATTTTTATTGCACAGTGTTTGAATTTTTGAAAAAAAAATTTTTTTTTTAATTTTCAATTTCAATGATTCAGAAAATTTACGACAACAGCATCGCCGGCGTTAGCATTACCCAAAGCGTACCACGTGGAGGTGTGTGTGTGTGTGTTTTTTTTTTTTCAAAAATTCAAACACTGTGTGCAATAAAAATGCGCAAAAAGCCGAGAATTTTTTTTTTTTTCATTTTTTTAAAGATTATGAGCTTTTCAGTACGAAAAATGTGATCCTTTAATTTTTCCAAAAATTTGATCGAGTAAAACAAAAAAACGGCTGAATGGATTAAATTGAATCTTTGTGGGGTTTTTGTGGGTATATTGAACTGTAAAATGCACACTTAACATTAGGGGTTTCCTCAATATTTTCGATTTAGCGCTGTACTTTCCAAAAAGCCACCGAAAGCCTTATTTTTGTTGCATTTTCAAAAACATGTCAAGAATAAAAAAAATTTTTTTTTCAAAAAACAATGGCTCATCCTTGTAGGAAATTTATTCAAGTTTTCGGAACCCACCTTCAACTTTCTGTGCGATCATTAGTTGCAGAGATATTGATAATCAAAGACAAAATGATCCTTTTTTATTCAAAGTTTGATATCTCCGCGAAAAATAATCGTATCAAGGATTTAAAAAAAGAAATTTGAAGCTGAATAAACAAGCTATCTGACCCATATGGTGATTATGTTGATAACATTTTTTTAAAGTCCGTAGACGTAAAAAAAAATCAAAAAAGTTTAAAAAATTTTTTTGTCAGTGGTTTTTTCAAAATTACCTGGAAAAAAATTGAAAAAAAAATTTTTTTGAGTTTGGACCCAAAAACTAGACACTCAGAGCTACAATTTGCTTTTTTTAAAATCTCTCTACGATGAATTTTCTTTAAGTTACAGCCTATTGAAAATCACCTAAAAATTTGAAAATTTTTTTTGATCCCTTAATTTTTTCCATTAGTGTATAATAAAAATTGACCCAGATATACGTCTTTTAAGTTGCTGTGATTTTTGACTTTCAAATTTTCATGTTCTGTGAATTTTTGACCAACAGTTTGCAAAATCATAGTTTTACTCAAAACTATCATCAGATCTTTTTTGAAGCTCGTAAAAGTATCTTTCGTTTGTTATATTTTTTATTATTGTACGATAAAAATTGTCCAGACAGACGTCTTTTAAGGTGGAGTGATTTTTTTCTTTTTCAAAATTTCTATTTTCATATTCTGTGAATTTTTGACCAACAGTTTGCAAAATCATAGTTTATCCAAAAATATCATCAGACCTTTTTTGAAGCTTGTAAAAGTGCCTTTCATTTGTTATATTTTTTATTATTGTACGATAAAAATTGTCCTCCCAGACAAACGTCTTTTAAGGTGGAGTGATTTGTGAATTTCAAAATTTCTAATTTTACTCTCTGTTTTCACGATTTACTCCAAAATGGATGGTCTCACATAAGAAATTGTTCACGTGATATATTTTTAGGTTTATATCAATCCAATACAATAAAGTACAAAAGTTAAAGATCAAATAATCAAAAATCAAAAAGAAAAAATAATTTCTAATTCCCTAATTTGCAAGGTGTGCGTGAGCGAAAAGGGCGAATTAATAAATTTTCGACAGTTTGCAAAATAATAAATTGGGGGCGGGGGGACATAATCATACAGAGTATACATTCAGATTAAGAGTTACTTAGGTGGGAGTAATTAAAATTGCATAAATTATTTAGTAATTCTAGTAATTAATAGATTTGCCGACATATTTGGTAAAAATTGATGAACGTATTGAAGTAAACCACGAATAGTGATAATCGTATTTGTGTTTTATTTCAATAAAATTATTTAATATTTAGTAGTTACAGACGGAAATTAATTCGTGCAGACAGTTACTCATGAATCTTAAATAATGCAATTATTTAGTTTAATTTGAATTACGCTCGTAAATAACAAGTAATAACGTCCTTCAAGATAATTTGTATTCAAAAATCTGCAAAATAAGTGAGTCTAAATCCGTCTTCAGATCAATAATACAACTGAAATTATTGAAATGAAAGTCTACTACTACAACCATGGAAACCAATGGAGAAACGCACAACAGAATGATATCTAAGAACGAATTTGCAAATGTCAACAAACTAATTAGTAGAGATCAGATTTTAAGGTTTTTTATTTTTTTTAATTTACGCTGCTACTTGTATTTTATTAGAACTAAAATTTATTTAACGGATAAATATGTAAAATGAGCCTTATTTGCACCTTTTTTTACCACTATTTACTGAATAGCACTTACTTTTTCTATAATTTATGCCTGTTCCCTGTAAGCACTCGTCATAAAACGTTAGTGCTATTTAAAATTACACTTTTAAAAATATTTTTGCTTTTAAAGATCCCCATCTCTTTCAGTTGCCGAAAAGGGGAATTTTCCTATAATTTATGCCTGCTCCCTGTAAGCATCGTCATAAAACTTCCGAACGCACCTCGTAACTTTGGTGATGTCATATTATGGCGCTTGTTTGTAAGGATAAGATTTATAAATTTTTACCTTTTCTTAATTTACGCTGCTATTTGTATTTTGTTACAAAAAAATGTAATGGTAAAATTTGGGGGCCCCGTAATTCTCTAACAATATTTTTTGTTTAATGTTTGAAATCATAGCAATTTAATTCTTAATTTGTCTACTACTTTGTTTTTGGGAAACTTTTTTTTGAAGACACCATCAAATGCTACTAAAGATCTTGAAATACATGTTAAGCCGTTTGACCTTGAACAATCAAAAAACTCATTTTTCGGGAGTACCCGTAATATGAGTCTCTATCAGGGTGTAATAGACGGGTGTTATTCGACTGCTTTTATGACTGCCTCGGGGCCACAGGGAAGACTATTTGAGCCTTTATAACCAATCAGACAACAATAAAATGATGGTTTTTCTTACCTAAATGGATCTTGTTTGTTCCATTTTTTCTTGACAAACATTCCCAGTACCATTGAAACGTTTACATTTTTTTAATTGTCTCTAGGAACAGAGATGACTTTGACGCACTATTGAGCCACCGCGTATTTAGGATAAATTAACTATTAGTAGTTTAGTTGTTACAGAGGCTATTCAAAAATTTCGATTGTTGAAGAAATCTGCTCACTTAGTTTTGATGAATTCTTTAGAAAAAGCCATTTGGAATTGGATGGATACTTACCCTTACGAGTTTGCCGAATTGCAGAAGAATCCTGATGAAGAATTATCAAAAAGTTGCGAACAACTATTCGATATTTTAGATAGCTTTGCGGATAATAAAAAAGGACGTGCCGCCGTTTGGCCATTGCAAATGATGTTGTTGATTTTGTCACCGGTAAGTTTGTCCGTAGGTTGTGATGTGGTGCTTGAGAAACCGTTAAACCGTCTAACTAAGTAGTAACTATTTTGGAAATTTTATAGAAAGTGCTAGAAGAAATTGTAAATGCAGATACGGGCGCACCTTGCTCTCCTAGACATAGTAAAAAGAAGCAATTTATTGAGTCGGTTAAACGTAGTATCAATCCTCATTCTAATTCAAGTAAACAACTCACAGAAACGGCTGCCATAACTTGTGTTAAATTATGTAAAGCGTCTACATACATAAACATATTAGATTCGAGCAACGTCGCATTTGTTTTAGTCCAAAGTGTTCTTAGCGATTTAAAGGTACTTACTCTTTAAAACTCGATGTAATTAATCTTAATATTTAAATTTTAGTCGTTGTTGTTTCACCCTTGTAAGACATTTTCAAGAGGTCAGAATTATTTATACCAAGATATGGATTTAATAATGGATTGTTTCGTTTCTTGTTTTCGTATTAAACCTCACAATAACGAAGTACTCAAAATTTGTTTGAATTTATCTGCACCCGCTGTATATCATTTTGTCTTAGTCCGATCTTTGTACAGGTAAGAAGTTTAAAAATAAAACAAAGGCATAGTATGCTGTAAAAAAACAATCACCATGACTTGTTTACTTCCCTCTTTTATTGTTTTAAGATTAAAAGTAACAGAAATACCTTTTTTAGAATTATAACTCAACCGAGGTTGTTATGGTGGCCCCAAATTGACCTAGTTTATAGTAGATCTTCGGAATTGCGTGCGATGTTTACGGAAACTTTAAATAAAGTAGCACAAGGATGCATCGCGCACACACCTTTAAGAATGATACAATCTTTAACACTAAAAGGAAAGGATTCTCAAGCTAAATTCAAAGAGCGCGCCGAAGAAGTTCCCGGACATCGGAACTTGCTATTGTATATGGTTAGACTCATACATGCGGACCCTATGTTAATGTTAAATGTAAGTTACCCTAGTTTAATTACGTTGGTTTGAGTGTGCCTGCTTTTAGAATCAAGGTAAGGCTGGACACGAAATTCAAAGTTCAACATTAGAACTAATAAACGGTTTGGTGTCTCTTGTTCATCAACCGAGCATGCCGGATGTTGCTCAGGAAGCCATGGAAGCGTTGTTAGTATTGCATCATTTAGAAAAAATTGAAGTTTGGAATCCGGAGGCACCCATTAATACCTTCTGGGACGTTAGGTAATTATTTGTTTATGGTCCTAATTTGAAGTAACAATCTCTTTCTAATAGTTCTCAAGTGTTGTTTTCAATATCGCAAAAGTTAATTCAACATCAAATCGTTAATTATACGGACATACTAAAATGGTTGAGAGAAATTTTGGTGCATAGAAACTCTTTTCTATCAAAACATAAAGAGTACGCTAACTTGGGAAGTCAAATAGCGATATGTAAACAAGCACATATTAAACTGGAGGTTGTGTTTTTTATGTATTTGTGGAGTATCGATATAGATGCCGTTTTAACAGCTATGAGTTGTTTCGCTCTATTGTGCCGAGAAGCAGACATTCGTTGTGGATCTGACGAGGTCACGGTAACTTATTTAGTACCGAATTACCATATTTATCAAGAATTAGCTCAAGCTTCGACGGTTTTAACTACCGGTGAGTATTAATTGAGTTTGCCTATATTTTTATTCTATCGGTTTTGATGCAATTAGCCAGCGGTGAAACGAAAGTTTGTTTCGCCGATCTCGGAAATGGTAAGTGGCGTTTTATTTATTTGAAAATAAGAATTATCGCGAGGAAAAGCTAATTTGGTTTTATCTACAGGGCGGGCCGCTTTGCAGAAAAGGATAATGGCGTTGCTACGTAAGATTGAGCACTGTGTAAATGGGGTTCAACCGGCTTGGGAAGAAACGTTTATGAATTGGAATTCGGTTTGGAAAAATTTGACTTCTTATCCTAAAGCAAAGGCCGAAGATAGTCAAATGGAGCCTTTTCATCGATCTATGGGGAAACGACGTGCTTCTCACCAAAATTCCGAACACGAAATAGAGGTATTTTATAAAAATTGCGAGTGTATTCGAAATTGTTTTAATTTATTTATTCAGTTACAGGATCAAATTAACGAATGGGCTAATATGACGGGATTTTTATGTGCTTTAGGAGGTGTTTGTTTACAGAAAAAATCACCTACTAGGCCTCCGCTCTCTGCATCTCCTCATTCCAGCGTATCATCGGTTACTTTAAGTTCTATGAGCTCTTGTATAAGCGATAGTAGGAAGCCCAATGTTGCAGCTGGTGCTACGAATCCAGAACAACGGCAGTATTGTCCTGTAACTCAGTAAGTTTTTTTTGTATTATAAGTTATATTGGTATTCATTCGAGTGCGAGTTCTTCTTAAACTCCATATTTTTAAATTAAAATAGAAGTTTTAATCTCATTTTTATTACCCTTTGATGTGCCATAATAGTAATTAACTTTAATGCCCAGTAATTCTCTAAACAGCTTCAGCTTTAATGGTTGTCATTTGATACGTTAGATTCTGTTTAAAATGAAACTGATTACTTAATTTTCAATAATTCATCTTTTACCTTTTCTGATCTAATATAATCTGCGCCTGGACCTAAGCTGCATTGTGTAGAATTAGATACACAATAAGGCAGAGTGCCCATAGGGGTATCACCAGCTTTTCGGTTAACAGGTGTTGCAAAAAAGAGGGCAGATCATTTTGATTAAATATTTAAAAAAAATTAATTCTCAGGCTCCACAATTAAAACGAATTGCAGCAAATTATTTGATATTAGAAAAATTGATGCTATTTTGGGCAGAACGTACAGTTTTTAAATTTATTTTAGGTTTGTGGATTCGTTATTGAGGCTGTTAGTTTGTAATAACGAAAAATTTGGGGCGCAAATCCAAAAGCACGTTAAAGAATTAGTAGGACACGAAATGTCTTCAGCTCTTTATCCCATTCTATTTGAACAAATTAAAACTATCGTAGACAAATTTTTTGATCAACAAGGTCAAGTCGTGTTGTCCGATTTAAACACGCAATTTATCGAGCACATTATTTTTATTATGAAAAATATTTTGGATAGTGCCAAAAATAATCAACCATCGGAACATTTAGGTGTGACCAGTATCGAAGGTATGATGTTGGGTATTGTAAGATACGTGCGACATCTCGACATGACCGTACACGCGATACATATAAAAACCAAACTGTGCCAATTAGTTGAAGCCATGATGAAGAGACGAGACGATTTAGCCTTTAGACAAGAGATGAAGTTTCGTAATAAATTAGTGGAATATTTAACCGATTGGGTTTTGGGTACTTCACATCAAATAGCACCTCCGAGCTCCGGAGACGTAACAGTTATAACTCGAGACTTAGATCAAGCGTGCATGGAAGCCGTAGCTGCGCTTCTTTACAGTTTACCCCTACAACCCGAAGAATCAGATAGGGGAGATTTGATGGATGCTAAAAGTCAACTGTTTTTGAAATACTTCACTTTGTTCATGAACTTATTGAACGATTGTAATGACGCTAGCGAATCGGAGAAGGAAGTTTCACGCCAACGTTTTAGTGCTGGAAAATTAAATACTTTACGGAATGCCACCATTCAAGCTATGTCTAATTTGTTGTCGGCTAACATCGATAGCGGTTTAATGCATTCCATAGATTTAGGTTACAATAAAGATTTACAAACTCGAGCGGCGTTTATGGAAGTTCTTACCAAAATTCTACAACAAGGGACAGAATTTGATACTTTGGCCGAAACCGTTTTAGCCGATAGGTTTGAACAACTCGTTCAGTTAGTTACGATGATTAGCGATAAAGGTGAATTACCTATTGCCATGGCTTTAGCGAATGTCGTAACTACGTCGCAAATGGACGAATTGGCACGAGTTTTTGTAACGCTCTTCGACGCCAAACATTTACTTTCTCCTTTGTTATGGAATATGTTTTATAGAGAAGTGGAAGTTTCTGACTGTATGCAAACTCTCTTTCGAGGCAACTCATTAGGGAGTAAAATTATGGCCTTTTGTTTTAAAATTTACGGCGCTAGTTATTTGCAAACTTTATTAGAACCTCTCATAAGACCTTTACTCGACGATCCTAACTGCAGCTTTGAAGTGGATCCTGCTCGGTAAGTCAATAATTTATTTATTTACTAAGTATTTATTAGTTACAAAGCATTTAACCGGGTAGAAGCATGGTTTACTCTAGCCATCATACTGAGGTAGGCTCTAAAAGTAGCGAACCTATGCCACTTTCGCTGGCATCTATCTCTTTTTCATAAACTTTTCAGTGTCCTAGAACGCAAAAATAAATAGGCGGAAATCTCATCCTGAGAAACACGGCAGTTTAGCGATGGTTGTTCAGGTGGATCTGAAGGTTACAATCATCCTTGAGGGCTACCCTAGAAATAGCCTAAACTATGAGAATAGATGCGATTCCACCCTGGGGAGTTTTCCTCCTCGCTTTCAGGAAGTCCCTATGTGCTGCTTTGACTTTCTATCCCGTTAATGACTTGCACGGCTATTTCCAAAACTGAAACTGTGAGAGGACGCGGTACTCAAGGCCGTGCATACCAGCGAAATCTTAAGCAGTTGAAAGATGTAGGGTAGCGGTACGAGTCTCCAGTCTAATGGAGAGTGTCTCTAGACAAAACCTGGCTCTTAAAACCAACCCGTGGAACTTCTACGAGCGTCCCAATGATTTCTCGTAATAAGTGAACCAGGACCTCAAAAATCGTCACAAATGACGATCACCTGGGCAATCTTTTCACCCTTTCAACTTTTCTGAGGAGGGCGTAGGATTTTCTGCTGCCTCTTTGTGAAATTTTACGGGCATATCTCGCATTGGAACACATCCCTAAATCGTGCTCCTTGCAAGGGTAGTGTTCATTCCAAAACCTGTACATGTGACGCTTACCGAGTACTTGGGGTACCTCGGTTAACTAGTTCGAAGTGCAAGTGCGTACTTCTAAAAGTTTCTTCTTTGTAGGATCGAATTAACCGAAGATATTGAAGAAAACCGGCAAAATTTAATTATGTTAACTCAAAAAGTTTTCGACTCTATCGTGTGTTCTGCAGATAAATTTCCGCCTCAGTTGAGATCGATGTGTCACTGTTTATATCAAGTGCTTAGTAAGAGATTTCCGCAATTTCCTCAAAACAATATCGGAGCCGTGGGCACCGTGATTTTTTTGAGGTTTATTAACCCTGCGATAGTGAGTCCTCAAGAGATGGGTATTGTTAATAAACAAATTCCGGCTCCTGTTAAACGTGGCTTGATGTTGATGTCGAAAATTTTACAAAATATAGCTAATCACGTCGAGTTTAGCAAGGAACAACATATGTTGCCTTTTAACGATTTTTTGAAGGCGTATTTCGAAATTGGTCGAAGGTAAACTCGCTCTTTGTAGAGTTACGAGAAAATTTAATCGTGAGCCTGTTTTAGATTTTTTATTCAAATTGCGTCTGATTGTGAGACTGTCGATCAAACTTCTCATTCTATGTCTTTTATAAGCGACGCCAACGTGTTGGCGTTGCACAGATTGTTGTGGAATCATCAAGAACGAATTGGAGATTATTTATCGAGCAGTAGAGATCATAAGGCCGTCGGACGTCGACCTTTCGATAAAATGGTGACCCTTCTAGCCTATTTAGGGCCTCCGGAACACAAACCAGTAGATTCTCAGTAAGTGGCCCCAGTAGAGATGCTAAAAGGTGTATTAACTCCCTTTTGTCTCTCAGCATTTTGTTTTCATCATACGCTAGATGGAGTTCCATCGATATGTGCTCTTCGAATTTTGAAGAGATTATGAAGAAACATAATATGCATGAGAAAGAAGAGTTTAAATCTTTGAAAACCTTGAATATATTTTACCAAGCGGGCACTAGTAAAGCGGGCTTTCCGGTGTTTTACTACATAGCTCGAAGATACAAGTGAGTTATTTTATACTAAGAAAGCTAATTGGAAAATTTCTAATCTTTCAGCTATTTTAGACTCGGCGAAACTAACGGAGACTTACTAATTTACCACGTTTTATTAACCGTTAAGCCTTTTTGTCACTCTCCTTTTGAATTAGTTATTGATTTTACTCATACGAGTTCGGAGAATAGGTTTAGGTGAGATTAGAATCGTTTTAATTTGGTTTTTGGTTAATTTGTTCAATTTAGGACCGAATTTCTGAACAAGTGGTTTTACGTTTTACCCGAAGTTGCTTACAATAACATTCACACCACTTACGTTTATAATTGTAGCAGTTGGGTCCGGGAATACACCAAATACCACGATCGCCTCCTGGCACCCTTGAAGGTAATTTAGGAACAAAAGCGAAATATTTTGCCTAATAATCGTTTGTAGGGAAATCGACAGTTGGTGTTTATCGATTCAGCTTCCAAATTGAGCGACGTTATTGAACCGGATCAACAGAAATTACCAGGAGCCACTCTTAGTTTAGATGAAGACTTGAAGGTGTTCAGTAACGCTTTAAAATTATCTCATAAAGACACCAAAGTTGCAATTAAAGTGGGCCCCACTGCGATACAAATTACCTCATCTGAGAAAACAAAAGTATTATCACATTCTGTGTTATTAAACGACGTATATTATGCCTCAGAAATTGAAGAAGTGTGCCTTGTGGACGATAATCAATTTACTCTGACTATTGCTAACGAAAGTGGCCCTTTAAGTTTTATACATAACGATTGCGATACTATAGTACAAGCCATAATCCACATCAGAAATCGTTGGGAACTAAGCCAACCCGTAAGAAATAATCACCTCCAGTTTGAGATAAATAAAAACTATCTTTTTGTAGGATTCAGTAACGGTACATCAAAAAATTCGCCCAAAAGACGTACCGGGTACTCTGTTAAACATGGCTCTTTTAAATCTAGGATCGTCCGATCCTAACTTAAGAACTGCCGCCTATAATCAACTATGCGCTTTAACTGCAACATTTGACCTCAAAATAGAAGGCCAATTATTAGAAACCTCGGGCCTTTGTATTCCTTCGAACAATACCTTGTTCATCAAATCAATCTCTGAAAAATTAGCAACCAATGAACCTCATTTAACTTTAGAATTTCTAGAAGAATGCATCCAAGGCTTTCGCGTGTCTGGTATTGAACTTAAACATTTGTGTTTAGAATATATGACGCCTTGGTTAGGCAATTTAGTTAGGTTAGTGTTCAAAAGCATCGCTCAGAAACTCGGATAGTGATGGACACAAGACGAGATGAGACCACTGTTTAACTCAAGGCGGAACCATCAAAAGTACGAGACGAGACTTACAAAAAAGGTCTCTTCCAGTTTAGAAATTTTGATCAGGGTGATCAGAACCATAAAACCTTCGTCTTAATTTTAGAAGCTACTCGTATTTAACTCGTTAACATTAACAAGCACGAGAGACCAGAAACTTTTCAAGACGAGACCGTGTTTGACAAATTCGAGAAGAGACGAGGCATGGATAGTCTTGTCTTCTGTCCATCACTAGTACTCGAACGCGTTCATGCTGTTGTGGGGAGAACCCCATCGTCAATTTCAAAACTACCATTTTTGTTTTTTAGATTTGTTAAGCCTTCCGACGAAAGTAAAAGGCACAAGCAAGTTTCTCAAATTTTAGAAAAATTGATAGTTTTAACTATAGAAGAAGTGGAAATGTACCCTTCGATTCAGGCAAAAATATGGGGATCGATTGGTAACGTTCCCGAACTGATAGACATGGTTTTAGATAATTTTATTCACAAATCCGTAAGCGCCGGTCTGGGTTCTTCTATGGTCGAAATAATGGCCGATACCGCCGTTGCTTTGGCTTCCGCAAACGTACAACTCGTAGCCAAAAAGGTTATTGGTCGTTTATGCAAGGTCAGTTAACCGTCTCTCCAACCACTAACTTTGGTTAGCACCTAAAATATTCGGATTTTATTTTAGGTCGTTGACAAAACGTGTCAAACACCTACTCCCTTATTAGAACAACATATGATGTGGGACGATATCGCGATTTTAGCCAGATATCTTCTGATGCTCTCCTTTAATAATTGTTTGGACGTCGTTCGTCACTTGCCGTATCTCTTTCATACCGTAACTTTCTTGGTATGCTCCGGCTCTTTAAGTATGAGAGCTTCTACTCACGGTCTCGTCATTAACATCATTCACTCCCTATGCACGTGCTCCAATCCTACGTTTTCCGAAGACACTCGGCGAATACTACGATTGTCCCTGGACGAATTTTCCTTGCCGAAGTTTTACTTATTGTTCGGTATAAGTAAAGTCAAGTCTGCCGCCGTTACAGCCTTTAGATCCAGCTACAGACATCCCAACGAGAGATGGCTCAGTACGGAAAGGAGTTTCTCCGGTCCATCCTCGGATCGCGAGCGTCTTTCCTTAACTTCCCTAGAAGTAATAACCGACGCTCTACTAGAAATAATGGAATCTTGTATGAGAGACATTCCCGATTGCGATTGGTTGACGAGTTGGACGACATTGGCGAAGAGTTTTGCTTTCTGTTTCAATCCGGCACTTCAGCCGAGAGCGCTTATCGTTTTCGGTTGCATAAGCAAAAGTATAACGGATCACGACATGAAACAATTATTACGCGTGTTGGTGAAAGCTCTAGAAAGTTTTAACGACGTAGTCCTAATTGAAGCCTTGGTTATGTGTTTGACGCGACTTCAACCATTACTAAGACCCGAGTCTCCCATACATAAGGCTCTCTTTTGGGTCGCTACTTCCGTTTTGCAATTAGACGAATCTTCTTTATACGCGGCCGGCTTGGCTTTATTGGAACAGAATTTACACACTCTCGATTCTCAAGGAATGTTTGACGAAAAGGTAAGTTGAAATGATGGGTGCGATTCAGACTTACTTCTAAGGGACCACAATTTTAGACCCTCGAATCCGTGATGATGTCGACGAGGGAACCTTTGGAGTGGCACTTCAAACAGTTAGATCATGCTGTCGGGCTAAGTTTCAAGGCAAATTTTCATTTCGCCTTAGTGGGACACTTACTGAAAGGCTATAGACATCCTTCTCCTACGACGGTATCAAGAACTTGTCGAGTGTTGACGATGTTATTAACGATCATCGCTAAATGGCATAAGAGAGATAAGTTCGAGGTGACACCGGACAGCGTCGCTTACTTAACAGGTTCATATTTATTGCCGTCTCGGAATTATTTACGAATTAATCGATTTATTAGCTTTAGTTGGTGTATCAGAAGAAGTGAGAAGTAGATGTCACGTAAAATATTCCATTCAACGTTATCAGAGCGATACTCTATCTCAGGATAATTATATTTCTGATACTTTAAGTAGTTCTAGTCAACACAGTAGTTCTTTGCACGGTAGTAATTCGGTATCGTCTAGTGGGAGTGGAGCTAGTCGTAGACAGAAATCTTGGGATCTACTCGATCAATCTGCCATAGCTCAAGCTAAACAGCACAAACAACCTACACCTCATCAGGTTAGTACCTATTTCGTATTGAATTTTTTAAAGGAGTTAATTTAGATGCAAAATATGCGCGTGCAAGGCCAGTTGTCGCGCGCATTATACCCGTAGGTAGGTACTCGGTCCGAGTCATGCACGAAGAGTATTTTAACGAATAAATAACAACAATGTGTCATTTTTAATTAATGATAATTAATCAGGTAGATAGTTCGGCAGCCAATAAAGGCTGGCGAAGTTTAGACTTGGCTCAGGGTCCGGGACCTCAGACTAACGGCGTCTTGGCCCGGTCTCCGTATCGAACGCAACGTTCTAGTTCAGTACCAGTCCAACAACACGCATCCCCTAACGTAGTTAATACCGAGGCGCATAGTTCGCCAGTGGCCCCCGCCAAAGTAAGACTTTGCCTGTCGAATACATCTATTTTGCTCCGTTTTGCTCAATCTTTTAATAGTAAAAGCTTTATTTTAAGTTTATTTCAAAAAGAATATAACGAAGTCTTATTCTCTGTACGAGCTGTTCAAGTATAAATTTATGACTAACTTGTACGGCAGTAATTTGTACTAATTCTTGGCGCTTGTGTTGTCTTGCCTGCTGCCTGTCTGCCTGCTGTGGGGGTGGCCACCATTTAGAGCGCACGCGTCCTCTTCAAAACACAACGCTCATTTTCGGTGCCAACCACCAAAGAACAAAAATCTATCGACGACTCCGATACAAAGGTAATTTCACCCATTAGTAACACAAAAATTCCTTTCGAACGACGGCACAATATTTGGATGCGCGCGAATTTTTGATTATTTACGCGTTCTTTTATGAAAGCTTGAATGTTATGCACGAACTAGCTTACGCTTTTTCTAAATTAATATTCAAACGCGCCTTACCCGGGGGTTTAAAATTTAATCAAATTTCAGGATCGAAGCTCTCGAGTATCCGTGAGCAACGAAAATAATATACTCTTAGATCCGGAAGTGTTAACAGACGTTCAGATACAAGCGTTGGTGCCCACCGTCATGGCTACTTTGGTTAAGTATAGTACGGACGAATCAGAAACTAGAGTTTTGTATCAATACTTAGCCGAGGGCGCCGTCGTTTTTCCTAAAGTTTTTCCTGTTATGTGAGTATTTTTCATTTTCTATTTCGTATTTGACGCATTTTTAATTAGATACAATTTACTCGATATGAAAATAAATAACGTCTTAACCACTTGCCACGACCAAGTCATTTTAAACGCCATCAGGAGTATCGTACAGAACATGATCGCTTGCGAAGATAATAGTCAACAGCAGTTGCATTACGTCCAAAGTTGTGGATTTGGTGGTCTTTGGAGATTTGCGGGTCCTTTCAATAAGGTTCGTGTGTAGATTTTTTCTTAACTGTTTCCCCTATACTACGGCTTAAGAAGGCAAAGTTTGAAAAATCACGTCGTAATGAACGTGTCTTAACTGCGATTTTCAAAAATTAAATTTATATTGACAGTATAGCAGTACGGTAGTGCTCGAAATTCCTGTTGTGGAGGGTTTTCAAATGGCCTAACACATGATTGCATGCAAATTGTTCCTTAAGAAAACGTTACGTTCCATACAAAACACACGAATGGCGTCCAAAGATGCTTAAACATTAAAATCAATTTAAGGGTCGCGGATTTAGTCAAATACTTGCTATTTTTTTAGATACTTATTGAATTTGGTCTTTACTTTATACATTTTTATTTAATGGATTCGGCTTTTACTATGTGCAAATCGAGATTGATTTTTGTATGAACTAAATTAGAATAGCCATTTGCACTAATTTTGTCAGTTTGGTTGCTGACGCAGTTTGGGTGCTGATACACGCACTGTGTATCTGTTGGGGTTGGGGAAAAAACCGATGTTTGTTTAAGTATCTGTATCTGTGTATAATAAACATGAGAGAAAACAAAAGCGCAGAGATCATAAAAGACTATTTCTAATCTTAGAACTTTGTCTCGTTAAGCTATTAGACAAGAAATGAACTAAGTATACCAATTTAATATTTTTTTATAGTACAATACGACCGCAGAAAGCAGCGAACTTTTTGTAAACTGTTTAGAGGCGATGGTGGAAACGCATTTGCCCGTTGAAGAGCCAGATAGCGAAAATGGCGAATTGCAACAGTATCCTTCGATGTTAAGCGTAAGTTCAAATATGAACCTGTCTTCTAGTTTATCGAGCCTCACGATGGGTTCGCCGACCGAAAAAGAAAGATTTGAAACTCGAGATTTAGAAGTAGGTAGTAGTACTTCTCTGGGTAGATCTTCTTTTACTAAGCAACGTAGTTTAAAAACCAAATCACACGTCCATTCTGAAGGCTCCCCCATACATAATTAATTTGTCGTAATGCCCAAATTTGTGAATTATATAGTTGTTTATTACTATTACTCGAATTATCGCTTTTTAATAATTCGTAATTTGAATGTAAACGCTTTTATACGTTTTATCGAATTTAAATACGTCAAATTGAACGCTTAATTTACGTAGTAATTCGAAATCCTTCCAGTAATTGTTAACCGTAACGAAATTGATTCTAAAAATTTACATCGTACAAATACTTCACTGCTATAGCAATATTCAGCTCCTAAACGGGTGTTCTCCAATTTACTATTGGTGCACCTATTACTACAAGTCTCAAATTTTAATAAACAGTAGTTATTTGTAGTTACGGTATAAATCGAGAAGCTTTTAAAATAGGTAGAGTTGGTATAGGTATTTCAAATAGAGAAGAACATCCTACGTGTAGTTGTACCACAGGCTACGGTCTTATACTATGGCCGAGTTCAGTTCACAGATGACGTTGGAGGTTATTCTATATTTAAACCGTCTCTACTCTCAATTTGTTCATCATCAAAAGCTTTATGTTGCCATTTTGTATTTGTTTATTTACTAAAATGGTACATATCGAAAAATCATAAAATCAAAACTTATTACGCTTAAATGAAGGCAGAAATGAAAACTTCAATAAACCAACAACGACTAGACTAATTAAATTTTTGTACTTTTCAATTTCGTTTACGTATATAGGTTAAGACGGACTTCTTTATTTTTCTACGTGTTCAAATTAGTTTAAGTGGCGACGGACATTTGGCCGAGCGTACGTTTATCCGAATAGACACGACGCACAATTGACAACTTGGGATGAAAACGGTTCCCGGTCTTTGGTACCGCTTCTGCTAATGTAATGGAAATTAATAGAAACTTGTAGTTTTAAACCCATAAAATTCATAAATTGCTTCCGTGGTTTATTAAACGGAATCATTGAAACCGCTTAAAAGTTATATTTGGGTGCAAAGTATTGGTATTCATTCGAGTGCGAATTCTCCTTAAACTCGATATTTTAAAGTTTGAATTGTAATTTTTATTATTAGACCGAATGTCCGTTCGAAATCTTATTCACTATGCTCAATGTTAGCTACTCGATGCCCGTTTGGCAAATTGTCCGTCTCTGAGCCATGTATGGACCACTGTTGAAACATGCACATTCTAAATAGTGTTTTTGAAGCTTCTTGATTTTATATCATATTTTATACAGAGCGATTCGCCGCAGCGGGTTTCTTTGGTATTATAGAAATATAAAAAAGAGCTACCAAAACACCTCTTTTCGGGGAATCACCCTGTAATTTAAAATTAATGTTAGTTTTAATGGTAAAAGTGCTTGCAGATATTTACAATTTTTAATCGACAATCTAAAGCCCTTATGGTCGTGAAAATTTAAATTTTAGATGAATAGGTTATTGTGGGTTATTTATCACGCGGTTCAAAACGATCTATGCAGAAATTTTTACCCGTTTTACTTCAACGGATTTTCCAAATAAGATAAGAAAAACCAAGGACCAAGATCTCTGGACATCCGCGCTCTAGTTTAGTTCTAATATGGTGGGATAGGCTCTGTAAATACGAGCTATTTTATGATGGAAGGGAGATTCTGTATTTGGGTTAATTCGAATAGCTTAAATTGTGGACGGACGACCTTAAGGTTAGGGGTTAGGCATTCAATGTAGTAAAGTAAGGAATTGGCAAACGCTTATTAGATGGGTAATTGATATGATTTAATTGTAATTTAAAGCACTAACGATCTTACGATACAAAGATATTCTAAAAAAGTTGTGAAATGTTTAAATTTTAATTAAGTGTCACTTTATGGTTGGATTTAAAAAAATGTTATGTATGTTGTACATAGTTGGTAGTTAGTATAAACTCCAACGAATGTGGTAATAGATTTATTATAAATGTACGTAATGTATTTATATATTATTAAGATTTAAATCAGGCAAAAAAAATATTTCCGTGTCTTAACTCTACCATTTCTATATTATGTAGCTACTAGCTAGATATAATTGTACAAATATTGTTCTTAAAAAATGTCGATAGTATTTGCGTACTTTTATGTCTCCACAATTTTATGTCTTGTTTTATTCCAGTTATTTGTGGGATCCGAATCTAACGGTAAAACGGTCAACTCGGAATGAAACTTCGCCCTTGGTAGTAAACATGGAAAAATCGCTTTTTAATGTATTATTTACTGTAATAATAGGTAATAAGAGCTTCGAATTTTTTTTTTAGTTTCAGATGTAGATGTTAGAACGATATAAAGAAACTAAACACCAAACCTCGTCGATTCGTCGGCGCGGTAACTTATTCTTAAGCTTATCCAAATTTAAATCGTAAGTTTTAAGACGAGCGCCAAATATTGGTCGCATAGTATTTTGTTATTTTTTCCTATACTCTGTGATATTACGAGGTATAGAAATTGCCTTTAAAGTAAGACATACAGTTGTGGAAACTTTTGTATTTTTAAATGTTTATTACCTTGTCGTAAATTTTACGTTTTACGGCAACAGAGACTGTAATTAATATAAGTTGTAATTTATTTATAATTCGAAATACACCCATCACAGTATTGAAGTAGTCTTAAGCTTTTTTTATGTTTTGTTTATTTAAAAATTGTATTTTTATAAGATATATAATGTTACGCACTTTTAAGTTTTTACAACTTTCACCAAAACTTCTTACATATCTCGTGGAGTGTAATTGAATGTACAAATATTTTGTTTAAAAATTAACTAATTAAAGTTAAAACGCTAAAAAATTACTACTTTTTTTTTCACTCCACCTACTCATTATGTATTAAGATCTAACAGCAAGTAGAAAGGGCGAGTACTTAGTGAAATTAACAGCTCTCATAATAATGAGTATCCTCTCAAAATTGGATGTGATTTATTGTGAATATTGCACATTTACTGCTCTATTACATTATTGCTACCACGACTTTGATGGTGTCGTCTAATAAATTAGAGTCTTAGAAATGTTTACTCCATATTTCATTTCTGCAGTTTTTTTCTTAAGAAAATTATGAATTTTTCTAATGAGAGGCATATTGCTACCACCCCCCGGAACTGGATTAAACGAACTGATGATGTCGTCTGATAGATGAGAGCCTTAGAAACGTGCATTCCAAATTTGTTTTCTAAAGTATGTATCCTAAGGAAGTTATGAATATTTAGAATAATTGCTACCACCCCCGGAATCGGATTTAATAAATTTGATAGTGTCGCCTGATAGATGAGGGCCTTAGGAGAGTGTATCCCAAAGAGTTATGAATTTTTGAAATGCGAGGTTTATTGCTACCACTCTCGGAACCGGATTAAACAATATTGATGGTGTCATCTGATAGCTGAGGGTTTTAGGAAAGTGTATTCTAAATCTGGTTTTTAAGCTTCTTGTGTTATAATAAAGTTACTTATAAATTTTTGAAATATGAGGTTTATTGCTACCACCCCCGGAACCGGATTAAACGAGTTGATGATGCCGTCTAATGTTTAATACAATTATACAATAGAGCATTAGGAACGTGTACTCTACATTTAATAGTTGCAGTTTTTTTCTTAAGAAAGTTATGAATTTTTGCAATGAGAGGCATATTGCTACCACCTTCGGAACTGGATTAAAACAAATTTGATGGTGTTGTCTGATAGATGAAAGCCTTAGAAACGTGCATCTCAAATTAGTTTTCTAAAGTATCCATCCTAAGGAGTTATGAACTTTTGGAATAAGAGGAATACTGCTACCACCCCCAGAACCGGATTTAACAAATTTAACTGTGTTGTCCGATAGATGAGGGCTTTAGGAATGTATTTTCCAAATTTCATTTCTCGAGTATTTTTCTTCAGAAAGTTATGACATTTTGAAGTGAGAGGCGTATATTGTTACCACATCCGGAACCGGATTAAACGAATTTGATGGTGTCGTGTGATAGATGAGAGCCTTAGTAACCTGCATCCCAAATTTTTTTCTAAAGTTTTTATCCTAAGGAAGTTATGAATTTTTAGAATAAGAGGATTATTGCTACCACCCCCGGAACCAGATTAAGCAAATTTGACTGTGTCGCCGATAGATGAGGGCTTTAGGAATATGTTTTCCAAATTTTATTTTTCAAGTATTTCTGTTCAGAAAGTTATGAAATTTTGAAATGAGAGGTATATTGCTACCACGTACCACCCCCAGATCCGAATTAAACGAATATGATAGGATTGTTTGATAGATTAGCCCAAATTTGTTTCCTAAAGTTTCCATCCTAAGGCAGCTATGCATTTTTGGAATATGAAGAATACTGCTACCACTCCCGGAACCGGACTAAACGAATATAATGATGTCGTCTGATTGATGAGGACCTTACGAACGTGTATTCCAAATTTAATTTCTAAAGCGCACAGCTGTGAACACAGTGAAACTGCTATTATAAGATGGTAACCTGGATACTCTCTTGAACACTGCGTTTTTGTTTTTTTATACATCATACGTCGAATATGGGAAAAATGGTAAAAAAAAAGATAAACGTTAAATACGAATTTTTTATATATTATTATATCCAATAAAACCGTTTACATTTTTTAATACTTTATTTTTTTAGAAAAAAAAAGATAAGAACGATATTTATTATTTATTAAATTAACGGAATAAGTGGAATAGTCAATTATAACATAATCAGTCTTCTATCGAGTATAAATTCAATAGTATGTGATCGGTAAGGCAAATTTAAGCCTTTAGTGGTCTTCGGTTTCACGTAACCAGTCCTTAGTTAGCGCTACCGCAGCGGTCGCGCGTAGATCCCTATCGGGCTCGATTAACGACTGAATAAAATCCGCAAAGATTATAGCGTCCACTCTTTTCCAACCATATTTATCTACTAGCACGTCTTCTACTTTCCAAATTTTCATGTTCGACGGTTTAATATGTGCCAAGATGCCTACGAATTAAACTTCGATTACCTACTCGAAATAATCTCTCCATCTGTTACTTTACCTTCAGAGTCGAAATGTTTTTTAGAACTTCGGCCACTTAGTGCCACATATTTTGGAATTCCATCTAGTACCTCCCAAATTAAGCCTAAGTGATCGTCGGCCATTGAAAGAGAAGGCGTGCATTGCGGATTAAATAAATACTCGCCCGTGCACAACTCGAATGCTACACAGGCGACCGACCATAAATCGGCGGAATAAGAATAATCCGCATTTATGATAACTTCCAAAGCTCTATACTGAACCGTTTGTATGACTTCGGCGTAATGTTCGTTCTGTAAAAGTGCATTCGATTTAATTTAACTTTTCTTTTAGTATATATCGACTAAGTACTTACCGCCCAACAAGCATTTCCTAAATCTGCAATCTTGACTTGAATATTGGAATTAATAAATAAGGGATTGGGAGACCCATCGGCTTCACCGTTGTGGTATTGTCGATTATTAGAGGAGTTTTGTAATTTTTTGGTGAATTTATCGCCGGGGCACGACTTTTCTCGAGGATATGCAGTTTCGGTAGTAAAAGTAGAACAAGTAGCTTGGTCGTATAAGCTGATGTGATCGGACCAATTTGAAGCGCTTACTAAAAAGATCGAATTGAAGCCATTTTCTCTAACTGGCGTCGTAACGAGATTTCCGCTCATTTAAAACGCGGTCAGTCGTTTGACTAGGTAACTATGAAGTACTATATTATAACGGACTTCGGTTAAACGGTTAATTTACCGTTTTTCGGTAAATTAGTCAGAGATTTTTTGTTTTTTTTTCAAAAGACTCGATCTTGCAGTTTTTTCAGTTTCTCTCGGTACTATTGTAGAGTGCACTTGAAACTATATCGACAGATTCGGTCAAGTGTAGTTCGAGGGCACTTCACGTAACCCGGTCAAACGCTTGTCCGCGCGTATTGAATTAGGGCGAATCTTATTACGACGTATTATGGAAGTTGGTTATTTTTACCATACGATTTTGGCATTTCGACACCGAGTTCGTTAAATCGTTTAACGTATTCGACCATATTACGTATATAAGAATTAGTAACCTTAATTAATATATTTTCGGGTTTTATATCGGTATGAATAATATGGCACACTTCGTGTAAGTAAGTTAAACCTAATAGTATCTGAAAAGAAGCAAATTTTTAGAGATAAAAGTAAATGGAGATGAGATATAATCGAGTACTTGTTTAATAACGTTTTTAGCAGCGATTTGTTCGATGCCTTGGTAGTTGCTCAATATTATTAAATCGAGCAACGATGGTCCCATAATTTCCAAAGACATACAAACGTGGCGTCCATTTATGCTAACTTCTTGAAAGTATTCGTCGATCATAACAATTTTATCGTATCCCACATGATTCGCATCTCGAGTTTTGACGCTTTGGAGTATATTAATTTCGTCAAAGGCGACGGTAGTGTAAGGAAAGGCGGCTTTGCTTATTTTAAGCGCATAGTATTCTTCCGTTCTACGAAGAAACGCCTGTAGAAAGAGGAATCGTTTAGAAATTACTATACTCACTGTTCGGTATTTCGGCAGAGCCAAACTGTAGAAAAATGACCCCAGCCCAATTTACGAACAATTTTATATTTATCGTTTGGTCCTAACGTTCTTCCTAACGTGATGGGCATATAACCTCCGTAACAATAATCGACGACATTTTCGCTTTGATGAATGTAATCGTTATTAACAATTTCCCTCAACTGTTTAACGTCTAAACTCGATGGGTTTTCTGGTGTGTGAAAGCTGAAACAAATAGCGATAAATCGAGTTAAGAATCGAGACTTCTTACCCTTTTACAAAAATAGGACACGAGCGCGAGCGCTTAGGCGGGTGTTTAAAACGTTTACGAAATTTATTTTTTTTCTCAAATTTTTGTGTCTTACGACCCAATTTTTTGCGTACGTTAAGAAATATAATAAACGCGCTAATTATAAAGTGACCAACGAAAGAGAACGTGAAAGCTAATGCATAAATATCGTAAGAATCCACATTTTTAATAAAACTCTCCGTCGAATTCGCGAAACACCGAGGATAATTTTGAAAGGTCGAATCTGACATAATTTTTAGGAACTCCGCTCTACGAAAATCTTACGTAAATACACCTAAACGTCCAATTTTAGAATCGTACAAATCATTGCCAAGTTTTTATAACTCTGTTGCATTTAATAATCCAATCTTTTTATTCGTGATCGAATAATTAACGAAATTAAGCGATTTTTTTGAAAAACAATTTTTTTCCTTACTTTAGTTTAAAGGCATTCCCATACTTTGCTCGACTGGTACTTTATTAAAAATCGCTTTCAATTAAATTAATGGACGACGAAGAAGTTAATAAAGCTCCCCCCAAAGATTTGCGTATATACTTCTTCGGAATCGGAATTTAGAAAGAGAAACATGTGTTAGGAGGTAACGACATTAAAATAGGTCGATAAATATTTACCTATATTCGGATGAGTCTAATTGCGAACTAAATAATGCGTTAATGGGCGAATCTTTAAAACTAGTTAATTTTTGCGAGCGAGCACTTTTTTCTTCCGAAATGTTATTTTTTGGCCACACCTTTTCTTCTTCGTCCGATGAACTTTCGAGATCATTGTACGACTCTTTTTTGACTTCTAAAAGCTTAGTGTAACCCTCTACGCATTGTTCTTCGCAATCTAAGCGTTGTTTTTCGATATCCAACCAAACTTCCTGATAGCTATCGTTGTCTTCCGAGTGTTGAGAGCCAAGTAGATCGTTCGTTTGGTCTACCTCTCGATTTGCGCTCCAAGAACGGGAACGATGTGGGTATAGACGTTCGTAAAGTTCGTCTGGAGTGGATCCTTCGTTGAGGTTTGTTGTTGTTTCTGATAATTCGCTATCGCGAATCGTGGACTGCAGATTGATGGGAACTCCTGGAGCCAGGGTGGCGTCTTCTGAATCGGTTTTTTTAAAAAGCGTTTCTTAGGTAACTGCCGATAGGACACTTTTAATTTATTTTTATTTTTTGGCACGTTAAATAAATAAATCATAATGATATCGACGCTTTATAAACGTGATATGTATTTAATCGCGACATAGGAAAAATGCAAACAAATGACCCTGTAAGAAACTCATAGAAAACTGTGCCAGGATAACCTGCGAGCGCATGTGCAACCTGTACGAAACGCTCGATATTAGAACGACGAATTAAAAGAAAATTGATTCCTACAGATATTTTATGTAACACATTTATTGTTTTTTATTTATACTTTGACAAACAGGTAGTAGTACAACTTTTTCTTACTTTAACCGTCTTCTCCAACTCGCTCAAGAGATACCTGCAAGTTACACCTCTTTTAACAATAAATTAGATTAACCCAAATTAATATGTAGAAAATTAATTTCAAAATTCTTTTTTAATAAGCGGAAAAGCAAAAATTACGATTTCTTCACCTTTCTATGTATGGTTCAGCTCACTAGTTTACGTCTCTGAGTGGCCATCTGTGCCCACAGTCTATACGAACGTTTTAATAACTAATTGAGCCCTATTAATGTATTAGGAACCACCGATCATTGGATTTGAAGGCAAATAATTTTCAACTGTGTCTTACAAAAATATCCAAACTTTTGGACAAGATGTAGTGGTTCATTAGGTTTGATTTTATGAGTTTTTTAATTTTTCGGTTCATTCACGACAGAATTCAGTTACTTTTACTAATAATTCGATTGCCGAATTTGATAGCGAATAACTTTCAACTGGGTTTTACAAAAATTTTCAAACTTTTGGACAAGAAGTAATGATTCATTAGCGTTGATTTGGTAAATTTTTAAATTTTTTGGTTCATTAAATTTTGTTTAATTCCGCGTCTTAGGAACCACAGAATTCACCTACTTTTACTAATCATTCGATCGCCAAATTTGAAGGCGCATAACTTTCAACTGGGGGCCAAGGTGGCCGAGCATCGGATTCAGATCTGAATGTACTCGGTTCGAGACTCGCTGACACCACTAGATTTCTCTATGTGTCAAATGCCTTGTCACGGGTGGTCGGAACCCACCTAAAGATGTAGGTCCCGTCTGTATATAGCCTGGGCCGTTGAAGTGGACGTTAAATACCACATTTAAAACTTTCAACTGGGTCTTACAAAATTTTTCAAACTTTTGGACAAGAAGTAGTGGTTCATTAGCTTTGATTTGGTAGATCTTCAAATTTTTCAGTTCATTAGATTGTGTTTAATCCCGTTTTTTAGGAACTACAGAATTCAGCGACTTTCACCAATAATTCGATTGCCGAATTAGAAGGCGAATATTAAATTTAGGAACCAATTGAAGTTTTTGAACAATTATTTTATTTTAAAGTTTAATAGTATTAGAAAAGAGACATCCGTTGCTATTCTGGAGTAAGTAATTTGAATCTTAAGAGGGTCGCGGTGTGGCGAATGCCGCATTTTAAGAATACAACTTATTCATTTCTTCAAATTTGCTTGTAATTGCGGATCAGACGTTATTGACTCTTACGTTTTAAACTTAAGCGGCGCGTTTGAGACTATTGGCAGTTGCAGATCCGCAATTTGTTCTGGCAGTTGGTGTTCTCTCGTGTTCTAACTTTAGTGGCCATCGGTCTGTCCGTTTGGACGCTATTGGCGTTGGCGTGCATTGATTTTAACTTTAGCAGGGCATTTAGGACCCTTGACTTGTTTAGACTCGAAATCCCTTTAGACAGTTTGTTTAGCTTGTCAAGGCTTGCTTTTGTTTTGCGTTTTGAGGCCATAAGTCCGTCCGTTCAGACGTCACATTGGCTTGCATAGAATTAACTTTAGGAGTGTAATTGTGACTCTTGACTTAGTTAGCTCCGAAATTTCTTCAGGTAGTTGGATTGGCTCGTCGATAACTACTTACAATTCTTGTTCCAGTTTTGGTGTATATATCAGTTGGTCCATTTGTATACGCTATTGGTTTTCGTCGATTTTAACTTTAATACTTTGTTTGAGGCCGTAGACGATTTTACTTTGGTGATCGTTTGTCTATTCGTTTGGACTTTATTGGCGTGTATCGATTTTAGTATTAGCGGTGCGTTTGAGACCGTTTAATATTAGTCAATAGATTTTTAAAAAATGATAAGTTTAAAGAGTTGAAGGTGCGACATCTATCGGTACTGCCGTTAATTACGAATACGAAGTAAGAACCCAGCAACATAACCTCATTTTAGTAGTTGTATTTCGTTTTGTTTAACCCATTTTCTTCGAATAGTTGTAGTTTAATTATGAAAACGAAACCGGGAAAGCGTATAAAACCCACTAAAAAAACTGCCGTTAAACCGAAGGGAAAAGGCAGAAAAAGACTAGTTCGTAAATTTAAAAGTAGAAAACCTAAAAGGTTAATTCGGAAACCATCCCTATCGGTTAGCCCTGCGATCAAAGTAGTACCGCAATTTCCAGGTATTCCACAGGCTGAATTTGAAAACTTATTACCTTGTTACCACTCAGGTTGGTCTAACGTTAACTATTGCGCTTTAAATAATTTCGTAATTAAATTTACTTAGTATTATCTCGTTCGGAGCAAGAAGGAATTACAATGCTCGAGCTGAATCAGCTGCAAAGCGATATTGAACAGTTATTATCGAAGTGTGCCGCTCGTCAATATACCCTCTTTAAGGAAACCGAATCTTTGAAACGTCGAGTCAACCGTGAAAAGAAAGGAAAATTTTGTTTTAAGGTAAACACGCTACTTCTTAAAATTTAAATAGTATATAAACTCGGATCGTAGAAAGAAGTTCCAGTTCAAGTTAAACGTAGAAGGTTGGAACCCAAAATAAAAGTCAAGGAGCCAAACGTCAAAATTAAAGTGAAAAATAAAGCCTTTCTCGAGGAAAGTAAGAAGCATGCACGTAAAAAACACCATGTAATACCAAAAGTTAGCATGCCGAAAAACGATACATCAGAAAAGTTTTGGTTGTCCGTCGAACCTTTTTGTAGCACCGTTACTAAAGACGATGCTGTAGTAAGTTTGGTTTATGTTTGTTAAAAATTGATCACGAGCGCCTTTTAGTTTTTAGATGACCTCATTAAAGAGTGTGCTTCCGAAAAATTAACATTTGAATGTATCGAAGGCGACCATTATTCTAAAGCTTGGACCGAAGAGTCGTTAACACGGGAACAAAATCAAAGCTGTCCTCAGCGTACGGTTAAGGTTAAACCCAACGGACAGAGTAAAATCGAGAAGCAAGACTTTAATAAGTATGGTATTTGGACGCCTTTTATTTTTGCTTTAATGAGTCAATTTTTAGAATGATCGATACGTTCACGAGTCCTTTATCAGAAAAGCTGTTAGGAGCTTTGGTAGAAAACAATCTCACCGACGCTGAAACCAAAAGTAAAGAGACTCGTAAGTATCGCTCTCGAAAAATTAGTTGATTTGATTCGAATTAATACGCGGATTTTTAGCAAAAGAAGCCGTCAAGAGATTCAGTAACCCTGACAATAGGATCTGCATGGAAAATCGGCTCCAAGACGAACTGTTCTGTGAACGTGTATTCACAATTCTAGATATGACCAAAGTAAGTGGCTAGGTATCAATGTTATATGGGATAGCCCCACTATTGTTCTCGGTTTTAATTTAAATTCCTATGATGAACCAAGGCTAGATCACTCGGCAAGTTTTAATTGAGTGCTCAAATGCTAAAAATTCGCTTCAAAAACGACTTTGTTGGCGTTTTGAGATTGAAAACTGATACCCTATCTAAAGTGATAGTACACAGTACTACTAGCACAGAACGTGACAGACGTGACGAAAGTGGGTTTTCGGGGATCAAATTAAACTATAAGATACCTACACAAAAAATGTTACTGTTACTCAGTTTAAACTTTTGAGTGGAACCCTTTTGCACTGGACCACTTTACGATGTCTTTATGGCATACACTACCATTGTAGATAAGTATCAGCTTCTAGTCTTAATGCCACGTAATGAGCTGTTGGACACCCTAATATGATGTAGATGTCCTAAACATTGTAATAACGATTAAATTTTAGGAAAGGCTTTTCAAAGTAAACCCAATTTCATTCGAATTACACAAATCTACACTTGAATTAAAAGCAATAAGCGAACAAAATGTAATCGAATTAACAAAGTTACGTAAAGTGGTGGATCACGATTTAAAAAAGCAAGACGTAAAGGATGAATTGAACAAGGTTGATGTTGAGGTCGAGTTGTACCGGTTGTCCTCGGTATTGTTTTAATTTTATTTCGATTACAGATTAGAGCAGTTTACAGTAAACTTATAAGTTTGAACCAAAGCAAATCGACAGTTACTCCAGATGCCGACCTAAAAGATATTGTTCAAGATATGCAAAAAACCGAAGAAGAAGCCAGAATGCTACTTCAAAAGCAAGTCGAGTTGGAACGTCGTTTGGAAGATCTGGAATAGTTTTAAGTCGTGAGTGCGCTCGAGTTTCTTATTGTACCTTTGTTTATTGTTGTTATTTGTTGCAATAGTTTGTGGACATTAAAAACTAAAACGAGGATGTTTAAGTGCGAGAAAGTTGGTATATCGAATATTAAGAGTAAAAGTTTATGCAAGTTTAAAATGTTGCTTTGTAAAAGTCTTCTGGTACATCTTACACTTCAAGTTGTCTATGCCGAAAGTGTGATGACTCTTACACTAGAATATCCTCATTGTTCACTGTTCATTGTTAAGTGTTATGGTTTTGAATGAACTGCATGAAACTTTTAATGTAATATTGATAAAAATACGTTTATTATTTAACTTAGAACTTGCTTTGTAAAAGTGTTCTCATGACAATTGTAATTTGTCTTATACTTTTATTCCATATTTCTGAAATAAAGTTTTCCAATTAAGAACCACTTTTAATGTAGGCTAGATCCAGTGGAGAGCAACTGTACACGCCTTTATACGTTTTTTTCAATAATTTTTTATAACCATTATACCACGTGATATTATTCTAAAGATTCATTATTTTCGTTCAAATTATAAGCGAAGAACCGAAAAATAGCAAAAATCCACTCTTCTCTAGCAGAGCGTTTTTATATTGGCTATGGAAAGTACTTTTGAATGAAAATAATAAATCTTTAGATGAATCCTTCTTACCTCTGCCTCTACCAGGCTCTGCTTATCTGGATCTGGATTATTTAGAGAGGGTGAGCAAGTTCTCTGCACTTAGGCCACTTAATAGGGCCCATTGTACTACCTCCAAGCGGCCTCCTCGTGCCCATCAGATCTCGAGCCATCCTACTTATAAGATGAACTCCAGAATTCTGGCAGGAGGGGTGGTGCTTATTCTGGTCATGTCGAGTCAGAAGTCCCCCAACACTCTTATTGACGTTAGGGCTGGACAGTAACAAAGCACATGTTTAGCGGTTTCATCTTCTAGTTCGCATCCACGTTATATGAGATATGGGATTATCCACCGAGCTCCGAGTGTGGAGATGTTTGTGTACTATGTTTTTGAATGAAATGAAAAGAGATGCGGAAATGCAAAATAAAAATTTGTGAGTAAAGGTATTTTTCAGTTTTATCTATAAAAGCCACAAAAATATTTTGCAGTTGCATTCAAATTGTAATTTTTATTTTGTATAAACGACACACATTAAAATACCCCAATAATAACAAATACTTATAAAACATATTTCAATGATTAAGAAATTTTTTATTTTAATAAAGTTTTTAATTTAATTTAAAAATTATTGCGTTTCTTCAAATTGCAATAAAAAAGTATATTTTGTGTATGACAAGTTGTGTATATTTTAGGCGTAAAAGTATCTAAACTTTAAATTAATTGCTAAATAAAAATGTATACTATAGGGGACGAACCAAAGTCTTAAAATAAAGAATGGTGCAAAATTTTAATTTTTTTATATAAACCAGATACCAAATAACGGTTCCCAGTAATCTTCAAATCTTACACTCTAAATTATAGTCATCGCGTCCCCTATTGTGGGGTTTCTCAAGACAACTTCATTCTTCATTGTCCGAATGGCATTGAGATTGAGAGTTGGGAGTTTTTTCAATGTCCGCGGTCCGCAAAGTATGTTAAATTTAATCAATAATTATTATTAATAATGTTACGAGCAACAAAGTGAAAGTTAAATTTACATAGCCTTGACGAAATAGTTGATTGCCTCCTTTATTCCAAACAAGTTTAGTTTAACAGTATCAATGTCCCGGTTATAAACAAAACATCGCTTTTGTCAACAAAGTGAGCACCAAAACCAAAAGTGCCAAAAGTCGAGTAGTTAACGATAACAAAAAAAATTATTTTTGAACGCATTTTAAATTGTAGGCACTCGAGAAACAAAACAAGCAGACTTGTACTTTGTATCTTTAAAATTACATGCGATTCGTCAATTAACATATAAACATTGTTCCCGAACAATTTTTCTATTGTTAAAAAAATGGGTGCATTGTAACGTCTCAAGATGGCTTTGAGTTTTTTAAATAATTTGGTAGAAAATATTTACGTAAAAATGATTACGCCTTCACAAAGTCGACTCGATTCGTCCGAGCTCAAAGAAAAAGAAAGTGAAACCTACTTTTGGATTATGTAAGTTGTTGCTCTTGGGTTTGTTGAAAAGAAAGGAACTTCAAGTTTTAACTTTGAAAAATATTTGAAGATTCTTTAATTTACCCGTTTTGTACTGTTAAACATGTTAAGTTCACTTAGAAATTGTAAGTAGTTTTTGTCTAGTTTGCTTCCTCGCTCTTTTTTTTTGTCTAAGTTACTTGAGTTGATTCATTTTCAGGTGGAGATGGTGAAGAATGGCCGAATGATGCTCTTTGATCATTTAACCACGTTCCTCCCATTGTGGTCTCTCTTCTTAGTTGCGACCACTATTTTAATATTTAGTCCTATAGCGATGATAATTATTATTTATTTGCCCCACATGCCAGTTATTTTAGTAAGGCGAATTTGTTATATACCATTCGAATCGGTTTAATACTAGCATTAGTTTATTTACGACTTACGTTGTTATCAAATAGATGTAAATAGGAAACCCAAATGTGATACATTTTTTTTAAATAAAAAAATTCAATTGACGATAAGATAATTTTATTTTTAATTTATTATTACGATTATAATTAACAAAAAGAATTACCAATAAGATAATTTTATTTTTAATACATTATTAAGATTATAAATAACAAAGACTAAATTACAAATAGCCTTACAGATGGCTTAACGTGCCCTACATATGGCTGACTACATATTGATAAATAGTAATAACTTCGAAGTTATTACAAGTGCTAGCTCGGCGTATAGTGCCGAATTCAATTAGCACGCTCAAAATCCATATTTGGCTTGAGTCTGTTTCCTATTGAAGCGATTCTCCGACCACCTAATCTGCAACTCCTTATCATTGGCTAAAGCCTTCTGAGCTAAAGCAGTAATGTGATTCTTAACTTTACAAGTTGAATTCACTGGATTTTCGACAGTCGTTTCTGGTTCAAAATTGGGATCTGTCAAACTCTTGAGCCACTGTTCTCTATCTGGACGCATTTCGTCTTCGTGAATGTCAATGATCTCTATATTGGCGCTATTTTTCTTATTGCTGCCAACTAACTGTTTAAAAGCTTCATTGTCTAAGCCTTGATAGGGTTGCTTTGCAACTGGAGCCGGCTCGATGGGGTGGGTTTGAGAGTCGGCGAGGGAAACTTCGGGAGCTTTGGTTCTTTTTGGCTTGTTTTGTCCTCCGCACACCGTGAGCCAAGTTTTGTAGTCGAACAATTCGGGTATGTCCACCGGATCGTCGTCGTCACTGTCTGAAGCCCCTTTTTCGACGGGTTTTGTAGGTTTGGGTTTAGTCTCATTGGTTGCCGGCTTACTTGGACGTTTAATAGGTTGATTATTCTTCTTCTTTAATACGTTAGGTACAAAACTTGTATTGCTCAGTGGAGTTCCTTTTGGTGGTGGTAAGAGAGCAAACAGTCCACTTAATGAACGTTTAGGTTTCTTCTCAGTTGCTTCGTCTTCGTCACTATCGAACTTACTAGGCGAAGGTATGTTGAACTTTATTAATTTACGTTTGGCCGGTTTTTCAAGAGATTTTTCTTGTATTTTAAGGAATTCGTCGTATTCCTCTGGTAGAATTAATGTACCTTTAACTTTAGGTTTTGGAAGGCTTAGAAAAGTTGTTTCTGAAGCGTCACTGCGTGGAATGTGTGCTTTAGGTGCGATCGGTGGAATTTGAACGTCGTTTTTGGATTCTAAAGCGTCTTCATTGTCACTCCCGCTGCTGTTGTCGTAATTTACCAAAGCCATCTTCAAAAACACAGAGCAAAATTCGGTAAACAATCACTGGTGGTTGTGATTTGTGATTTATAATAATAATAATAATAATAATAATCCTCCCCCTTTCAAAATTTTCAGAATATCCTCTAGACACTTCTTTTCATCTTTTGTCAATTTTCTAGTATTTTCCAACTTGTTGAAGTTTCCGACTACCACCGGGGGTTCACTAGGTTCCGTCTGTGATGTCTTAGCTGTTGAACGGAAGCAAAATAAATTATAAATTAACAAATAAACTTACTTAGGCCTTACCCGATCAATATATCGTGATTTATTGTTACCTGCTTGCACTGCTTGTCAACTGTATGTCAAAGTGATGTCAAATATCGAACTTCAACAACTACCGATTAAACGTCATGACGTCGGTAATGTAGTTATCTTTTTACCTCTCAATTTAATTAATTTAAAATTTAATGTGAATTTAAAATCGTATTACGTTTTGATTGTTTGAACGCGCATTTTTACACGCTTAATCACAAATTGTTGTACAGTTTTTTTAACGATCGTTAATAATTTTTGGCCCCAAAATTTAATTCATACCACAACAAGCGGTATTACTACGATTACGATCGTATAAAAAATGTAAATCGTCTTTATAAATTCAATTATCGAGTCTCTCGTTTGTGTTTATTTAAATAGAAATCTCCCAAATTTGAAAGGAAGAATTTTTTGTTTTTTTCGCTCGTGTAACACGGACTTTAGATTGCGCTTTCTTGAATATTTCCTTCGATATGAAACGTCACTTTGAGAAAATAAAGATGGAAGTGTGATGTTTGTGAATGAAGAGTGGAAGTTTGAATGCCATTGTTTACAGTTTTAATGGAAGAATGCTTAAAATCGTAAAAATTAATAATATCGAAAGAAGTTTAATAAGATTAATTTGGTATCCAAGTAATAATTTGCCTAAGGAGTTACTTAATTGCAAAAATTCGCTAGAATATGAAAATTACCTTTCCACAATCTTATGATGGCATTCAAGTTGATCGTATTTTCGCAAATCTTGTTAATGGTTATGCCGCATTATTGTTGTTTAGACCAAGGTTTGTCTTAGTTTAGTTTAGCAATTTTAGACTAATGCAAAACTTTCAGCTTCGTTTTACGGAAGTAGTTTTATTTCGATGCCTCTTAAAGAGGCTAAAGGGTACACAAATATTAGTTTTAAGTTTCGGACTTATTTGCCGGACGCTTTAATATTACTAGTAGCCGGAACTACCGACTATTGCATTTTGAGATTAGACGACGGTAGATTGAAGTTGAACATTAATTTGGGGGCCGGGGAGTTCGAAGTTTCATCTCCACAAGGCGTTAAGTTAAACGACTTCAAATGGCATCAAGTTTTAGTAACCAGAAAGGAGGCCAACTTATCTTTGAATATCGATAGCTTGCACCAAACAAAGTAAGTCATACAATTTTTTTCATCAAGTTTTAATTTTACTTCTTTCAGGAAACGCCTTCCTGGCAAGTTTTTCGAGTTGAACGTTCATTACGGTTTATTCGTCGGTGGCTACGGAAATTTTACGGATATTTTTTTTGGACACCAAGAGAATTTCAGGGGGTGTTTGGGGGACTTGCAATACAATGGAATATCGGTGCTCGAGAGGTCGAGACATAGGCAGAGCGAGACGACAACAGTTCATGGTGTCACTTGGAACTGTGCTTCAGAATTCAACGCTGACTTTAGCCAACCAATCAGTTTTGTAAAAGATGACGCCTTTTTAACTCTCACTGCACCCGATAAAATTGACGGCTTGACGCTAAACTTAGAAATTAAAACCCTCTCCGACAAAAACGCCGTTGTTTTATTTAACACCGGCCTTCCGACGAAGCTCGACACTTTTGCTCTCGAACTCTCGAAAGGAAAGCTTCGGCTTTTAATAAAATCCACAGACTGTAAAGTTGATCTGACTAGTGATACTTTTGTCGCCGACGGACATTGGCACAAGGTTTTTATAAAAATTTCGTCTTCATCGGTCGAACTGATCGTAGATTCGTCTTCGAAACCACTTAAAGTAGCCAAGCCAACTATACATTCGTGGGATGCAACCGATTTACTATACGTCGGTGGTGTGGATTCCACGAAACGTGCCAGAATTACCTCGAAAGGCTTCAAAATTGCCGAAGATAGCTTTAAAGGGTGCATGCGCTTTTTGAAAATTGGAGAACGAGTGGTGGGATTGAAAGATGCCCATATTAGTGAGGGACTATTGAACGGTTGTATTTGGCAGTTTCCTTGTTTACACGATAATCCGTGTAGTGAGGATCGGATGTGCATCCAAGAGAGTTTAGATTCTTATCGGTGTTCGTGCGAGTCAGATTCTTGCACGAATAGTACTTATGCGAACAGTAACAAAGTCATATCGAGAGGCAACTTGGCGACCGATATGGAACTTTTAATTTTAGAGCCGTTGCATGTACTCGAAGGGTACAGCACATTAATAACGGCGACAAATTTGCACGTCGTTTTGGATTATCCCAAATATGGTATAAGCGAGTCCGGTATTATATTTCACATAGTGGAGCCTCCTCGACACGGAAGTATTGTGATTGACGTTTGGATACACGAAAAGGACTCTTTCACCTTATCTGACATATCTAGCGATAAAGTTTACTACGTGCATGATGGCTCTGAATATTTCGAAGATAGAATCGTTACCGAAGTTGAATTTTCCGCTGCCGAAGCGTTTATTTTACCTGTCTATTTACAAGGTAGATTTAGATTAACGTTAATCGCTAATATCACGCCCGTGAACGATCCTCCAATTTTATCTATACCTTCAACTGTTGTCCTACGATTAGCGAGGGTAAGCCCGTTTGTATTTATTTGCACGGTTTTATTTGAAAACAATAAACTTGGCTAATGCTCGTCGAATGATTGTGCATTTTGCGTATTGGAACAATTTTTATAATCGAATGGTAATTTTGTTTTCTTTGAGTTTACTAATTTATATTTTAATTAACGGTTTTGTTTATTTAAGATTAATGTGATGTCTCTAACGATCAATGTGGCATGTTTAGGAGCAGTTTTGCTCAGGTAAGGGATTGCCTAAGATTTTTTATTTTTAATCAAGCCGTTCGATGTAGATCTTAACTATATGCTTCCATTTAAAGCATAAGCATGTAGGTTATAATGTGCTACCTACCACAGGGAAGCGTAATCAATTATTCACAAGCTTGACGATTAATCGGTTAACCCATTAAATGATGCTCAAATGAACGTTAAATCGACAGTTTTAGCAGTTGGAACACTTTGTAAATCAAATCATCGATTATAACATTCAATCAGTTAATCGATGATTAAATGAATGATGAATTGACTGTTTTTGGTTGAGAATGAAATAATTGATAAATCAAATGATCGATATCTTTAACGATCAATGTATTTTTGGGGGTATTGAGTAAACCTTTTTCCGATTAAGCGATTGTGTTTGACAATTGATTACGTTACCGTGCGCTAGTACAATTTTGGATGTTGAAGTAGAGCTTCTTGTAGGGCACTAAGAAGACGATAGGTAAAGAATATTTGTACGCAAAAGATCCAGATGGCGAAGCGAAACAATTAGTGTATAGTATAGTAGATTCCGGAGCCGGACATTTGGAAATAGTGGACAAATTGGGTGTAGCAATTTCGTCGTTCACTCAGGAAGAAGTCGATAACAATAGAATTTTATATGTACACGATTTCAACGCTTCGGACGATTCGTATTTATCTTTAAGAGTATCCGACGGAGTGGAAACGAGTAAAATATCAAAATTACGTATTTCCGCTTTTGCTCATTACTGGAGAATTCTTAATAACACCGGATTAACGTTGATGCATCAAACTTCTGCTGTGATAACTAGTTTTAATCTGAGCTTTATTTCAAATGTGCCTGACGCCGTAGATGAAGCTCAATATTACATTACCCAAGAACCACAGTTCGGTATGGTTGAAATCGAGTCAAATACCGGCCTATGGAAAAAAACAACTAAATTTACTAGCCAAGACTTGAGAAGGCGTCAAGTTCGATACCGTCATACCACTGCCCAACCGAGTTACGACGAATTTCAGGTATTTAATTTGTTTGTTTTTTTATTGAGGTAACGAAGTTCTCTTTTAGTTTTATACAAACTTAAACGGTTCCGCCACTTATACTTTTAGAATAACGTTAAAGAAATGTAATTTCGTAAGAAGTAGTTCACAAACTTTAGAATTACGAGACGCTCAACAAGCTTCGATCACCTCGAAGCAAATAGCCTATAAAACAGAGCCTATTACGGCATCGGCTATGTCGGTACTGTTCGTTGTAACGCACGTTCCTACATATGGATACTTACTTCTATCCAATTCAAAGTATCGTTTAAGCATTGGAGATACTTTTAGTCAAGAAGACGTGTCTGCCAAAAACATAAATTATCATTTATTTCGCAAAACTTATTCCTACATCTACGACAGTTTCAAGTACACTGTTATTAGTCCGGGTTGTAAAAACGTGACCGGTAAGGTCACTATCGAGTATTTCCCATCCCACGCGTCGCTATCTAAAGTAAACCTTGTATTGAAACCCTTGGACGTAGAAGAAGGTGCAAAATCGATCGTAGATAAAAACCACCTCAACATCATAACCGATTTAGCCACAGAAATCCGATTCAACATTACACAAGGCCCTTTGCACGGATTTCTTGAAATACAAGACGAATCGCCCAATAACCGTACCAACTTTTTTACCTTAAAAGACATCCTTGCTGATCGCGTATTTTACATCCACGACGACTCGGAAAGTCGAAACGACTCATTTCAATTCGTAGCTGTATCTCAATTTGACTACGAAGACTTTCAATATGCGGAAGTTTTCAAAATAAACGTGAAACTCAAAAATGATAATAGACCATTTAGGTTAACAAACAGAATTTTTAACGTAGTGGTAAATAGCGAACGGCTGTTAACTGGGAACGATTTAAAATATGTCGATACAGATCTAGATACGTCTTCTTCCGATATTGTTTATAACTGCCACGAAATATCCAATGGGGAGCTGTTGAAAAATTTTACGGATAAAGTTACGGAATTTTCTCAAAAAGATCTGGACGACTCTTTGTTACTTTTTAAACACCATGGTTCGAAGCATGGTAAAATTAGTATGTGGATAACCGACGGTCATTTTTACGTCGATGGAATATTAGAAATTCAAGCTTCTGCACCATTTATTAGGGTTTCTAACAGTAAAAAATTGATAACTAGACAAGGTAAATGGAGTTACATTTCGAACGAGCAGTTAGTTGTCGATACGAATATTTTTGCTACGGAAAACGATATTATTTTCGAAATTGTAACTAAACCTCTATACGGAAAGATCGTGTTGGCTAAGTCACTACATGTAAGTCGGTTTGGTTTTACAAGTTTAAAAATTACCGTCGTTGCGTTTTAGGAAGTCGAGAGTTTTACCAAAGCTCAAGTGAGTAACCAGGAAATTTTTTATGTTCATGAAGATGCGGGTGGTTTAGTGACTGTCGATCAAGTATATTTGCGCGTACGATGTAAAGACGCCATTAATGTCACTCAGATTGATATATGGATATTACCCGCTTCGTATTGGGACCCCCTGGTTGTAAAAAATCTACGCGAGTTAATCGTGGAAGAATCCACAAGCGCACTCATCAATAAGAAAATATTAGAGGTGCTGTTTGATTTGATTTGATTTTAGTGCAAATATTAATTTGACGGTATAAGATCGTTAATTTAAATTATTTACTTTACTTTTGTAGATATCCCAACCTGACGGTATACCAGCTGCTACTATATTATATTCGGTGGTCGAATATCCCCAAAATGGATACTTGAGTGTAGCTCCAATTTCTGAAATGAACACAAACGAATCATTAATCGTTAGTAGTTTTTCACAAGCGTTAATTAACGAAAATAAACTCGTTTACGTCCAATCTAAAGCAAATAAAACAGGCGATAGAATAATTTTTAACGTTACCAATAGTATGGTTTCGCTCAGCGATATATTTTTGGAAATAAAAATAATTCCGGAACATCTTTACTTAGGGAGTGACGTATTGAGCGTTAAAGAAGGCGGTACTGTTACTTTAACAGAAACTCAAATTTACGTTAAAACGGCTTACTATAAGTCACAAGTTCATGAGTACGTTATAGTACATCAACCGATATATGGATGGTTAAAGAGGCCTGGGAAGAACGTCAAATTAAACACTTTTACCCATGAAGAATTGATTTATGGTAAATTACAGTACACTCATGATAATTCCGAAAATTTGTTTGACGAAATTGTGGTTGTTGCTGTAACTGAAACAAAGAGGAGCACTCCTATTATAATTCCCGTGCATATTTTACCAGTTAACGATCATAAACCAGAACTAGTTAATAATACTGGTCTGAAAATGTGGGAAGGTGGAGTTGCTGTTATAACAAGTCAAATGTTGGGTAAATTAAATTTTAGAAATCATTTAACGTAACCAGTACATTGTATGTCTTTTAGCCGCCATCGATTTTGATCAGCCTCCTGAAACCATTCGTTATCAACTCTTAGGTTGTTGGTGGGGAAATATTTCTCTATCAACCGAACCCATGAAATCCTTGCGTTTTTTCACACAAGAATCCATCGATAAAGGAGTTGTCGTGTTTCGTCATCAAAGTGAGTTGAAGTTTCTCTTGAGGCCTACGTATTGGGCTAAAAAGTTTGGCCCCAAGTGAAGAAAGCAAGGCACTCTTTTGTTTTGTTTGTGTATATTTGTAGAGTCGCCGAAATGTTTAGGTACCGCTTCCAAAATGGCGGTAATTTTTCCTATAATCTATATTTATATTTAACCCAATCGTCATTTTGAGCCACGCCATTTTTATTTATTTACTTCGTTACTCGTAAGATTAATAGAAGTGATAAAGGAAGGGCGCATTGCTTTCTTCACGAAGAAGTGTTTGGGTTACCCAATGGTCTCTTTCCAGATGGAACTGACGCTAAATTTTCGTTTAATATAAGCGACGGACTACACAGTACTGAAGTGTACTCGTTCCACATTAAAACTAAACCGGTTACTCTGGAATTAGTTAAAAATTCTCGTTTACACGTATTTCCTCTTCAGAAGAAACAGTTAACGACTAAAAATTTATTGGCCTCCATATCGGATCCGGATCGAAATATTTATTTCAAAGTTAACAAACCTCCTACTTTAGGCCACGTCTTATTACGTTCCGGTAGGAAAGACGACACTTTTCAAGTAATATCTGTATTTTCCCAACTTGATGTCAACGAAGGAAGAGTCTATTATGAACATACGCATCGATTCGAAGACTTATACGTGGAAGATTCTTTCACTTTTGACGTCGAATCTCATTTAGCCACCTCTTTGACCGAACAGGTAATCGACCGTAGTTAAATCGACTTTTATTCAAATTCTTTATTTATAGAAATTTGAAATTGATACTTCGGTATCTTCGGGAGGTCTCGACGCATATATCAAAATTCCAAAAATTAGAGTCGACGAGGGAGGAATAACCAATATCAAGTTAAATCTTTCTGGAGTTATCACGTTTTTAGAAAACCACGCTGGTTTGAAGTCGCCCATTATTCGCGCCACTATCATAACGTCTTCGAATCATGGACAAGTTTTTGTCCAGAAATCTTCTAACGTAACGACCGTCACTCAACAGCAATTAGAAAATGGCCAACTACACTATCAACACGACCATTCCGATTCATTACAAGATCGCGTTTATTTGACTTTATATCTCATTCCCGACTATATATTTTTGTGTAACGTAACGGTTCCAGTTGAAGTTAATCCAATAAACGATCAACCTTTCACATTAGTCACGCGCTCACCACATTTTCTCGTCGTTCAAGGCGAAAATCATACTATTCGTGCAGACGAATTGTGTACCGAAGACGTAGACACTATTGCGGCCGATATACATTACGACGTGGTCACCGGACCCGAAGAAGGAAAACTACTTCTTCTACCTGGAGTTATATCAGTAAGCCACTTTTCTCAAGATGATATTAATAACGGTAAATTAATTTACATACACACGGGATCGTCTCTAATTGACGCGTTTAATCTCCGGGTATGGGATGGCCATTTTAAACACGAATATACCGTTCTTAACATACAAGTTATTCCGGTTAGTGTGAATGTGTCTGCCGGTTTTCCTCTCTACCTCCAACAAGGCTCGAACGTCGTGCTGCTCTCTCATAAACAATTTGTAATCGAAACAAACGCCGATTTGTCTAAAATTCGGTACACGGTGAAAGAAAACCCCAGACACGGTTTGTTATATGTTAAGGATGCGCCCGCGACGGGTTTTGGACGAATAAATTTAGATAATGAGGAAGTGATGTATATGCAAACCGATATGACGACCGCTAATGATAGCGTGAAAATTTTTGTTACAATTCCCATGGGAAATACCTCGTCTATTGGAGAAGAAGTTGAAATATTTATAAAAGTTCAACCTCTTATGCAAATTAGGAACTTCACGGCAGTTAGTGGAATTAAAAACCGTCTAAGCTTAGGTATTTTAGACGCAACACCTTTAGCTAAGTTAACCAACAGTAATCCTCGTTATACCATCACCAATTTTCCTAAATATGGAGAAATAAGAAAAATAATACGTAGATCAGGCGAAAACAAAAATGTGCTCAACATTTTTGTTAGTAGTTTTACACACGAAGAAATACAAAGTGGCCTTATTTATTTAGTAACAAAAAATATCGAAATCGGATACCAAGATCTCCAAGACGAGTTACGCTTTATTTTAGCTGCTACCATATTCCAGCCCGCCGTGGGAAAATTGAAAATAATCATAAAATCTCATTTACATAATGATATATTTTCGACTTTAGCGAGTCCCAGTCACCCTGCTGGACGTGAAGGAGGTATGCACATGGCTCCCAATATTACCAGAGATGACTACTTTTTAATAGGTACGTACGTTTATGGCTTAGTCCTCGTCAAACCGATCATACTTTGCCCCTCATAGTACGTCTAAAAGGCTAAATACCAATTATTTCTTGCAACTTTGGTTTATTGCAGTAGGCCAATTATGCATGCTAAAATTAATATTATTATATCTTCTGATAGACAATTTTACGTTTAATAATTTTTATTAGGGGTCAAATTAACGTAGCAAACGTAGTAAGGAGCTATGTTCGGGAGAGACACGGTACGTCCAAAAGGCTAAATACCAATTATTTCTTGCAACTTTGGTTTATTGCAGTAGGCTAATTCTGCTTGCTAAAATTAGTAGTTTTATATCTTCCGATAGACAATTTTACGCTTAATCATTTTTATTAGCGGTTAAATTAACGCAGCAGCACTCTTTAAAGAGCTATGTTTGGGAGAGACATAGTAAGTCTGTATCGCTTATTACCAATTATCTAGGAGATATAATGCTCTTATATTAGTGCTCTTAATTAAAATATTTTGAGTGCGACTATGAGGCTCAATGTATTATTGGTTGGTAATTAGACTTTATAATTTTATAACTGCGTCTTTATTTATTAATAGTGAGTATGGTGGTGGGTGTAGTCATACTTGGAGTGACTGTAATCGTAATAATCAAGTGTCGAACTATAGATTCGGATTTGAGTAAAGAAGAGCAGTCTCTTCAACCAATTCCTTTACCACGACCTCCAGATACGTTAATGCCTACGCCGTCTCCTATAAAACAGCACGTACACGATGGTTTTACGTCTCCCATACCTTCGAGACTTCCTCAATGTAAAGTGACGCCGTTAAACGATAAATATACAGGTTATCCGTACGGTATCGAAGATCACCTTGACGATTGGAGTAGTTGCGACGCCTCCGATCCTTCTTGTCCCACTAAAAACAACATTATGTTGCGCAGAAATCAATATTGGGTTTGATCGCTTTGTTTTTTTATTGTGTGTGAAAAATTTTTACTAAACTGTTTGCGTAATAATGTACCTAATAATTATCTTCTTGTAGAAATTTAGGTGTTTGTATTTTTTGAAACATAATTTAAAATATTGAGAGGACACAGTCTTTTGTATTATTTGAAAATGAATAATTGGGGATTAAGTACTTAAAAAAGTAGATTTAGACTATACGATATTAATGTGAAGACGTTTATAACTAGTTAAGTTTAATTTTTTAAATTGTTTAAATTATTATTGTTAATGGGCTCCAAATTTAATTAAAAAACGTCCAGGTTGTAAATTAACTTCACAACTATTAGATTCGAGTGGTCTTTAATATTTAATCGGCGTGTATTTACAAATATTTATGTGTTTTTAAAAATATCGTTTAAATTTTTTTGCAAAATAAATTTGTTCTAAGATATTCCACTCTTCAATTATTTAAATCATCCAGCAACTTACCCGAGAAGCTAATGTTAGGAGACTGAAAAAGTTATTTTTCTGCTGTAGGTAGTGGTGAGCTGGTGAGTATTGAAGATCTCGGTCTTACGAGAAGATTAACCTATAAACTTTTGGTACAGTCTTGATGGTCTGGATTTTAAAGCCATCTCCAATCTTCATGCTTCATGCTACTCTTTAGCTCGTAGATTATTTATTCGGGCTCATTGTAACTTTGTAACTCCGTTACCACCCGGCAGGTGGTCGTCGGAGGGGCCCAGGCTAGACCCAGTGGATGGTGGTCGTGAGTCCAAGAAAAAAAAGTCGAATAAAAATATCAGCATTCCATTCTTTATTAGGGCCTTTGCTGTAAAATTTTTTGACCCAACTCTCTACGACTAATCGTACGAAAAACCTGATACGGGTGTTCTGGTTTACCCTGTGATTATGGTATTTAAAAGTGTAGATGTATTAGCTCTTTAATGTTACCAAGTACATTGTATTTGGACTGCCGGATGCAGGTTTCATGGGAAATGGGGTTTGGTTAACTATTTAAATACAACACCCTGTATATACTATAGTTTTTTAAAGTGCTGATATAGTAGCTCTCTTATGTCACCAAGTGCGTTTTAGTTGGACTGCCGGTTTAACGGGAAATGGGGTTCGATTATCTATTTTAAATACAATACCCTGTATATTGTATATTGTCCTGTTTTCGGGTTGGGAATTGCCAATATTTAAATTTTTGGGGCGAAGGTGAATTTAAAAAAATTAAATATTACAATTAAATACAATATTTGATTTTAAATTCATTGTGCGCGCGAATTCGAATTTCAACAAATTTTCTAATCACGTGTTGATAACACTTGCAGCTGCACCTGCACGTTCCAGTTCCAACTAGCCAGAAGATGCAATTTAGTATTTAGAAGTTAGTTGCATCGTTCTACGGTTAGTTGTTAGTAATTATTATTGGTTTATGTACGTATTACGCGATTTTTCCATGTTAAAATATGGTTTTTCAAATAATATATTATCCTCCCTCGCGTAAGGGAGTCAACAGTGCGAACAGTGAAGAAATTAGCAGGGAGGTAAGTACGCGTTTTTGTATTAAATTATTGTTCAATTATTTATACTATCTTAGTGGTTTTATTTTGCATAACATTTTATTGTAATTATAATTTTACTCTATAACTTTTTGTCGCTTTAATGCGTAATATTAATAATAATTAATAGTAACTAACAGGCTTTACAATTACCCCTTAGGATTCAATTTTTCGTTGGCTTTAGGAGATTAAATTGAACCGGTCTTACTTTCTTTAATTAAATTAAAATAATCCACATTCAAATTGTTATAGGGAATTACGGGGAATCGGGGTACGTCAACGAGATAAACATATTGTACTACGTTTTTGACTGTAAAATTCAATTTTATTTTACGTTGCAATTTTCAATTATAATTGCAGATTAATACATGTGCCCTATCGACAAATTGAGATTTAACCCGGACGTATATCCTAACACAGCGATGGCGAACCTTTTTTTGGCGGCGGGTCAATCAATCAATTTTATTTTTTTAATATGAAGTCGTGGGTATATTATTTACAGTGACGGCGCCAGGGATTTTTAAATGGGTGGGCACAATATTTTCGTGATGGGCACATACATTTTTAGATAAATAAGATAAATATAAGAAATGTCACGTTCAAGACCGTAGCCAGAAAACATTTCAGGGGAAGGTTTGCAAGTAAAGTTGTAAAATTTTGCATTTTTAGCGTTAGAAATAAAATGAAATAGCGCCGCAGGCAAAATTTTTTGATTGTTCAAGGTCAAACGGCTTAAAAACGAAGTTCCGGAATTTTAATAGCCATAAGTATCTCCAAAGATAATGTTTCACAAAAACAAGGGATGAAAATGTTGGCCATTTTTTTTGTCTGATTTTCTTTTAGTTACAAAACTTTAGCTTAGACTTCGTGAACATGCTCGTGAGTCATTAAAAATTGCCTCATGGGTCAGTCTATGACCCGCGGGTCATAGGTTCGCCATCGCTGTTCTAACACATCGAGTTGAGGTGATGATTATTAATTTGTGTGTGCCTTCCTAAAAGTTAATTGTTTTTATTATGAAACTACTTAACAACTAAATATCCTAATAATAATATCGGTTATTTTAAAACTAGGATAATTCCGTCGTTGACGCCGAATAACTTTGAGCCGGACTCTCGTAATTATTTGAAAGTGTGAGATAAGATATAGTAGTCTTTTAGTTTCAACCCCCTGGATTTTAAAATTTTTCGGATGGAGCTTGCTCCCCCTCGTTAATAATCCAGGTCCTAGCTCTTGTTTTATGTGTCGTTTTAGGCACTGCCGAACTCGCGATTTCACTAGCAATTTGTTCGTCGTGTTTGACACCAAATAACTTGCAGACGGCCTCTCGTAATATTTTGAAATTTTAATATTAAATGTAGTGGTCCTTTAGCTTTAACCCCTTGATTTTAAAAATTTTTTGTTTCCTTAGATCTGGTGTTATGCGTCATTTTAGGTACCGCCGTACTCACCATCTTACTAGAAATTTATTCGCCGTCTTTGACGGTTTGACGCCGAATAACTTTCAGCCGGACTCTCGTAATTATTTGAAAGTATGAGACAAGATGTAGTAGTTTTTTAGCTTCAGCCCCCTGGATTTTCAAATTTTTCCGATCATTAGATCTTGTTTTATGCGTCGTTTTAGGCACCGCCGAACTCGCGATTTCACTAGCAATTTGTTCGTCGTGTTTGACACCAAATAACTTGCAGACGGCCTCTCGTAATATTTTGAAATTTTAATATTAAATGTAGTGGTCCTTTAGCTTTAACCCCTTGATTTTAAAAATTTTTTGTTTCCTTAGATCTGGTGTTATGCGTCATTTTAGGTACCGCCGTACTCACCATCTTACTGGAAATTTATTCGCCGTCTTTGACGGTTTGACGCCGAATAACTTTCAGCCGGACTCTCGTAATTATTTGAAAGTATGAGACAAGATGTAGTAGTTTTTTAGCTTCAGCCCCCTGGATTTTCAAATTTTTCCGATCATTAGATCTTGTTTTATGCGTCGTTTTAGGCACCACCGAACTCGCGATTTCACTAGCAATTTGTTCGTCGTGTTTGACACCAAATAACTTGCAGACGGCCTCTCGTAATATTTTGAAATTTTAATATTAAATGTAGTGGTCCTTTAGCTTTAACCCCTTGATTTTTAAAATTTTTTGTTTCATTAGATCTGGTGTTATGCGTCATTTTAGGTACCGCCGTACTCACCATCTTACTAGAAATTTATTCGCCGTCTTTGACGGTGTGACGCCGAATAACTTTCAGCCGGACTCTCGTAATTATTTGAAAGTATGAGACAAGATGTAGTAGTTTTTTAGCTTCAGCCCTCTGGATTTTCAAATTTTTCCGATCATTAGATCTTGTTTTATGCGTCGTTTTAGGCACCGCCGAACTCGCGATTTTACTAGAAATTTGTTCGTCGTGTTTGACACCAAATAACTTGCAGACGGCCTCTCGTAATATTTTGAAATTTTAATATTAAATGTAGTGGTCCTTAAGCTTTAACCCCTTGATTTTAAAAATTTTTTGTTTCATTAGATCTGGTGTTATGCGTCATTTTAGGTACCGCCGTACTCACCATCTTACTAGAAATTTATTCGCCGTCTTTGACGGTGTGACGCCGAATAACTTTCAGCCGGACTCTCGTAATTATTTGAAAGTATGAGACAAGATGTAGTAGTTTTTTAGCTTCAGCCCTCTGGATTTTCAAATTTTTCCGATCATTAGATCTTGTTTTATGCGTCATTTTAGGCATAGCCAAACTCGCGATTTCACTAGCAATTTGTTGGTCGTGTTTGACACCGTATAACTTTCAGCCGGCCTCTCGTAATATTTTGAAATGTTAGTACAACATGTAGTGGTTCTTTAGCTTTAATTCCCTGTTTTGTTTAATTTTTTGTGTCATTAGATCTTGTTTTATGCGTCGTTTTAGGCACCGCCGAACTCGCGATTTCACTAGCCATTTGTTCGTCGTGTTTGACACTGTATAACTTTCAGCCGGCCTCTCGTAATATTTTGAAATGTTAGTACAACATGTAGTGGTCCTTTAGCTTTAACTCCCTGTTTTGTTTAATTTTTTGTGTCATTAGATCTTGTTTTATGCGTCATTTTAGGCACAGCCGAACTCGCGATTTCACTAGCAATTTGTTGGTCGTGTTTGACACCGTATAACTTTCAGCCGGCCTCTCGTAATATTTTGAAATGTTAGTACAACATGTAGTGGTTCTTTAGCTTTAATTCCCTGTTTTGTTTAATTTTTTGTGTCATTAGATCTTGTTTTATGCGTCATTTTAGGCATAGCCAAACTCGCGATTTCACTAGCAATTTGTTGGTCGTGTTTGACACCGTATAACTTTCAGCCGGCCTCTCGTAATATTTTGAAATGTTAGTACAACATGTAGTGGTTCTTTAGCTTTAATTCCCTGTTTTGTTTAATTTTTTGTGTCATTAGATCTTGTTTTATGCGTCATTTTAGGCATAGCCAAACTCGCGATTTCACTAGCAATTTGTTCGTCGTGTTTGACACTGTATAACTTTCAGCCGGCCTCTCGTAATATTTTGAAATGTTAGTACAACATGTAGTGGTCCTTTAGCTTTAACTCCCTGTTTTGTTTAATTTTTTGTGTCATTAGATCTTGTTTTATGCGTCATTTTAGGCACAGCCAAACTCGCGATTTCACTAGCAATTTGTTCGTCGTGTTTGACACTGTATAACTTTCAGCCGGCCTCTCGTAATATTTTGAAATGTTAGTACAACATGTAGTGGTCCTTTAGCTTTAACTCCCTGGTTTGTTTAATTTTTTGTGTCATTAGATCTTGTTTTATGCGTCATTTTAGGCACAGCCGAACTCGCGATTTCACTAGCAATTTGTTCGTCGTGTTTGACACTGTATAACTTTCAGCCGGCCTCTCGTAATATTTTGAAATGTTAGTACAACATGTAGTGGTCCTTTAGCTTTAACTCCCTGGTTTGTTTAATTTTTTGTGTCATTAGATCTTGTTTTATGCGTCATTTTAGGCACAGCCGAACTCGCGATTTCACTAGCAATTTGTTCGTCGTGTTTGACACTGTATAACTTTCAGCCGGCCTCTCGTAATATTTTGAAATGTTAGTACAACATGTAGTGGTTCTTTAGCTTTAATTCCCTGTTTTGTTTAATTTTTTGTGTCATTAGATCTTGTTTTATGCGTCATTTTAGGCATAGCCAAACTCGCGATTTCACTAGCAATTTGTTCGTCGTGTTTGACACTGTATAACTTTCAGCCGGCCTCTCGTAATATTTTGAAATGTTAGTACAACATGTAGTGGTCCTTTAGCTTTAACTCCCTGGTTTGTTTAATTTTTTGTGTCATTAGATCTTGTTTTATGCGTCATTTTAGGCACAGCCGAACTCGCGATTTCACTAGCAATTTGTTCGTCGTGTTTGACACTGTATAACTTTCAGCCGGCCTCTCGTAATATTTTGAAATGTTAGTACAACATGTAGTGGTCCTTTAGCTTTAACTCCCTGGTTTGTTTAATTTTTTGTGTCATTAGATCTTGTTTTATGCGTCATTTTAGGCACAGCCGAACTCGCGATTTCACTAGCAATTTGTTCGTCGTGTTTGACACTGTATAACTTTCAGCCGGCCTCTCGTAATATTTTGAAATGTTAGTACAACATGTAGTGGTTCTTTAGCTTTAATTCCCTGTTTTGTTTAATTTTTTGTGTCATTAGATCTTGTTTTATGCGTCATTTTAGGCATAGCCAAACTCGCGATTTCACTAGCAATTTGTTCGTCGTGTTTGACACTGTATAACTTTCAGCCGGCCTCTCGTAATATTTTGAAATGTTAGTACAACATGTAGTGGTCCTTTAGCTTTAACTCCCTGTTTTGTTTAATTTTTTGTGTCATTAGATCTTGTTTTATGCGTCATTTTAGGCACAGCCAAACTCGCGATTTCACTAGCAATTTGTTCGTCGTGTTTGACACTGTATAACTTTCAGCCGGCCTCTCGTAATATTTTGAAATGTTAGTACAACATGTAGTGGTCCTTTAGCTTTAACTCCCTGGTTTGTTTAATTTTTTGTGTCATTAGATCTTGTTTTATGCGTCATTTTAGGCACAGCCAAACTCGCGATTTCACTAGCAATTTGTTCGTCGTGTTTGACACTGTATAACTTTCAGCCGGCCTCTCGTAATATTTTGAAATGTTAGTACAACATGTAGTGGTCCTTTAGCTTTAACTCCCTGGTTTGTTTAATTTTTTGTGTCATTAGATCTTGTTTTATGCGTCATTTTAGGCACAGCCGAACTCGCGATTTCACTAGCAATTTGTTCGTCGCAGGAAAAAATTAGCGCAAATAGCTATTCCAATTTAGTTCATACAAAAATCAATCTTGATTTGCACATAGTAAAAGCCGAATCCATTAAATAAAAAATAATTAGGAGTGCGTTTGTTACAAGAATATAAATTAAAATAATTTTAAGATTTGTTTTCTTCATAATGAGTTATTCGTATTATTTATTCTTCCAAATATTATACCTGCACATCTGGGTAGAAGTTTTTAAATGTACCTGCAAGCATTAAATTAAATAAAAGAGGTAAAACCGTAAACAAATGAACAAGGCGGCTTTGGAAGTATAATTTATGGTTCTTTTGGAAACGGATTACAAGACATCATTACAATAGGTAGAGTCAAGAAGCTAAATCGGAAGAACGTGAACATTCTATACCCGCTTCTGAAACCGCTACGCTGATGATGATTATTATTGTGCACCTCATTTTGCGTCAACACATTCGAGCACTCCCGCTGGACGGTATGTGGTAGAGTTACCTTTTCATCCCAATTTAACTGGCGTTAGGCCCGTCGTCCATTTATACGACATGTCGTATCATTTTTAAACCTGTGTTTATTAATTGAGATTCGTACACTTGACAGACAAATTATTTCTTGTTTTCTTGGTTAAAAAATGATACGACATGTCGTATAAATGGACGACCGGCCTTAGTAGTAATAATTAATTTGCGTCCCTTAAAAGTTATTTAAACTTCGAATCTCGCTTAAAAAACAACCCAACAGTTCAAAAATTTTTTTTGGATTTTATGAGCGAATATGTTGAGCTTGATCAGATGGATATCGCATTCAATCGGCGACGGCTTCAGTCTAAATGACAAACTTCTTCCGGGTCCTAAGCTACAATCCGACATCACGAAGATTTTGTTAACCTTTAGATTTAATCGTATCGCGTTTTGTGCTGACATTTGCAAAATATACAGGCAAATTTTGGTTACCAAAGATCATCAACTCCATCAACACATATCTTGGCGACCTCAACCTAATGTTGACGTTAAAGAGTTTCAACTTAAAACGATTACCTACGGTCTAACTTCTTCGGCATTTTTAGCACAAAGAGTCTTCCGTGAGTTGGTAACTGACGAAGGTAGATCGTATCCGCTAGCTTCCGAAACCTTATCAAATCACCTCTATGTGGACGATGGTCTTACTGGGGCATTGAACATAAACGAAGCGCTTTTGTTAAAGGACGAATTAGATAAGTTGATGTCCGTAGGGTGTTTTGAGTTGCGTAAATGGAGTAGTAATGACTCCCGCTTATTAGCCGAATTACCACCAACCTATTTAGAAAAGCCTATAGAATTTTCGTCTGGCGATGCTGAAATTAAAATTTTAGGATTAATTTGAGTCCCTTCCTCTGATGAAGATAAATTCAGCCGCTTTGAGAGAATTGGCGCTAATCCGGTAATATTTAAAACACCGGTTTCGGACCGCTGACATTATTAAATTAGAATTTTTTAGTTGCATTGTAATCAGCTTGCCGAGAGTTACCTACGTTTTAGGATTTGCGAAGATAAATGAAGCCGTTTAGACAGAATTGGCGCTAATCCGGTATAATTTGAAACGCCGGTTTGGCACCGCTGACATCATTAAATTAAAATTTTCTTGTTGCAGTGTGATCGGCTTGTTGAGTGCTACCTACGTTCCAAAATTTGAGAAGATAAATAAAGCCGTTTAGACAGAATTGGCGCTAATCCGGTATAATTTGAAACGCCGGTTTGGGACCGCTGACATTGTCAAATTAAAATTTTCTTGTTGCAGCGTGATCGGCTCGTTGAGTGCTACCTACGTTTCAAAATTTGAGAATATAAATAAAGCCGTTTGGACAGAATTTGCGCTAATCCGGTATAATTTAAAACGCCGGTTTGGGACCGCTGACTACATTAAATGAAAATTTGTTTGTTGCAGCATAATCAGCTCGTCGAGTGCTACCTACATTCTAAGATTTGAGAAGATAAATGAAGCCGCTTGGACAGTATTTGCGCTAATCTGGTATAATTTGAAACGCCGGTTTGGGACCCCTGACATCAATAATTTAGAATTTTTTTGTTACAGCGTAATCAGCTCGTCCAGTACTACCTACGTTCTAAGGTTTGAGAAGATAAATGAAGCCGTTTGGACAGAATTTGCGCTAATCCGGTAATATTTGAAACATCGGTTTGGGACCGCTGACATCATTAAATTAAAATTTGTTTGTTGCAGCGTAATCAGCTCGTCGAGTGCTACCTACGTTTCAAGATTTGAGAAGATAAATGAAGCCGTTTAGACAGTATTTGCGCTAATCCGGTATAATTTGAAACGCCGGTTTGGGACCGCTGACATCATTAAATAAAAATTTTCTTGTTGCAGTGTGATCGGCTCGTTGAGTGCTACCTACGTTCCAAGATTTGAGAAAATAAATGAAGCCGCTTGGGCAGAATTTGCGCTAATCCGGTATAATTTGAAACGCCGGTTTTGGACCGCTGGCATCAATAAGTTAGAATTTTTGTGTTACAGCGTAATCATCTCGTCGAGTGCTACCTACATTCCAAGATTTGAGAAGATAAATGTAGCCGTCTGGACGGAATTGGCGCTAATCCGGTAATATTTTGCGTTGTGGTCGGCACGCGCACATGTGTATTTATATTTTGTTTTTTTGTATTATTGCAGCTTGTAATTAGGCTTTAGCCTGTTAGCCGCAAGTTAATAATAAATAAATATTTAAAACACCGATTTGGGACCGCTGACACCATTAAATTAGAATTTTTTAGTTGCAGCGTGATTAGCTCGTCGAGTGCTACCTATGTTTCAAGAGTTGAGAAGATAAATGAAACTGTTTGAACAGAATTTGCAATAATCCGGTATAATTTAAAACACCAGTTTGGGACCGCTGACATCATTAAATTAAAATTTGTTTGTTGCAGCGTAATCAGCTCGTCGAGTGCTACCTACGTTTCAAGATTCGAGAAGATAAATGAAGCCGCTTAGACAGTATTTGCGCTAAACCGGTATAATTTGAAACGCAGATTTGGGACCGCTGACATCGTCAAATTAAAATTTTCTTGTTGCAGCGTGATCGGCTCGTTGAGTGCTACCTACGTTCCAAGATTTGAGGAGATAAATGAAGCCGCTTGGACAGAATTGGCGCTAATCCGGTAATATTTAAAACACCGGTTTGGAAACACGGGGTTTGGGAGTGGAGAACGAGATTTCGAAATTGTGGTTTTGGAATTGTAATTGGAAATTGTGTTAATTCGAATTAACTTTCTGGTATGGTGACAAATGATAACGAAGCAATAAACGATTTAGAGATTTGGATGCGAAACTTCGTTTAGTAATTAAAGAAGAAAGCTGCCAATGTAAGGAAACAAATTTATAAATCCATTTTTAAGATTTAATTCCAACACCGGCTCTTTAGGAATCCATACTTTCCTACTTTTTTATTAACCTATTTCTGTGTAGTCTTAATAGACCGCTTATAATCTAAAAATATCGTGAACGTATGTTCACTTCACATTCGCTAAGACAAAGTTTAATGCCGTTTCACGGGAGTTCTTTTTCTTAAATTTAGATTGATATAAATTGTAAATAAACAGAAAAGTAGTTTTTACGCCTCTAGTATAGGCAACTTAACGTACACGAACAAAAACTTTTAGATGAAATACTCGTATATAACTGTCCTTTGGCTTGGCTTTGTTCACCCTTTCTTTTTGTTGACATTTATTATACGAATTTTAAGGTTATGGCATGCCTTATGATTTAAATATCGAAATTTCGAAGTTGTTGATTTGGATTTGGCATCTTATGTCGTCATTGGGTGAATTTCAATTAGTCTTCTGGAATGATGACAAATGATTACAATTTTAGAGATTTGGATGATCTTAATATAGCTCCAGCTTCAGATTGAAGTAAGTACACTTGGATTCTTAAGAGTATTTAACCCACTATGTAGCGGTATAGTTTTAAAAAATTGCATATTTTAGCCATAGTTTCAATTGTTTTGGATTAATGGGAAATGTAAAAATTATGCATTTCTCCCTCGTATTATTTTGATAGTCCATAATTGTTTAGAAATCGAATAAAACCGTAGATAAAACTGAGGAACACTTGGAACAAAAACCAAAGTGTTTTAATTCAGTTTTATTCCATTTTTTAGATCGTTACGACAACCCAACAACCTAAGAGTATGTGGGTAATCCATCAAAAATAAAGGCGAACTTGCGACTATTAAAGTATTTTACTAACTTTGTCACGAAAGGAACCATTAGATGATTTAAGGTTGGCGTTTACAGGACAGAAGATAACTATCGCTTACTACTTCGCACTCATGTTGCATTATAGACGGTACAAGCCGATCTGTTTGGTTGGAGATTTCCCAAACTAAAAAGAATTTTCTGATTTTTATAGTTTTGTTTGAAAGACAAAGATTACAGTAGAGTTCGGCTATAACGGACCCGTTTGTAACAAACTCGCGGCTATAACGTACTAATTTCGAGCAACGAAAATTTCTACATATTTATATCCTGTATTTTATTTCGCCGATTATATCGAACCTCGGATATAACGAACGCTTTTTGGTACATTTTACTGGTTCGTTATAAGAGGACTTAACTGTATTTCTGGTACCTAAAATAATTTTTATAATCATCTAAGGTGCGTCGGGGTAAGATCGCACCAAAAATAGTAAATATGAATATTGGCGCTCAATTGTAAAAAGAAAAAAAGTATTAACACTATGATATGCTATGCTATACCTTCAAAGTGTTGTTTATCAAGATATAAGGTCAAATCTGTCCTAATCACAATTGTTTCCCGAAAAGAAATAGATTAAAAAAATGGAGTCAGTGTCCGAACTTACACCTGGTGTTGGGGTAAGGCCGAATGAGATTTCAAATTAGTATAGAACTTTCATTCGACGTCATACGGGGTAAGCACGAATTCTGTTCTTTCCTTATGATAAAAATCAAACTTCACCAAGTACTGCTCCACAAAAAAATGTATTTATACACGTATAAAGTAGTTTAACAGAAAATAAAATGGCAAAACGTTAAACATAAATATTAAGTACATTTTTAACTTCAAATAAATACTACTGAGGACACAAAACTTACAAATTAATTCTTGACTAACAAAACTACATTTTGAACTTTAAAATAACTAACTTAACACGTTCGTTGCCACAGACTCCGATCGGCGCCAGCCAACATTGTTACTGTATGCCAGCGACTCCGATTCGCCTTGCTATATTCTTTAAAAGGTTTGTATGTTTAAAGCATTGACTAGGAGAGTTTATTTTTTATAGTGGCATTGTAGACCAGTATTTCTTGAGTCATTTTGCAGCGTTGGAATTTTATTTTTCTTAGGTGGGTGTTATCAGCTAGTTATTGAATATTTAATTAAAAATTGGCTAATTTTAATTGTTTTACGTACTGTAGTTTTGCCAAAAATATGAATATAGACGATGAAGCCGGAAGCCGAAGCGATATTTATCTTTTGTCCCGTAAACGCCAACCTTTAATAGAAGTTAATTATCATCCAGAGCCGTTACGTACCATAGTGTGATTACAAATGTGTCGTATTTACTATACATGCATATAGATTGGTTGATTTAGGACGAGTTGTACGAGTAGCTGTTGCCCATTGAACACTACTTACGTTCCAAATTAGGACTTCATAAGTCTAGGCGTTTACAAGTCATTGGCATGCATCGATTTAACATTTTAATTTTTACAAGTGGGAGAGCTGATTTAGAGGTTTTGCTTTTAGACGCCAATGAATACAAGGAATTGATGGAAAGTAATCAAATGCGGCCTGGAAAACGGAAAACGGCTGTAAGAATAATAAACTTCTTATTAAAACTCAATTTAGTTTGTATTTTGGGAGACGTAACGCTCAATTTAATATTCGATCAAACCTTAAGTTGCGTCGACCGTAAATACAGTATTGTACGATGGGTTGCATATGTAAGTCATTTTTTTTCTAAGGCTTGCTACGCACGGACGTTTGATTTTAACACAATTTTTAATCGTCTATAATAGATCTCAATACAACAAATGAGTGTTAGCGCACAGGCAATAAAAAAATTGATGATCACCTGTGCGCTACCACTCATTTGATCTGTTGAAATCTATTAAAAATTAAAAATTGCGTTAAAATAAATAGTCGGTGTGTTACTAGCCTTATTTTACCTTTGTGAAAGAAAAGCATGTTTGCCATTTGCAAACGAGAGAAATGTGAAAGGTCAAAGCATGTAAGAAAAACCGAAAAACGATTCTAACCTTAGATGTTAAAAAGTCCAACCAACTTGCAGCTCTCCTACAAATCGCATAATGGATACTTAGAAATAACTACCGAGTTGACAAAGTGACAAAAGTTATAGCCCTATTTATCTGTTCATTGATTTGGTATTATAATCTATTATAAATTATAACGGAAGCAAATTGTTCGATGATTCTGAAGTTCTCGTAATCTCTGCAGTGAAGAATGTTTTTCAGGTTTCAGGTATTAAAAAAGGTAAGAAGAAATATTTAAAAAAGAAGTATTTTCATTTCTATTTTTAGATTTAGATATCGTTTGGCAACAGCGAACAGTCTCTTATGTCCTAAATGTAGGAGCATTTACTTGAAATTTTTCTAATTGTTAAAGAGCATTTGAAAAGCTGGTCTGGAACCTAACAATGTGACTAATGCGCCCCAAAACAAGATTTCGGTTTGAAGATTGTTAGTATAGTTTAAAGTTTTCTAAGGTTTGTCGGATGCCTTAAAATCGATAGATGGGCAATCATAGACATTTTAAGTAACTTGTCTTTTTCTAACCAGTTCAAATTGTAACTTTCTAACATTCGCCAACTCACCTAGGTACATAATACAACCGCTGACAGAGTACAAATTATTGTAACGTACCTGAGTTAGAAAAATGTATGTTTGTCATCTCATCTATCCGTTTTATGTCGTCTGGCAAACCATAGAAAACTTCAACTATAGAAGGTATTTGCTATTTGCATTACGTTTGTACAGAATTATGTTTTTTTGTGTATTAAAAATGAGAACAAACGTTTCTTACTCGGTGGCTAGCTGTTTAGTGATGGATATCTTAAAAGACCTGATTATTCGGTGATTGGCATTAATGGCAGTGGTCGAAGACATGTCACCTTTTTGATTTTTCGTTAATTTCTCGAAAACTACTGGTTCGAGCTGAAACGTGATTATATACAAACTTCGAGATAATAAGATTTGCCACAAAATTGAATATATGTTTTGTGTTTGGTAATACTAAAAATATGCGTAGATATTAACTTTAATTTTGTGTAAAGTCACGTTTCAGCTCCAACACAGAGTTTCGAGATATTAACGAAAAATCTAATCTATTTCTCATTTCTGATTCATCTGGACTTTTGGGATATTCATCAGTAGACACCTAGAAATAATTATTATGTGACATTTCAGAACTGTTGGAAGTTTTTTGAAGGTTTTAGTTGACGACTATAAATACTTTGTTTGCACCTTTGATTGTTCTACAGCAGGGCGATAGATATAATGTTAATGTAATGAATCTTAATAGTAATGTTGTTACGTCTTTTAAAGCAACTATGTAATATTATAATTTACTGTTGAACTACCCCTCTTCTGTTCAGAAGAACTATATTAGTAATTAGAAAAATTATTATTGTCAAATTAATAAATAATAATTTATCGATTTCATGTTTCTAAGCCCACCCAATGGGTCCAAAAGCACGTCTACTCTAGTCTATTAATAAGTTCATAGATTTAATTAATTTTTCCTGATTAATAGTGGTTTCTTGTTTTACTATTATAAATTGAGAGTTGCGGCATTGTTTATGTATTAAACGTTATTATTATAACATTTGAGTATATATCGTTGGAAGGGGGGCGATTTCTGCAAGATGCATTTTTCTTGTACAGGGTAATTAATAATCTCACCAATATTGTGCCTGCTTATATTGTTTAATTAAGATTTAATGTTTCTCAGGTTAAAAGCAGAGGTCTTCGCCTATTTTATTTAAAAAGGCCTCTGATGAATGTTTTGAATGTGTGTTCTCTGCACAGGCTCGTGTGGACACTGAACATCGTTAGTCGAGTCTCTGATGTCTTTCATGAAGAGGTTTTAAATGTTGGTGTTTGAAGCTGGTTGAATTGCCTCTTGTACTATGTAATGATGCAGGATTTGTTGTTTAATTTTAGTGTAAATTATAGGCTTTTTTGTAAAGTATGTATGTTCACGATGTAGCTATTGGTTCCGGATCTTTGGTAGAAATTTTTATATTTATTTGTCATGTCATGACTTTCAGAGCAACAGTGTTTTCTTTCGGCGATTATTTTGTGTTTATATTTTTTTAACTGTTGGCTTATAATTGGGGCTTTTCATTCTGTTTGCGACAGTTTAATAAATACACAATTATAAATAACAATTAGTTTATTAATTAGTTAAAACTATTATGCGTTCTATATTGACCACTTTTTAAGTTGAAATAATGTAGAAGTCGAGTTTTGTTAAAATTCCAACTTTGTACGCCTACCAATACATAGGCAACACTTGTTACTCTTCCACTATTATAAATTTTGTATAGACGATAGAAATTTGTAAAGTGGGGCGATCACATGACCACTAAAAGTTTATATAAGGCCGAGTTTCGGCATTCACAATATTTTTTATCTCTACTTCAAATCAGCTTCGAACACTAATTTTTCGGGTTACTTGTGTGAAAAATAAACTTCCGATTTAGCAATTTTTTTCCATCGGAAGTTGTTCCTTCCATTATTCTGATTAATTCAAGACATATTTTATGCCAATTGTTTTATTATTAAGGCGTAATTCTTAATTTTAGTGTTGCATATAGTAATTAGTTTTCAAAAGCTCTCAAAGGTTTTCAAAGACTTAAGTAAAATCTGTAATTGTAATTAAAATTCGTACATTCATATTTTTGTTACAGGCACATCATTGTGAGTTTAAGTTTATAGTTTCTTTACTTTGGAGGAAATTGTAAATTAATAATATGTAATTACTAATTAAGGAGATGTATCGGTGCAAATGAGATTTAATTATAGGTATATATTGTGATTGGGGTGCAAATCTTTTTACTTATTGAAGTTCAATTATTAATTGTGAATCATATTTAAAGAGAAATAAAGAGCATAAAGAGAGTATTTAAGAGTTGTTTTATTTTTACAAAGTTAGTTCAAAATGATATAAACAGTAATCTTGCAATTAATAGCAAAAAACGTATCTGACGAGTGAAAAATAAACAAATTAAGATAAGAATATAAATATTACGCCTAAAATACAGGCAACCGTCTAAACACATGCCCTTATATGGCAAATCGACTGGGCGCATTTTAATTCACAGACACCTCCTTTAACTTCCTAATCTCCTACTACATAGCTCCGAATTTATAAATTTTACGGAAATTTTTAAAAACTTTTTTTCAAAAAAGTGCGAATTTTGAAACTTTGATGACGCCAATTTGTAGCCTTCATAGGGACGAACGTCCCTATTAAATATAAGCCATTTTGGGCTGGTAGTTTAGGAGATATTCAGCTTTTAAGATATTTTCACTTTTATAAGTTTTCAAATTTTGTGTTATATGTTGAATATCTTCTGAACTAGAGGACCAGCAGCCCCCAAATTTAACAAGTATATTCCCCGATAGTAGGGCTAACGATTCGCACCCTCAGAATTGCATAATTTCGATTTTTTTAAACTAGGATTTTAAAAATTTTCTTTAAATTTTGCAATTTTCGGACAAGGTAGTAGGAGAGCAGAAGGTCGATAAGGTAAACGAAATAAATTAGAGATAAATATTTATTTAAACGAATTTTAAAAGCAATTCGATATCAGCGATAACTCCTCGTTTCATAACATATTGTCAGTGCCTTTAAAATTCGTTTAAATAAATATTTCTCTTTAATTTATTTCGACTACCTTATCGCACTTCTGCTCTCCTACTACCTTGTCCAAAAATTGTAAAATTTAAAAGAAAATTTTTAAAATCCTAGTTTTAAAAAATCGAAATTATGCAATTATGAGGGTGCGAATCGTTAGCCCTACTATCGGGGAAAATACTTGTTAAATTTGGGGGCCGCTGGTCCTCTAGTTTAGAAGATATTCGACTTTTAAGATATTTTAACTTTTATAAATTTTGAAATTTTGTTTTTTATGTTGAATATCTTCTAAACTAGAGGATCAGCAGCCCCCAAATTTAACAAGTATATTCCCCGATAGTAGGGCTAACGATTCGCACCCTCAGAATTGCATAATTTCGATTTTTTTAAACTAGGATTTTAAAAATTTTCTTTAAATTTTGCAATTTTCGGACAAGGTAGTAGGAGAGCAGAAGGTCGATAAGGTAAACGAAATAAATTAGAGATAAATATTTATTTAAACGAATTTTAAAAGCAATTCGATATCAGCGATAACTCCTCGTTTCATAACATATTGTCAGTGCCTTTAAAATTCGTTTAAATAAATATTTCTCTTTAATTTATTTCGACTACCTTATCGCACTTCTGCTCTCCTACTACCTTGTCCAAAAATTGTAAAATTTAAAGAAAATTATTAAAATCCTAGTTTTAAAAAATCGAAATTATGAAATTATGAGGGTGCGAATCGTTAGCCCTACTATCGGGGAAAATACTTGTTAAATTTGGGGGCCGCTGGTCCTCTAGTTTAGAAGATATTCGACTTTTAAGATATTTTAACTTTTATAAATTTTGAAATTTTGTTTTTTATGTTGAATATCTTCTAAACTAGAGGACCAGCAGCCCCCAAATTTAACAAGTATATTCCCCGATAGTAGGGCTAACGATTCGCACCCTCAAAATTGCATAATTTCGATTTTTTTAAACTAGGATTTTAAAAATTTTCTTTAAATTTTGCAATTTTCGGACAAGGTAGTAGGAGAGCAGAAGGTCGATAAGGTAAACGAAATAAATTAGAGATAAATATTTATTTAAACGAATTTTAAAAGCAATTCGATATCAGCGATAACTCCTCGTTTCATAACATATTGTCAGTGCCTTTAAAATTCGTTTAAATAAATATTTCTCTTTAATTTATTTCGACTACCTTATCGCACTTCTGCTCTCCTACTACCTTGTCCAAAAATTGTAAAATTTAAAGAAAATTATTAAAATCCTAGTTTTAAAAAATCGAAATTATGAAATTATGAGGGTGCGAATCGTTAGCCCTACTATCGGGGAAAATACTTGTAAAATTTGGGGGCCGCTGGTCCTCTAGTTTAGAAGATATTCGACTTTTAAGATATTTTAACTTTTATAAATTTTGAAATTTTGTTTTTTATGTTGAATATCTTCTAAACTAGAGGACCAGCAGCCCCCAAATTTAACAAGTATATTCCCCGATAGTAGGGCTAACGATTCGCACCCTCAAAATTGCATAATTTCGATTTTTTTAAACTAGGATTTTAAAAATTTTCTTTAAATTTTGCAATTTTCGGACAAGGTAGTAGGAGAGCAGAAGGTCGATAAGGTAAACGAAATAAATTAGAGATAAATATTTATTTAAACGAATTTTAAAAGCAATTCGATATCAGCGATAACTCCTCGTTTCATAACATATTGTCAGTGCCTTTAAAATTCGTTTAAATAAATATTTCTCTTTAATTTATTTCGACTACCTTATCGCACTTCTGCTCTCCTACTACCTTGTCCAAAAATTGTAAAATTTAAAGAAAATTATTAAAATCCTAGTTTTAAAAAATCGAAATTATGAAATTATGAGGGTGCGAATCGTTAGCCCTACTATCGGGGAAAATACTTGTTAAATTTGGGGGCCGCTGGTCCTCTAGTTTAGAAGATATTCGACTTTTAAGATATTTTAACTTTTATAAATTTTGAAATTTTGTTTTTTATGTTGAATATCTTCTAAACTAGAGGACCAGCAGCCCCCAAATTTAACAAGTATATTCCCCGATAGTAGGGCTAACGATTCGCACCCTCAGAATTGCATAATTTCGATTTTTTTAAACTAGGATTTTAAAAATTTTCTTTAAATTTTGCAATTTTCGGACAAGGTAGTAGGAGAGCAGAAGGTCGATAAGGTAAACGAAATAAATTAGAGATAAATATTTATTTAAACGAATTTTAAAAGCAATTCGATATCAGCGATAACTCCTCGTTTCATAACATATTGTCAGTGCCTTTAAAATTCGTTTAAATAAATATTTCTCTTTAATTTATTTCGACTACCTTATCGCACTTCTGCTCTCCTACTACCTTGTCCAAAAATTGTAAAATTTAAAGAAAATTATTAAAATCCTAGTTTTAAAAAATCGAAATTATGAAATTATGAGGGTGCGAATCGTTAGCCCTACTATCGGGGAAAATACTTGTTAAATTTGGGGGCCGCTGGTCCTCTAGTTTAGAAGATATTCGACTTTTAAGATATTTTAACTTTTATAAATTTTGAAATTTTGTTTTTTATGTTGAATATCTTCTAAACTAGAGGACCAGCAGCCCCCAAATTTAACAAGTATATTCCCCGATAGTAGGGCTAACGATTCGCACCCTCAAAATTGCATAATTTCGATTTTTTTAAACTAGGATTTTAAAAATTTTCTTTAAATTTTGCAATTTTCGGACAAGGTAGTAGGAGAGCAGAAGGTCGATAAGGTAAACGAAATAAATTAGAGATAAATATTTATTTAAACGAATTTTAAAAGCAATTCGATATCAGCGATAACTCCTCGTTTCATAACATATTGTCAGTGCCTTTAAAATTCGTTTAAATAAATATTTCTCTTTAATTTATTTCGACTACCTTATCGCACTTCTGCTCTCCTACTACCTTGTCCAAAAATTGTAAAATTTAAAGAAAATTATTAAAATCCTAGTTTTAAAAAATCGAAATTATGAAATTATGAGGGTGCGAATCGTTAGCCCTACTATCGGGGAAAATACTTGTTAAATTTGGGGGCCGCTGGTCCTCTAGTTTAGAAGATATTCGACTTTTAAGATATTTTAACTTTTATAAATTTTGAAATTTTGTTTTTTATGTTGAATATCTTCTAAACTAGAGGACCAGCAGCCCCCAAATTTAACAAGTATATTCCCCGATAGTAGGGCTAACGATTCGCACCCTCAAAATTGCATAATTTCGATTTTTTTAAACTAGGATTTTAAAAATTTTCTTTAAATTTTGCAATTTTCGGACAAGGTAGTAGGAGAGCAGAAGGTCGATAAGGTAAACGAAATAAATTAGAGATAAATATTTATTTAAACGAATTTTAAAAGCAATTCGATATCAGCGATAACTCCTCGTTTCATAACATATTGTCAGTGCCTTTAAAATTCGTTTAAATAAATATTTCTCTTTAATTTATTTCGACTACCTTATCGCACTTCTGCTCTCCTACTACCTTGTCCAAAAATTGTAAAATTTAAAGAAAATTATTAAAATCCTAGTTTTAAAAAATCGAAATTATGAAATTATGAGGGTGCGAATCGTTAGCCCTACTATCGGGGAAAATACTTGTTAAATTTGGGGGCCGCTGGTCCTCTAGTTTAGAAGATATTCGACTTTTAAGATATTTTAACTTTTATAAATTTTGAAATTTTGTTTTTTATGTTGAATATCTTCTAAACTAGAGGACCAGCAGCCCCCAAATTTAACAAGTATATTCCCCGATAGTAGGGCTAACGATTCGCACCCTCAAAATTGCATAATTTCGATTTTTTTAAACTAGGATTTTAAAAATTTTCTTTAAATTTTGCAATTTTCGGACAAGGTAGTAGGAGAGCAGAAGGTCGATAAGGTAAACGAAATAAATTAGAGATAAATATTTATTTAAACGAATTTTAAAAGCAATTCGATATCAGCGATAACTCCTCGTTTCATAACATATTGTCAGTGCCTTTAAAATTCGTTTAAATAAATATTTCTCTTTAATTTATTTCGACTACCTTATCGCACTTCTGCTCTCCTACTACCTTGTCCAAAAATTGTAAAATTTAAAGAAAATTATTAAAATCCTAGTTTTAAAAAATCGAAATTATGAAATTATGAGGGTGCGAATCGTTAGCCCTACTATCGGGGAAAATACTTGTTAAATTTGGGGGCCGCTGGTCCTCTAGTTTAGAAGATATTCGACTTTTAAGATATTTTAACTTTTATAAATTTTGAAATTTTGTTTTTTATGTTGAATATCTTCTAAACTAGAGGACCAGCAGCCCCCAAATTTAACAAGTATATTCCCCGATAGTAGGGCTAACGATTCGCACCCTCAAAATTGCATAATTTCGATTTTTTTAAACTAGGATTTTAAAAATTTTCTTTAAATTTTGCAATTTTCGGACAAGGTAGTAGGAGAGCAGAAGGTCGATAAGGTAAACGAAATAAATTAGAGATAAATATTTATTTAAACGAATTTTAAAAGCAATTCGATATCAGCGATAACTCCTCGTTTCATAACATATTGTCAGTGCCTTTAAAATTCGTTTAAATAAATATTTCTCTTTAATTTATTTCGACTACCTTATCGCACTTCTGCTCTCCTACTACCTTGTCCAAAAATTGTAAAATTTAAAGAAAATTATTAAAATCCTAGTTTTAAAAAATCGAAATTATGAAATTATGAGGGTGCGAATCGTTAGCCCTACTATCGGGGAAAATACTTGTTAAATTTGGGGGCCGCTGGTCCTCTAGTTTAGAAGATATTCGACTTTTAAGATATTTTAACTTTTATAAATTTTGAAATTTTGTTTTTTATGTTGAATATCTTCTAAACTAGAGGACCAGCAGCCCCCAAATTTAACAAGTATATTCCCCGATAGTAGGGCTAACGATTCGCACCCTCAGAATTGCATAATTTCGATTTTTTTAAACTAGGATTTTAAAAATTTTCTTTAAATTTTGCAATTTTCGGACAAGGTAGTAGGAGAGCAGAAGGTCGATAAGGTAAACGAAATAAATTAGAGATAAATATTTATTTAAACGAATTTTAAAAGCAATTCGATATCAGCGATAACTCCTCGTTTCATAACATATTGTCAGTGCCTTTAAAATTCGTTTAAATAAATATTTCTCTTTAATTTATTTCGACTACCTTATCGCACTTCTGCTCTCCTACTACCTTGTCCAAAAATTGTAAAATTTAAAGAAAATTTTTAAAATCCTAGTTTTAAAAAATCGAAATTATGAAATTATGAGGGTGCGAATCGTTAGCCCTACTATCGGGGAAAATACTTGTTAAATTTGGGGGCCGCTGGTCCTCTAGTTTAGAAGATATTCGACTTTTAAGATATTTTAACTTTTATAAATTTTCAAATTTTGTGTTTTATGTTGAATATCTTCTGAACTAGAAGACCAGCAGCCCCCAAATTTAACAAGTATATTCCCCAATAGTAGAGCTAAAGATTTGCACCCTCAGAATTGCATAGTTTCGATTTTTTTAAAACTAGGTTTTTAAAATGTTTCTTTAAATTTTACAATTTTCGGACAAGGTAGTAGGAGAGCGAGAGCGAGAGTAGAGAGTAGGAGTGCGATAAGGTAATCGAAATAAATTAAAGAGAAATATTTATTCAAACGAATTTTAAAGGCACTGACAATATGTTATGAAACGAGGCGTTATATCGCTTATATGATTTGAAAATTTTTTTGATCAAAAAGTATCTTCGTAATTAAAAATTTATTTCCAAGTCTCTATCACCCTTTTGCTTTCCAATTATCTAGTCCGAAAACGAGGACTTTGCTTGTAAATAGGGTAGCTTATAATAAAAGAAATTATTGCTTTCTATTGTTTATTTTTTTCAACCTAATTTACATACATACAATAATAATTATAAGACAAAAATAAATTCTCCTCAGAAGAGAGAAATAACAGCGTCTTAAGAAGCGCCAAGCACCTTCCAAACAAGAATGCCGAGTTAATTAATATTGTGGTACGAATAAATAATTGATTTTTAAAAACTTAATTTCCCACATTAATATTCGACCAAATGATCCAAAAGTCGCTAAAGATATTCAGAACAATGCCTCTAACAACTTCCAAGAAAAAAAAATTTAAAAAGTTGAAGTTGATTTTTCACACGAGCAAAGCTAAAATTTTCTCTTTGAAGCTGATTTGAAGTGGAGATTACAAAATTTCCGAATGGCAAAACTTGGCCTTATATAAACTTTTGGTAGTCATGTGACCACCCCTCTTTTAAACTAGGATAAAATTTACAGTGTAGTGGGAGAGTAAAGAGTGTTGCCTATGTATTGGTAGGCGTAAAAAGTTGGAGTTGTAACAAATTTCGACTTTTACATATTTCAACTTAGAAAGTGGTCAATATAGAAGGAAAAATACATAATACTTTTAACTAATTAATAAACTCATGACATAATTCTAAATTTTAATACATAAACAATGGTGCAACTGTCGATTTACAATAGTAAAAGAAAAAAACACCCATTAGGTGCGCATAAAATCGATAAATTATTATTTACTAATTTAAATTCATTTCTTCATTAGCAAAATGTTTCACCAATAGAAAGAAGAAATATTGAAACCAAAACTGTTACAATTGTAATTGACAATATTCATATTTCTAAATACTAATCTACTTGTTCAGAAGAGGAGTAGTTGAATAGTAAATTATAATATTCAATAGTTGCTTTAAGACTTAACAATTATTAATATTGCACAAATGTGCAGGTGAAAGTATTTATAGTTTATAGTCCAGTCAACAAAAATATTTAATAGTTTTGCAACTTCACATTATTCTATGTAGGTGTCTACTCATAAATTTAATATCCTAAAAGTCCTGATGAATCAGAAATGAACTCTAGCGGCAGTGGCCAAATACATGTCACTGTTTTAGGTTTTTCGTTTATATCTCAAAATTCTGGGTTGGAGCTAAATCACGACTACAAACGTACAAAATTAAAGCTCATAAAATTTGCTACAAAATTGAATATGTACATATTTTTTATATTCCTCACGTATATATAATAGAGCAAGAGCCCCTGGCAGCCAGAACTTCAGAATTTTATAAAAGCTGAAAGTTTTTCTATGGATGTCTCAAATACAGGTAAGAATGATCCCCACGCGGGTGGAGCGGTGGTCGCTCAAGGTCAAAAACCCGGAATATTAATTGGGACACCAAACTGTACAAGTGTACCAAATTACAATACTCCTGGACCATTTGTAGCGAAAGTCTATTTTTATGTATTAATTGCCTGGACTAGTAAGTATAATTACAAATTATAATAGTTTAAGGGTGTCTGGCAGGGGGTTGTAACCATACTAAGTGTCTGGCAATGAGAAACGCGAGTTTTAATATTGTTACGAATGAAATATAAAAAAATTGAGTTTTATACATTGATAAATTTGAGATGGAATTTTATACACCTTTGCTACCTGTTACCTGCCAAAGCCACCACTACTCAGGTTTCATGGGTGGGGATCATTCTTACGTGTATTGGGGACATCCATAGAAAAACTTTCAGCTTTTATAAAATTCCGAAAGTCTGGCTGCGGCGGGCTCTTGGACTATAAAGTTATAAGGTGTTACTATCCCTGTTGAACAAAAATATTCAAGTCGTCTTCTCTTTTCTAAAAAAGAATTAACCATTTCTTTTGTTTAAAAACTGGCCAAAGTATTACAAGCAAAGTCCTCATTATCTGTTCAATTTTACATCTTGCATATTGGCATTCGGCAATTCTTCTCATTTATTTAAACTGGGAAACCAACCTTTTTGTAGTTATTAAATAACCAAACTGAAAGAACTTTAATTTACAAAATTATAATTTTGTGCAACACTTAAAAAATTGAAATATACGTTACCAATACTTTGCCAAGATTGTAACGAGGTTACAGAACCTGTTAATAGAATTGAATCGCTATAGAGGTATTCCGTTTTGATCGATAAAAAAACAGACAAATTCCACTTAATTGCATTTCCACGATCCGCTTTAAGCCCACTTTTCAAACACTTTCATAAAGGATGAGCATTAAGACCGTAAAGTTAGTTTCTTCAAACTTGACATTTTTCCTTTAGACAAAAGTACAAATTTTATCTGCGTCTCCAGGTTCTTGAATAACGAATTGATTACACGGACAAGTTAATATTCGTAAACCAACCTTAAAGAGTCTTCTGTCGAGCTCCACATCTTTATTCCGCATATTTTTTCTTCATTTCGAAGCGACGTTTACAATGAGAGAAACATGCCTTTTGTACTTTTTGAGCGACACGGTTTAACCATTTAGAATATCGGCACTAAATTAATTTGGCTTTTTCACTATTTTTGGGGCTTTCTTTAGTCATATTATTCGATTTTTAGGTTAAACTTTGTTATTATTTCTGCAAACCTTAAACATTTGTAAGCACCACCTACTATAAACTAAAGCAACTAACTGTTAAAAACTGTAGTTTAAACGTTTACAGCACCATCTCGGAATCATTCACTGTACTAATTGCAAGTCACAAAAATCTGAATTTTAAGAGTAGTTGCTACGGTTTGTCGTAGATGGTGCTGCAAACGTATTTAAAAATTATGAGAAAATGTGTAATTATTTTTTGTAAGGAAAACAATATAATAATAACACTGATAGTTAATTTGCATGGCTGCATCATTTTCCAAATTGGCAAAATCGATTAGCGCTTCACAAACTTAGAGGCGAGTACCTTTAGAAATAATTAACCGGCAATAACTACAAGAAAATTAAAAAAATTAATATCTCCGTTATTAATAGGACATACACATATTTTACATCTTGAAAATTAGTGTTAAAGAGACGCAGTGGTAAATGTCCAATATTTATACCAAATTTCAAGGGGATAGTCCTATTAATAAGAGAGATATTAATTTTTTTAATTTTCTTGTAGTTATTGCCGGTTAGTTATTGCTAAAGGTACTCGCCTCAAACTTAGATTTTGGATTCGACTTCTTTAACTTTCAATCGTAAAATTTTGGTTATCCAAAGTGGCTTGTACCCCATCTCTCAATTTGGTGATGTCGTCAAGCCTGCATTGCAACTTTGCAACTTCTATTTCCGTTTCTCAAATTTGACCAGCCGTTTGGCTTTGATTTTCCAAAGCTCTCTCCAATGCAGCATTTTTTGTCAATATAATTTCGCTCAACTTTTCTGCCTTCATCCAGCTTTCGATCAAACTACCTTCCAACTTATGAACTTATTCAAGATGTTTTCGTATTTCTGCCTCATCTAAAAGACGTAAATTAGTACAAATGTGTAACAATAAGTTTGTACTTAACTTTAAAGACTTATCTTTTCGAAAAGTATCGGTGAGTTTGCCCTTAGAATAATTTAAGTTGCTTTTCTAATCGATCCACGTTTTTGAGGGCAGTTTGCCATAGTTCAACTACTGTGTATTTTTCCTAAAAAGTTTATTTACTGCTAGTCTAGTCAATAGCGCCCGAAAGTGGGCTTCACCTTAAAAAAAATTCAACAGATTTGCAACTTCACATACAAACAATCACATGGGAGCTTTAGCGGCAGTTGACGAAGGCATGTCACGTTTTTTCGTTTTTCGTTAATATCTTGAAAACTATAAGCTGGAGCTAAAAAGTGACTTTATACAAAACTAAAGCTGGCGAAATTTGCTACAAAATTGAATACAGGTATATTTTTTGTATGTCTAAAGTTTACAGAGTTCAATGGCGTTGAAAATTGTTTTTTTCCCAAAACCACGTTAGTGCGGTATAGTAAGACATATTTTCAACGCCCTATAACTAAGTACACTTTAGGCGTACAAAAAATATGCATATATTCAATTTTGTAGCCAATTTTATCAGCTTTAATTTTGTATAAAGTCACTTTTTAGCTCCAGCCCATAGTTGGCGAGATATTCACAAAAAAGCGAAGAAAGTGACGTTTTCGACCTTTGGCCGCTCACCTCTGATTCATCAAGACTTTTAGGGTACTCATCACTAGACACCTACAAATAAGCAAAGTTCCAAAACTGTTGGGTTTTTTCGAAGGTCAAATTCCTTGTTGACTGGACCACAAATAAAAAAATCGTGAAAGCATTAGTGCAAAATCTGAAAGCTTCAAGCATTGTGTTCCAGCACACACTCAAAAACCACCTCTAAAAGTACCTTCTACGCACCTTGACGATCACATTAAGTTGTCTTTTTAAGTTGTCCACCAAGTCGCTTTCTAAGTTTTTATTTTGGGCCTCCCTATTTGCAACATTAATCTCCATCAACTCTCCCACAGTTTGTCTCAAAATTTTATTTTCTCTTATCAAAACGGTAATTTCCGTCCGTAAAACTTCCTGTTCATTCTACAAAGACACCGTGCTAGAAACGGGCAAAATTTTGAAAATAACAATTATAGCATAGAATTGAACTTGTGAAGTCAGAGTCTCGGAAAGAACTTCGAATTCGTTAATATCAAAAAGGAAATCACTAAAACACAAATTACTATTAAAAACAAATAATGTCAAGACTATAAACACTCAACTTACCCCGCACAGGACGATTGTAACTCGTTCTCCATTTAAAATTATCCAAACATTCAAATTTAAACTTTTGACTTTGTTTTTGACAGTTTGGTGAAAGCCTGAAAATCGAAAGAACTAAATTTTCCTCTCGTAACACAAGATGACATTTGTTATATGTTCTTCTAAATGAGTGTTTTCGTTGAAATATCCAGTGCAGCAGTCACGTCCCGCCGCGACATCTGGCAGCCGACCACCTGCTCCGTGTGTTTAAATGAAACCCATTTCATTAACGCGTCTCCTCTCGTGGTAGCAGCTGACCGTCGACGACTACACTACGTCTCGACTGCTCACAGAGGTGTGGAACCTTGCACATCCATCTAATTTCCTTATGATCATGTTCGAGACTTAACACAAATTGAAATTGGTCTTTATTTACCATAACAACAAGCCTCATATCCTCATCTAATTCTTTCTCTAACAAAACTAAGGTTACTAAAGATTTTCTATCCATTTTACAACACAATTTTTCAGAGCATAGCACAAGTAGACGACTGGACGTTTCAACGAAATCATACAAACAGTCGAACTTTGCATCAAAGTTACACTTTGATGCCAGTTGCAACTTTGGCTAGTACTTCTACCTATCCGTATTGCTAGAATACACAAAATTAAAATGGTTTTCTTATTCAACAAAATACCAAACTCAAAAATACCTTCTAGAGTAAGTCCAAACTTGTGTCCTGAACTACACCGTGTACTTTTTCAGCAAGCATAATATGTTCCGGATTTGTGAAGTGAATGTTACCTAAAATAGAGGCCACAGCTAGATGGTAAACGTCCGCCACCATTTGGCCATGCCTTGACTGAAAGATTTGAGTTTAAAGTTGGTGCTACCCAACCTGCGTATAGTTCTTTGGCAAATTTTGAAGTTTTCGCAAAAGATAAGAAACGTACACCGTCAAGCGAATTCAACATTGTTCGATGGTACCACGGTGCCGTTTGAATCACTGTAGTTTTAACGCCATTATTCAAATTGGGCAGTTTTGTAATAAAATGTTGTGATCGAAAATGTTTGGTGTGTTATACTGAAGTTGTGTACCTGAAATTAAATTTAAAGTAACACATGCATAGTATTTGAATGTTTCAATAACCGATTTTAACCAAATTGTTCAAATTGAGGGAAATGCATAAGAAGCTTTGCCCATAGTTGTAACCATTGCGGGGACAATAATAAAATCCGGTATCTACAGGGGTAAACGTGGCACCGAATGATCCAACCAAAGTCCCGCGTCCAAATCGCCTAAAATCAAGCCTTTGGTGTGTCCTTTTTTTAAATTGATCGACCCATCGGGCAATTCGTCGTTGTACAAAATGCGCAGATTTGTTTCATTCTAGAGAAGACAAAATATAAAATAATCTGTGTGTAACGCCTTAAAACAAGAAGTAGCAATGCAATTTTAAATTTAGAAGGATTTCTCTACTCACAATATTTACTCGATTATAAGTAAATACTACTCCAAGAGAAACCGTTCGTCTGACAAAAAAAAACGAAGATTCGTATTATGTAGAAAATTTAATGTGCTTTAGTTTTGTATAAGAGCACTTTTCTCAAAAAGTATGTAGTTTTCGAGAAACTATGGCTAAAAATACGCAATCTTTTAAAACTATACCGCTACGTACTACGTAGTGGGTTAAATACTCTTAAGAATCCAAGTGTACTTACTTCAATCTGAAGCTGGAGCTATATTAAGATCATCCAAATCTCTAAAATTGTAATCATTTGTCATCATACCAGAAGACTAATTGAAATTCACCCAATTACGACATAAGATGCCAAATCCAAATCAACAACTTCGAAATTTCGATATTTACATCATAAGGCATGCCATAACCTTAAAATTCGTATAATAAATAATAAATGTCAACAAAAAGAAAGGGTGAACAAAGCCAAGCCAAAGGACAGTTATATACGAGTATTTCATCTAAAAGTTTTTGTTCGTGTACGTTAAGTTGCCTATACTAGAGGCGTAAAAACTACTTTTCTGTTTATTTACAATTTATATCAATCTAAATTTAAGAAAAAGAACTCCCGTGAAACGGCATTAAACTTTGTCTTAGCGAATGTGAAGTGAACATACGTTCACGATATTGTTTAGATTATAAGCGGTCTATTGAGACTGTACACAGAAATAGCTTAATAAAAAACTAGGAAAGTATGGATTCCTAAAGAGCCGGTGTTGGAATTAAATCTTAAAAATGGATTTATAAATTTGTTTCCTTACATTGGCAGCTTTCTTCTTTAATTACTAAAGGAAGTTTCGCATCCAAATCTCTAAATCGTTTATTGCTTCGTTATCATTTGTCACCATACCAGAAAGTTAATTCGAATTAACACAATTTCCAATTACAATTCCAAAACCACAATTTAGAAATCACATTCTCCGGCATCTTCTCCTAAAAATCCCTCCATTAAGACGGTCATTACTTTCGTAATGCTCTATTGCTTAGTTGCAACAGTGCAACAACAAAATTCAAATTTAATGATGTCAGCGGTGCCACCAGGCGTTTTAAATATTACCGGATTAGCGCCAATTCTGTCCAAACGGCTTCATTTATCTACTAAAATCTTGGAACGTAGGTAGCACTCAACGAGCCAATCACGCTGCAACAAGAAAATTTTAATTTGACGATGTCAGCGGTCCCAAATCTGCGTTTCAAATTATACCGGCTTAGCCCAAATTCTGCCCAAGCGCCTTCATTTATCTTCTCAAATCTAGGAACGTAGGTAGCACTTGACGAGCAGATTACGCTGCAACAAGAAAATTTTAATTTATTCATGCCAGCGGTCCCAAACCGATGTTTCAAATATTACCGGATTAGCGCCAATTCTGTCCAAACGGCTTCATTTATCTACTCAAATCTTGGAACGTAGGTAGCACTCAACGAGCCGATCACGCTGCAACAAGAAAATTTTAATTTGACGATATCAGCGGTCCCAAATCTGCGTTTCAAATTATACCGGCTTAGCCCAAATTCTGTCCAAGCGCCTTCATTTATCTTCTCAAATCTTGGAACGTAGGTAGCACTCGACGAGCAGATCACGCTGCGACACGAAAATTTTAATTTAATCATGCCAGCGGTCCCAAACCGATGTTTCAAATATTACCGGATTAGCGCCAATTCTGTCCAAACGGCTTCATTTATCTACTAAAATCTTGGAACGTAGGTAGCACTCAACGAGCCAATCACGCTGCAACAAGAAAATTTTAATTTGACGATGTCAGCGGTCCCAAATCTGCGTTTCAAATTATACCGGCTTAGCCCAAATTCTGCCCAAGCGCCTTCATTTATCTTCTCAAATCTAGGAACGTAGGTAGCACTTGACGAGCAGATTACGCTGCAACAAGAAAATTTTAATTTATTCATGCCAGCGGTCCCAAACCGATGTTTCAAATATTACCGGATTAGCGCCAATTCTGTCCAAACGGCCTCATTTATCTACTCAAATCTTGGAACGTAGGTAGCACTTAACGAGCCGATCACGCTGCAACAAGAAAATTTTAATTTGACGATATCAGCGGTCCCAAATCTGCGTTTCAAATTATACCGGCTTAGCCCAAATTCTGTCCAAGCGCCTTCATTTATCTTCTCAAATCTTGGAACGTAGGTAGCACTCGACGAGCAGATCACGCTGCGACACGAAAATTTTAATTTAATCATGCCAGCGGTCCCAAACCGATGTTTCAAATATTACCGGATTAGCGCCAATTCTGTCCAAACGGCTTCATTTATCTACTCAAATCTTGGAACGTAGGTAGCACTCAACGAGCCGATCACGCTGCAACAAGAAAATTTTAATTTGACGATGTCAGCGGTCCCAAATCTGCGTTTTAAATTATACCGGCTTAGCGCAAATTCTGTCCAAGCGCCTTCATTTATCTTCTCAAATCTTGGAACGTAGGTAGCACTCAACGAGCAGATCACGCTGCAACAAGAAAATTTTAATTTATTTATGCCAGCGGTCCCAAACCGATGTTTCAAATATTACCGGATTAGCGCCAATTCTGTCCAAACGGCTTCATTTATGTACTCAAATCTTGGAACGTAGGTAGCACTCAACGAGCCGATCACGCTGCAACAAGAAAATTTTAATTTGACGATGTCAGCGGTCCCAAATCTGCGTTTCAAATTATACCGGCTTAGCGCAAATTCTGTCCAAGCGCCTTCATTTATCTTCTCAAATCTTGGAACGTAGGTAGCACTCAACGAGCAGATCACGCTGCGACAAGAAAATTTTAATTTATTCATGCCAGCGGTCCCAAACCGATGTTTCAAATATTACCGGATTAGCGCCAATTCTGTCCAAACGGCTTCATTTATCTACTCAAATCTTGGAACGTAGGTAGCACTCAACGAGCCAATCACGCTGCAACAAGAGAATTTTAATTTGACGATGTCAGCGGTCCCAAATCTGCGTTTCAAATTATACCGGCTTAGCCCAAATTCTGCCCAAGCGCCTTCATTTATCTTCCCAAATCTAGGAACGTAGGTAGCACTTGACGAGCAGATTACGCTGCAACAAGAAAATTTTAATTTATTCATGCCAGCGGTCCCAAACCGATGTTTCAAATATTACCGGATTAGCGCCAATTCTGTCCAAACGGCTTCATTTATCTACTCAAATCTTGAAACGTAGGTAGCACTCGACGAGCCGATCACGCTGCAACAAGAAAATTTTAATTTGACGATATCAGCGGTCCCAAATCTGCGTTTCAAATTATACCGGCTTAGCCCAAATTCTGTCCAAGCGCCTTCATTTATCTTCTCAAATCTTGGAACGTAGGTAGCACTCGACGAGCAGATCACGCTGCGACACGAAAATTTTAATTTAATCATGCCAGCGGTCCCAAACCGATGTTTCAAATATTACCGGATTAGCGCCAATTCTGTCCAAACGGCTTCATTTATCTACTCAAATCTTGGAACGTAGGTAGCACTCAACGAGCCGATCACGCTGCAACAAGAAAATTTTAATTTGACGATGTCAGCGGTCCCAAATCTGCGTTTCAAATTATACCGGCTTAGCCCAAATTCTGCCCAAGCGCCTTCATTTATCTTCTCAAATCTAGGAACGTAGGTAGCACTTGACGAGCAGATTACGCTGCAACAAGAAAATTTTAATTTATTCATGCCAGCGGTCCCAAACCGATGTTTCAAATATTACCGGATTAGCGCCAATTCTGTCCAAACGGCTTTATTTATCTACTCAAATCTTGGAACGTAGGTAGCACTCAACGAGCCGATCACGCTGCAACAAGAAAATTTTAATTTGACGATATCAGCGGTCCCAAATCTGCGTTTCAAATTATACCGGCTTAGCCCAAATTCTGTCCAAGCGCCTTCATTTATCTTCTCAAATCTTGGAACGTAGGTAGCACTCAACGAGCAGATCACGCTGCGACAAGAAAATTTTAATTTATTCATGCCAGCGGTCCCAAACCGATGTTTCAAATATTACCGGATTAGCGCCAATTCTGTCCAAACGGCTTCATTTATCTACTCAAATCTTGGAACGTAGGTAGCACTCAACGAGCCAATCACGCTGCAACAAGAGAATTTTAATTTGACGATGTCAGCGGTCCCAAATCTGCGTTTCAAATTATACCGGCTTAGCCCAAATTCTGCCCAAGCGCCTTCATTTATCTTCTCAAATCTAGGAACGTAGGTAGCACTTGACGAGCAGATTACGCTGCAACAAGAAAATTTTAATTTATTCATGCCAGCGGTCCCAAACCGATGTTTCAAATATTACCGGATTAGCGCCAATTCTGTCCAAACGGCTTCATTTATCTACTCAAATCTTGGAACGTAGGTAGCACTCAACGAGCCGATCACGCTGCAACAAGAAAATTTTAATTTGACGATATCAGCGGTCCCAAATCTGCGTTTCAAATTATACCGGCTTAGCCCAAATTCTGTCCAAGCGCCTTCATTTATCTTCTCAAATTTTGGAACGTAGGTAGCACTCGACGAGCAGATCACGCTGCGACACGAAAATTTTAATTTAATCATGCCAGCGGTCCCAAACCGATGTTTCAAATATTACCGGATTAGCGCCAATTCTGTCCAAACGGCTTCATTTATCTACTCAAATCTTGGAACGTAGGTAGCACTCAACGAGCCGATCACGCTGCAACAAGAAAATTTTAATTTGACGATGTCAGCGGTCCCAAATCTGCGTTTTAAATTATACCGGCTTAGCGCAAATTCTGTCCAAGCGCCTTCATTTATCTTCTCAAATCTTGGAACGTAGGTAGCACTCAACGAGCAGATCACGCTGCAACAAGAAAATTTTAATTTATTTATGCCAGCGGTCCCAAACCGATGTTTCAAATATTACCGGATTAGCGCCAATTCTGTCCAAACGGCTTCATTTATGTACTCAAATCTTGGAACGTAGGTAGCACTCAACGAGCCGATCACGCTGCAACAAGAAAATTTTAATTTGACGATGTCAGCGGTCCCAAATCTGCGTTTCAAATTATACCGGCTTAGCGCCAATTCTGTCCAAACGGCTTCATTTATCTACTCAAATCTTGGAACGTAGGTAGCACTCAACGAGCAGCTCACGCTGCAACAAGAGAATTTTAATTTATTCATGCCAGCGGTCCCAAACCGATGTTTCAAATATTACCGGATTAGCGCCAATTCTGTCCAAACGGCTTCATTTATCTACTCAAATCTTGGAACGTAGGTAGCACTCAACAAACAGATCACGCTGCAACAAGAAAATCTTAATTTATTTATGCCAGCGGTCCCAAACCGATGTTTCAAATATTACCGGATTAGCGCCAATTCTGTCCAAACGGCTTCATTTATGTACTCAAATCTTGGAACGTAGGTAGCACTCAACGAGCCGATCACGCTGCAACAAGAAAATTTTAATTTATTCATGCCAGCGGTCCCAAACCGATGTTTCAAATATTACCGGATTAGCGCCAATTCTGTCCAAACGGCTTCATTTATCTACTCAAATCTTGGAACGTAGGTAGCACTCAACGAGCAGATCACGCTGCAACAAGAAAATTTTAATTTATTCATGCCAGCGGTCCCAAACCGATGTTTCAAATATTACCGGATTAGCGCCAATTCTGTCCAAACGGCTTCATTTATCTACTCAAATCTTGGAACGTAGGTAGCACTCAACGAGCCGATCACGCTGCAACAAGAAAATTTTAATTTGACGATGTCAGCGGTCCCAAATCTGCGTTTTAAATTATACCGGCTTAGCGCAAATTCTGTCCAAGCGCCTTCATTTATCTTCTCAAATCTTGGAACGTAGGTAGCACTCAACGAGCAGATCACGCTGCAACAAGAAAATTTTAATTTATTTATGCCAGCGGTCCCAAACCGATGTTTCAAATATTACCGGATTAGCGCCAATTCTGTCCAAACGGCTTCATTTATGTACTCAAATCTTGGAACGTAGGTAGCACTCAACGAGCCGATCACGCTGCAACAAGAAAATTTTAATTTGACGATGTCAGCGGTCCCAAATCTGCGTTTCAAATTATACCGGCTTAGCGCCAATTCTGTCCAAACGGCTTCATTTATCTACTCAAATCTTGGAACGTAGGTAGCACTCAACGAGCAGCTCACGCTGCAACAAGAGAATTTTAATTTATTCATGCCAGCGGTCCCAAACCGATGTTTCAAATATTACCGGATTAGCGCCAATTCTGTCCAAACGGCTTCATTTATCTACTCAAATCTTGGAACGTAGGTAGCACTCAACGAGCAGATCACGCTGCAACAAGAAAATTTTAATTTATTTATGCCAGCGGTCCCAAACCGATGTTTCAAATATTACCGGATTAGCGCCAATTCTGTCCAAACGGCTTCATTTATGTACTCAAATCTTGGAACGTAGGTAGCACTCGACGAGCAGATCACGCTGCGACACAAAAATTTTAATTTATTCATGCCAGCGGTCCCAAACCGATGTTTCAAATATTACCGGATTAGCGCCAATTCTGTCCAAACGGCTTCATTTATCTACTCAAATCTTGGAACGTAGGTAGCACTCAACGAGCCGATCACGCTGCAACAAGAAAATTTTAATTTGACGATGTCAGCTGTCCCAAATCTGCGTTTTAAATTATACCGGCTTAGCGCAAATTCTGTCCAAGCGCCTTCATTTATCTTCTCAAATCTTGGAACGTAGGTAGCACTCAACGAGCAGATCACGCTGCAACAAGAAAATTTTAATTTATTCATGCCAGCGGTCCCAAACCGATGTTTCAAATATTACCGGATTAGCGCCAATTCTGTCCAAACGGCTTCATTTATGTACTCAAATCTTGGCACGTAGGTAGCACTCAACGAGCCGATCACGCTGCAACAAGAAAATTTTAATTTGACGATGTCAGCGGTCCCAAATCTGCGTTTCAAATTATACCGGCTTAGCGCCAATTCTGCCCAAACGGCTTCATTTATCTACTCAAATCTTGGAACGTAGGTAGCACTCAACGAGCCAATCACGCTGCAACAAGAGAATTTTAATTTGACGATGTCAGCGGTCCCAAATCTGCGTTTCAAATTATACCGGCTTAGCCCAAATTCTGTCCAAACGCCTTCATTTATCTTCTCAAATCTTGAAACGTAGGTAGCACTCGACGAGCAGATCACGCTGCAACAAGAAAATTTTAATTTATTCATGCCAGCGGTCCCAAACCGATGTGTCAAATATTACCGGATTAGCGCCAATTCTGTCCAAACGGCTTCATTTATGTACTCAAATCTTGGAACGTAGGTAGCACTCAACGAGCCGATCACGCTGCAACAAGAAAATTTTAATTTGACGATGTCAGCGGTCCCAAATCTGCGTTTCAAATTATACCGGCTTTGCGCCAATTCTGTCCAAACGGCTTCATTTATCTACTCAAATCTTGGAACGTAGGTAGCACTCAACGAGCAGATCACGCTGCAACAAGAAAATTTTAATTTATTCATGCCAGCGGTCCCAAACCGATGTTTCAAATATTACCGGATTAGCGCCAATTCTGTCCAAACGGCTTCATTTATGTACTCAAATCTTGGCACGTAGGTAGCACTCAACGAGCCGATCACGCTGCAACAAGAAAATTTTAATTTGACGATGTCAGCGGTCCCAAATCTGCGTTTCAAATTATACCGGCTTAGCGCCAATTCTGTCCAAACGGCTTCATTTATCTACTCAAATCTTGGAACGTAGGTAGCACTCAACGAGCCAATCACGCTGCAACAAGAGAATTTTAATTTGACGATGTCAGCGGTCCCAAATCTGCGTTTCAAATTATACCGGCTTAGCCCAAATTCTGTCCAAACGCCTTCATTTATCTTCTCAAATCTTGGAACGTAGGTAGCACTCAACGAGCAGATCACGCTGCAACAAGAAAATTTTAATTTATTCATGCCAGCGGTCCCAAACCGATGTTTCAAATATTACCGGATTAGCGCCAATTCTGTCCAAACGGCTTCATTTATGTACTCAAATCTTGGCACGTAGGTAGCACTCAACGAGCCGATCACGCTGCAACAAGAAAATTTTAATTTGACGATGTCAGCGGTCCCAAATCTGCGTTTCAAATTATACCGGCTTTGCGCCAATTCTGTCCAAACGGCTTCATTTATCTACTCAAATCTTGGAACGTAGGTAGCACTCAACGAGCAGATCACGCTGCAACAAGAAAATTTTAATTTATTCATGCCAGCGGTCCCAAACCGATGTTTCAAATATTACCGGATTAGCGCCAATTCTGTCCAAACGGCTTCATTTATGTACTCAAATCTTGGCACGTAGGTAGCACTCAACGAGCCGATCACGCTGCAACAAGAAAATTTTAATTTGACGATGTCAGCGGTCCCAAATCTGCGTTTCAAATTATACCGGCTTAGCGCCAATTCTGTCCAAACGGCTTCATTTATCTACTCAAATCTTGGAACGTAGGTAGCACTCAACGAGCCAATCACGCTGCAACAAGAGAATTTTAATTTGACGATGTCAGCGGTCCCAAATCTGCGTTTCAAATTATACCGGCTTAGCCCAAATTCTGTCCAAACGCCTTCATTTATCTTCTCAAATCTTGAAACGTAGGTAGCACTCGACGAGCAGATCACGCTGCAACAAGAAAATTTTAATTTATTCATGCCAGCGGTCCCAAACCGATGTTTCAAATATTACCGGATTAGCGCCAATTCTGTCCAAACGGCTTCATTTATGTACTCAAATCTTGGAACGTAGGTAGCACTCAACGAGCCGATCACGCTGCAACAAGAAAATTTTAATTTGACGATGTCAGCGGTCCCAAATCTGCGTTTCAAATTATACCGACTTAGCGCCAATTCTGTCCAAACGGCTTCATTTATCTACTCAAATCTTGGAACGTAGGTAGCACTCAACGAGCCAATCACGCTGCAACAAGAGAATTTTAATTTGACGATGTCAGCGGTCCCAAATCTGCGTTTCAAATTATACCGGCTTAGCCCAAATTCTGTCCAAACGCCTTCATTTATCTTCTCAAATCTTGAAACGTAGGTAGCACTCAACGAGCAGATCACGCTGCAACAAGAAAATTTTAATTTATTCATGCCAGCGGTCCCAAACCGATGTTTCAAATATTACCGGATTAGCGCCAATTCTGTATAAACGGCTTCATTTATCTACTCAAATCTTGGAACGTAGGTAGCACTCAACGAGCCAATCACGCTGCAACAAGAGAATTTTAATTTGACGATGTCAGCGGTCCCAAATCTGCGTTTCAAATTATACCGGCTTAGCCCAAATTCTGTCCAAGCGCCTTCATTTATCTTCTCAAATCTTGGAACGTAGGTATCACTCAACGAGCCGTTCACGCTGCAACAAGAAAATTTTAATTTGACGATGTCAGCGGTCCCAAATCTGCGTTTCAAATTATACCGACTTAGCGCCAATTCTGTCCAAACGGCTTCATTTATCTACTCAAATCTTGGAACGTAGGTAGCACTCAACGAGCCAATCACGCTGCAACAAGAGAATTTTAATTTGACGATGTCAGCGGTCCCAAATCTGCGTTTCAAATTATACCGGCTTAGCCCAAATTCTGTCCAAACGCCTTCATTTATCTTCTCAAATCTTGAAACGTAGGTAGCACTCAACGAGCAGATCACGCTGCAACAAGAAAATTTTAATTTATTCATGCCAGCGGTCCCAAACCGATGTTTCAAATATTACCGGATTAGCGCCAATTCTGTATAAACGGCTTCATTTATCTACTCAAATCTTGGAACGTAGGTAGCACTCAACGAGCCAATCACGCTGCAACAAGAGAATTTTAATTTGACGATGTCAGCGGTCCCAAATCTGCGTTTCAAATTATACCGGCTTAGCCCAAATTCTGTCCAAGCGCCTTCATTTATCTTCTCAAATCTTGGAACGTAGGTATCACTCAACGAGCCGTTCACGCTGCAACAAGAAAATTTTAATTTGACGATGTCAGCGGTCCCAAATCTGCGTTTCAAATTATACCGGATTAGCGCAAATACTGTCTAAACGGCTTCATTTATCTTCTCAAATCTTGGAACGTAGGTAGCACTCGACGAGCTGATTACGCTGCAACAAACAAATTTTAATTTAATGATGTCAGCGGTCCCAAACTAGTGTTTTAAATTATACCGGATTATTGCAAATTCTGTTCAACCAGTTTCATTTATCTTCTCAACTCTTGAAACGTAGGTAGCACTCGACGAGCTAATTACGCTGCAACTAAAAAATTCTAATTTAATGGTGTCAGCGGTCCCAAATCGGTGTTTTAAATATTACCGGATTAGCGCCAATTCCGTCCAGACGGCTACATTTATTTTCTCAAATCTTGGAATGTAGGTAGCACTCGACGAGATGATTACGCTGTAACACAAAAATTCTAACTTATTGATGCCAGCGGTCCAAAACCGGCGTTTCAAATTATACCGGATTAGCGCAAATACTGTCTAAGCGGCTTCATTTATCTTCTCAAATCTTGGAACGTAGGTAGCACTCAACGAGCAGATCACGCTGCAACAAGAAAATTTTAATTTATTGATGCCAGCGGTCCTAAATCGGCATTTCAAATTGTACCGGATTAGCGCCAATTCTGTCGAAGCGGCTTCATTTATCATCTTAAATCTTGGAACGTAGGTAGCACTCGACGAGCTGATTACGCTGCAATAAACAAATTTTAATAAGATGATGTCAGCGGTCCCAAATCGGCATTTCAAATTATACCGGAATAGCGCCAATTCTGTCTTTCTGTCTATTCTGTCCATTTATCATCTCAAATCTTGGAACGTTATTAGTACTCGACGAGCTGAATACGCTACAACAAAAATTAATGGACGAAACGGCCTATTTGGAATGATCGGTCGTGCTTTTAAAATCGATACGTTTTTATAAATGTTAAAACAAAAATAAATACGAGAGTTTAGAGTCGGATTTGTGAAGTGAATGTTACCTAAAATAGGGGCCACAGCTAGATGGTAAACGTCCGCCACCGTTTGGCCATGTCTCGACCGAAAGACTTGATTTTTAAGTTGGTGCTACCCAATCTGCGTAAGTTCTTTGGCAAATTTTGAAGTTTTCGCAAAAGATAAGAAACGTACACCGTCAAGCAAATTCAACATTGTTAGATGGTACCACGGTGCCGTTTGAATCACTGTATTTTTTACGCCATTATTCAAATTGGGCAGTTTTGTAATAAAATGTTGTGATCGAAAATGTTTGGTGTGTTATACTGAAGTTGTGTACCTGAAATTAAATTTAAAGTAACACATGTTGTAACCATTGCGGGGACAATAATAAAATCCGGTATCTACAAGGGTAAACGTGGCACCGAATGATCCAACCAAAGTCCCGCGTCCAAATCGCCTAAAATCAAGCCTTTGGTGTGTCCTTTTTTTAAATTGATCGACCCATCGGGCAATTCGTCGTTGTACAAAATGCGCAGATTTGTTTCATTCTAGATATGAAGTGCTATATTAAACAAAATACAAAATAATCTGTGTGTAACAAGAAGTAGCAATGCAATTTTAAATTTAGAAGGACTTGGGGAGGCTCAAAATAACAAGGCTATTTTGGTGGAGTTTCGAAAAATATTTACTCGTTTATAAGTAAAATAATCCAAGAGAAACCGTTCGACTGACCAAAAAACCTAAAATTCTAATTTGTAGAATATTTAATTTGCTTTAGTTTTGTATGAGAGCACTTTTCTCAAACAGTACGTAGCTTTCGAGATATAAGCGATAAACTAAAAAAAGAAGTTATTTAGCCAGTATTGGAATTTTTGCCAAATTTAAAGCGTTCTAGCGCCTAAACCGTTCGTCTGACAAAAAAACCTAAGATTCGTAATTTGTATAAAATTAAATGTGCTTTAGTTTTGTATAAGAGCATTTTTCTCAAAAAGTACGTAGCTTTCGAGATATAAGCGATAAACTAAAAAAAGAAGTTATTTAGCAAATATTGGAATTTTTGCCAAATCTAAAGCGTTCTAGCGCCTAAACCGTTCGTCTGACAAAAAACTTAAGATTTGTAATTTGTATAAAATTGAATGTGCTTTAGTTTTGTATAAGAGCATTTTTCTCAAAAAGTACGTAGCTTTCGAGATATAAGCGATAAACTAAAAAAAGAAGTTATTTAGCAAATATTGGAATTTTTGCCAAATCTAAAGCGTTCTAGCGCCTAAACCGTTCGTCTGACAAAAAACTTAAGATTTGTAATTTGTATAAAATTGAATGTGCTTTAGTTTTGTATAAGAGCATTTTTCTCAAAAAGTACGTAGCTTGCGAGATATAAGCGATAAACTAAAAAAAGAAGTTATTTAGCCAACATTGGAATTTTTGCCAAATTTAAAGCGTTCTAGCGCCTAAACCGTTTGTCTGACAAAAAAACTTAAGACTCGTAATTTGTATAAAATTGAATGTGCTTTAGTTTTGTATAAGAGCACTTTTCTCAAAAAGTACGTAGCTTTTGAGATATAAGCGATAAACTAAAAAAAGAAGTTATTTAGCCAATATTGGAATTTTTGCCAAATTTAAAGCGTTCTAGCGCCTAAACCGTTTGTCTGACAAAAAAACTTAAGATTCGTAATTTGTATAAAATTGAATGTGCTTTAGTTTTGTATAAGAGCATTTTTCTCAAAAAGTACGTAGCTTTTGAGATATAAGCGATAAACTAAAAAAAGAAGTTATTTAGCCAGTATTGGAATTTTTGCCAAATTTAAAGCGTTCTAGCCCCTAACCCGTTTGTTTGACAAAAAACTTAAGATTCGTAATTTGTATAAAATTGAATGTGCTTTAGTTTTGTATAAGAGCATTTTTCTCAAAAAGTACGTAGCTTTCGAGATATAAGCGATAAACTAAAAAAAGAAGTTATTTAGCCAGTATTGGAATTTTTGCCAAATTTAAAGCGTTCTAGCCCCTAACCCGTTTGTCTGACAAAAAACTTAAGATTCGTAATTTGTATAAAATTGAATGTGCTTTAGTTTTGTATAAGAGCATTTTTCTCAAAAAGTACGTAGCTTTCGAGATATAAGCGATAAACTAAAAAAAGAAGTTATTTAGCCAGTATTGGAATTTTTTCCAAATTTAAAGCGTTCTAGCGCCTAAACCGTTTGTCTGACAAAAAAACTTAAGACTCGTAATTTGTATAAAATTGAATGTGCTTTAGTTTTGTATAAGAGCACTTTTCTCAAAAAGTACGTAGCTTTTGAGATATAAGCGATAAACTAAAAAAAGAAGTTATTTAGCCAATATTGGAATTTTTGCCAAATTTAAAGCGTTCTAGCGCCTAAACCGTTTGTCTGACAAAAAAACTTAAGATTCGTAATTTGTATAAAATTGAATGTGCTTTAGTTTTGTATAAGAGCATTTTTCTCAAAAAGTACGTAGCTTTCGAGATATAAGCGATAAACTAAAAAAAGAAGTTATTTAGCCAGTATTGGAATTTTTGCCAAATTTAAAGCGTTCTAGCGCCTAAACCGTTCGTCTGACAAAAAACTTAAAATTCGTAATTTGTATAAAATTGAATGTGCTTTAGTTTTGTATAAGAGCATTTTTCTCAAAAAGTACGTAACTTTCGAGATATAAGCGATAAACTAAAAAAAGAAGTTATTTAGCCAACATTGGAATTTTTGCCAAATTTAAAGCGTTCTAGCGCCTAAACCGGTTGTCTGACAAAAAAACTTAAAATTCGTAATTTGTATAAAATTGAATGTGCTTTAGTTTTGTATAAGAGCATTTTTCTCAAAAAGTACGTAGCTTTCGAGATATAAGCGATAAACTAAAAAAAGAAGTTATTTAGCAAATATTGGAATTTTTGCCAAATCTAAAGCGTTCTAGCGCCTAAACCGTTCGTCTGACAAAAAACTTAAGATTCGTAATTTGTATAAAATTGAATGTGCTTTAGTTTTGTATAAGAGCATTTTTCTCAAAAAGTACGTAGCTTTCGAGATATAAGCGATAAACTAAAAAAAGAAGTTATTTAGCCAACATTGGAATTTTTGCCAAATTTAAAGCGTTCTAGCGCCTAAACCGGTTGTCTGACAAAAAAACTTAAGATTCGTAATTTGTATAAAATTGAATGTGCTTTAGTTTTGTATAAGAGCATTTTTCTCAAAAAGTACGTAGCTTTCGAGATATAAGCGATAAACTAAAAAAAGAAGTTATTTAGCCAACATTGGAATTTTTGCCAAATTTAAAGCGTTCTAGCGCCTAAACCGGTTGTCTGACAAAAAAACTTAAGATTCGTAATTTGTATAAAATTGAATGTGCTTTAGTTTTGTATAAGAGCATTTTTCTCAAAAAGTACGTAGCTTTCGAGATATAAGCGATAAACTAAAAAAAGAAGTTATTTAGCCAACATTGGAATTTTTGCCAAATTTAAAGCGTTCTAGCGCCTAAACCGGTTGTCTGACAAAAAAACTTAAGATTCGTAATTTGTATAAAATTGAATGTGCTTTAGTTTTATATAAGAGCATTTTTCTCAAAAAGTACGTAGCTTTCGAGATATAAGCGATAAACTAAAAAAAGAAGTTATTTAGCCAGTATTGGAATTTTTGCCAAATTTAAAGCGTTCTAGCCCCTAACCCGTTTGTCTGACAAAAAACTTAAGATTCGTAATTTGTATAAAATTGAATGTGCTTTAGTTTTGTATAAGAGCATTTTTCTCAAAAAGTACGTAGCTTTCGAGATATAAGCGATAAACTAAAAAAAGAAGTTATTTAGCCAGTATTGGAATTTTTTCCAAATTTAAAGCGTTCTAGCGCCTAAACCGTTTGTCTGACAAAAAAACTTAAGACTCGTAATTTGTATAAAATTGAATGTGCTTTAGTTTTGTATAAAAGCACTTTTCTCAAAAAGTACGTAGCTTTTGAGATATAAGCGATAAACTAAAAAAAGAAGTTATTTAGCCAATATTGGAATTTTTGCCAAATTTAAAGCGTTCTAGCGCCTAAACCGTTTGTCTGACAAAAAAACTTAAGATTCGTAATTTGTATAAAATTGAATGTGCTTTAGTTTTGTATAAGAGCATTTTTCTCAAAAAGTACGTAGCTTTCGAGATATAAGCGATAAACTAAAAAAAGAAGTTATTTAGCCAGTATTGGAATTTTTGCCAAATTTAAAGCGTTCTAGCGCCTAAACCGTTCGTCTGACAAAAAACTTAAAATTCGTAATTTGTATAAAATTGAATGTGCTTTAGTTTTGTATAAGAGCATTTTTCTCAAAAAGTACGTAGCTTTCGAGATATAAGCGATAAACTAAAAAAAGAAGTTATTTAGCCAACATTGGAATTTTTGCCAAATTTAAAGCGTTCTAGCGCCTAAACCGGTTGTCTGACAAAAAAACTTAAGATTCGTAATTTGTATAAAATTGAATGTGCTTTAGTTTTGTATAAGAGCATTTTTCTCAAAAAGTACGTAGCTTTCGAGATATAAGCGATAAACTAAAAAAAGAAGTTATTTAGCCAACATTGGAATTTTTGCCAAATTTAAAGCGTTCTAGCGCCTAAACCGGTTGTCTGACAAAAAAACTTAAGATTCGTAATTTGTATAAAATTGAATGTGCTTTAGTTTTATATAAGAGCATTTTTCTCAAAAAGTACGTAGCTTTCGAGATATAAGCGATAAACTAAAAAAAGAAGTTATTTAGCCAGTATTGGAATTTTTGCCAAATTTAAAGCGTTCTAGCCCCTAACCCGTTTGTCTGACAAAAAACTTAAGATTCGTAATTTGTATAAAATTGAATGTGCTTTAGTTTTGTATAAGAGCATTTTTCTCAAAAAGTACGTAGCTTTCGAGATATAAGCGATAAACTAAAAAAAGAAGTTATTTAGCCAACATTGGAATTTTTGCCAAATTTAAAGCGTTCTAGCGCCTAAACCGGTTGTCTGACAAAAAAACTTAAAATTCGTAATTTGTATAAAATTGAATGTGCTTTAGTTTTGTATAAGAGCATTTTTCTCAAAAAGTACGTAGCTTTCGAGATATAAGCGATAAACTAAAAAAAGAAGTTATTTAGCAAATATTGGAATTTTTGCCAAATCTAAAGCGTTCTAGCGCCTAAACCGTTCGTCTGACAAAAAACTTAAGATTCGTAATTTGTATAAAATTGAATGTGCTTTAGTTTTGTATAAGAGCATTTTTCTCAAAAAGTACGTAGCTTTCGAGATATAAGCGATAAACTAAAAAAAGAAGTTATTTAGCCAACATTGGAATTTTTGCCAAATTTAAAGCGTTCTAGCGCCTAAACCGGTTGTCTGACAAAAAAACTTAAGATTCGTAATTTGTATAAAATTGAATGTGCTTTAGTTTTGTATAAGAGCATTTTTCTCAAAAAGTACGTAGCTTTCGAGATATAAGCGATAAACTAAAAAAAGAAGTTATTTAGCCAACATTGGAATTTTTGCCAAATTTAAAGCGTTCTAGCGCCTAAACCGGTTGTCTGACAAAAAAACTTAAGATTCGTAATTTGTATAAAATTGAATGTGCTTTAGTTTTGTATAAGAGCATTTTTCTCAAAAAGTACGTAGCTTTCGAGATATAAGCGATAAACTAAAAAAAGAAGTTATTTAGCCAACATTGGAATTTTTGCCAAATTTAAAGCGTTCTAGCGCCTAAACCGGTTGTCTGACAAAAAAACTTAAGATTCGTAATTTGTATAAAATTGAATGTGCTTTAGTTTTATATAAGAGCATTTTTCTCAAAAAGTACGTAGCTTTCGAGATATAAGCGATAAACTAAAAAAAGAAGTTATTTAGCCAGTATTGGAATTTTTGCCAAATTTAAAGCGTTCTAGCCCCTAACCCGTTTGTCTGACAAAAAACTTAAGATTCGTAATTTGTATAAAATTGAATGTGCTTTAGTTTTGTATAAGAGCATTTTTCTCAAAAAGTACGTAGCTTTCGAGATATAAGCGATAAACTAAAAAAAGAAGTTATTTAGCCAGTATTGGAATTTTTTCCAAATTTAAAGCGTTCTAGCGCCTAAACCGTTTGTCTGACAAAAAAACTTAAGACTCGTAATTTGTATAAAATTGAATGTGCTTTAGTTTTGTATAAAAGCACTTTTCTCAAAAAGTACGTAGCTTTTGAGATATAAGCGATAAACTAAAAAAAGAAGTTATTTAGCCAATATTGGAATTTTTGCCAAATTTAAAGCGTTCTAGCGCCTAAACCGTTTGTCTGACAAAAAAACTTAAGATTCGTAATTTGTATAAAATTGAATGTGCTTTAGTTTTGTATAAGAGCATTTTTCTCAAAAAGTACGTAGCTTTCGAGATATAAGCGATAAACTAAAAAAAGAAGTTATTTAGCCAGTATTGGAATTTTTGCCAAATTTAAAGCGTTCTAGCGCCTAAACCGTTCGTCTGACAAAAAACTTAAAATTCGTAATTTGTATAAAATTGAATGTGCTTTAGTTTTGTATAAGAGCATTTTTCTCAAAAAGTACGTAGCTTTCGAGATATAAGCGATAAACTAAAAAAAGAAGTTATTTAGCCAACATTGGAATTTTTGCCAAATTTAAAGCGTTCTAGCGCCTAAACCGGTTGTCTGACAAAAAAACTTAAGATTCGTAATTTGTATAAAATTGAATGTGCTTTAGTTTTGTATAAGAGCATTTTTCTCAAAAAGTACGTAGCTTTCGAGATATAAGCGATAAACTAAAAAAAGAAGTTATTTAGCCAACATTGGAATTTTTGCCAAATTTAAAGCGTTCTAGCGCCTAAACCGGTTGTCTGACAAAAAAACTTAAGATTCGTAATTTGTATAAAATTGAATGTGCTTTAGTTTTATATAAGAGCATTTTTCTCAAAAAGTACGTAGCTTTCGAGATATAAGCGATAAACTAAAAAAAGAAGTTATTTAGCCAGTATTGGAATTTTTGCCAAATTTAAAGCGTTCTAGCCCCTAACCCGTTTGTCTGACAAAAAACTTAAGATTCGTAATTTGTATAAAATTGAATGTGCTTTAGTTTTGTATAAGAGCATTTTTCTCAAAAAGTACGTAGCTTTCGAGATATAAGCGATAAACTAAAAAAAGAAGTTATTTAGCCAGTATTGGAATTTTTTCCAAATTTAAAGCGTTCTAGCGCCTAAACCGTTTGTCTGACAAAAAAACTTAAGACTCGTAATTTGTATAAAATTGAATGTGCTTTAGTTTTGTATAAAAGCACTTTTCTCAAAAAGTACGTAGCTTTTGAGATATAAGCGATAAACTAAAAAAAGAAGTTATTTAGCCAATATTGGAATTTTTGCCAAATTTAAAGCGTTCTAGCGCCTAAACCGTTTGTCTGACAAAAAAACTTAAGATTCGTAATTTGTATAAAATTGAATGTGCTTTAGTTTTGTATAAGAGCATTTTTCTCAAAAAGTACGTAGCTTTCGAGATATAAGCGATAAACTAAAAAAAGAAGTTATTTAGCCAGTATTGGAATTTTTGCCAAATTTAAAGCGTTCTAGCGCCTAAACCGTTCGTCTGACAAAAAACTTAAAATTCGTAATTTGTATAAAATTGAATGTGCTTTAGTTTTGTATAAGAGCATTTTTCTCAAAAAGTACGTAGCTTTCGAGATATAAGCGATAAACTAAAAAAAGAAGTTATTTAGCCAACATTGGAATTTTTGCCAAATTTAAAGCGTTCTAGCGCCTAAACCGGTTGTCTGACAAAAAAACTTAAGATTCGTAATTTGTATAAAATTGAATGTGCTTTAGTTTTGTATAAGAGCATTTTTCTCAAAAAGTACGTAGCTTTCGAGATATAAGCGATAAACTAAAAAAAGAAGTTATTTAGCCAACATTGGAATTTTTGCCAAATTTAAAGCGTTCTAGCGCCTAAACCGGTTGTCTGACAAAAAAACTTAAGATTCGTAATTTGTATAAAATTGAATGTGCTTTAGTTTTATATAAGAGCATTTTTCTCAAAAAGTACGTAGCTTTCGAGATATAAGCGATAAACTAAAAAAAGAAGTTATTTAGCCAGTATTGGAATTTTTGCCAAATTTAAAGCGTTCTAGCCCCTAACCCGTTTGTCTGACAAAAAACTTAAGATTCGTAATTTGTATAAAATTGAATGTGCTTTAGTTTTGTATAAGAGCATTTTTCTCAAAAAGTACGTAGCTTTCGAGATATAAGCGATAAACTAAAAAAAGAAGTTATTTAGCCAACATTGGAATTTTTGCCAAATTTAAAGCGTTCTAGCGCCTAAACCGGTTGTCTGACAAAAAAACTTAAAATTTGTAATTTGTATAAAATTGAATGTGCTTTAGTTTTGTATAAGAGCATTTTTCTCAAAAAGTACGTAGCTTTCGAGATATAAGCGATAAACTAAAAAAAGAAGTTATTTAGCAAATATTGGAATTTTTGCCAAATCTAAAGCGTTCTAGCGCCTAAACCGTTCGTCTGACAAAAAACTTAAGATTCGTAATTTGTATAAAATTGAATGTGCTTTAGTTTTGTATAAGAGCATTTTTCTCAAAAAGTACGTAGCTTTCGAGATATAAGCGATAAACTAAAAAAAGAAGTTATTTAGCCAACATTGGAATTTTTGCCAAATTTAAAGCGTTCTAGCGCCTAAACCGGTTGTCTGACAAAAAAACTTAAGATTCGTAATTTGTATAAAATTGAATGTGCTTTAGTTTTGTATAAGAGCATTTTTTTAAAAAAGTACGTAGCTTTCGAGATATAAGCGATAAACTAAAAAAAGAAGTTATTTAGCCAACATTGGAATTTTTGCCAAATTTAAAGCGTTCTAGCGCCTAAACCGGTTGTCTGACAAAAAAACTTAAGATTCGTAATTTGTATAAAATTGAATGTGCTTTAGTTTTGTATAAGAGCATTTTTCTCAAAAAGTACGTAGCTTTCGAGATATAAGCGATAAACTAAAAAAAGAAGTTATTTAGCCAACATTGGAATTTTTGCCAAATTTAAAGCGTTCTAGCGCCTAAACCGGTTGTCTGACAAAAAAACTTAAGATTCGTAATTTGTATAAAATTGAATGTGCTTTAGTTTTATATAAGAGCATTTTTCTCAAAAAGTACGTAGCTTTCGAGATATAAGCGATAAACTAAAAAAAGAAGTTATTTAGCCAGTATTGGAATTTTTGCCAAATTTAAAGCGTTCTAGCCCCTAACCCGTTTGTCTGACAAAAAACTTAAGATTCGTAATTTGTATAAAATTGAATGTGCTTTAGTTTTGTATAAGAGCATTTTTCTCAAAAAGTACGTAGCTTTCGAGATATAAGCGATAAACTAAAAAAAGAAGTTATTTAGCCAGTATTGGAATTTTTTCCAAATTTAAAGCGTTCTAGCGCCTAAACCGTTTGTCTGACAAAAAAACTTAAGACTCGTAATTTGTATAAAATTGAATGTGCTTTAGTTTTGTATAAAAGCACTTTTCTCAAAAAGTACGTAGCTTTTGAGATATAAGCGATAAACTAAAAAAAGAAGTTATTTAGCCAATATTGGAATTTTTGCCAAATTTAAAGCGTTCTAGCGCCTAAACCGTTTGTCTGACAAAAAAACTTAAGATTCGTAATTTGTATAAAATTGAATGTGCTTTAGTTTTGTATAAGAGCATTTTTCTCAAAAAGTACGTAGCTTTCGAGATATAAGCGATAAACTAAAAAAAGAAGTTATTTAGCCAGTATTGGAATTTTTGCCAAATTTAAAGCGTTCTAGCGCCTAAACCGTTCGTCTGACAAAAAACTTAAAATTCGTAATTTGTATAAAATTGAATGTGCTTTAGTTTTGTATAAGAGCATTTTTCTCAAAAAGTACGTAGCTTTCGAGATATAAGCGATAAACTAAAAAAAGAAGTTATTTAGCCAACATTGGAATTTTTGCCAAATTTAAAGCGTTCTAGCGCCTAAACCGGTTGTCTGACAAAAAAACTTAAGATTCGTAATTTGTATAAAATTGAATGTGCTTTAGTTTTGTATAAGAGCATTTTTCTCAAAAAGTACGTAGCTTTCGAGATATAAGCGATAAACTAAAAAAAGAAGTTATTTAGCCAACATTGGAATTTTTGCCAAATTTAAAGCGTTCTAGCGCCTAAACCGGTTGTCTGACAAAAAAACTTAAGATTCGTAATTTGTATAAAATTGAATGTGCTTTAGTTTTATATAAAAGCATTTTTCTCAAAAAGTACGTAGCTTTCGAGATATAAGCGATAAACTAAAAAAAGAAGTTATTTAGCCAGTATTGGAATTTTTGCCAAATTTAAAGCGTTCTAGCCCCTAACCCGTTTGTCTGACAAAAAACTTAAGATTCGTAATTTGTATAAAATTGAATGTGCTTTAGTTTTGTATAAGAGCATTTTTCTCAAAAAGTACGTAGCTTTCGAGATATAAGCGATAAACTAAAAAAAGAAGTTATTTAGCCAGTATTGGAATTTTTGCCAAATTTAAAGCGTTCTAGCCCCTAACCCGTTTGTCTGACAAAAAACTTAAAATTCGTAATTTGTATAAAATTGAATGTGCTTTAGTTTTGTATAAGAGCATTTTTCTCAAAAAGTACGTAGCTTTCGAGATATAAGCGATAAACTAAAAAAAGAAGTTATTTAGCCAATATTGGAATTTTTGCCAAATTTAAAGCGTTCTAGCGCCTAAACCGTTTGTCTGACAAAAAAACTTAAGATTCGTAATTTGTATAAAATTGAATGTGCTTTAGTTTTGTATAAGAGCATTTTTCTCAAAAAGTACGTAGCTTTCGAGATATAAGCGATAAACTAAAAAAAGAAGTTATTTAGCCAGTATTGGAATTTTTGCCAAATTTAAAGCGTTCTAGCGCCTAAACCGTTCGTCTGACAAAAAACTTAAAATTCGTAATTTGTATAAAATTGAATGTGCTTTAGTTTTGTATAAGAGCATTTTTCTCAAAAAGTACGTAGCTTTCGAGATATAAGCGATAAACTAAAAAAAGGAGTTATTTAGCCAACATTGGAATTTTTGCCAAATTTAAAGCGTTCTAGCGCCTAAACCGGTTGTCTGACAAAAAAACTTAAAATTCGTAATTTGTATAAAATTGAATGTGCTTTAGTTTTGTATAAGAGCATTTTTCTCAAAAAGTACGTAGCTTTCGAGATATAAGCGATAAACTAAAAAAAGAAGTTATTTAGCCAACATTGGAATTTTTGCCAAATTTAAAGCGTTCTAGCGCCTAAACCGGTTGTCTGACAAAAAAACTTAAGATTCGTAATTTGTATAAAATTGAATGTGCTTTAGTTTTATATAAAAGCATTTTTCTCAAAAAGTACGTAGCTTTCGAGATATAAGCGATAAACTAAAAAAAGAAGTTATTTAGCCAGTATTGGAATTTTTGCCAAATTTAAAGCGTTCTAGCCCCTAACCCGTTTGTCTGACAAAAAACTTAAGATTCGTAATTTGTATAAAATTGAATGTGCTTTAGTTTTGTATAAGAGCATTTTTCTCAAAAAGTACGTAGCTTTCGAGATATAAGCGATAAACTAAAAAAAGAAGTTATTTAGCCAGTATTGGAATTTTTGCCAAATTTAAAGCGTTCTAGCCCCTAACCCGTTTGTCTGACAAAAAACTTAAGATTCGTAATTTGTATAAAATTGAATGTGCTTTAGTTTTGTATAAGAGCATTTTTCTCAAAAAGTACGTAGCTTTCGAGATATAAGCGATAAACTAAAAAAAGAAGTTATTTAGCCAGTATTGGAATTTTTTCCAAATTTAAAGCGTTCTAGCGCCTAAACCGTTTGTCTGACAAAAAAACTTAAGACTCGTAATTTGTATAAAATTGAATGTGCTTTAGTTTTGTATAAGAGCACTTTTCTCAAAAAGTACGTAGCTTTTGAGATATAAGCGATAAACTAAAAAAAGAAGTTATTTAGCCAATATTGGAATTTTTGCCAAATTTAAAGCGTTCTAGCGCCTAAACCGTTTGTCTGACAAAAAAACTTAAGATTCGTAATTTGTATAAAATTGAATGTGCTTTAGTTTTGTATAAGAGCATTTTTCTCAAAAAGTACGTAGCTTTCGAGATATAAGCGATAAACTAAAAAAAGAAGTTATTTAGCCAGTATTGGAATTTTTGCCAAATTTAAAGCGTTCTAGCGCCTAAACCGTTCGTCTGACAAAAAACTTAAAATTCGTAATTTGTATAAAATTGAATGTGCTTTAGTTTTGTATAAGAGCATTTTTCTCAAAAAGTACGTAGCTTTCGAGATATAAGCGATAAACTAAAAAAAGAAGTTATTTAGCCAACATTGGAATTTTTGCCAAATTTAAAGCGTTCTAGCGCCTAAACCGGTTGTCTGACAAAAAAACTTAAGATTCGTAATTTGTATAAAATTGAATGTGCTTTAGTTTTGTATAAGAGCATTTTTCTCAAAAAGTACGTAGCTTTCGAGATATAAGCGATAAACTAAAAAAAGAAGTTATTTAGCAAATATTGGAATTTTTGCCAAATCTAAAGCGTTCTAGCGCCTAAACCGTTCGTCTGACAAAAAACTTAAGATTCGTAATTTGTATAAAATTGAATGTGCTTTAGTTTTGTATAAAAGCATTTTTCTCAAAAAGTACGTAGCTTTCGAGATATAAGCGATAAACTAAAAAAAGAAGTTATTTAGCCAACATTGGAATTTTTGCCAAATTTAAAGCGTTCTAGCGCCTAAACCGGTTGTCTGACAAAAAAACTTAAGATTCGTAATTTGTATAAAATTGAATGTGCTTTAGTTTTATATAAGAGCATTTTTCTCAAAAAGTACGTAGCTTTCGAGATATAAGCGATAAACTAAAAAAAGAAGTTATTTAGCCAACATTGGAATTTTTGCCAAATCTAAAGCGTTCTAGCGCCTAAACCGTTCGTCTGACAAAAAACTTAAGATTCGTAATTTGTATAAAATTAAATGTGCTTTAGTTTTGTATAAGAGCATTTTTCTCAAAAAGTACGTAGCTTTCGAGATATAAGCGATAAACTAAAAAAAGAAGTTATTTAGCCAACATTGGAATTTTTGCCAAATTTAAAGCGTTCTAGCGCCTAAACCGGTTGTCTGACAAAAAAACTTAAGATTCGTAATTTGTATAAAATTGAATGTGCTTTAGTTTTGTATAAGAGCATTTTTCTCAAAAAGTACGTAGCTTTCGAGATATAAGCGATAAACTAAAAAAAGAAGTTATTGAGCCAACATTGGAATTTTTGCCAAATTTCAAGCGTTCTAGCGCCTAAACCGGTTGTCTGACAAAAAAACTTAAGATTCGTAATTTGTATAAAATTGAATGTGCTTTGGTTTTGTATAAGAGCATTTTTCTCAAAAAGTACGTAGCTTTCGAGATATAAGCAATAAACTAAAAAAATAAGTTATTTAGCCAACATTGGAATTTTTGCCAAATTTAAAGCGTTCTAGCGCCTAAACCGGTTGTCTGACAAAAAAACTTAAGATTCGTAATTTGTATAAAATTGAATGTGCTTTAGTTTTGTATAAGAGCATTTTTCTCAAAAAGTACGTAGCTTTCGAGATATAAGCGATAAACTAAAAAAAGAAGTTATTTAGCCAACATTGGAATTTTTGCCAAATTTAAAGCGTTCTAGCGCCTAAACCGGTTGTCTGACAAAAAAACTTAAGATTCGTAATTTGTATAAAATTGAATGTGCTTTAGTTTTGTATAAGAGCATTTTTCTCAAAACGTACGTAGCTTTCGAGATATAAGCGATAAACTAAAAAAAGAAGTTATTTAGCCAACATTGGAATTTTTGCCAAATTTAAAGCGTTCTAGCGCCTAAACCGGTTGTCTGACAAAAAAACTTAAGATTCGTAATTTGTATAAAATTGAATGTGCTTTAGTTTTGTATAAGAGCATTTTTCTCAAAAAGTACGTAGCTTTCGAGATATAAGCGATAAACTAAAAAAAGAAGTTATTTAGCCAACATTGGAATTTTTGCCAAATTTAAAGCGTTCTAGCGCCTAAACCGGTTGTCTGACAAAAAAACTTAAGATTCGTAATTTGTATAAAATTGAATGTGCTTTAGTTTTGTATAAGAGCATTTTTCTCAAAAAGTACGTAGCTTTCGAGATATAAGCGATAAACTAAAAAAAGAAGTTATTTAGCCAGTATTGGAATTTTTGCCAAATTTAAAGCGTTCTAGCGCCTAAACCGTTCGTCTGACAAAAAAACTTAAGATTCGTAATTTGTATAAAATTAAATGTGCTTTAGTTTTGTATAAGAGCATTTTTCTCAAAAAGTACGTAGCTTTCGAGATATAAGCGATAAACTAAAAAAAGAAGTTATTTAGCCAACATTGGAATTTTTGCCAAATTTAAAGCGTTCTAGCGCCTAAACCGGTTGTCTGACAAAAAAACTTAAGATTCGTAATTTGTATAAAATTGAATGTGCTTTAGTTTTGTATAAGAGCATTTTTCTCAAAACGTACGTAGCTTTCGAGATATAAGCGATAAACTAAAAAAAGAAGTTATTTAGCCAACATTGGAATTTTTGCCAAATTTAAAGCGTTCTAGCGCCTAAACCGGTTGTCTGACAAAAAAACTTAAGATTCGTAATTTGTATAAAATTGAATGTGCTTTAGTTTTGTATAAGAGCATTTTTCTCAAAAAGTACGTAGCTTTCGAGATATAAGCGATAAACTAAAAAAAGAAGTTATTTAGCCAACATTGGAATTTTTGCCAAATTTAAAGCGTTCTAGCGCCTAAACCGGTTGTCTGACAAAAAAACTTAAGATTCGTAATTTGTATAAAATTGAATGTGCTTTAGTTTTGTATAAGAGCATTTTTCTCAAAAAGTACGTAGCTTTCGAGATATAAGCGATAAACTAAAAAAAGAAGTTATTTAGCCAGTATTGGAATTTTTGCCAAATTTAAAGCGTTCTAGCGCCTAAACCGTTCGTCTGACAAAAAAACTTAAGATTCGTAATTTGTATAAAATTAAATGTGCTTTAGTTTTGTATAAGAGCATTTTTCTCAAAAAGTACGTAGCTTTCGAGATATAAGCGATAAACTAAAAAAAGAAGTTATTTAGCCAACATTGGAATTTTTGCCAAATTTAAAGCGTTCTAGCGCCTAAACCGGTTGTCTGACAAAAAAACTTAAGATTCGTAATTTGTATAAAATTGAATGTGCTTTAGTTTTGTATAAGAGCATTTTTCTCAAAAAGTACGTAGCTTTCGAGATATAAGCGATAAACTAAAAAAAGAAGTTATTTAGCCAACATTGGAATTTTTGACAAAAAAACAACAAATATAATTTGTAAGAATTTTTTTCCAAAAGTGCGTAGTTTTAAATTATAAGCGAGAAACTAAAAAACAATTTTTTAGGCCTATTTTTGAATTTTGGTAATCTTTAACGCGCTCTAGCGCATAAACTGTTTCTATAAAGCCTGGGATACACATGCTACGTACTAGCATGAAAGCACGCTAGTTTCGAGCAGATGCTAGTTAGTAGCATACAATTAGCACGTGTATACGAAAAGAGCATGCTAGTAAAGAAGTACGCTACTTAATCGCACGTTGGTCTATTTTACGTGCACAAAACGCGAGCTACGAGTGAGAAGAAGCTTGCTCAAAAGCAAGTCTAAACGCGTTTACTGCGAGCATACTTATAGCACAATACAAAATCAAAATTTCAAGGGAAAATGCGTACCAAGTTCATTTTGAAACACAAATAACAAGCAAGTGTATCTCAAGCTTGCTAGAAACGAGTATGCTCAAAATAAGTATGCTTGTAAAGTCTGTATATTTACTAGCAAATGTACACACACGGAGAGCATGCTATAAATGAGTATACTACCAAGTAACAAACAAGCATGCTTTTTTAAAAGCGTGTGTATCCCAGGCTTTACAGAAAAAACCTAATCATTTCTATGGTAGTACTCAGCGAGTCTTGTAATTCCTTAAATGAGTAAACCCGGACAAATGTACAAATTATCTTTTGCTCTTGAAATTACATGACCTTTTATATAGTAACGTTTGTTGGTGAGGGTGATTACTAATTACCCTGTATAAGAGTAAAAGGATTTGATGTTTGCCACTCTACAAACAAACACAAACAAATAAACACCACGTATGCAAAAGGGAAACATAATTCGTTCAATAGTTTTCTTGGTAATTAAAAATAAGAAAGTGATTAAAGTTGACAATAGGCCGTACAGGGAAAATTATGAAACTTTTCCTGTTATCTCCCCTGCTCGCCGACTTTTTTTACAGACCTTTTTTTCTTAGGGTCACTCATCCAAGTACTATTAAAATATATTTTTGTTCTTAGTAGTAAATTAATGACGCATAAAACAAGATCCACCACTCCAAAAAATAAAAAAAATGGGAATAAAGTTAAAGGATCACTTCTTCTTGTCTTATAATTTCAAAAAATTACGAGACTCCAGCAGAAAGTTATTCGATGTCAAACATCACGATCAAACTGCTAGAAAATACGCGAATTCGAAGCTGCCTATAAAATTACTTCTTAAACAAAATATAATAAAGCGAGAATTTCCGTTTTCTCCCAAACTACTCGAGGGCAAGAAAGTTCAGGATTGTTCGATTACCGGTTGTATTATAAAGACTTACCTTTCTCGTTTGTAGTTGGCATTCAAAACTACGCTTTTCTTATTATAAGCTGGCACTGCCATCCAAGAAGATGCTTGAAGCTGGTGGAAATCTGGTAGGTTTTCTTCTACTTGTCTCCCACAATCTGCAATAATTTAATGAGAAGGCATGAATTAATTATCGAAGTATTAAAATAAGGAATATTATGATTAGGGTATTTGTTTTTGGAATGCTTTAATTCGGGCAAGCGGGAAACTGACGCATGCGAAAATTAAATGACGATGGATTTCCTTCCTTGGAACTCTAATGAAGATTCTCAAAGTTTGAGAACAATTTCAAATAGTAGAGCAACAAAAAAAAATTTTTAGACGGTTTCATAATATGGAATGACTCGCGTGTTTGTATTAATCTGCAAATATAATTAAAAATTGCGACGTAAAATAAAATTGAATTTTACAATTACATCAGAAGCGCAAGGAAATATTTTTATCTCATTGACGTGTCAATAATTCCCGATAACAATTTGAATGTGGCCCGATGTGGCCTAAATTATTTTATTTTAATAAAGAAAGCAAAATCGTTTCTATTGGTTAATTTTAATCCCCTAAAATCTAAAACCATTAAACAATTAAATTTTAAAGGGTGATTGTGAAGCCCCACTGTAACGGATTGAAACGACAAAAATTTAGAAACAAAATTATAATTGCCATACGATGTGATGCGAGATAAAACCACTAAAGTAGTATACATAATTGAACAATATATTTAAAAAAAATGCGTACCTATCTCCTTATTAATTCCTTCACTATTCGAACTCTTGGCTCCCTTAAAAGGGTGAAAACTTTATTAATTTGTAAAAACGACGGCCGTATTACCAAACCAACTACTAACAACTAACTACAAAAGTTGAAACATGCAGATGCAGGTGCAGGTGTTATCAACACGTGATTAGAAAATTTGTTGTTTTAACGTAATATAGTTGGAATTCGAATTGGCGAAAACAACCAATTTAATATCAAATAATTTATTATAATATTCCATTTTTAAAAAACCCTCCTTTCCCCAAAAAATTTAAATATTGGCAATTCTTAACCCGAAAACAGGATATACTAAAACATACATGGTGTTGTATTTAAAATAGGAGAACTAACCTCGTTTTGCAAGAGACTTTTTAAATACTTTAAAAATAACACCCTCGTCTACTGCACACCATTAGCAATAAATGCGATTTTTTAAAGGAAAGTATTAGATCAGGGTAGTAATGGTGGCACGCAGCGAAGACTTCTCTAAACGATGAATTACCAAAGTCTTAACAATACAGGCTGGAAGAGCATTGAAAATTAGCATTAAAATTGACCTTCTGTCTTCTGTCACTGCAAAGAGGCAGCATTAACTTGATGGTGGTACGAAAAGGGTTGACTGTTGCTAGTTGCTCCAGCTTCTAAACGGTTCGCCCCAGAAAAAAACTGCACTTTCCCCATCAGCAGTCGAATTTGCCTCGTCGCCTGCGAGGCACGGACACGCCAGACGTAGAGGTTCGAGGAACCAAGAAGAAAAAAAACAAAAGCCACCTGTGGATTATGAGAAAAGTGGTGATAACAGTGAGGAAACGAAACAAAACCACTTACCTTCTATAGAAGGCGGCTATGTAGACACTAAACAATCAAGCTGACCCCCTAAACGAGACGAGACACCGGTAGACAAGTAATGCAGGACGAAAGCCGGTTCCCGTTTAACGACGGGGAGGTATAATTGACAAATCCAAGAAAAATATCTAACGCTAATTGCTTTAAACCTCATGGTACGTCGACATGAATAAAAGTTTCCGCGGTGCATCGAAGGGTCCATCGTTGTCACCCCAATGTTTTCGCGATCGTGGCACAAACAATTATTTTTCGTTATTTTCCTTAAATTAGGAAAAATAACGTAACAAACGATACCGCTACGTAGTGGGTTAAACAATCTTAGAATCTATTTGTAGTACTTACTTTAAACGGAAACTGGACCGACATTGAGAGCTCTAATCTTTTTAGTGTACGTTAGGTTGCGTGTATTCTAGGCGTAAAATTACTTTTATTTGTAGTATTTATAAAATAAATTTTCCTTGATTACACCGCGATTGTAAAAAGTCTTTTGGAAATAAAAACCTATAGTTAGGCTATGTCCACTCATTTCAAGACATTCAGTGGCGGTTTTTAGAGGAGGCTATGGAGGCTCAGCCTTGAAGACCCCAAAGCCAAGATACGAAGACCGAAGAGCCACGTCGATGGGAATATGGTACCAAGATTTGAGTTTAATATAACAAAAAAAGCTTTAATTCGGGTAGAAGAGGAACAAAACGATTTTCAAGACAGTTAGTTTGCTATCAACTGACATAAAAGTGAGTTATGAAATAATTTACCCATTGACTAAGAAAAGCTACTAAAATAACAGAAAAATGGTCTGTCGAACACTCCTTGACGGTAAATCCGAACAAAACGGAGCTAGTTCTTTTCATCAGAAAAAGGAAACTAGGAAAAATGATCTTGCCTACTTTGAATGGAATTTCCCTAAAACTAGTGAGCGTGGTTAAGTATCTAAGCATTACTCTAGAGCACAAGCTTAATTGAGGAAACCACATCAAAAACAAATTACACAAAGCAAGTCTAGCTTTCTGGCAGTGCCGTAGGACGGTGGGAAAAACGTGGAATATTTCTCCTAAAATCCCCCTTTGGCTATACACTACCTATCAGACCTATAATTTGCTATAAAGTTCTTGTCTAGTGACCCAAAACCAGACAGACCACTATGAAATGTCTACTAGACAAAACACAGACTCTTTTGTTTCATGGTCATAGAAGGAGCCATGAGAACCACGCTCTCAGCAGCAATGGAGGTGCTGCTAGGCCTTCCTCCACTAGATCTATATGTGGAGGAGATGGCAACAAAAGCAGCCCTTCGACTGCGGGGATGGGGACTATGGTCTATCAGATACGGAATTTACGGACACACCAAAATCCTTGAAAAGTGCTTCAAGAAGCTACCTCTCCTGGAGTTGAATGCAGACCATATCTCTCCAAAATATACATTCAACAGATACTTCAAACTCTAATGGATTCAACTGAGAACATCGTAGCAGACATAAATGTCTTTACCAATGGATCTAAAAATAAAAAAGGATCTGGAGCAGGTGTTCACTCACCTGAGCTAGCCCTCGACAGTAGCCTACCACTGGGGAAATATGCCTCAGTTTTTCAAATTGAACTGATGGGAATATTACACAGCGCCAACGAAATCCTGAACAAGAAAATACTGATATCGACGGACAGTAAAGCTGCCTCGAAAGCCTTAAACACCTGCAAGGTAACTACTGGTCTCCTGCTGAACCAGATATCAAAAAACAATGTTCTTACACTCTGTTGGGTCAAAGCACATCAAGAAATTGAGAGTAACGATAAAGAAGACGAGCTGGCCAAGAAAGGTTCAAACAGCCTTCCCTGTGGCCCTGAGCCAATTATCAAACCAACCGTTACAACTGTTAATACCTTCCTTAAAAAAATAATACCCAGACTGACAGACTACTACAGACTGAAAAATGAACAAGCAACGTCAGGCCCGCTAAAGCAAAAGAGCTTTATTGGCTCCTAAAAAACTGGCAAAATACTGTCTACAGCTGTCCAAACTAATCTACGAACAATCGTAGGGACACTGTCAACTACAAAAACATCTCCACACTTTAGACTTGGTAGATAATCCCATATGTCGTGGATGCGAACTAGAAGACGAAACCAGTCCAGCCCTAATGTTGATAAGAAGATTCATGTAGGGAAACTTCTGGCTCGACATGACCAGAATAAGTACCACCCCTCTCGCCAGAATTCTGGAGTTCATCTTATAAGTAGGATGGCTCGAGATCTGATAGGTACGAGGAGGCCACTTGGAGGAAGTACAATTGGCCCGATTAAGTGGCCTAAGTACAGGGAGCTTGCTCCCACTTCCTAAATAATCCAGATCCAGATCTATTGAACTCGATGAATTGACCTATTGAGTAATGAAGAATGAAGCCTACCACCTTTTTATTAAAATAATATCCGAAAGTACCCCCAATGTATTATAATGCATTGTCCCTATTTAATTAACGATAAGTGCTCCAAATTAATTACAATTAAAAGTGGGGATAAGTTTTCAAAATAAATTGTTTCCTACCCTCACTTATTTTAAAATTAAAAATTGTGCACTTTATTTACATTTAATAAGAACAATTACATTTAACAAAAAAAAATACAAATAAATTTTCTACATAATATATAATACATCGATTAACTTGAAAATTAAATTTCATTTAAACACAATTACGTAACCATAAACTTTGCTAGTTAATTTTGCTTAAAATAAGTATGTACATAAAAATAAATATAACATTGGAAATAATAATTCTTTTTGATATAAAACTGCTTAAAGGACTCGTTGGCGAGTTGTAAAAATTGTGTTCACAATTAAAATGAGACAACCAGTCTCGAGTCTTGATACTTTAATTTATATCGATCGCAACTTATGTACGATTTAATAACATGGTAAACGTTTTTAGAAATTTAAAAGTAGCAAATTCGTCTCGCGTAATAAAAGTTATGCACATGGAAAGTACAGGTCGATGTAGTTGTTGAAATCGTTCCAACTTTTGTGGAAAATACAAAAAGGCCATTAAACTTCAAGGAGTTAAAATGGCCTACACTCAAAAAAATTATTTTAAGTATACAGGGTGTACAGTTAAATCATTACGTTTTACTAAGGGTCTGTTTTATATTTCCCACAAAACTTATACAATGTTCCCGGATTAAGCTACTAAAAACTTACGATTTATTAATATTTAGTCAATACTTCATTTCCTGTAAGAAATGGATAAAAACTAATGTGTTATGGGAATTTGAAAACGAAGAAAAAATGAAAAATAAAATTTTCCCCCCCTCTTAGTAACTCGATCCGGGGATATACTGTAGAATTCGTATGTCTCGTCGATCTATACTCACCCTGTATGGGCCTCTCTGTAAGTTGTTACACAAACTGTATATATTAAAATTTTAGCTATAATCAGAAAAAAATCACCCATTATATACAATCAATTAGATAACTTAATTGCTATTTAAAAAAGTTTTTATTTTTAATAATTAACATTACTTGGTGAATGCTGCAAAAACAGCCCACAAAACTTCTGTCGTATTTGGTTTTATAGACTCTTGTTCAAAATCTAAATCGAGCAGTTCTCTTACTCTCTTCATGGCCAATTCGTAATCGTCGTCGTTAAGAGGAGCAAAAGCATTTTCCAACACATCGCTGGCATGAGCCAAAAATATTAAAGCTAACATTCGTTTATCCATACGTTGAGGATCGTTAACCCATTTTGTTAAAACGGCGTCTTGTATCTGTAAATGACACAATGCAAAATTTACAAAAAGGATTTATTTTCACTTTCACCTTCTTAACTAGCCTGCATTTTGTTATATTATCGGTTAACGGATGAGTAGTCATATCGAATAGGAGGAAATTTTGTTTTTCTGTTGTTAAAACTCCTTTTTCTACTAAATTTTTTGCCAGGCGTTCTCTCACGTTTTTTAATTGGTAGCGCAACTTTAAAGGGTTCCAAGTCTCTCCTGCAACATAAACGTGTTCAAATCACACTAAAAACAAACCCAACCGCCCTTTTCCCACTTGTAACTACCGGTTGCCTCATTTCTCAAATTTAGAAATTCTTTGTACACTAAGTGAGGTTAGGTTGTTAAACAACGCTAAAATGGGGCCTCAAAGTTGATTTTAGTAAGACAACAGTTCGAATAACAAGTAGGTCGAGAAGTGGAGTTTGTGAACACACCGATTGTAGACATTAAGTTTTTGTGACGTTGAGAATAAAAGCTGCTTACCGCTCAAGTATTCGATCCAATTTTGAACGGTTTCGGGTGGATCGGTTTCTTTGAGGTGTTTTAAAGCTTCATCTAAAAGTACATCACCGGTAGGAGTATCGCTCTTTAAGATAAGTTTTCTAGATAAAAGTCCCTTCCTTCTCATACCAGCACGTTCCAGCTCTATACGTCCTCTTAAACCTAACTCGATAAGGATGCATCCTCTTAACCCACTAGATATACAATCGTTCCAAAACGATGTATATCCCTACGTTAAAGATAAGATTAACATAAACCCACGTTTAAGTAGAAGTTAATTACCTCTTTATCTTTAAGTCCCAGTAATAATACTTCTTCCATTAAAGTTAAACGTGTCTCTTTGGAATCACCATCATCCATTTCATCTTCCCGTTCTTCTTTTTTATCACTATTTTGAGTTTCTTTAGGCACTCCTTCACTGTTTTCTCTTATTATATTTTTTCGCTGTACTAGTCCTTCGCTACGATTCATTTTAATTAAATTATTTTAAATTCACAGCCACACGAATTAGTTAATTTGTAACGATAAAATATTTTGTATACACTATCCTTGCGATTGTTGACGTTATATGTTTTACAAGTTAGTCAATAAATATGGCGAACGATCATATTGTGAAAAAAATGGGGAGGGAAGTGATCCAAAACTGCACCTTCATTTTACTTCAAATTAAACAACGGCCGTTTCTTATTTTAACAATTATTAACAAACTTTAATTAATGCGAATTTGATTATATTTCTTATCAGATTTGATGATTTAATCGTAGTAATACGCGTATTAATTTATTAACCTTAACTAACTGACATCGTAGCGCCATCTATTTTAATAAATTTGAACTAGAACGAATTTTTTATAATTAAATTTAACTTTTATTACCAAAATACCAAATTTAATTGCCTTTAAGCCTTTTACGATTCTTTAATTAAAAATAGCCCTTTGTAACATTTAAAAACGGACAATTAGCAACTAACATGCCAACTGCAAAAAGAACAACCAGCGTCGTATCTACGGCAGAGCAACCGGGGTTCTTGCCCTGATGGGTTGTTTGGTATCTGTATATTTCGTCATAATTACACTATCACACCAATTAAAAACTTTACCTGTTTACTTCACTCTCTCTTTCTCTTTCCTGGACCCATTACGCATCACCCTTTGTAAGAATGGGTAGGATTATTAGGCGGGTCGAGACAACTGTAGTTTTTGGGTCAAACTAAACTATAGGCTACACAAAATATTTATATATCAAAAAAGTGCATTTTTTGTGTAGTTTTCAAATATACTATGCTAGACGGTCTAAGTGCACCATTTATGGTGGCAAACGCTTTTGAAGCTGAAGAAACCTCATCTACCAGACGATTCTCTAACACTAAACTTCAACACGCTCTAGCGCCTAACCTAAACCAAACAAACCAAATAGACATAATTTGTTGGAAATGCATTTAATGCACTTTATTTTTCTATATGCACACTTTTCTCTAAAAGTGTTCAGTTTTCTAGTTATAAGCTGACCAAAGAAAACAGTTTTTTGACCAATTTGGAAATTTTTGTCAGACTTTAACGCGCTCTAGCGCCTAAACCGCTTGTCTGAAGAAAAAACTGAAAATATATAATTTGTAAGAAAATGAGTGTGCCTTATTTTCGTATAGCAACGCTTTTTTCAAAAGTGCGTAGTTTTTGAGTTATAAGCGATGAACAAAAAAATCAGTTTTGTGGCCAATTTGGAAATTTTTGTCAAATTTTAACGCACTCTAGCGCCTAAACCGCTTGTCTGAAGAAGAAACCGAAAATATATAATTTGTAGGAAATCGAGTGTGCCTTATAGCCGTATAGCAACGTTTTTTTCAAACGTGCGTAGTTTTTGAATTATAAGCGATGAACTAAAAAAATTACCTAGTGTTTTGGCCAATTTGGGAAATTTTGCCAAACTTTAACGCGCTCTAGCGCGGGGGCCGGCCCCGAGACTTTTTAATTCGTATCTGCGAGACAACCCACAGATAGTTCACTGCCATGGAACCAACACACTCCACTTTATATGCGACGAGGAGTCTTGCAGGGCTCGATATTGGGTCCTCTCCTCTTTACTAGACTATACACCAATGACCTGCTGGACAACATGAAGTTGAATGGCATTGATTTGCGAACTGCAATGTATGCAGATGCTATTATCTTCAGCATCAGAACAATGCAAAAATTTTTACTTGAAGAGCTTGGCGAGGGGGTGCTTCAGAAGGTTAGATTGTGGTTCAACGACAATTAGCTCTTCCTCAACGAGAACAAAACAGATACGATAACGTTCTCAATAAACGGGTCCAGTAACCATCAACCATCTAAGTTTTTGGGGATGGAGGTTGGAGCGTCGGTGACTTGGATCAACCATATAGACGCGGTTTGTGTAGGAGGCTTTCTTTAGTAGTGTTCGTGCTGAGGAGAATGTCTTCTGGTATAGATTCGGGGCCACGTTTTTGCTCCACCATGAGATATGGAATACTGTCTTGGGGATTCGCGGCAATCGTGCATATACAGAGAATTTTAGTTCTGTAAAAGCAGCAGTTTGAGGAATATTAAAGAAGAGTCACCGCGATTCCTGTAGACCGTTTTTTAAACGATTAGGTGACATACCATACATACGTAAACATTTTAAAAGGTTTCTTAGATTAATAAAAGTTATTTATTTGATTTATTTCAGTTCCAGAGTGATTGCCATTTTACTTAGTAGTCTAAAAAACAGAAATTGGTACATCTTCAAGATTTTTATGATTCGACACACATTTAAAATATGTTCTCTGGTGCCTCTACCTATTAGGACAAAATATATCTGTTCATCAGGTATTTGAGGAAGAAGAATCGTCCTCAATCTGTCCTGTCGCTTATTATGTTTAGTAGAATCTGATAATAGTATGGGTGATTAGCGATTAGAGATACGGTTTGGTAGTTATTGTTGTCGGAAGTCAGTTATTCCAAATACAACGCAAACTATTATCTTTTGCCTTATTTCCTTATTACATTTATTCAACGTTTCGTAATATGGGCAGCATACGAATTAGCATAGATATTTTACGATATCTATAACTTATTCATATATTATGTATTATAGATTACTGAAGAAGTGAACGATTGAGCTTCAACTTCTAATTTACAATAATTTTTAATAAAAATAAAGGGAGCGACGTATTTTAAAATCTGAACAGAGCAAAGCCTGTGATATATTATGATAGATGTCGAGTTTGTTACTTTTGGATTCACTGCATCAATAAAACCCAATTTTCCAAGACTATTAGACACAAATCGGCCCGAATATAAGCAATTACGAGTTCAATGTTCATCCTCAAAGCATATAATGTCATTGGTTTGTTATACTGTAAACGAACGATTTATTGAGCGGTCCTGCGGTGCTGATTGAGCTTAAATCTGAATGTAAAAACTGTTGGATTGGGCGCAGGATTTACCTGCAAAACGTCATGTACGCTAGACGTCTGTATTGATGCAATTTATCGAAGGAAAAAACTTAGAGCGAGATCAAGGATTGAATTAGAGTCTCTCGCTGCCGCACCCAATACTTCACCAACTACGCTAGTTCCTTATGTAGTATATATGCGCTACGTTTTGTCTTGAGACGCCATAGCAGTCCTCTTCCAGAGATTTTGAAAGTTGAGAAATGTTTGCGTCTTCCATTCTTACAACAGTCGTTCAAACAACCTCCCCCTACCCTAGGGTGGCAATGGGACGGCAAACATGCGTGTGTGAATGGAAGCACTGATGGGTCATCTACACGCCGAGGCCCTCACTACCACTATAGAATTTGGAAGAAGCTTCACGGTTTCTTAGAACGGGTATAAGTTAAGAGCTGGTCGTAGCTACATTTTCAAGTCTTAGAAAGCTTTGAGTCTTTTAGAGAGCTTCTGGTATATGTTGCTCAGCAAAGCTTCTATTACAAATAAGAAAGAAATTGTATTTCCAAAGTTTTATTAAGTGCAGTTACAAAGACATCAACATTATGATACATATAATATAAATATGCTAAATACTGTTCAATACAAACATCACATATACAACACGTTATTAAATACCTACACTAAACTTACAAATATAAATATCGATACACGGAACAACAACAAGAAGAATTAATTAAATTGATACAAATCTTGGCAGTGCACTAAAATGATGTCTGACATCATAACTCAGTACTCATTTCGGTAGACTCCTTTTTTAGGCCACTCTTATAAGCGGCGGTTAGTTCACGTCCATCTTCTTTCTTCGAGTCTTTATTTGGCATATTACTGATGAGATCTACTGAAGCTGAGACCTGCACAAAACAACGTTCCGTCAAAAACACCTTAAAAACAAGCCACCCTTAACAATGTTACTACTTACTCTTGAGAGCTCCTTATTAAAGGAGTTAAAATATGTTCCAAGCTGACCGATTGCGAACATTTATTTAGAGCAGGCAACGATGGTCTTTGGGAAGTTCTAGCACTACGACTATCGCGACTTTGTCTTCTCTGTATCACATATAATAATGATAAAAACAACAATAATAACGTTTCTTTGGACTTTGTCGGTCTGCTTCAATTTATTACGCTTACATTCGTTATACACAAATATGTGACACAGAGAACTCGCGTACAGCACATTTAACTGTACCAAATTACTGCCAAACTACTAAATTTACATAAAAAGCGAAGCTAATAGTTTAGAAAATGAAGCAGCCACAAAGCCAAAGCAAAAGCAATTATTCAAAGGCCCCAAAATGTTTTTAACCAAACATCAAGAGTAACTACCTATAGTAAAGTGCCCAACACCACAAAATATTCTCTATTTGGGAGAGGGATGGAGTGCTCTTACAGGTTACACTCGAGCCATTATGATCGATAATTATCGTTCTTCAACTAAAATGTTCAACCTTGGCCCTGTAGTCTGGGCGCCAAACATTTTAGTAACATTTTCCAGGGTTGGGCACTCTACTATTGTAAGCTCGGTACAAATAGCTTGTATCAATTAGTTCCTTTGACGTCGATACTTACTAGAGGGAATCGGTTTACATTTTGATTCTTATCAGCGCTTTGATACGAGTAGACAAAGTTATCGAGCTCGTTGTTTTCCTCGGAAACTGTGCTACTTTTAGAACGTGCACCGGATCCCATTCTATACTTGAGTCGTAACGGGCCGGAGTCGTTATCGTTTCCCGGAGGGCTGCTGGTAACGGATCTTAAAGAACTTCGCGAAGAAGAAATATTATGTCGGGTTAAATGAGAGTTATCAGAGTATGAAGCGTTACTTAGTTTAGAGCCCATTCTCACCAATGAAGACCGTAAGTCAGTGGATTGTTTATATGTAGCACCACTATTATACTGCGTGTTTGAGATATTATACATATTGTAAGAAATGCGAGATGAGGATTTAGAAAGCTGAAAAATAATATTAGTGTTAGTCGAACGAAAATATTTTAGATCAAATAAACTACGAGTAATTCGCATAGATATTAGGAGAAACTGACCCCGTATTTACAATCCACCTCGTGTATGTTTTTGTTCGCATTTTGTTGAGTGTTGCGACAATATGCTCGATGCGAATTTAACGCTTGATACTCATTACTCACAGAAAGAGATCCTGTTTTTCCATCTCCCGATGCATTTACAGTCATCTTCTTACTGCTACCGGATCCGTGCTTAGTACTATCGCTTGATCTAACAAAAATAATTAAAACGAGTCCTTCGCAAAAGACCTACGAATTTACCTTCCACTACTATAAGCACATTCCTGTTCTCCTCCTAACCCGGAATCGCTATGCTCGTGACTCACTCGCGGTGGCTCGATAGCATCGTGAAATCCATTGGGGTTGGTGTTACTGTAAATTACCGAATTTCCCATCCTTCCAGTTCTACTGCTTCTCTGAGAGCTGGTTGACGAAAAATTATCGCTTATACCCAATGATTCTAACATTCTAAAACAAACGCTCGTAAAAAAGTCAAAACAAACCCGGAAATACTAACCTAGGTAAATTGTTGTTCAAGTTTTGGGTACTTGAAGAATTTCTCGGCAAATACTCGGGAAGACCAAGTTGAGATGGCAAATTATGATTCGCGTGAACACTCCGAAGACCAGAATTGTAAGAAGAATACGGCGGTGGTGGACTGCGCGATACCTTATCGCTTTGTGGCTTGTCACTGAAACGATTTTATTAAATTTTCTTTTACACCTCAAACCGACTAGTATAGAGTAAAGTGATCTTTGTTATCGACTTATTATTGTCAATTACTAAGATTTGTTTTACCCACGACGAAAATGCGAGTATTGCGAGACAGTAGTTGCATTTTCCAAACACATAACTACGCCTGTCATCACTAGTTACAATCTAGGAAGTCTAGGACCCAATACTCGAGTTAACGCCGTAGGGTTCAAAAATTCACATGGTAAACACAAAATAACTTCTCAAGAGAACTACGCCATCCAAAGGTAACTCCCCATAACCCATAGTGATGTCAGTCTAGTACCTGGGCAATCCGACTTCTGCACTTTAAAGCATGTTGGATATAGCAAAAAAAAATTCGGTGGATGCGAAGCGCTTTTGCGCACTCTCCCATTTAGAATCAACTGGCGAATTTTATTTTTTATTTCTGAGAAACCTATAGACTCGATCTTACCTTTTATTCCACTGCTTTATTTTAAGCTGTTTAGCGCGGTTAGTCTGCACGACAGTGTATGGTATCTCTCGTAGCTGGGTTTCGCTCATGCCCATGGTATCGATTAGATCGAATTCTAAATGCTTTTTAATTTCGTCTGATAACCATTTCTTTCCTTCGGAAGGAGATCTTGAACGAGAACGATGTCTTCTATGGCGTCGTCGATTACGGTAAGATACTTCCGATTCAGTTTCCAATCCGCTGTTGACGTATCCCGAACGTCTACTGCTGATCACGTTGGCTTGTTGTATACCTCCAGTTTGGCGTTTTTGCACTTCACGCCACTGAGAACCAGAATCCACTAACTCGTAATGACTATCGGAGCCCCTATAAAAAATTTATAAAAAGTTCGACACTTTTGCGACTATATTTACTTATTTCTAGTTAGAGACTTATGGCGATGAGAATGGGAGTCTTGTTCGGAACCGGAGTCTCTTTTGTTTCCCCTGGATCTATGACGACGGTGCTTACGATGAGATCTTCCGGAACATTTGGATAATTCGCTTTCGTTATCAGAAGTCATTCGGCTACGATGCTTGCGCCTACCGGCAATTCTAATTAAGATAACGCAAGCCCTTTATTCAAATATATACCTTTTACAAGAACGAGACTCGTTGGAACTTTGGCTATCGATCGAAGAAGAGCGATATCGAGGTCCTGCTGACCTAACGGACCTGGGGCTAGGTGGGACCGAATTGTTATAAAGTCCTTTAGAGTGAGGCTGAGACCACGGCGCACTTCTGGTACTGTGAGGAGAATCTGATCGATGTTTCGATTTGGTCGTCGGAGGACACGTCAATTGATAAGGGCTCTCAAACCTACGACTGTTTAAGTAGGACTCGAGGCGATAATTGGGTAAATTACTTACGACTGTGCAGGTTGGGGGATCGAGACGTGTTTTATTTCTGGTTGGCGGTAATGTTCGATTTTGGCAAATTCGTCAATTCGGGGAGCTTAAAATTATGACGAGGGTCACAAAGAATTGATCTAGTTCGTTTTACTTACAGTCAGATGCTCCTTCGATGGTTCGTCTTTGATATCTGCGAGAAGGAGTTCTCGTAAATGTCGGTGGAGAACGCGCGCGTTGCTGGGCGTCTTTCACGGCTTGCTTTTCAGTTCGGCCACTGAAACTTTGAATTAACATTTTTGGGCATTTTTCGTTTAGTGATGGTTTACCTATATCTGAATCTGGAACCTAAAACAAATATATCTGGTGTCGTTGGCGAAACTTGAACAAGTCGAAAAAATGCGTGGTGTTCGACGCAACACTTCCATAGATGTTTACAAGCCGCTTTTGAAGGAGTTTCGAATCCGTACGTACTTTCGTCATTCTAAAATATTTAAAAATGTATAATTTTTTACTAATCTCGTCGTATTTATTTTATACGTTTTTATCGGTAACTCTCAACATAAAATAACGGCCTTTGAAGTATATTTTCGTTATTCTCGGCCAATAATAATTTCCAACGGTATTCTTATTTCTTAATACTATTATTCCGCTAGGGGTTAATCCTAAGAAATATTCTACATTATCTTCGCCCTGCAATAAAACAATTAAAGAAATTTTCCACGAGCTGTTTTTGGGAAAAAAGATTCAGATCTCAGAGGGGGGATTAACTATCATACCAAAGTTCTTTGGAGGGGAGACAAAAAATTAACGTTAAGGTTTAATGATTCAAATAACTTTTAATTCAAATTTTCCCGTTGTTAGTCGTGGCATTTAAAAAGGAAGAAGGTCTATCTAGGTGTTTTTCTTACCAAAACTGGATGAAGATCAACTCCATACATTTCCAACCACTTAACTTTATCGAGATAATTTAGTTCGGCTACCGAAGGCAATTGACCACTGTAAAGAAAGTTTGTTATTTAAAAAAAAATAAAACTACAAGTGTAGGTATACTTCGACTATAATACGTTTGGTTAAGTCGCAACGAAAACGGTAGAAGCGGATCATATGTCCGAAGAGACGCGAGAGCCAAATTTAAAATTTTGACAACCTTGTGAGTTACCACCGAATATTTTACGAAACCCTAATTTTACTTACATTAAAGCTCTATGCAATTCAGAAATACGAGTTTCAAGTTCCAATGTTTGATTTGATAAAAACCGAAATTCGGATACGTAACCTGGACTGTGCCTTCTAGAATCGTAATCGCCCAGTTCGGCTAGAAAAAAACAAAACAAAATGGAATTAGAAAATGATTATTAAATGAGTTCGCTTTAAAAATAAAAGCAAAAACGTAAATTTCAAAAGATTGAAGCATTAAATGAAATAATTCCTCTCGATTTTGTACAAAAAACCTCGCAAGTTTCATTAATAATAATCTTTTGAATTATTTAAATAAATGCATATAAACGGACGAGAAAATCCATTCAATTTAAGTTTAATAAAAATTTCCTGCGCATTTTTTGTATCATCAAGTTTTTTTTCATTCATTCGTATAAACTTCATTATTTGTTAGAGCGTTACTAATTACTAAATTTAAACACTTCAATAATAATTATTCTTGACTAGTCTCTTTCGCATTCACGAAAGTGTAAATAAAACCAACAAATTATTAATAAACACGAAGCGTAGATTTAAATATGCTCGAGCAAGAATTTAAGAATGTACATCAAAATCGACGATATCACAAAAAAGCATAGCTTTACCATTGGGCTTTATCAACTTTTTACGGAAAAGCAATTCACATTCACACTTATATAAAGCCCCACGACGCTCGACAAGACTAAATTAACTTCTAGGGACATTCAAAATATGCTTCTCTCCATTGAAATCTCTTCTAATATAAAGATTAATCGATGATTGAAGTGCATTCGCACGTGTATTACTCGGAACATAGTACTGTCTACTGTCTCGCCCGACCAAAGCTTTCAAAGAAGTATCCTGAGCTTAATATTACCTCTAATGAAAATTTTAAAGCATAGAAATAACTGCTACGGACGCTCAAAATATTTTTCCAGACATTCAAAGCTCTAATGCTGGGTTTATACGTGCATAGATTCGCTGGCGCCAATAGCCTCGCCACAATACAAATTTCGCGCCAGTAAGAGTTTACACAGAGGATGCTGATTTTAGTCGCCAGCTTCATTTTAAGTGTAGTTTTTAATTGAAGTACATCGAAAATGTCGAGTGAACTTTTACGTGCTGCCTGTCGAATAGCTACAAAAGTTGTGGTTGATAACATGATTGCTAATCTTGAGAAGGAGAAGAAAGATAAAAGGAAAGGTCGCATGGGGTGAGAAAATGGATTGCTCGTAGGCATTTTTGGGGAGCATCTAGAAAAATTTTACCAGAACTTGCTAGCGAAGATTCCGAAAGCTATAGGAACCATCTGCGGATGACCAAAAAAAATTTTAATATTCTTTTGGAATGTCTGAGCCCGTACATTCAAAGAACCAATACGGTAATGAGAGATTCTATACCATCCAAAGTAAAATTGGAAATAACACTCAAAATTATGAGTTCTCAGTTCTGAGACTTTTACTACTTCAAAACTATCATACATAATTAAAATCGAATCTCCCTGTTTCCATCTTGTGTTCACTAGCCACTGGCTGGCTAATTTTCAAAAAAATAGCCTAAAAATAACCACTACGGAAAATTATCGTTATGATTATTTACTATTGGTCCAAACTCCAAAATAAACAAATGCAGAAGTCTTGTTGGTAAGTTTATGAAGTTTGAAGTAGATAATACGAATGGGTTTTAAGAATAATTACTTCTTATAGGTTACTAGGTAAAGTATCTGATGTTATTTAAACAATTATTATTATTTCGCCCCCCTCCCTAATCAGCAATCCACTAATATCATGGTTAAAACAAGCACTATACCTATAATCAATGAGTCGTCAATTTCGAACAATTATTTGTGAAGTAAATTTTCCGTTTTTAATTTAAATCGACTTGTACGAAACAGAGGTTAACTAGTAATAACATGATCTCTGATAAAACATCACAAAAGAGATTACGATAATTGTTTATTTTCAAACAGTGTAAACGTCGACTTCTAAATGCAAATTTTAATAATAAATGCACTTTTTGTAACCTTTTAATCGAAAAATTCGATTCTTACAGTAAATTTAGCAACAATTAAAAACAAAAATTAATATTTCCCTTAATTCGATAAAATGGCAACAATCACGGCGAGCGATTTGGCGGCAACGCGTGGCAACAGTTTACCCTTTCGCCGTCCGTGTGCTCGTGAAAATTTACCATCGAGATGTTTATTTTACGTCTTTTAATTTTTACACAACTTAAATGCTAATTTTGGTAATGTAAAAATAAATATTGTGTATTAAAATGTAACATTTATTAAGTTATTAAGTATAAACTAAGTTTCGATATAAAAATTTCGCGCCAAAAAGAAAAGCATTTTCTTACACCACCACCACCTACTTAAAACAAGTGACAAAATGACGCGTCCACCGGGCACGATCGCGGAATAAAAATCGGTGTTTTTAGGCCTTTTGTTTATAAAAAATTAATTAAACGTGTAGTTATTGCAATTGTGATTGTTGTTATTCTAATTAGTAATTTTAAAATCTTCAAAATAGTATGATTTCGTTGTTTAAAAGTTTACGTTTGCATGGGGTTTGTGCATTGTACCTACCCATCTAAAAGTTTTCATCAAGAAAACATGGCCATTCGTAGGTATAAATATCTACCCATTAACGGATTATTTTTGCTGCGATAAAAGGTTAGTATAATTTGTTGAATACTTTGTTGCTTTTTTATTTGAATATTATTTAACAATTAATAAGAAAATTTGAACTTTTAATTTGCGGTACAACAATTTGTTCTACTAGTTTTACGTTAGTAAGACAAGGATAGGAATATAAAAAATAAAAAGTAATTATTTACATCTCTCTACGGCTTTATTACTTTTTCGTTGACTTCGTCTACTTTGAAAAAGTAATATGATCGGAAAAAATAATTCAAATTTCCATTTCGACGTTTTGGGGCCTCCTGAATCCAAAAAGTAAAAAAAATTATTAGAAAAAGTCGGCCTGGATGGATGTGTGATGTGTGATCACTACAGCGATTTTATTGACATTTAGTTTTGGCCATTTTAACAAAAATTCATCAACAAAATAAGCTTTTAAACGAAATCGATACAGGGTGGCCCAAAATAAGGGGGTTATTTTGGTGGCATTTCGAAAAATCTTGACCTACAGTTATATGTATACTCGGCTATATAAGTTAGTACTCGTGGACCATAATTAAACAAAAAACCTTCTCAACATTTTAAAACTCAAAATGGCGGCCAGTATAACGATTTTTTTATTATAACTTTGAGGATAATTATTATTATAAAAATCTAAAACCAGGAATATGTAGGCAAAATATAGGGCTTTAGTTTTTATATAGTCGGTTATTTTGATAATTTCAAAAAAGCACTTTTAAAGGATTAAAGTTGACTAAAATTTTAAAACTGATTTTCTCAAAGTCGGCTACGGCTGTTTCGTCTATATTTTGATATGTTGTAGATATCGAAGTTCTTAATCCATCAAATGAGTTTCATTTTCCGTTATGCACTGGATCCGGAGTTATGATTTTTTAAAAATCAAAATTTCAAAAATTTATAATTGAAAGTTGGCACATTAATTATTTATACCACAAATTTCTATTATTTGTTACAATTTTAAATTTTGGTTAAAAAAACTTCCGGTTAAACCAGAAATTAGTCAAGTAAAAGGACTTTCTGAAAATATCCCGTGTATTTTATGATTTTTTAAAATATTGTAAAATTAGCTGTCCAATAATACCAAAAATGTTAAATTTTAACTTCAGGTTTAACCGGAAATGGGGTTAGGATTTCTATTTTTAATACAACACTCGGTATATTTTAAGTGGTTTGCAATGCTTAAAAAATTATTTATCTATTAGTGATACCAAACATTTTATATTTTGATTTCCGGTTGAGCCGGAAATGAGATCAGCTTTCCTATTGCAATCAGAAACACCCCGTGTAACTTTAGATTTTTAAATCTGGGAGAGCTTCTGAGCATACTACTATATATTATATTGTTTGATAATATTTCTGACATCTTTTTAAATTTTTTAAGAATTTGTACGAAAAAATCCTGTTATGGCTACATCAGCCGTTTTCTTCAACTGATGACTGGCTATGTGTACCTCTCATACCATTCAGAACTCCACTTTTTATTTTTACTCATTTTTACAAAACGGGTAAATCTATTTAAGTTCAAGAAAGAACGCGCTATCCTTGCACTAGTTGAAGTTTACACTTGCAACTTGCAACTTTTATTTTTGCTTGCATGCAAATAAAAACTGGCGCATGGAAAAGTTAGCAAGCAACAAACTTTTATTATCACTGCATGCATAAAAGCACTGGCGTGCCATTAAATGTTTACATTTGCAACTTTTGTGTTACTGGCGTGCAACTACCTATTGGCGCCAGCGAATCTATGCACGTATAAACCCAGCATTATACAAATCTATCGAAGATTAAAGTCAATTCTCGATATGTGTTATTTGGAACGAATATTGGTGTCTCGCCTGACCACAGAAGTCAAAGGAGTATCCTGAGCTTAATATAACATCCAATGAAAATTTTTAAGCATAAAAGTACCTGCTAGGAACGTTTGAAATAGTTTTCCCGACATTCAAAGCTCTTATGCAAATCTATCGAGTATTGAACTTAATTCTTGATATTATGTGTTATACGGGACGAATATGTAGTGTCTCTCCCGACCATAGCTCTGGAAGGAGTTATTAGCTTAATAACACTTCTAATAAAAATTTTAAAGCACAAAATTATCTACCAAGGCCGCTCAAAATATTTTTACCTAGCATTCAAAGCTCTCACGAAAATCTATCGAAAATTGGAGTAAATTCGCGATATGTGTTATTAGGAACGATTAGTGTCTCTCCCGGCCATAGCTGTTAAAGGAGTGTGTTGAGCTTAATATTACTTCTAATAAAAATTTTAAAGCACAAAATTATCTACCAAGGCCGCTCAAAATATTTTTACCTAATATTAAAAGCTCTCACGAAAATTTATCGGAAATTGGAGTAAATTCGCGATATGTGTTATTCGGAACGAATAGTGTCTCTCCCGGCCCTAGCTGTTAAAGGAGTATCCTGAGCTTAATATTACTTCTAATAAAAATTGTAAAGCACAAAATTATCTACCAGGGACGTTCAAAATATTTTTACCTAGCATTCCAAGCTCTCATGAAAATCTATCGAAAATTAGAGTAAATTTGCGATATGTGTTATTCGGAACGAATAGTGTCTCTCCCGGCCCTAGCTAGCCTAGCCTAGCTCCTACTAAATCTGGTAGTTTTATTGACGGGTCTCCGAAACCCTGTATATGTGCGTCAATTTGTCATCGTATAACAACCTTACACAAGGACTCACCCACATAGCAACACTTTTAACTTTTTATTACTTTTCGAGTTTATTTTTTCCTGGCAATTATTTTTTAATCCATCAGAGTAAATTCCTCACTTGCCCTATGCATTACTATTATTAAGTACACGGCGATGAGTCATACAAACCAATTTCCATTCTCTCTTATGCTCTTTAGTATCGATTTTTTTGAGGCGTTAATTATACGTTAAAAAATTTTTTAACGTAGGTAATAACGTACTATCGAATTTATTTCTAAATAACTCTTATAAGAAGTAAATTGGTAAAATTGCTTCGAACGAAAGATATTTAAGGGGGAATTGGAGATAAATTTGAGACTTTATTCCCGAAACTCGTATACAGATATATATATATATATATATAAATCTATAGAAGGTTTTTTAACCATTTATCAAAAGAAACTTCAATGTATATAATAGAACTTATTTACATTATCTATACAATTTCAATATAATTTACATTTATTCGAGATATTATTTAACGACGTAAATAACATTAGGCGAATTGAAGTAATTTAAAAATTTATTTTATTGTAGAACTTCCTTAGAAGTTCAAATAATTGTTTATAAATATGTCAATAATTATTATTGAATATTTTACTTCTCTCTCGTACCATGTATCATAGCCAATGTATTAATTGTTTACCCAAATATCGTATCGATAATGACTCGATGCATCGAATTATCGATACGTTCAAATGATTGTGTGTAAAAATAGATATTTATAGTAACTTAGGATTCGTTTCCTTTCGTGCTACCCCTTAAAATAATAATAAATTATAAATAATTTAAATTACATAAGTGGGTCTTGTTAAAGCTTTAATTATTTTTATTTGCGACTATTAGGTACTACTTGGTACTACTTTATTCTAATACAAGCAAATTAAAAATTTGCCAACTTGTAGATAGGTATAATAATAAACCATATTTTCTCGTAAACCAACTTATACACCGCGCATTAAATATTTTTCCCACAGTTAAAAAACTATTTATGCATACCTACCAACAAAAATTAATATTCCGAGCAAAAATTTTTACGTAAAACTTAATTTACATTAGAAGCTTTAAAACTGTTTCGTTAATTTACAACCTGTTTATCCAGTAAAAGCTTTTTTTTGAATAAGCAAAAATTGGGTTTTCATAATATAATTGAATTAAATTGCGCGCAAACGTTAAACTCGATATTTATTTTTTTCCTTCCACATAAAAATCCCTACATCGAAGAGCTTGAATTCTGAAATATGACTTTCATGTTTAAAAACATCCTAATAGAAAAAAATTCGGTATATGCAATTTGCAATAATTTTAGGCGTCGACGCATTTTACAAGATCGTGCCGCGCACTAATTTCTAATATGAAGATGAAATTATGAAATTTGATCATTTATGGGTTACTGGACAAAATTATCATTAACGTGGCCATCTTAATATCAAAATTTAAGCTATACGCAAGCTACACCTTGTACAAAATACGATGATGCGTTGAAAGAAGTTCGCCATCTTTTTACATATTTAACGACTTATTTGCGCCTATTATTGAAAAATAAAAAAAGCGGATGCAATGTAATGGGTGTGAATTACTTTACTGCAGAAATTGCAGCGGCTAGCGTGTTTAGGTATAACAGGGGCTATGTGCACAACCCCGACTGCGGTTATGGAGGCACTTCTGGAAAAGCCTACATGCCGCCTTAAAACTAACTAACTAACCCAAAGCAGAAAATTCAAACCGGGTGACAAAACAGGTCACCTAAAGATTCTGGACAGCCAGAACTGTTTGAAAAACCCCTGGATGTCATTCCAAGGGTATTTGACTTCCAGACACCTTTCGAAGTGGTCATTCGAGACCGCGACATGGCTAGAAGTCAAATAATACAACAGGAATTAAATTCCTCCATCTGGTACTCGAGTGGATCTAAAACTGAACAGGGAACATCGATAGCCTTAGGAACCTTCCCCACAATTATGCAAGCTGAAACACTAGCAATAGACCTATGCGCCCAGGAGTGCCTACGAAGGCGTATAAAGGGTAAGAAAGTCTATATAATGGCTGACAGTCAAGCTGTGCTGAAGGCACTCAAAGCCAACAGCTATGAATCTCTATCCACTTGGGAATGCAGACAGTCCCTTAAAAAACTGGCTAAGGGCAACAAGTTGCCCTTCACTGGGTGCCAGGGCATGAGGGAGTTATAGGAAATGAAATAGCTGATGAACTAGCTAGAGCAGGCTCAAAAGCTATCCCGATTGAACCAGAACCCTTCTGTGGGCTATCCAGAACACACAGTACAGTAAAGATCCAAAAATGGGAAACTGAGAACAAAAAATCTCACTGGCATAACATACCAGGACATAGACAGGCGAAGAAATTCATTGAGTACTCGTCTACGAATGCTAAAAAGCTTCTTCTTCTATCAAAGAACGAAATCAGACTTATCACAGGTCTGTTTACTGGACACTGCTCAGTGAGGTACCACCTCAAAAAAATGGGATTGGAAGATAGTGACATATGCAGGTTATGTAAAACGGAGGTCGAATCCGCCGAGCACATTCTCTGCAATTGCGATGCACTAGCTCGATTTAGGTTGAAACACTTAGGTCAGGCACAACTAACGCCTGAAGAAATGAAAAGAAAGCCTCTCAGCCTCAGAACACATTTTAGAAATCGACTGTATTAATACGAAAGTCCTATATTTTGCTTATATATTCCTGTTTTTCGATTTTTAAAATAATAATTATCTGCAAAGTTATAATAAAAAACTATAAAATGAGAAAATCGTTATCCTGGCCGCCATTTTGAATTTAAAGATTAGAAAAGAAATTTTTTAAATTACATATTAGGGTAGATGCGTGCTAACTTGTAGCCGAAAATAAATAATGTGAGTCGAGAGTTTCCAAAATGCCACCCAAATAACCCCCTTATTTCGGGCCACCCTGTAACAATTTCATTTAAAAGCACATTCTGTCAATGAAACTTTATTAAAGTGGATTTAAACCCAATTTCATCAAAATCGCTTCAGTGTTTTAATACGCTAAACACAGACAGACTTTTCCAAACGAATAAAACAAAATTTAAATTAGATCAAAAACCTTTGGGAATATTTTTTAGAAGTTAAATTTAAAATATTTTCTAAATTAATAAAAATCCACTGTTGCCAATTAGTCTTTATCGAAATTTAAATTTATTTAAACTGCACTGCACGTGCAACGCGCATCACATCACAGGTGTCGCTTATCAATTATTGTTCACGTTCATTCCTACAAGTTTTGACGTTATTTGTCCTATTATTGTCTTGACTAAGGCACGTATTAGTTTATTGGCATAAACTAAAATAATTATTTTCGTCTTTTTCGAAGGGATTTCACCACTAAAATGTCCATTTTTAACCGTAACAATTCAGGAAAAAATTACATCGTCTTCTGGTAAGAATTTACGTTTTTAATAACAATTTACATCGCTGTTTAATGAATTAATTAAAATTAAACAAGTTATGTCACAAATTGCGTTTGATGTTGATTTAGAAATACTTTTAAACCACTTATGAAGGTGTTAAAGGGCGCAAATCCCCAAAAATTGTTACGATTATCAAGCAAAAAAAGAAATTTATTCAGAAACCAACCCTTTTTCAGGAGGTGACAATAAATTAATACTTAAGGAGGGTATTTAAATCGGGAAAGCATCGATAGCAATAATTTCCAGCTATTTTCTTTATTACAGGAACATCCCTATGTTAACAAGTGGAAATCTTCAAACGTGCACTTGGGGACACCACGACCACGGATGAATTAAGGTAGGTCCCGCAATGGGATTTTATTTTATTTTTCTTACCCAACAGGCGAAATCGGGTAGCTTTGTATATAACTGCTATCTCAATATGCACCTCTAACCTAAAATTTCCCTTTGTTTGACACCTCCAATGAATTATTCTCTACAAATTTTATACGCGTCGGCTCGATATTTTGCTAAAATACGCTATACAGGATGGCTTTTGAGTAACTAGTATTCAAAATTTAAATTACGGCGACTCCTCGAGTTATTTTAGAAAAAAAGTAAATAAACGTACATCTTAGACAGCACGTTCTCGAGAGTTTACCCAAGAGCCGTCCTGTATCCAGGATCGTCCATTTTAAGACGAAATTTACATGTTGGGTAGTTGAAAGATCGTCCATTATTGCGTAGGTGGGTGAAGTTTGTTAATGTTAACAAGCACTAATTAAAATTAATTTAATGAAGTCATTTCGTGAGATTTAATAGCCACCCTGTATTTTCTCACGAGACAGACGAAGTCTGGTAACTTCGTAACTATGTCGCTAATTTGAGAAAATTTTTTTAGTTTTTACATAAATAATATATTCGCTACTTGATTCTTGAATGTGGCCCTTAGTTTTAATTCTCAAGCACCCTCTACGAGGGATGTAAAAAGAGCGAAGTTTGAAAAAAAAACTTTTTTTTTGAAAATTTCTACAAACAACAACGTTATTACTTCCTTGTCAAAATGCAATGGAGAAAAATTGTATTTCAAAACTAGCAACCTCTTCTGGTAAGGGTTTAATCTCGCGGTTACCGATATTAGAATAACAAATTAATTTAAAAGTTTGAAATAGCGGAACTTACATTGCGCGATCGTTTAGTTATTTTATATCTTACCACGTCTCTCCCGGGTGTAGCTCCCTTACAAGTACATTTATGACAATTTGTCATCTAACAACAATTAAAGAGCGCAAAATTTTCTCGTAAAAACTTCTTTAATAGTTCTGATAACCCGAATAGTTCACATGCTAAGTGTGATCAAAAACTAAAACGCATTCGTTTAGTGATTTTACATCTTACCGTGTCTCTCCCTAGTGTAGCTTCCTTACAAGTACATTTATGACAATTGGTCAGCTGACAACAATTAAAGAGAGTAAAATTTTCTCGTAAAAACTTCTTTAATAGTTCTGATAACCCGGATAGTTCACATGCTAAGTGTGATCAAAAACTAAAACGCATTCGTTTAGTGATTTTACATCTTACCGTGTATCTCCCGAGTGTAGCTCCCTTACAAGTACATTTATGACAATTTGTCATCTGACAACAATCAAAGAGCGTAAAATTTTCTCGTAGACCCTTTTATAATAGTTCTAATAACTGGCATAGTGCACATGATAAGTGTGATCAAAAATGAAATAACGCGTTTGCTTAGTTGTTTTATATCTTGAATGTAGTCCTTAGTTTTAATTCTCAAGCACCCTCTACGAAGGATGTAAAAAGAGCAAAGTTTGAAAAAAAAGTTTTTTTTTGAAAATTGCTATCAACAACGTTATTATTTCCTTGTCAAAATGCAATGGAGAAAAATTGTATTTAAAAACTAGCAACCCCTTCGAAGGGGTTTAATCTCGCGGTTACCGATGTTAGAATAACAAATTAATTTAAAAGTTTGAAATAGCGGAACTTACATTGGACTATGTACGATCCTAGCTCGGAAGCAAGTTCAAAAGAAATTGGCAATCTTCCTTGCAGAATATCCTGTTTTACTTGAAGGAAAAATTGGTACCTATAAAAGAAAATAAAATCGTTAATTTCTAAATTTAATTAAAAAGTAAAAAGTAGGTTTAATTTCCCGTTAAAACAAACACTAATTGTACTTTTAACTTTTATATAGGAAAAGCGTGTAAAGTAGAATTATAGCTCAAAGAATACGCTCTTTAAATAATCTTTAAGGTTAATTAATTAATTATCCTTCAAAACTTTATTCTCGACGGAAATCTATAATTTAAAAAAAAATAATGGCGATTTACGCAAGTTGTGTAATTTATTATAAATACGTAGGGTATACTCTTCCAGTCGAGAAAAAGCTAAGTAAATTTTATTTCGAAGCCGAAGATGATTCGAAAATCCGAACCAAGTGGTATGTAGTGGTAAGGCACGCAGATCGGGGAAAATATAATTGGTAGTTTGGATGGTACCTGAATCGGGTACCGTAATGAATAGTCTCGAGTGCCCCGGGGCCGAACCTCCCACACGGGGGCACCCTCTAGAACGAGATCAGCAGGCTCCATTAGCATATTTTTTCTTACCGTGTGATTTCCTCGAGCAGTTTGCAAGGGTCGGCAGCGTAGAACTTGACCCCGAAGTAGAGTGTGTAAGGGTCTCCGTCCCTGAGTTGTCTACCAAGTTTCTTAGCGGGATCCAACCAATGCTTTAAAAAGGTTTTTAATTTAAATTATTTTATTTCGATTAATCGATTTCTTACCGTTTGTCCTTCACAATCTAAAAAACGTAAGCCGAAGTAAGCAGTTTCTAATAAATTTAAGTGTTTGAAAACGGTATCTAATATTCCTTGACCGAAGTTGTAGTCCTGAAACAAACACAAATTTTTTAATTGAAAAACTAATGCCGACTGCGCCAATCTACGAAACTACTTTTTTACTCTTAAATATTTTTTTATGAGGAAAAATGTTTTTTCGAAACACCGGTAATTTATAAAAGGTAATTTAGGTAATTTGTGAGCAGTATATAAGTTCGTACTTTATTAACTTTTGTACAATTTTTTTTAATATAAAAGATATTAAAAATTCCTGTTTGTCATATTTGCAATGAAGATCCCAAAAATGAACAATAAGTAAGTGGAGAAGAATTTCATATAAATATTTGTTTTGCTACAAATACAGGTTCTTTTAATGAATTGTTTTGTTATTTTAGCTATACGAACTTCGCGAAAAAAATAAAACTATTTAGCCCTTACGACTTATAAATTATAATGTTAACGCCACCAATTTCGATAACAATTTGTACTATGTGACGTTTATCGATCGAAGTCGTCAACTTGTTCGAAATGTTGCAAAAATATCATTATAACGCAACTTCATTTTTTATTAAAATAATTAAAACATTTTTTAACGCACAATCAATATTGATTCAGATTCAGCATCAAAATTGCTTTGTGATAACCGCAAAATTGATATAATTACATAGTAAAGAGTAGTAAGTTAGAATTAGTATCGGTCGAACGAGATCCTTTTCTCACGGTTTATCGAACGTTTCAAATTATTTAGCTTACGGCTGACTTCTTCAACTACTCCTCACAAAATGCACGCGATCTCAAAAAATATGTTTTTTAATTTTAATCTTATTACGGTTAAATCATATACATATACCACGCATCAAGTCTCAAATGTTTAAAAGTTACATTTTCGATTGCATTCGGCTTCAGTTTGAGTTCGAGACGTACAGAAATAGGGTTCCGGTTTACGCAAGCATACGGTATAATTTAATTTATACATTGATTTACTTACGAAAAATATGGAAGATAGCGCATAATTACATCTCTCTTTTAATAATTTTTACTTTTGATTTTTGAAGAAAATAACTCGTTTAGGCATTCTACATCTTACTACGTCTCTCCCTTGTGTAACTCCCTAACGAGCATTATTATGGAAATTTTTTATCTAACAACAATTAAACAGCGTAAAATTTGCTCTTAGCAACTTTTATAATAGTTCTGATAAACTACATAGTTCACATGCTAAGTGTGATCAAAAACGAAAAAAGACGTTCGTTTAGTTATTTTAAATCTTAACATGTCTCTCCCGGCTGTAGCTCCCTTACGAGTACTTTTAACAATTTTTCATTTAACAACAATTAAAGAGCGTAAAATTTTCTCATAGACCCTTCTATAAGAGTTTTGATAACCTGCATAGGTCGCTTGAAAAACTTCATAAAAAACGAAATAAAGCCTTCATTTAGTTATTTTACATCTTATCGTGTCTCTCCCGAGTGTAGCTCCCTTACGAATACTTTTATAACAATTTGTCATCTGACAACAATTAAACATCGCAAAATTTGCTCGTAAAAACTTCTTTAATAGTTCTGATAATCCGCATAGTTCACATGTTAAGTGTGATCAAAAACTAACTAACGCGTTCGTTTCGCTATTTTACATCTTACCGTGTCTCTCCCGGGTGTAGCTCCCTTACAAGTACATTTATGACAATTTGTCATCTGACGACAATTAAAGAGCGTAAAATTTTCTCGTAAAAACTTCTTTAATAGTTCTGACAACCCGCATAGTTCACATGTTAAGTGTGATCAAAAACTAATTAACGCGTTCGTTTCGCTATTTTACATCTTACCGTGTCTCTCCCGGGTGTAGCTCCCTTACAAGTACATTTATGACAATTTGTCATCTGACGACAATTAAAGAGCGTAAAATTTTCTAGTAAAAACATCTTTAATAGTTCTGACAACCCGCATAGTTCACATGTTAAGTGTGATCAAAAACTAATTAACGCGTTCGTTTCGCTATTTTACATCTTACCGTGTCTCTCCCGGGTGTAGCTCCCTTACAAGTACATTTATGACAATTTGTCATCTGACGACAATTAAAGAGCGTAAAATTTTCTCGTAAAAACTTCTTTAATAGTTCTGATAACCCGCATAGTTCACATGTTAAGTGTGATCAAAAACTAATTAACGCGTTCGTTTCGCTATTTTACATCTTACCGTGTCTCTCCCGGGTGTAGCTCCCTTACAAGTACATTTATGACAATTTGTCATCTGCCAACAATTAAAGAGCGCAAAATTTTTTCGTAGACCATTTTATGATAGTTCTAATAACCGACATAGTTCACATGATAAGTGTGATCAAAAATGAAATAGCGCATCTTTTACATCTTACCAAGTCTCTCCGAATGTATATAGCTCCTTTACAAGTACCTACTCTTATGGCAATTTTATATCAAACAACAATTAAAGAGAGCGTAAAAAGTGCTCATAAAAACTTCTTTAATAGTTCTGATAATGTGCATATTTCATATGCAAGATTTAATAAAAAACGAAATATAAAGCGTTCGTTTAGTTATTTTGCATCTTACTACGTCACCTCCGGGTATAACTGCCTAACGGGTAGTCTTATGACAATTTTTCATCTCACACCAATTAAAGAGCGTAAAAATTGCTCGTAGAACCTTTAATAATAGTTTTCATAACTTGAGCAATTTAAGTGCAAAAATTAGATCAAAAACGAAATAACGAGTCCGCTTAAATATTCTACATCTTACTACGTCTCTTCCGAGTGTAACTCCCTAACGAGCACTACTATGGAAATTTGTATGTAACAACAATTAAACAGCGTAAAATTTGCTATTAGAAACTTCTATAATAGTTCTGATAACCTACATAGTTCATATGCTAAGTGAGATCAAAAATGAAAAAACGCGTTCGTTTAGTTATTTTAAATCTTAACATGTCTCTCCCGGCTGTAGCTCCCTTATACGAGTATTTTTAACAATTTTTCATTTTCTCATAGACCCTTCTATAACAGTTTTGATAACCTGCATAGGTCGCTTAAAAAATTTGATAAAATACGATTAAAGCGTTCGTTTAGTTATTTTACATCTTACCACATCTCACCCGGGTGTAAATCCCTAACGAGCACTCCTATGGAAATTTTTCATCGAACCAAAACTAAAGAGCAGATAAACTTCTCAAATAGTTCCGATAACATGCAGAGCTCAAATACCAAATTGATCAAAAACGTAATAACGCGTCCGTTTAGCGTTTAGTTATTTTACATCTTACCACGTCTCCTCCGGATATAACTGCCTAAAGGGTACTCTTATGACAAATTTTCCTCTCACCATCTATTAAAGGGCGTATTGCTCGTCGAGCCGTTAGTAATAGTTTTTATATATAAATTGAGCAATTCAAGTGCAATATTTGATCAAAAACCAACTTACGAGTTCGTAAAGAGTTTATTAAATATGCGACATCTTACCAACTTATTATGTGCCTCCAGGGTGTGACGCCCTAAGGGATGTTCTTAGGTAAATTTTACATTTAATAACAATTAAAAGGCATTCAATTTTCTGGTGGACCCTTTTTTAATAATTTTAATAACGTGCATAGCTTAGGTGCGAAATTTGATCAAAGGCGAAATGCATTCGTTTAGATTATATTATCATTCGTTCTCTCTCGAGTAAAGAACTGCTCTTATGGGTAAGTTTTCTTCGCGTTGTAATTAAAGGGTGTAAAATATGCTAGCAAGCAGGAAAATATATTTCTTAAAGTTGCATAATGATGTAATAATTTTAAAAATGAGAGAAATGTAAAAATAATTGCAGTAATCGCAAAGTGGCTGTATAAAGCAGTGTTTTAGAAATATTAAAAAATATTTTCCTTTGTACATGAGAGAAGTCGTATATACAAATTGTACGTCGAGTATGAAAAACAATAGTGTACTTATTTTGGCTTAATGTTAAAAGTTCAATTAGCAAAAGGAAATTGTGAATTTGAGTGAATATTTTCGTTCATTACCTAGTATGTACTAAATCGAAAACGACGTTGCGCATTGGGTGTATGCATTAATTTGATTTGTTTTTGTGTATGTAAACTTATTATCTTTTGATGTGATTATAAACTAAACAGCGTAATCGAGTTCATTAATATTAATTAGCAGAATCCTTAAAACTATCGAGACGCTAATAATCGCTCGACATCAAATCATGTAACGTTGGCATTACGTATTTAATTAACGACTCCGATTCCAAATATTAATATAAAGAAACCGTGTAGTTATAGCTAAATTAACGAAAGCCCTATATATACAAAATTGAATAAAGTTACGTAGGATTGTTTAGTAAATTTGTAATTGTACGTTAAATCTAAGTGAAGCGGGTAATTTGCGCCTTTAAGCTTTGAAAAATATTTTAATATTCTCTTTAGGGTAGAATAGAACTAATTAAATTTCGTGTATTTCGTTGTTAATGACAACCGTGTATAATATGTAAGTTACGTACACTTTCCAAAAGATAATTATAGCCAAAAGCGTTAATAGGACACGAATTGATTTTGTAAAGGGTTAAGACAGGTAAAGTAAACGGCAAAGCACCACGTATATACTTAGCTAAATCTAGACGTCTTACATTACTTCAAAACCATTTCAATTTGACAAATTACATTTTCCATTCAACGCCCCTTACATCTATTATATCTTAAATATTTCACCACAATAAATGTTTATTACTAAAATTTTAATAAAACACTTCTCGGCTATTAGTTCGTCAGAAGCCATCAGCGATTAAAATAAACTTTTTGAGTTTTAACATCATTTTTACCCCCTCCCTCTAGACACTTCTGTTAGAATAGAACTATACACAGTTGAAAATTATTATTATAATTTCGGTATTTTCGAACGAGTTGAGATTTTTAATTCGGTCGGTTCGATGATCCCCCTTCTGACAGTTGTAGAAAATACCCATATAAAAACGGCCTCTTGAAATTTTACCCGACCATGTAATTGTAATTAAAAGTTTAAAGCCTTTCTTAAGATTTATCCTGCCACCGAGTCTGAATTTCGAGCCCTTGGAGCCATTATATGTCTTTCCAAACTTGTACGTAGCAAACATTGTTGCGAAATAAAGTGATTTTGAATAAATTATTCGAATTAACGTTTTACGTGTGATTGTAGTAGTAGGTTTTGTATTTTGGCTCGTTTATTTAAAAATAATAATTGCTTAAAGGAATAAATTAAAAAGTCGGGAAATAATAGGATTTGTATAGTAATAGACTTCAATATGGAAATTAAATTATATATAAATATTTGACGAAGAAAGAAAAATTAATTTAAATTTTATCGTCGTAAATTGTAAATCAACAGCATTTTCTTAACGTACAATAACATTTTTCACTTACTTTTTAGGTATTTAGTAAAAAAATTTTTACCTTTACATCCAATCGTATTCTCTCAATGTAAAAATTATTTATTTATAAATAAGGCGAGGTTTTGTTGTAAATTGTAGGAAAAAAAATTTAATTCCGAATAACAAAATATTAATTACCTACGCATTTCCAACAAGTTAAATGTTTCTGAAAGGTAACGAAACTTTGAAAACTGAAACTGAAAACGTCAAATTGTCGACGAACCAAATTTAAATAAGTGAAACAATTTGCTCACCTAAACAAATAATTATCTGTCTATCTGATGTTACATGTACAGAAATTATAGTTAATCCTTAGACTATTCTACCGAGCAATTAGTCGGTTTAACCGCTGAAGTGTGTGCCTATTTCTCGTTCCCTAAAGCTGTTTAAATTGCTTACAAGCTCTGACAAGCCTCAAACTCTGTAATCGATTCTAATTTTAAGTTAAATCGCCCATATACACAACTTCTTCAAAAAATAGCTTTCGATCTAATTTACTCCCTTTAAATATTAATATTAAAAGAAATATTAATTTCTAAACTTTCACCATTTTTTCACTTCAAATGTGGAAAAGGTCGCTTTCGTAACATTTTTCATTTCGTTCCTTTGCTTATTGGTCTGTTTGGCTGTCTTCGCGAGTTTTTTAATTCGCAAACCAAAGAAGGGTCCCTTGTAGGGCTTGTAGGCATAGATAAACCAGAAGCACCCATTTGAAGCCTTCCTTAGACGATAGGCTGCCCGCTCCTTTCTGTCTGCAAATTTTAAGCTATCGATGTTTCTTTTTTTGGCTATCTACATGCTCCATGACATTTATATACAGACCGCTCCGAATATCAGCAACTACGCGCTCAATGTTCATCCTCGATGCCTCTAATGTTGTTGTTTGTTAATGTAAACGAGCGACTTAACATCATAGCCTTAGCATAGAGGTGGCCAATCGACGACCAAACTTTTCCCTCGATAAAAGCTGATGTTGCATCGACAGTGTGACAATTGGGTTAAGTTCTTGTGTTAAGGCCCGTCCAGGCGCTAGGACTTGTGCGAAGTTTTGTTGCACGGTTTTGTTCGCACAATGTTCGCACAATGTTTGCACAATGTTTGCGCAAACATTGTACGGTTTTGTTGACTGGTTTATGGGTAGCCTTGGGGCAAATAAGACAGTAGTAAAGGCAGTATTATAAAGAATAGACCTACCGGTCAGGTAGTTGGGTGCCCAAATTGCATCCGCATCTAATAAGTTTTGTCTTATTTGCCCCTATTAGGCTACCCATAAACCACTCAACAAAACCGTGCAATGTTTGCGCAAACATTGTGCGAACAAAACCGTGCAACAAAGCTTCGCACAAGTCCTAGCGTCTGGACGGGCCTTTAAAGCACTCTTGTAAAGACGTAAAGGCCCGTCCAGACGCTAGGACTTGTGCGTAGCTTTGTTGACCGTTTTGGTCGCACAATGTTCGTACAATGTTCGCACAATGTTAGCACTAACATTGAACGGTTTTGTTGAGTGGTTTATGGGTAGCTTAAGGGCAAATAAGACAAAACTTATTAAATTTTATTACTTTTAACATTTTCTTTTAGAGGGTAGCAAGAAGCAAAAGTAATAAAATCTAATAAGTTTTGTCTTATTTGCCCCTAGGCTACCCATAAACCACTCAACAAAACCGTGCAATGTTAGCGCGCTAACATTGTGCGAACATTGTACGAACATTGTACGAACAAAAAGGTGCAACAAAGCTACGCACAAGTCCTAGCGTCTGGACGGGCCTGTAGACTAAGATCTTCGCCGCAAAGTCGAGTTTGAGATACCTAACTGTTGAACACGACAAGCAATCGATTCATTCTTGTCTGCCCTAACGTTCTTATAGCAGAGAAGCAACCTTTTCTTCCCTCCGTGCATTTCTTCATCTAACTTGCGACATCGGGGAGATTTGATGTTGAGTCGAATTTCTGCACCAATTGCTTTTAGAGTACGGAAAGTTGCCGCGACTGAACGACGCTTTTCATAATCAAAATTTGAACAATGTACAATCGATGTGTGGAAGCGTGTACTGTTCCATAATTAAATGGTAGACTTTGACAAACACAAATATAAGTTAGACAAATCAAAACAAAACAGCGCCACAACTTCAATTGCAAAGTGTGTCGCTCTTATTGAAAAGCCTTTTTACTTGTAAAATTTGTAATCATTGTCGTATTAGCTGACGCTCTTGATATTTTCAACGGTATCTCGGTCTGTCCGTTTGTACGCTGCCTTTTATATTTATGTAGTCTGATGATTCGCGTATCAAATTTGCAATAATTTAAACTTCGAGTTGCCCGTTTATTATTGCGTTTGGGTTCATTTTTATTTGATTTTTAGTGGGTCTGTCCTTAAGTCCGAACAGGAACTTGACGAAAAATGAGCTTAGGGTATACTACAGTGATGTGTAAAGAGATGGGGTTTTCTATAGGTGTAATCGATCGAATCTCGTTTTGATGTTTTGGGATGTCGCTCTGCTTGGTCTGAAAAGACTTTCGAGCACATTTTTTGTCTTTTAAAATCAAGCCTGTCGTGGGAATTGAGAAAATTGTAGTTCTTGTTTAGGAAAAGTGCCATTTTGGTTATCGATATGACAAAATGTTATTGAGAAAAGTTGTTCAGAATATGAAATTACGACTCAACGCAAAATCTCAAAAATATTGGCTCACTTTGATATGAAAATCGTTTTACACGCTGTATTTTTGGGTTGAAGTTAGAGGGTGGTAAAAACACGTAGTTTTAACTTCAAAGAAGAGTTTAGCCTGGGAGGAAAAGTTTAAAAAACGTTTTGTCACTTAATAAAGCAAGATCCGTCTTTAAACTTCAAAGGATAGTGAAACTGCAAGGATAATGTGCGGAGTAATTTTTTTTTTACATAAAGTTTAACAATTTACGTAAATAAACATGGGGTGTAGCAAAGACAAATTTTGCAAACAAAATATATTACTTTAGTTAAATGTTCGTTCATTATAAGTATTCGCTCTGGGAGTTATTGAAAAAGTTTGGTCGGATAACTAAAGCTGTATAGGTTCTTCGGAGTACATTAGTTTAATGAATAACATTTTGTATAAAATATTAGTTTTATTGTTTATTGTAAAAATTGATCACTATTACGGCTGAATAATTAGAGGCGGCGTATGAATATTGAAAAATGAAAAGTGTCTGTTCGTTAATAAAAAAAAATCTTCACTTAAAAATCCATTAACATAAAAATCGTTCGCACTGTTAATTTAAAGTTAGTAAAAAGAGATTTGGTTAACAAGAGGGAGTATAAATATTAATGCATTTGCAGTTCTTTAAGAAAAACGACTGTTTTGCAAATTAGTGATGTATATTTTAATATTCCTGCCTTGTTTAAATTGCTACGGTGTAATTAATTTTATTTGCGACAGGTTTCTGCTAAAGAAAAATAATTATTACGAAAACTCAAAATTACTATGGTTTATGAATGTATAAAAGCTTAAAAATAATTGGAAAAACAGACAGCAAACCCGCACGGCTCCTTAAAAGTCAACTACAAAGGGAGTACGATATCAAAGGATCGTAACTTTCATAATTTGAAAAAATATTTCCTCACGTTTTATTTGTTAGTCCTCTTCGTCTCGAAACAACTAAACTTTCTTAATATCGAATTATAAATTCGATTATAGGTATACTTAATTCAAATTTTGCAAACCTCTTAACATGAAATTCGCACACCATCCACAACTTTACCATAGTGCTTCACAAATCTAATCAAAATCTATTCTTAAACTATTCCACTTCACTCACGGCTACCATCTCAAAACTCAAAAGACGCCAATACGAGACACGAGAATTTTCCTTTTGTTATTTATCATTTTTTTGTCCTCCCCAGCACAAACTAAGTTCGAAAATTAAAAAACCATCGAAACAAATCAAAGCGGCTCACAGAGGGCCTCAAATTTATTTTTTTATGTATTAATTGTTACTTTGTGTATTAGAAGTGGATTACGCTAGGCATATTGGTAGCGAGACTTTGTACTCGCCCTTTTGCACCCCATCAGTATGAAATACGAAAAGCATTCCGTTTGAGGTATTTAGGCGCAAAAAGTTAATTTTTATAAAAAAAAAAAGAATTTTGAGGAAAAAAATTAATTTTGAGGGAAAAAATTAATTTTGAGGTAAAATAATTAATTTTGAGGGGAAAAAATTAATTTCTTCTTTGTTTGTAAGTTGATATTAATTTCTAACGAAACGAGAACGAAACCTAACCCCCTTTAGAACGTCGCTCGTCAAACTCAAAAAATCTGAACACATCGATCCGAATTGCACACGTCCGACCATCTAATAAAAAACAATAGTGCTGCAGGTTACTTTTGCCACCCCTATCTTTGACATGAAAGAAGTTGTAATATTATCAACAGGCGAGCTTTTTGACATAGTAAAGCATTCCAACACACTACAGACTATCGGGGGTTGAGACGGTTGAGGGTAGTTATTCTTTTGTGACGTGTCGTAAAAATTCTTTTTCGAAACCCATCGCGAAGTGTCGCGCTTTTTTCTGAAAGAAGAATTTTGACCAAAATAAAAAATAAATTTAATTTCTTAATGAAACACACGAGTAGTTATTGCGTATACGTACCATTAGAAGACGAGAGCACGAGAGCATCACGAGAGGAATAGAATGAGCGATATTTATAAATACATCGTTGATGATGGTACCGGTGGTATTTGGTATGATAATAAGATTGAATTACAGTCATCGTCAAGAGGAAGATTAGACGTGCAAACCTCGTGAAAACCGCCTAAAGTAGTCTATCCGTGGCTACGAGCTCCTATATAATTTACTCAATTCTCTCGGCTTGGAAATATTTTCTTCACAAACATACGACCTTTTAATGCGCTCGAAACGGTAGTTTGCTTACTATCACTTCACTCTTTGTGTCGTTTGTGCACACACGAGTTTAATTTAAGGACTTTTCGTGTTAACGATTTAATTTTTGTAGTCACCGTCTCAATTAATGGCTTAAGTTATTTTTCGTCGAAAATTTAAAAGTAATTTGAAAAGCCTTAATCGCAGATTAAGTGTATAAATTCTCGCTAGTATCTAAAATAGACCAAAGTTAACTACAAATTATAAAACAGGTAGAAATCTTGGAATGGTCATTAATTATAATTACGGCCGTGGCAGAAGTTCTACTGACCGGCGTACATCCATTACGAAAAGAGAATTAAAATTTTGATTCGAACTGAATACTCGTTTACAGTCACTATAATTAACCTGGAGGGCATTCACGATTATAGACCAATATAAGGCCTGTAGGATATTACCCATATGAGTTGTTTATACTGGGAGGTTAATTCGTTATAAAAACGTCAAACAATTTAAAATATTTTCTTGTACCGGCGATAAATTTCTTCTTTATAAAATTACGGAATGTCTAACAAATTATCCAAAAACTGAAGTGGCAGTAGGCAGTACTCACGAGTTCACGACTTACGACACGACATATTTAGTAGGCATTCTTAGGGTTATTTAGTATTTTCCTAACAATTTCTCTTCCTCGTTTAACTTAATCTCCAGCCATCACTACGCCAACGAAAATCATATCTTAACCCTAAAAATTTAAAATTTGAAAACTATTCACTAGCTAAACGTAAGAAATGCCCATGGGTATCTCCACCTAAAATTTAAGCCAGATCGGAGTTAATTTTTTTCTGTACTTCCCCGAGGGTAAAATTTTTTAAGTCGTTCGATTCTCACAAAATTTGGTATGTGGGTAGCTAGAGTGTCCCCAAACGTGCCACGCGTTTTTTCCTAAAAAATGTAGACACAATAAGATGACAAAACTATTTTTTGGGAGTAGGTACCTACTGGCGAAAACAAAAAAAATGTGCGACAAAATAAAATGTTTATCGTATTTCTACATCATTACTATTCGGACGCACTGTATGTAAAACGATATTGAATACATTTGGCAACTATATCATTCTGTCATATTTTAGAATTTCAAATTTTGTATCAAGTTTCGATTCCCACTGACATATTGCGTATACCACAGTCAATTTAACGCGACAGAACCTCCTAGTTTTACCAAAAAAACGCCTTCACATACTCGCTATTATAACTGAGAAGACTCGCGCAATTTGGCCAATTTGCAAAATGGTCTACTTGTACTTATCAATTAATTTCTTCTTTGTAACGGTTATAAAAAAATTTTTTTACTGTCAAAAATATAATTTGAACAAACTTTTTACTAGTTAGTTCTTAGTTGTTTTTTTTTCTTCTGAAAGCCTCGAGCGACGTAGAGCCATTGTGTGTAGATATAACTAGTAATCTTTAGTAAGTTTCTAAATAATTTGAGCGGTAATTAACTACATTTTTAAAATCATCGTTGCGCAGTAAAAAAATCAAGTTTATTTGGAATACGATACACGCCCTCATTAACGCCTTTGGCTTTTCCCAAAAAAAATTGTTTTGAAGTTTTCTACATTAAAAAAACAAATGAATGCGACAAAGAGTCTTTCATTTTATATTTATTCAAGCACATTCTGTAATTTCAACAGTTTTTCCTTCGAGATTTGTATAGAAAATTTTTCTTTTATCCATTTCGCTTTTAAATAATTCTCATAGTGTTTTTCCAATTATTTTCTACTTCTATTGTTTTTCGTTCGTATTGTTTTATAATTTGAATTAAGTATATTTAGTTTTGACACTGATACTTTTTCAAAAGTAGATTGGTTATAATAAGGCGTGGGTCGATGTGGGGGAGGGAGTTTTTAAATTTCTAATACAATATATTGTCCCGATATATCCCACCCGCTGTTTACTGCGGTGATTTACTTTACATATGTTACAAACAGACCATGTATATTGAACTATTGTTCACTCGAGCTGACTTTGTTACTGCCCAAGAGCTAAATCCATTAAAATATTTTAACGGGTGTTCCGCATCACGTAATTTAGGAAATTGTTAAAAAAAATTACCAACCAGAGATTAAATACGCGTCATATACACACGATACCGGGCGAATTGATAAAAATGCATCCGTCGCTATACTGAGCGATTCATACTTATGCCTTATGCCTAAAAATAGATATTATTTGGGAGAAATTTTGGAGACTTCGGAAAATTGAACGAAAATCTGGTAAAAATTTTAAATTATTTTTTTGAACATTTTTTTTAATGTTTAAAAAAATTTTTTATGTTTCGAAAATGTTTTGGAAATTTTTTTTTTTAAGTTTGACTATTGTAAGGAAAGTACAATAATTTACGTTAACTTCTGCCGTGTTGCTTACACTTAAAATACACGTAGCGATGACTAAAAATGACTATCGACAGTGAAGAACCATCATAGATACCGTTAGTAATTAAATAGCAACTCACTCTCGTTATCACTTATCACATGAATAATAAATACTTGTATAGGTAACTCTCACGATAAATACATCTTACACAGTTTTTTAAATTGTTGATAAACCATTGAAAAATTTGTAAATTTTTCTTCAACATTTTATAAGAAAATTTTAAAAAAATGTTTTGAAATTTTTGTTTTATTGTTTCGAAAATATTTTTGGACTTTTAACTACTGTGTGAAAATTGTTCAAAAACCTAAAAAAAGTTTGTACAAGTTGTTTTTTTGAACAATTTGAACATTTAAAAAAAATGTTGCAAACATCTTTATGAAAATGTTGTTTAATGTTTTTGAGATTTTTTCACCAAAAGTTATTTATGACGTTTCTATCATATTTTAAAGATATACATAGTGATAACATACAGAGTGAGACATTAAAAACCAAAAATCATTTTGAGTAAATATCTGTTTTGAGACTTTTGAAAAATGCTAGTTAGTGCGTGTCTGGCTACACACTCACGACTCATTAACCGTTTCAAAGGACACGAAATTTAGTATACGGATTCCTAACGAGGCATAGATGAAAATTTGAGTGGAGTGAGGAACGAAAAATTTGGGCAAAATTGAAATAGTATATCGCTCGATTAGAGAAGAAACATGTATGAGGTGTTCCATTTAAAACAATTTGTTTCGATGTTTCGTTCTGTACGTTACCACTCGGCTATTTTCAAATTAATTTTAAAACGATTTCCTTTACGAATTTCGAATGTATTTCTAATAAGACCTGTGCGCTCATCGGGCCATCCTGTAGAATAAATACATAAATGAGGTGGGAAAATTGTAAAAAGTAAAAATGGCGTACTGTTACTTTACGACTTTACGACCTTTTAATCAAAATGTTATCAAAATCGTACTTACAGAGAGGAAGGAACAAAAGACAAAATTGAAATTTACGCGAATTTATCCTAGCGGTTTGTTTGACTTTACAAAACAGGATTTTACATCACAAAATTGCGGATACTTTTCAAACAATGCTTTTACAAAATGTACGTTTGATGGTTTAACTATTATCAAAATAATGTAATAAAAAGCTTTTTTGTAGGCTAAACCTGTTGTAGGAGTATGGGAGGTATTATGGAATACTTGTAAATTCACTGACACGTAACTTCAGTTTGTGATACAGCATACGCTAGTTAGAAGAGCACTCGAAATATTTTTTTTAAATAAAACTCCGGGTTTGATACTTCTCTCCTTTAAATTATAAAATTGACACATTTTTTTGGATCTACACCTTTTTTTAACTCTGATTTAAAGGTTAAACCAGTCGGAGCGTGTAGGTTTTAAATTAATTAAATCGAAAATGGTACCAAAAATTTTTCCTCGGCCTTATTTCACAGGTAGACACATCTTTTAAACTTAGCCAATAACTTGTGTTCCTAAGTAAATTTATACTAAGAAAGTAATTATTCAAATTAAAAGAGATCGGGGAACTGAACCGTGGTTAAAATGCTAATCCCATGGCTCGAGCAATTAAAAGAACAACGGTTAAATACGCAGACAATGAACTTACTTCCTCGGTAGATTCACAGTTCACTTTGATAATATACTTAGTTAAAACTACACAATATTTTAATTGCGTTCATTTTCAGCTTTTTAACACAAATCCTAGCAATTTTCAAATTAACTCTACCCCAAGAATCTCTCCGTTCTCCGTCGCTTTTATTCGCTCATTTCCTCTCAAAAACAGCTACGTTACAACCCGAAGATAATTTTGAAGCGTAAAATGTCGGTTCCAATTAGTTTTCGTTCGTATTGTCAATTTCAAAAAAAAAACTATAAAAATTGCGACTAATCTCCAAAGTAGAAAAGCGCCCTCCGCTATAAATCTACGGACATAATATAATCAAAAACAGTAATTTGGAAAGACCCTTAACTTACATGCTTTTAATGTTGGCATAAATAATAGAATCAAAGTCAATTCCCTAAATTAAAAAAAAACTTTTTTCTACCTTTTGTGCATCCCCTAATCAAAAAAATTGAGTAACAACCCAAAATTGCTATTGTATAGACTTAATTACTATAAATTTCCAAAATTGTGCAAAAAGGTTTTTAGTTAATTAGTTTTTGAAATTAAATTTTACATAAAGCAAGCTCTTCCCTCCACAACAAATACACCCTAAAAGATCTAAATTATCCCTAACCCTTAATCTCAAACGAAAACTAAAGGTTAATCGTTTGACCAGTAGTTCGGCATCTAAACATACAAGCTGTTTCCTCTTTCTCTATCGTAAACGAGGAATTTCAAACTTAACTTTTAAATTGACTTCATAAATGTGCTTTTTTTAAACGAAATGGCTCAAGTTTTAATTTTAAAGCATCTTCTTTCCCTTAAACAAAATTTAGGAAATTAAAAAAAAACGTTATTTTGGCAAAACTTAATTTCCCTTCATTGTATTTTAATTCAAAATATTTTTTAAGACATTTATTATTATTATTATTATTTTCCCTGAGGCTGGCCCCTTTAGTGGTTCCTTGCACCGCGATCTCTTGGGTCTATTGGGCGCCTCGGATATACTCTCCCTTTATGTGAGCTCTGTGCTTTTAATGAAGTCCAGAATTTCCCCTATTGGTAGATTGGACAATTCTCCTTGGAGCATCTTCTCCTTTCCGAGAATGCTGTGACGACTTCTTGTGAAAGCCTCACAGTGTAGCAGAAGATGAATTGGAGTTTTCTCCGCCTCTGCACATCCTCTGCATAGTGGGTCTTCTTCTAGTCCCATCGTATACAGGTGCTTTTTAAGCTGGCAATGTCCCGTTATCAGTGCCGTTGCCACTCGTAGCTCACCTCTACTCATTCTGAATAGGGAGTGGGTTCTTCTGTCAGAGGGTTTCTCAAGTAGGACTTTAGAGTGGCCCTGTCCGTGAGTCTCCCTCCAGTGTTTTGTATGCCATTTCGTTAGAAGGGACTGTATTTCTCTCTTTGCCATTTCACAGAGATTGCCAAAGGCTGATTTTTTAAGACATTTAAAAATATTGCGAAATAGCCTATCTAATGATACCAAACACTTTATATTTTGACTTTAGGTTTAACCGGAAATGGGGTTAGCTTCAACATCCTGTATAATTTTAGCTTTTGGAAATGAGAGGGAGATTCTGAGCTGGTACTACTTCGGCTCTCAGATGAAACTGTTGAATTATTTCTATTTGGTAAATAAACTTTTTTTTTCATTTTCAAAGAAAGTCAAGTTACGTATGTTCGAACAAATGCCGTATTTGTGACAATAAGTACGTCGAACTAAATATTTTTGGAAAGCGCCAAAAATTTATTTTTGATTAGTACATATAAGGAAACTAAAACTTGACGCATAGTGTAGAAAATAAAATAAGTACATACTTAGAAATAAATTTGGGTAGGTAAATTAAGTGATATAAGTTATAACTTCATCCGTGGGTTTAAAATAAATAATTAAAAGGTCCATTTGTATGTAAATCTGTAAAACACGCCTCTAATTAGCGGTGTAAACTTTCATAATATTTTTATATAACTTAATTGTCAAGTATCTACCATTTAAAAAATTAATAATTTGTTAGTTTTTAATTGGAACCAATTTGTAAGTTAGGTCTTGTCCCAAACCTACGTTGTCTGTGAAAAAATTAATAACAAATTCGTTGGGAGCGAATAAATTACAATAAATTAGGCCAAACATTAACGTATTAAGATTAAACTCAAAACAATAATCTCGACACTTTTATTTTTGAAAAACATCAGGTGTGTCTCTAGGAAAATTTTTAAATTTAAATATTGATTTTATTCCCCCAACTGATATTTGACCAAATTGATTGCGAATTAGTATTTATATTTAATTTGTCCAAGTTGAGGAAATTGATTTTGTAGGTGTGTTGAATGTCGGATACTATTCAAATTCGTTACTAAAAGTAAATTGCAATTATCTACACGTATACCTACGTAAATTAAAAAAATTAAACATTAACGAGCACTAATTGGGAATCGATACTTAATAATTATACAATAACGTACAATGTGCTGGAGCGATTTTTCGTATCGTAACAGCTACTTTTAACGTGCACGTTGCCGATAATTACGACGTTACGAAACGTACCTTAGAGTTTAGGGGGCGGATTTACATGCAATTAGAAAACGTCATTTTTATCTATTTTGCTACCAGATTTCTTTCGAACATAACGTGCGAGTGCAATTCAGCCAACTCTCTCTCTGTACGGCGTAAGTGAAATATTTTGGTTTTTGGTTACAATTTGCTCTACATACATTTTTTGAAGCGCTGCAATTTTAATGTGTAGTTTGTAAACATAAATTATAGTTGTGTAGAATTAAATTTATTTATAATTACTCTGGGACGTAAAAGCGTCCATATAGTGTAAGTGTAAGTATATAAAAAGAAAGAGCGTTCTCGAGTTTACATACAATTCTAGATATGGCTGTAAGTCCGGATAAAACAAAAAGAAGCACTCGGAGTTACCTAAGTAATAGTGAAAAGGCCATTGTGCCAGGTCTAACAGTACCTATACGCAATTACTTTTTCCAGGAATTAAATATGCACTTTCGAGATTTTCTCGTTGTTGCCTCTCAAATATATTTTCCATTCAAAATTTTTCATTAAAAAATACTTTTCCGCATATTTAATCTTACCTTAAAATTAAGTTATAAGTGCATAAACGGTCAATTTACTTTCGTGCAAAACTTAGCGAGGAACTCGAAGAATTCCATAGGTAGACGCTATAAACGTCATTTTACAGGCTTAAAAACTTTTCCTCTCGTAAAAAATTTTTTAATTTTCCATAATCGTAGTGTTAAGTAGATGCTCTTATCTTTATTGTTGCGCATTTTCAAGTAACCGTTTTTAACAGTTGGCGATCGTATCTCAAGTGAAAATAATATGGAGGGCCTAATATGGAGCACGCTTCAATTTCTGGCACGAAAATAGCAAACTAATAGATTTCTCGATGCTTTACAATTATGTACTTGAAATTAAAATCGCTACTTTTAAAATGGGGGAAGTTTTGCACAAGTATTAACTATACAGGATGTCTCACGTAAGCTCGGTTAGTATAGGGCTAATACTTTTAAATCGAAAACAATTTGGAATTTTATCGAAGCAGATACACAAATAAATTAATGAAAAACGTCCTTTGTAAAAAATTAACTTCTACCAGCTTAACGGTCGCCATATCGGCTCGTTTGCTTTTGTTTTAAAATATTTAGTTCCGCATCATAGCAATTTCGGCGCTGATTTAAACATGCAACGGGCAGTCTCCACACCAGTTTTCTTAAAAAATAATTCAGACATACCAGTTTAACTGCCGCCATTTTGAATCCGCCATATTGGATTGTTGTTTTTTTCTATTGCTTTTGACGGAAAATATTTGGTTTCGCACCATACCAATTTCGGTGCAATATGCGACGAGCAGTCACACCAATTCTCTTGAAAATAGTTCAGACATACCAGTTTAACTGCCGCCATTTTGAATCCGCCATATTGGATTGTTGGCTTTTTCTATTGCTTTTGACGGAAAATATTTGGATTCGCACCGTACCAATTTTGGTGGTGCTGAAAACATGCGACGGGCAGTCTTCACACTAGTTCTCTTGAAAACAGATTCATATATACCAGTTTAACTGCCGCCATTTTAAATTCTCACTATTGGATTGTTGGTTTTTTCTATTGCTTTTGACGGAAAATATTTGGTTTCGCACCATACCAATTTCGGTGCAATATGCGACGAGCAGTCACACCAATTCTCTTGAAAAATAGTTTAGACATACCAGTTTAACTGCCGCCATTTTGAATCCGCCATATTGGATTGTTGGCTTTTTCTATTGCTTTTGACGGAAAATATTTGGATTCGCACCGTACCAATTTTGGTGGTGCTGAAAACATGCGACGGGCAGTCTTCACACTAGTTCTCTTGAAAACAGATTCATATATACCAGTTTAACTGCCGCCATTTTAAATTCTCACTATTGGATTGTTGGTTTTTTCTATTGCTTTTGACGGAAAATATTTGGTTTCGCACCATACCAATTTCGATGCAATATGCGACGAGCAGTCACACCAATTCTCTTGAAAAATAGTTTAGACATACCAGTTTAACTGCCGCCATTTTGAATCCGCCATATTGGATTGTTGGCTTTTTCTATTGCTTTTGACGGAAAATATTTGGATTCGCGCCGTACCAATTTTGGTGCTGCTGAAAACATGCGACGGGCAGTCTACACACCAGTTCTCTTGAAAACAGATTCATATATACCAGTTTAACGGCCGCCATTTTAAATCCGCCCTATTGGATCGTTGACTTTGTCTATTGCTTTTAACGGAAAATATTTGGTTCGTACCGTATCGATTTCGCTGTTGCTTTAAATTTGCAACGGGCAGTCTCCACGCCAGTTCTCTTAAAAAATGGTTTAAACGTACCAGTTTAAGGGCCGCCATATTGGCTCGTTTGCACTTGTTTCAAAGTATTTGGTTCCACATCACACTAATTTCGGTGCCACTTTAAATATGCTGCGGGCAGTTTCCACACCAGTTTTCTTGTAAGATGATTTAGACATACCAACCTTATGTAACTTTTGAGGAATACATTTTTGGACGAGGAGAGTTGTAGTGATTAAGTGTATACTTTGGGATCACCCTATAATATATTATACGACCGAATTTTTCACGTTTTCTTCTGAAGGTTGAATTAGTAGGTAGTAAATATCCGTTTTAACGATTTTTTTGCAAGTGGAACTTTTGTCGGTATATGAATATGACGATACCTAACTGGAATTAAGCTCGACGTAAGTCTAAAAATCTGGAGAACGACACTTATAAAAGAGTCGAGTGATGAGAAGAGCTAATGGGTTTTGTTCAAATAATCGTCCTTTAGGAAAAGAAAATGATAAGCTTTTTATATCCTTTTTAAGAATATTTACGTTATCCAAAACTTGCGAAAAATACGTTAATGTCGTCTAAGAGATTGAACCCGAGTCACGAATTAAAAGAGAAATTTTAGCCGCTTATTAAATTATTAAACTTTTGAGTGTATATTTATAATTTAATATTTCGAAACTTGCCTTTGTTTCAGATACTCAATTTAGTGATCTATAAAATAGTTTAACCTTCGAATCGAGATTTACAGACGAGTTTAGCTTCTTTCTTTACCTTATAAAATAATAACTCGCGATGGAATCGAAATATGGATTACTTCGACATCTTAAATTTGTACTTACACGGTTTTAAAATGCTAGGGTTACTTTGGTGAGAACGTATTTCGTATAACTGCCAATTTTCCCCTTGGTCGATCATCCTTATCGACGATTCTTCAAGCATCAACATTAAACAAATAATCTAAGTACTACTTTGACTCGGCAGATTACGTACTTTTAGACATGATCTCTCTCTCCTAATACTACGAGTTTGTTTTAGTCGAGTAGTTTCTTAACCTATTAGTAACTCAGCTTTATAGACTTCTACAGATTTACTTAATTAAGCGAATACAGATTATGTACTTATTACAACTCTTTGTTCACTGCCTACACATCGTAAGTTCTTTTTAAACAATTTTCTTCTCCGATTGTAACGAGAAAAGTTAGCAAGAAGTTACTAATAGGAACTCGAAGTTTAAATAAATTGGCCCACACCACATTACCCCTCTTGGGACTCTTTTTATGTCTGCCCACTTTGTCTGTATGTAAAAGCGATAACTCACGAATACCGTGAGCAAATAAATTCAAAAAAGGGCAATAGTGACGATGATTAAAACTAGCCTCCAACTTGAAATAAATATTTAAAATTTGGCACGAGTTACTGGAGACACGAGAACGCAACCGCAACGTACTCGTATCAAAAATGTTTGGAAAATCGGTCGGCAAAAAATTTTTTTTTCAATTTTTAATGTTTAGCTAATATGAAAGGCTGAAAAATGCGTGTAGTGATAGCTTATTACTTATTTCTGTTTCCAAGCTACGAACGTGCGTATTAAAAATATTTCAAAAAAGAATACATTTTTATATGAATAATTTTACAGATAATTAACGAAACAAAAACGGACTTAATTTTAAAATCTTACAGAAAGTCTTTTCAGCTTAATTAATTTAAAAAAAAAATTTAATGGACGGATCAGCGTAAGAGCGTAAGAGCTCTAAATATTAATGGGAACAACAATATTTGGCTAAAGTTTTTTGAGAAATCTGTTGGTTTTTCGAGGGTTTGGGCTTTATATTAAATGTTTTATTATTAGTCATTTTGTATTTATATAAAGAATGCGTTATGTTAGAAACGGAAAACCAAGCACTTTCTGAGTTATGGAAATTTATACCGTTAACGTGCTTCTTCTCTTGATAAAGCTTATTCCGCTACATTATTAAAAATATTTCCCTCGAGTTTAAAGTTGGACAAAGCGTGTAAAACAAGGTTATCCAAAAATGTTAAAGACTTTCCAATTCGCACTTCTAAAAATACCCTTCTATAATATATAAATAATGAAATAAACGTATTAAGATTTTAATTTATCCTTCGGAGTAGTCGAATGAAATTTATTAAACTCAAAATTCAAAAGAAAACTTTACGTTTAAATTATAATCAAATCGGGTATGTAAACTCGAAAACCTTTGATCGTTTTATTTTGTAACAAAACAAAGAAATATTTTAATTAATTAGTAGCAGTCTGCAAAAGTCATATATTTTGCTTCAAAGTTGATTGTTCGTTCAAAAAATTTACCGCTATTTAAAAAAGTCCTCCAGCAATGCACCAAATTCAAACTTACATTTGATTATTTTTAAGCGAAAAGAAAAGCTCGTTGCAAAGAGTTCACATATCTGCATCAGTCGTTCTATACAGGTTGGTTCGGGGCACCCACTTCAATTTCGAGTATGGGGGTGAACGATATTGCTAATTTTTTTAAACAACTAGGTATGTGGATAAATATGTGGAATCTTCAATATATTGAAATGTCGCTGTATTTTTGTCGATAGGACCTTTAAATTTCTTTTGACCAAAATTTTTTTGAAGGTATCAAAAACAATAAAACAAAGAGTCATAATACCGAACGTCTGCCTGCCACTTCACTTCTTTAGTCAGTTTTTCGTCTATAACTCGAAAACTACGCATTTTTTGATAACCGTGCTATTATATAAAAATGAACTACATCAAATTTCCTATAAACTTTATCTGCCATGTTTTTAATTTAGACGAACGATTTAGGCACTAGAGCGCGTCAAAGTTTGACAATATTTCCAAAATGGGTCAAAAAATGCTATTTTTAGTTTCTCGCGTACAACTCGAAAATTACTCCCTTTATGAGAAAAGTCTCTCTATAGAAAACTAAAGTACATTAAATTCGCTACAAATTGCACCTTTTAGGGGTTCTCTTCAGAAAACGGTTTAGGCACTAAGCTCGTTAAAGTTTAACAAAAATTTCAAAATTGGCCAAAACAACTGTTTTTTTAGTTCATCGCTTATAACTCGAAACTACGCACTTTTTGATAACCGCGCTCTATATAAAAATGAACTACATCAAATTTCCTCCAAACTTTATCTGCCATGTTTTTTATTTAGAGGAACGACTTGGGCACTAGAGCGCGTCAAAGGTTGCCAAAATTTCCAAAATGAGCCAAAAACTGATTTCTTAGTTTATCGCGTATAACTTGAAAATTACGCTCTTCATGAGAAAAGTCTCTCTATATAAAACTAAAGTACATTAAATTTCCTACAAATTGCACCTTCTAGGGTTTTTTTTCTTCAGAAAACAGTTTAGGTGCTACGCACGTTAAAGTTTAACAAAAATTTCAAAATCGACCAAAACTGATTTTTTAGTTCGCATAGTTTGACCCCCAAAACCTAATTTTCTCGATCCGCCCATCCTACACCGTTTGTCTAACAAAAAAACCTAAGAGACATAATTTGTAGAAAATTGAATGTACTTTATTTTTCTATAGAAACACTATTAATTCCGATAAAGTGTGTACTTTTCCAGTTACAAGCGATGCACTAAAAGGTACGCGCGTACGCTTTTTATTGGGGCTTGGTACTTTTTTTTTGCAGAAAAAAACATTGAACTGCCTGTAACAAACTGTAAAGCAGTTTCAGTAAAATCTTTAAATTAAAATACCTCACATTGTGATATCTTCACAAAAATAGCCTACGGAATAAAATAAAATGAATTACCAATCTAAGCACGCACAGGGTTGGAATCTTCAAAAATACGTAGGCTTGGCATCCACGTGCATTGTTATATAAATGATTCATTCCTTTACTAATTATAATCTAAATGGTATTGGTAAACAAAATCTTTATAAAATCGAAGTCGCGCTTACCCTAAAAAAAGTTTTTTTTTTAAATTCGTGTGTTGGGAAACAAAACCAAATTAAGATTAACGATATACGAGAAAATGAAGACAACAAACTATTTGATATTCTAAAGGTCGATCGAGTTAGTTCCTTGTTAACTCATGATAAATGAAAAAATATAAATTTCTGTCCGTATAGCCGCGTGCCCACCTCGTAGAAAGTGGTTAGAACTCTATCGAGAAAAGTAATACTCGAAATTTGATTAATTTATGTATCTTTACCATTTGTAAGTTCATTACCATATTTTTTAATATAAAATTTTTTTCTTCTGGTAAATCCTCTCGATTGCAAAATAAAAATTCAAATAAAAATAGTAAATATTTAGCCTTTCCCTACAATCGGGAAAATGTGTAAAAATTTACCGAAATGGCGTGAGGCTATTGAAATTGTTATTTATTTATTATTTGTAAGCGTTATTTATTGTGCTAATAAAATATCTCGTGTATACTCAACTCATATCAGATTTCACATTTTTTACTCTTTTTATGTTGCCTTTTATAATTTATTTATTTTATTTGCTTCTGCAAGACTCAGAGTTTTACATAATTTATTCCTTTATTCGCACTTTAACGACACAACCCTGCTACGATACTTCAGAAACAAGCACTACTTCAAAATATACTCATTTTAACATAAATAACATCCGGATCGAAGGACCAATTTTATTTTATAGGATGGCCCGTTTGGGTATTTATTGAACCTTCTCATAGATTTAACTTAAAAGCGGTTAATTGGGGTTTTAATTTTTCAGTAATCACGAAAGAGGATTTTAGAACTCTGAAAGGATGGCGTCTTGGTGGAGCGGGGGCGGTGTTCACGAGTCGCAGTACTAAGAGTCAATCTCCAGTCAGAGTCAATACTTGTTTTGTATTATATGTATTTGAACGCTTTCTTCAAATACTACCCCTACTGTGCAGTATTGTACCGCCGTATGTGACTACTATTTAGGGCTGTTGAATTTATTTGAGGCGTAATTTTGAAGTGAAAAGCACAAAAACTAACTTCTGAACGGGTGCCAAAGTCGTGTGGAAATCGCGGGCGGAGGTGGAGGGTTGGGTGAAAAATTTTCAAAAGGCGAGTGACGGTTTTGAAGTCTCTACAGTGGCGAACGCTTACCAAATTTAAGCTTTCTTAGTTGAGCCAATCTAAGATTACGGTTAACCTGAAATAAGAATGTCCCCCTCCCTCCTCGCCCCATTTTGGTAAAATTCAGAGTGCTCAAGATTATTGTCGTTGCCGTTTCCCGTTAACACGTACGGCGATAAGACGGACGGGTAAGAAAAAAGCAGATGAATCGAATAATCGATTATTCGATAGATGATTATTATTTAGGTTTTTCGTATTTTTTGTGGGTCTTATTGGTCGTGCTCTTGTCTGCGACGCCGTATTGCTACCGTTACTAGTGGACCGTAAATAACGGTGAGGATACGAGCGGCCGTTATGCACTCGCTCAAAATTTGTGAATTTGGTATTTAAAATGAAATGGTAATAATTTAAGAACGGATTTAAATGAAGTTGGGAAACTGAAAGTAAAATTAATCGTTCTCGAAAGCTGACCGTTAAAAATAATTCGTTTTTTCTACAACTGTCGTGATTAATGATACGGATAATTAAAAATTAATTTTTTGATTTTGATAAAAGCTTTACACAATTTCATTTATTACTATGCCGAAACTTGGATGGCGGATGAAAGTTTACAAAGAAAATAACCTGCATTGCGGATAAATTCGTTTGTTGACTTTTGATGTCTTCTTTTGAGAAATTTGCGAAATAAAATTATTTAAATCAAAATTTTATTTATATTTATTAATAGAAACGATTTTATCGCTTAATTAATATTTTATTCGCGTCCACGTTTTTAACGACGCGGACATTAAAAATGACCAACCTGTATAACGACTATAATATTTAACCGTTAATACCGTGCAGAAATGCATATTTTAGCCGTACATTTAAGTTCCATTCGATTTAGATTAATTTGAACAAAATTATCATATACAGCGTGTTTAACTTTTAATTTATTCTCACTCTTTCCTCCATTTCCATCGTTAATAAATTAATAATAATAAGCGTAGATCTTAATGTAAATTCTAATCGCGTTCTCGACAGACATTACAATTGTTTTCCACCGGATACTAGAGAGTCTGATTTACATAGAAAAATATTAAATTTTGCATTTTGCATATACTAACAGCATTTTGTAATAAAATACAAATTTCGATTAATAACGAGGCATCATTTGACGCATTTATAAAATAAAATTTATCCAAACGTGTATTTAATTTATTTTAATCCTATCAACTTAATAAAACTAATTTAAAATTTCGATTGTTCGATAGTGTTAAAATTGACTCTTCCTAAAAAAAAGTATAAATCCTTTAAATTACCAACGCGACGCGTTACGCTTCTTTCAGACGATGCGACTCAAACCCGCGTCCGGCAGTGCATACATTTAATTATTTAATTACCTTTTTAGTTAAAAGAGACACGTGGAATTTCACATACGAGATTACTTAACTTCTATAGTTCAAACTTTACGAGTCGAGTAGCTACAACAAGAATCGTCAGTATTCATCCTTCGAAACGTACGTCCATCTGTATTACGTTTGAATTAAAATGTATAATAATATGGTAAGCGGCACTTGAAAAACCGCGCACAAAAGCGCACACTACTTGTAACTGAAAGTGTTTGTCGAGCTCCCGAAACCCTTTATTAAGTTGGGTGCGCTTTTGGCACATTAACAGTCTTTTGTTTTAAATCGAATTTTTCCTTACTGCACACTGCACGGCCCTTCTACAATTCCACCACTGATTTACGATAGTTTAAAGTTAGATTTTGTTTATGGTGGAAATAAAAGGAATTTTTTTGCAATACGATATTAGAGACGGTCTCAAAATTTGCCACAGAAAGCAAAATAAAAGCAGTTAAATCCGTTTTTCTATTGAAAAAAAACCACTCCAATCACTTATCAGATTACGATGAGAAACAATAGATTGACAAGTTCATTTTACTATATTTGTATATTTTACAACAGTCAGATTTCGCCTTTTAGGATATACATTTAATATCCGCCATTGTTATAAGTTAAATAAATTTGTGGAGTTATAGGATTAAAACAAATTTATCTTACGCTAAAATTAATTTAAGCTTTTTGTGCTACACTTATAACTTATATATCTACGGCTAGTAGAAACGAATGAATATCTTTTATAAAATCAGCCCGAATTTCAATTAGGTAATCGAACAAAAACCTATAGATTGCCATTCATTTCTTAAGGCTTAAAAACAATTCAATTAAAGTATGGAAATGTTATTAAAATTACTCTATTTCGATATACAGTGTGTAATTATTTTCGCAAGACGAATACGGCAATTTTGAGAGTCGTAAGTCCGCTTCGTTTACGGAAGTACTTATGACTATTTTTTAGTAGTAACAGAGTTTGAATTTACTCGCATTGTTCGTTTTTATTGCCTGCTACATTTATGGGAGTAACTGTGACTTAATGCCAACTATTGATTTTTCAAATTGTGTCGAATTTGTACCTGCAGATATTTTTCTATTATACATGGTTTTAATGAAACTTAGATTCTTCGTTTTAATTTCTCAAGTCTATCTTACGGAAGTAGTTATGACAATTTTTAATAATTTATTTTTTATAAATTTCTAGTGCAAGTTACCAAAAATTTTCCTACAAAAATTTGTATCAAATTAGGTTATTATATGGGAGTCGCTATGACTTGTATTTTCACATATTAATTTTAAAAGTTACGGCGCGAATTATTATAAATTAATTTTTCTTACCCAAAAAGTAACAATAAATAGTAGATTTTTGTAATTGAGTTTTGAGTAGTATTTATACGGAAGGAACTATGAATTTATTTTAAATAAAATCAATTAAGACTTGTCCCCTTTCAAGTGTACAAAAATAGGCTCCCGCTGGCTCCTTGATGATACAAGTGTGGAAGTAGTCTCAATCTCTTAGTTTGACCTTGAAGAAGCAAAATTTCGATGTTGGCACTCTCGAAAATGATACGTTTGGGTGCTGGGCGCGAAAAACAAAATGGCCGACATTGCAAACACTTTATTGAATTTATCTAAGTAACAATTGGGGATACGTAAAAAAGTTTTATACAAAAAATATTGCTACTTCTATTCTACACAAAAAAGGTTATTATAAATTTTTATGTAAGACTAACCGTTTCCTCAAAATAATGGCGTTTAAAGTTTCAAAAAATAAATATGAATAGGTCAAACAAAGAGATTGATACTACGATACTACTTTAACACTTGCATCATCAAGGAGCCCACGAATGCACTAATGCACATTTGATAGGGAACTATTAATTTTTCTGAAGTATCCTCACTATTAAAAAAAAGGGTAGATTCTGTCACTTTTTAAACATGAATTCACGAGAGTACCCATGACTTTAACAAATATAATTTAATTAAGAAAATTATGGGTCAAATTGTAACAAGTTTCATACTGGGTTATTAATTTTAAATTTTGGAGTTGGCCCGACTCGGTTGGGGTGAGTCACACTTAACCACGCGAATACCTTGAGAATTTTTCTAATTAATTTGGTCTTCTTTGAAATTATAATAAGTACCTACGTCTACGTGTAGTTTAAATATAATGGTCTTCGTACACTCGAACCGTTTTATATACCAAATACTAAGTCGAAATCTTGAAATAGAAATTCTTGTATTATTCCAAGAGAGTAACGAGGATACTTATCCCTTTCCATAAAAAAGGCAATTCTCTCTTTTTGCCTCACTTATAGGATATAGGTTAGGTAATATGTAAAAATTTGCGCATCGTCGAGCGTAGACATCCACAAAAGAATATTCGTCCCGGCAAGCGAATTAATTAAAAGTACAAACTGCTTTAGATTTAATGATGGCATTTCTTTTTTAGAAGCATAAAAATGCTTCAGCGTGTTTGACAAATTGGTCTAAAATGAGTATTTAAAAAAAACTGACCTGCATTTCGTGCATTAGTTCTTGTTCGTCCAGCATCACAATCTTGCAGTGGATGGCACGTGATTTGGAACAAAAACAGTTCATGGTTACTGGTTTTTGTAACAGCGATCCTGAAACAACAAAATAATTATAGCTTATAGCCGTATGTACACCTATATACCCTATACCTACTACTACGTGCATTTTTGAGTCGAAATTTAAATATGCCTTCGCGTGTCGAAAAAATATTAAAATTTCGAATAAGAGTAAATCTATAATTACCCATTGAAAAGAATATGCAAATTGAAAGATTCTTTTCTAACAAGGTTATTCATCTTCCTATTGTATCAAACTCGTATTTTTACTCATTTACATTTTAAATTACTCCAATTAATAATTCATATATTCTAGAACATATTAACATTGTTTTATTTAATTACTTCATAAATCTCAAAAGGTGAAAATTCGAAAAATTTCTTTGAAGAAAAACAAAAGTCCTTCGACGTTGTAACGTTCGCATAAACTTGCGAGCTAAGCAAAATACCATTATTTTCTTAACTAAGGTAAAAGCGAACGTTTTACGGCGTGTTATTTTAATCTAACAAAACAGGGGTGCACTTTATTAAAAATTTCTTCTTGGTATAAAAAAACGAGTTATAAATTATGAATATTACATCGAATTATCGATAGTAAACGAAAATTGGGGTATTCAAATTATTGTTCAATCGAATTATCGATATTTTTGCTTTGATGTATCGACTAGACGATGAATCGATGGGATGCCATAAAAGGCCGTCCTATTTTTTATTATTATACAGAGTGGCGAGATAAGAGCACGCTCTTCAATAGACCCTGTCTGTAAGAAATTGTTTACATGTTTACGCATGACTTTTACATCAATCATTTGATGATTTTGAATTTAAAATATACAGAATGATAACACATAAACATAGGTTAAGTTAAAACACCATTACTTCAAATTTCAATTTTGCCGAATAACAGCCTCCTCATTTTCGGTCGGTTAAATGGGCGTCCGTTTAAAAAAAAACTTGTATTTTTGAAAAAAAGAAAAAAATAGAAATTGGTTAGATAATTATAACGAGTGATATATCGTTGGAAAGACAATTTTAGGCAGCTTCAGAATATGTAATAAAAATGAGTATGTTCTATTTAAAATTTTGAATGTATTTGCTATATCTCAAAAATTTGATTCTCCATTGTTTTTTTTTGATTCTGACATATTAGTGCAAATAAAAAGTTACACAACTTTTGTGTTTAACATTTCTTTGAAATTCTTACAATAGCCGAGATATTCGCCGCGACACATTTTTACAGACACACTGTATAGTGTGTTTTCGGATTGAGTACCCGCACCGTAGAAAAATTTTAATTTCAAATTCAAGTTACGGGAACAAGTTGTGTAGGTTGTAAAATAGTTTTAAACACATTTTCAGCTTTTTGGATTTGAAATCGGCCATGACAATTGAGCGAAAACTATTTGTTTGATGTAATACACAAAAATGTTATAAGGAAAAGTTGTCGGTAAAGCAAAATTACGACCGTATGCAAATTTTCAAACAGATCGACCTACTTTAAATTTCTTCGTGCTCGTTCTCATCAATTGGGAGAGGGGGGCTTTATTGTGTACAGTCGAAGAAATAATTACTAGCCACACTGTTTGGCGAATAGTTGTCCGCAAATCCGCATTTTTTGCAATGATATTTTTACAAATTAATTACAAACGGATTAACACTTGTACACTCCGCTTGGTTTAGTACTTTTTTACTCTAAAAGTGCCCTGAATGCAATTCGTTTAGAGATATACAGGATGTTTAGTTTAGAAATTCTCGTGTGTGTGTGATGCCACAACTTCAGCTTTTCAGCCAACATTTTGTATAGACATTTTTGTATGTAATCTGTGGATATGAAAAGTTTATGTTTCGATAATCCCCCCCCCGCCCTGCCCCACCTCAATCGGTGAGAACCATAGGCATATAATAGTGAAAATTCGAAAACACGAATATTTATATTGAAAGTTGGCCCACCTTTTTGAAATTTTGCACCGAGCCGTAATATTTCATTCCCAGCAACTTCTGTTAATACAATTTTGTCGTATTACTATTGGAAAGTACGGTATTAGAGTGGTTAACGAGGACGTCTAAATAATTATTGAGCAAGTTGCAATAATTATAATTAAAAAGAGTCTAGGTTTGATTTAAATGGAGTGGGAAAAAACGAGTATTCGCAAATTACGAAACAACAATCGACGATTAATTAATAAAAAATGAAAAAAAAATGAGAGTAAATACTAATTGCTTATTTAATGATTAGCGGACACGTAAAAGTTGGTACGAAATAGTAAAAGAGGTTCGTTTACCTTCGAATTAAAATACTAATTATTTATACGTATAATCTTAATTAATTTGGGGAGAATTAATAGCCGAAATGAGTCCCGTTGTGAAAGGTAAAAAATATATATGGCGGATATACGAGAAAAAAATGTAATTTTGAGTTGCAGTAATAGTCCTTTTGATCATAAAGCTCATCTTGCTTGATGATATCTTTTAATTTAAGATCAAAAAGACTGAATGGTTTTATCAACAATCGTACGAAACTATTTACTTAAGCGCACTCTTATTTCTTTCACGTTTTTAACTTTGAATGTATAAATGTAGAATGATACTTAAATGTTTAAATTTAAATTATTATAAGCTTCGCTAAGTTAGTGTACGAATTTATTCGTACGTTTCGAGTTGTTCGCCTGACGTTACGAGAACGGTGGGAAAACATAAAACGATAAACTAAGGGTAGATTTTTTAGTACTATGTTAACTTTGAGATCTAACCAACAATATTTTATATCAAACAATAAACTTAAAATTGCTTTTCCTGTCGAGAACCAAAACCCTTTTCACCAGTTCCAACGGTTGAATATATTTTTTTTATTTCTAATGACTAATGGACATTACGTTATTCTCGTTAACTTCCTAGTCCTTAACCCTTAACGGCAACAATCTTTTATACAAAAACGTAAATAAATTACAAAAATGACCCCTTACAGGTCTTAAACTTACTTTTGACTCATTGCCCTTTCTTAACATTCTTAATAGTACAAAGGAATTCAAATTTATCGGCAACGAGGTGAACATAAACACCAGAAAAAGGTTACGAGCTTCCACTAAACTACTTCTGAAATTTAAAACATCGACGTTTTAAAATCCTTAAACTTTTTACTCCATTCGTGACTTGACTTACAAACCTCGCGGATCTACTTATAAATAAATCGCTCCCACCAATTACGCTTTTCATATTTTTCAATGAAAAACAACAAAAGTATCGAGTTTTATCGATGATTCGATATACCGATTGTTTTTAAAATCGACACATTGGGGTTCTAATCGCACATAAGAGTGGGTATCGCGGATATGGAGTGGGTATGTGATCGAGGGAAGGCTTAACAAAAGACCGATGCTACAATGAGTTGAGTAGCCGAGCGACCATAGCATATAATCGATTAATCGATTTTTTTACTACAATTTTAAATTATATTAAAATAATCCGGCGAGCTACCTCTATCTCCAATAAAGGTAAAACTTAAAAACATCCAAAGACAGACGACGTGCGACCATGCGGAAGTAGACCTTCGTATAAAGTAAAATTGAACCTGATGCGCCCTACATTTTTTGCTAACAGAAGATTGCATATTTAGAAAGAAAAAATAGGTCAGAAAATTACAAGGAGCGGAACAAAGAAATGCAGAAGTTGAAGGGGTTGTCAGATCGAGTAGAAAATATAAAGAGATCAAAGCGGTCCTACGACATATTTTTGACGATGCTTAATTTATTCGTAAGTGGTTTAACCCGAAGTGGCGTCGAGTAGCAAATAAGAAATTAAGATGAAAGATTGCAATATTTAGGGGTTGGTGAGATAAAGTCAAATTTATCTTCAAATATTTGTTTGAATTTGAAAAATTGTAAAGTGAAGAATTGTATAAATTACTCAAGAATTTTCTGAAGTTATTACGTCTTGGAGAAATATATAACTTTTGATAAGCAGTTTAGTTTATCGCCAAAAAGCAAGAATTTAATAATAAATATGTTTTGTTTTGTAACAAAAGTTAATCGATAACTAAATTAATTGTAGTGATAAGGCAGCCAAGCTATTGTTATACCTACCACGTATATAGACCGACAGCCACCCACCCACCCATTAATTACATTATTTGAAAAGAGAAATGTACTTAGTTATAAACTGTTCGTAAACTACAATTTATTTGTATTACCTACGAAAAATCGTTAAGTTTATTATACCGCACGTCCCAAAAGTACCCCTCGATAACAATTTGGACGGCCGCACATTGTCGATATCGCAGCAAATCCTTATGGGACCAAAAAATCACTTTTGTGGGCAATTCCTTTGCTCTTGCCCAATGCCCACCAGTCCATGGCCAACGGTGTTTTTACGAGAGGAGGGGGTATTTTAATTAGCTCCTATTTGTATACGCTCGAATAGATTCGAATATTGGATAGGGGCGCCCCACATTTGCACTAGTTCAGTACATTTCTCTCAATTGTTTAGATATGCAAACTAATTACCGCAAACGTTTAGTTGCTAAACTCGCGTTTTTACGGACTTTCTATAAGACCAAATAATTTGGAAAAAATTCCTTTCTATAGGTCGTGGACACTCTTAACTTACGGGCGTTCTAAAAAACTTAAAATTCGGCACGTGAATTTCTGATGACACGAGAACGAAACATTAGTGGTGGTTAAAATAAGGCTTGAGGAAAGGGTTGTACGTTGCAAATTAGTATTCTGCATAATTTTTATTTTGAGTATAGAGTATAGTGCGCTCGAATAACATTTTGACTGACCAAAACGAAAAATGTTGACAAAGGGACCTGTGTGTGAAAGAAAGAAAGAGAGGGGGGGTCGAAACAAACGTTTTGGACGTTTTAATAAAGGTTTTCGATTGTTTGCCTTACTGCCGACATTTTGTCTGTCTGTTGACCTCTGCGTCTTTTCAACTATACGTACTCCAGTCTGTCAGTCGGCTCATGTTAGTCTTATCTACAGCGGCACATCACGAAGTTTAAATTTATCTAAAAGTTGCTACTTTGTCAAAAAACAAGAAATAGAGAATAGGAAAGCTTACTTTTCTTTTTCGTCATATTAACCCTACGTTAGGCGCGTGCACTTTACTAACGTGTTTAGGCGCGTGGACTACGGTGGTAGACAATTTTATTATCTGTATAAAAGAGTGGTTTTGAACATTTGGAAACAAATTTTTGAGAAACGTGGTTCATTTGACTATTGCCCATCGTACAAAATAAGTTTTTAACCAACATTGCATTTATTTTGAGAGAAGTAATCAAAATACTCAGAATGGGCAATTTTAACGTAAATTTATTAAGTGTTGGGATTTTATTTATTATAACGCATTAAAAGTGATTTATAAACAAATATTTTTTAATATCCTCGTACTAGATAGCCCAAAGTAATAAAAAAAATTAAAAAATCAAAATTACTTCAAATCAAAAAAAACTGTGATCGACCCAAATTGTTCGTTTTTATTCAATAAAACACGAAGTTCATATGTCTTTCGTATGGTCTTTGCAGGCATATTTGTAATATTTTGCACAAAACTTTCGACTGGATTTGTTCCTTTGCCGAGGACAAAAACTGCAACGTCCAACTTAATTTGCGGGCCTGCCAGGGGAGGGGACAATAGGGCAATACATTCTCAGTAATTCCCAGTAAAATGCGAGCTCGCCGTCTCATTTCAGCTGGCAATTGTAAGACCCCCTGAACCTGTACCTCTTGGGCCTGTAAGGCCCTGAACTCGATTTGAGGCCGCATGAGCTCCCATGCACATTTTTGAATAAATTCGCTTCTGTTTATTTTTTCTTCAGAGTGATTTGCTTTGTATACCCAAAGAGCGTTTATGTAGCGATGTTTACGCTTAACTTAGCAAAATTTAAAAACGCCGTAATTCGAAAACAAGTGAAAATCGGAAAACAACTTTTGGGATTATTTTGTCTAATATTTACATGTAAACCGATGAGAGAATGTTGGGAGGTTCATAGTGATATTTTTGAAAATGATCGTTGAACTTTAAGGGGATTCCCCGAGTTCCCTAATAAAATTTAAATTTTTTAACGGATTTTTGAATCTCCGTAATTATATTACAAAATCTAGGAATAAAATAGTCGCATTAACAATAAATAGCACGACCAGAAATTGTAACACGGTTAGGCGCGTGATCTACCATGGTAGACCACTCGCTTTTGGCGTGCAATAACAAAGGCAATTACCATTGTAGGGAATGTCCGGTACTCTAATTCGCTAGAGACAAGTGTTTTTAGCAGCTATTGAATATTACATAAATATAATTCGAAATTTACGAAAGTTATGATGGTTTCCAGAGGCCTGGTCTACGATGGTAGACCACGAGCCTAACGGAGGGTTAAAACGCCGTTTTGGACTCAATTTTCTAAAAAAATAGAAAAACTGTAATTTGTCAACAGGTGGAGCTGAGACGTCTTCAGAAATAGTCGCGAAAGCACGTACATGCTTAATTTACTTTTTATCGGCGATGAAAATGGGGAAAAGCGTCTCTCATACGGCCACTTGCCAATACTTTGATTTTCTCCTCTAATTTTATATTGTTAAGTCTGGACTTTTTGAGTATTTTTATTTTATTTGTGAAGATTTGTACTAATTAGAAGAATTTCCAACTGTTTCGTTTAGAAAAAGTGTTATAACGAACTTAAAAATACTTTTAATTAATAAAACAATTAGTTTGAAACGCTCCGTTGAGTTTCCCTCAAAAATGGTAAGATGCGAAACAAATAATTGGAAAAAATGATTTTTAAAAACAGTTAAAGACTTGAAAGTTACCGTTGAAGGGGTGGAAAATTATTAAAATTAAACAATAGAAGGGAGAATCTTACAAAGCTTCAAAGTGTTCAAAGCTTTTCCTCTTTAGTTCGAATGTTTGAAAGTTTATCGAAAGCTTACAATTAAAAAGTATTAATGAGAAGAGTTTTTTTTTGGGAAAATATTAAAAATAAGCGCAAGTTCAACTTGGTCTCCGATTAAAGTTTTTACTTTTTACAGTTCAAATATTTTTCTAACAATTCCAGTTATATTGGAATTATGGATAAGTTAGTTAATTGGAAGTTTTTTTGACGTTCAACTTTTAAAAAAACAAATTTGAACTTTTGTAAAACAGTTCCGTAGTTGCTGTGCCACTTGATTTTATTAAGCAACAACTATGGAGTACTTCAAAGTACTAAAAATTACGAAGTTGTAAAGAAAAGTTTATAATTTATATTAAAATAGTGTTTTTAAGTACACAAAAGCACATGCTTACCTGTCAAATAGAGTTAACTGTTCACTTGCCGCGTACTCTGCAAGTTTTTACCAAACCAGCGCGATCTTTTTTATTTTCTGAAGAAACTTTTAATTCGGAAAATCAAAATTTTACGATTTTTTTCGAATTACTCTATTAAATCTACTACATATTTAATATAATTCGCGTTTAAAAAGTAAAATAAGTGTTCGAAGGGGCATTCAACTTTGTACTTAAGTATAAAATCGACTTAGATGAAATTACGAACCCACGACCGCTTCTCTCAACTGAACACAACCACCTGCAGCGACCGTATCCGGGTGAAGTGAAATGCTGCTTGGCCGCTTCGTCGGCCCGATAGTCGAGAACGCGAGAGCCGACGTCAAGTCAGCGCAGCAGCGACAAATCTTTTTACAACTACTACCTATTAAAATTTATTAAGTACCATATTAAAATCTCAGAACAACTTCCAATCCAAACGGCTTCAAAAAAAAGTTTCAAAAACAATCGCGAGCGCCTCCCAAATGAAAAATTTTCACTCGCGCTACAATATAGAGTAAACTTCGCACTTCGCGTATTTTAATTTAAATAAGATTTTTCCTTTCTTGGGACAAACTTACGACTTGAGACTTTTCAAAACCAATATTTCCGAAAGTTCACTTATTTTTGTGAAAGAAAGTCCATAGTTTTCTTTTATAGAACAATTTCGAGATGCGTAGATGTGGCTTTTCTTCACAACTTATTAACAAGTTGAGTTTTCTTTTGAAAAATTGCGCCTTTGACAAATTTATTTTTTAACTCCTAAGTATGTAGGCAACCAACATTACACGCCAACCGCTCGATTAGTTGGGAGTCGCTTTATAGCCAAACGTGCAGTAAAGTGCGCCTAAAAGGTAGGCAGTTGACGACACGTATTCGCGGCTATTTTACTTCATGATTTTGAAACTAGGGGAAGATTTGCACTTAAAATCAAAGTTCATCAAAATCCCTTTAGTTGTTTTTATGTTGTTTTAAGGCGTTTAAATACAGACACAAACACAAGCATACATCAGAGAGGCTTGTCCTTGTATTTCATACATTTTTAGATTTGATCCAAAGATTAAATTTTAAAAATGTAAATTACTTTTTTCAAGTATCTACAAAATAGTAAAATAGAAAAAAATTTTGAAAAAAGGAGGTTGGATTAAACCTCCAAGCGAAGCGTTGGCGTTTTTATCGAGCGATCTCAAACGTATGACGTTTTCATGCAGGGTGAATTTTAAAAATATTTGTTGAAAATTAATTTGGAATAACTCGACTGCCAGATCGACTCGAAGCATGAAAGTCCACCTCTGTTTACAATTCAATTAAATAACTAGTACGGATACTCAATATTTATGAGACTTGTTCTGTTCAACAATATCAATTTTGAAACAATTGAGGACACTAACCACTAACTCACCAACGGTTGGAGCAAAACGCTGGGAATTTAATATATGAATTCTTGACGAGACGAGAACGGAACCTCAAGGCATTGGTAGAATTTCAGTGGGGGAAAGGGGTCTGAGAAGGTGGAAAGGGAGGTTTTAAGTTAACATTCTTCGATTATCGATACTTTTGAAGATAATAACTCTGAAACGCTTCTCTTTTGAAGAGTTCTCTTACTGCCCTTCTTCTGCTTTTTTAAAAACGCCCCCTATTTATTTCAGATTGAAATTATAACTTAAAAAAAAAGACAAAACTAATGAATAGTTCTGTTCCAACAGAATTCGGGATGGTGACAACTTTTGTCTGGCAGACGCCAAAAAACTGACTTTTTAGTTTATCGCTTATTACTCGACAACTACGCACTTTTGGAGAAAATTATTTCTTTATAGTAATGAACTACCTTAAATTTCCTACAAATTACGTCTCTTTGGATTTCACTTCAGACAAAGGATTTAGGCGCTAGAATGCGTTAAAATTTGGAAAAAACTCCAAAATCAGCCAAAAAGCTGATCCGACATTTCTATTCCATTTTTCCGCGATATCTCATTTATTGAAAAATGTTTAACTCGCAAATCGAAAGAGAATTATTTCGAGCTCTTCTCAAAGTATTTCATAAAAGCAAAATTTGTTTTTATTCGAAACGTCGTTGGCTGCATTAATAACCAGCATGATACGAAAGCCAATATTGCCAATATAAAATTACTCGTCTGGCGGGCTAGATTGGCCGCATTGCAGTAGACTACGCACGCAAATTTTCATAAAAGAGCATAAAATTACGTTATTTATTCCACTTTGAGATTATAATTTAAAAAAGGAGAAAAAAATAATGAATCGTTCTGTAAGGACAGAATTTTGGCAATGCAGTTGTTCGCTTGTATTGAAACCTACACCTTTTTAAACAATAGTGCTTGCATATTGTATATCAAACTAAACTTCATCAAATTTCCTCCCAATTATATTTCTTCATTTTTTTTCTTCAGATCAAGGGTTTAGACGCTACGACGCGTTAAAGTTTGAGAAAGAATGCAAAATTATCTAAAATAACAAAATTTTTAGTTTATCGCTTATCGCTTGTAACTCAAAACCTACGCAATTTGTTTTAAAATGGTCTTATAGAAAACTGAATTACATTCAGTTTTTTACCAATTTTATCGTAAAGTTTTTTTTTAATTCAAACGGTTTAGGCGCTGGAGCGCGTTAAAATAAGACACAAATTTCAACATCAGCCCAGAAACTGCTTTTTAGTTTAGTGCTTATAACTCTAAACTACGCACTTTCAGAAAAAAGTATTTATAAATCGAAATAAACTACATCAAATTTTCCACAAATGATACCTGTTAGGTTTTTTCTTCAGGTGAAGGGTTTAGGCGCTACGGGGCGTTAAAGTTTGGCAAAAAATCCGAAAAGTGATTTTTGTAGTATATCGCTTATAACTCAAAAACGACGCGCTTTCTGAGAAGTATTCCTACAGAAAAATAAAATACATCCAATTTTCTACAAATTATTTTTGCTTGGTTTGTTCTTAAGACAAACGGTTTAGGTGCTAGAGCGCGTTAAAGTTTGACAAATGTTCCAAAATCACCAAAAACTAATTTTTTCAGTTTATCGCTTATAACTCAAAAACTACGCACTTTCTAAGAAAACTGTTTTTATAAAAAAATAAAGTACATTCAATTTCCTACAAATTATGTATGTCAGGTTTTTCTTCTGACCAACGATTTAAGCGCTAGGGCGTGCTAAAGTTCGACAAGAATTCCAAAATAAGCCGAAAAACTAGTTTATCACTTTACGCTTATTAGTCCGGTCAATTTAGATATTCGAAGGTGCATAAAGTCCCAACAAGCTGAAAATCAGTAAAATTGTTCAAAACATAAGTATAAATAAAATTTAAAAGTTCCCCATCATTCCCGTGTGTGGAAAAAGTTTTATTCGAGGTCAAAGATATAAAAAATGAGTTTCTCGCGATTTTCAGCCAAACGGTAAGTATTATCATAAAAGTATCTTAGACAAAAATTGTAGATCATGAAATTATATATAAAAAGTGTATCAATACTTTTTTTCCTACGAGCCACCGTTTCTGCGATATAACGATTCAAAAAGCTGTTATCGTCCACTACCTCATAGGTGGCGTGGAAACGTGTTAAATGAGTAAATCTGCGGCTACAAAAACGTCCTTAAAAAAATTGCACTGAAAACAATTACAATTTTAAAAATACGATTACAAAGATAAAGGACCACTTCTCCTTGTACTATAATTTGAAATAATTCGTATGAGCCGTTTAATAGTTATTCGCCGTCAAACTCGAAGAACGCATTACGAGTTAAATGAGTAAATATACGGCTTCAAAAACGTCGCTTAAAAAAATTGCACTGAAATGATTGCAATTTTAAAACACGATTACAAAGATAAAAGACCACTTCTCCTTGTGCTATAATTTGTAATTTGAAATAATTCGTATGAGCTGTTTAAAAGTCATTCGCCGTCAAACTCGAAGAACGCATTTCGAGTTAAATGAGTAAATTTGCGGCTACAAAAACGTCGCTTAAAAAAATTGCACTGAAACGATTGCAATTTTAAAAACACGGTTACAAAGATAAAGAACCAGTTCTCCTTTTACTAAAATTTGAAATAATTCGTATGAGCCCTTTAAAAGTTATTTCATAATATGCACACGTTTCCACGCCACCTATGAGGTAGAGTACTTAGCGCAACTTTTACAACTTTTTGAATCGTTATATCTCAGAAACGGTGGTTCGTAGGAAAAAAAGTTTTGATACATTTATTATAGATAATTTTATTATCTACAATTTTGTTTAAAGTACTTTTATGATAAAACTTACCGTTTTGCTGAAAATCGCAAAAATCTCATTTTTTTTACCTTTAACCTCAAATAAAATTTTTTCCACACACGGGAATGATGGGGAACTTTTAAATTTTATTTATAATTATATTTTAAACAATTTTACTGATTTTCAGCTTGTTGGGACTTTATGCACCACTTCTCTCATTTTTTAGTCTAGATTGACCGGACTATATAACTCGAATACTACGCACTTTTTGAAAAAAGTGTTTCTATACAAAACTAAAGTACATCAAGTTTTCTACAAATTATATTTATTTGGCTTGTTCTTAAGACAAGCGGTTTAGGTGCTAGAGCGCGTTAAAGTTTGAGAAATGTTCTAAAATCAGCCAAAAACTGATTTTTTCAGTTTATCCCTTATAACTCAAAAACTGCGCACTTTCTAAGAAAACTGTTTTCGTAAAAAAATAAAGTACATTCAATTTCCTACTAATTACTTATGTAACGTATGTACTATTTTTTTCAGACCCACGATTTCAGCGCTAGGGTTAAAAATTGGAAGTCGGGTTAAAAAATTGGAGGACCCTGTAGACGGCGGTTTGGTAGATACTCTTTATTAACCTTTACAATGACCACAACCACAAATTAATAGTTTGAAAGAAACGTTTTTTGTGTAATTCTGTTAGTTTGGCTGTCCGATTTTGTTCCTATGTCGATTCTAAATTAATTACGTGGTGCGCGGTACTAATTACGGAACGTTTGAAACGAAATTAATATGTAAATTAGCAGATTATTTTGAAATAAATTTCCAATTATGTTAACGAAGATTTACTGCAAATATTATATAGGTATATCGGTTGCGTTAACGTTAATAACACAACTAATAATATCTATATGTTGTTGTATTTGCGAACGTGATTCGAACGTATTCCTAAAGCTTTATTTCGTATAGTTGGATCAAAGTAAGCTTTGGGCGAAAAATAATTTTAATTTTATTGAAAATGGTGGAAAATATTTATAAATTTATACGTTTATAAGTTGGAAAATTTTTGTGTTATTGGACCTGTAGGGGGTTTTTAGCTAACGTCAGTTTGTGGTAAAGTTCACTGTTGCAGTCTTGCCTTACAAGACTTGCGTGTGTGAGACGCTCGGTATATCACAGGTTAGAGCATGAAGTTTAGCGTATTTAGAGGAGTCTACTTAGAGTATATTCGCTGTTATAATTTAACATTTACCAATGTAGTCGTCGATAGTTGATGGACTTTTTAAGAAAGGGAATACAAGAACTTATTTTTTTTTAAATTAAATTTTCTGTCTGGGAAATTTAAATATTTATTACTTCCGTAAAAGGAATGCTAAAGCAAAAACCAATTTCATTTTTAATTTTATCGAATATCGTAATAGAATTATTGAAATAGCCAACTTAAAAGTTGGAATAATTTGATTAAAAGAACTAATTATAAAAGTTTGTTTCTATTTAAATTGGATTTTTTTAAAGTGTAAATAATTAAATTAAATTAGGCCGGCCGGTATAGGAAGGAAATTTTTGCCCAACAAAAATCGAACAATTTTAGTATGTGTTGTAAAAAAATTATGGATGCGAAAGTGTTCGCTTTTCCGAAACACGTACAATATTCGAGTTAGTTTTTCCTGTGGCATTTCCTTTTGTACCTTGATTATTTTTTAGCGAGTTAATCTATTTTTAGTTGTCTGTTTCGTTCGTAATAATCAGCGTTATATGCTGACAGACAGGGTAAATTCGTGGTCTAGCACGGTTTATGGAAGTTGATGGCATCACGTCCACTGATGTATCACTTCGTGACTTTGCATGTGACATGCTGCCACCCCATTGTCCTGTAAAGCTATACAAATGTCTAGATTACCTTTTTCGCACATAATATATCTTTTTTATTATATCGAGTCTATCGTTTATTCTACGACTATAATTTTTCTTAAAATTTACTTTTTTAAACTATAAAAACGTACATTAAGTATTCATCGAGTTACCTCGTCAAATTTATCTCATACACCCCACACTGTATATCCACCGTATGTAGTAAGTTGGAAAACTTTGCGCGGTAAGTACTAAGTTTTAAAGTTCACTTCTTTAGTACTCATTAAGGTTTCTCTAGTTTTCCGTCGACGATTGGATACTAAATTTTGCAATTTTTGTTTTTACTTTCCACCCTACCACCCTTTGTAAAACTTAAAAATCGATTTTTTTTAATTAAACGTCTAATTAATCCTAAACTTGCTAGAAATTAAAACCGACTACTGTGTCCCTCCACGGGGGACTCCCCATCGAACGATTCGATATTACCATGTTTGTATCACTGTCATTCTCCAGAGTACCTCTAACAGTTAACGAGTTAAACCTTCCGTAAGCTTCAAAATTTCTACCTAAGCCACCAATACGAGCAATTATCTTTGGATCCAGTCTCTTGAAAAAAAACAACATACCCGCCCCTAAAAAGTTGAAAACTCATCTATCGAATATCAATTCCCACTAGCGCTTTCCGTGCGTGAGTGATTTAAGTTTCGCTCATTTTGTCTGCGATCCCTTCCATCTCATCACAGGGCCCTTTTGACGACTTATTAACGTAAGTCAGGTAGGTAGTAAATTAAACTTTTCAGTAGTCAAATGACTTGTTTGGACGTGTTGGCAGCTCGAAGCGCAGAATTCATAAATCATCCCTTGTAACCGGTGGTGTCGCGCAAGCCATTCGTTGATTTTTTGATAATTTGCGAGCCCTCTGTTAAAAGACTAACTTTAGAAAAATATATAACGTTCCAAAAAAAAGAGAATGTACAGGGTGGGGTTTGAAGGGAGACAGGGTCATGATGTGGAGAGTCGAGAGTCGAGTTGGGGCAAAATGGAAAGAAAATCGTTTAGACGAAAGTTATTACTTAAAGCACGTTCAATAATGTAAAGATATTTTTCATTATACTGGGTGTTTTTTTAAAGCACCTAACTTAACTTTATTACGTTATATGGAATAACCCATTTTTACTTTTTCGTTGACTTCGTCTACTTTGAAAATGTAATACGATGGAAAAAAAATTTTTTTTATTTCGTTTCTCGACGTTTTGCGTTCTCCTGAATCCAAAACTCTAAAAAAAACTCGGAGAAAATGTCTGTCTGAATGGATGTGTGTATGTAACGCCGCCAAATTAGAACTACTAAAGCGATTTTGTTGAAATTTGGTTTCGGCCACTTAAAACACGACAAAATAAGCTTTTAAATAAAATCAATACAGGGTGGCCCAAAATAAAGGGGTTATTTTTACCGCATTTTGGACAAACTTAACACACGATATATACTCGGCTGTAAGTTAGTACTCATCGGCCCTCATTAAAAAAATGCTTTTTAAAATTTTTACATTCAAAATGGCGGCCAGTATAACGATTGTCCCATTTTTTAGTTCTTTTATTATAACTTTGCAGATAAATATTATTTTAAAAATCTAAAAATAGGAATATATAGGCAAAATATAGTGCTTTAGTTTAGTTAGAATCGATTTCTAAAATAATTTCAAAATTGACTACTTTTACAGGACCAAAGTTGATTAAAATTTTAAAAAGGATTTTATCTAAATTAGCTAAGGCCGTTTTTTCTATTTTTGGATATGTTGCAGATATTGAATTTCTTAATCAAACGCCGTTTGTTTGGTTTGCTTTCTAATGCCAGAACCGGAGTTATGATTTTTTGAAAATAGTTTAAAAATTTATAATTTTTGTTTGTATTGCAAGTTGGCACATTAATTTATTCTATAAATTTTCATTTTTGGTAACATTTTATTTTTTGACTTCTGGTTTAACCGGATGTGGGGTTAGCTTTTCTATTTAAATTCGTTTTTTTTAAATGCAATTTCAGATAATACTCGTATACGTAGTTGTTTCATTGTCGGAGTCTAAACGTCCCTTTATAGCATGATATTGTATTAACTAGGATAAGAAGACCTAAGAAGCTAAGAACCATCAGTAAAGAAAGTAAAAAAAAACTATGAAGTAAATTGTTCTTTAATTAAATTTTAATTTTTAAAAAGGTTAGGAAAAATTTTTGAAGCAAAAAATAGAATGTTTAATTTAATGGTAGATTAACTCAAAATAGACGCGAACTGATGTACTGTCCTAATATACCTATAGCCTTTCTTGCGTCAAATTTATAGGTAGATACTGCAGTAAGCGACGTAGGATGGCTATCGATTACTAATTTTGCTTGCTAACGAACAGTTTTACAAGCACCTGTGACCAAAAAAAAACATTATTACACTCATTTAAATTTCCTTCATGATTTTACCATATAATCGATGTGTCCTCCAACCTCGAAGGGCAATTTTTACGTATCAATCTTCAATACTCAATTAATTACCTTAAGTACGTAGTTGCGTAGCCCAACGAATTGGGCTTCGTGAACCCTTAAGCGATTATCCGATTATTCGCAAATTAATAATGAAAAAAGACTTAAATTAAAGTACCTCTACAACAGTCTACAGTCTACAATGTATACCTTATTTCCAATTCCGTTAGTAATTTTCTCGTTTAATTGTGATATTAAACTTCAGGTATCGTTAATTACCTAATCAAAAGGCTTTGTATAATATTATAAAGGAAAACTTTGGCGATTCAGCGTACAAAACCTTTTAACTGGCTCGACATTAAAAATTACCGAAAGTTCCCTTTAGTTTTAATTTGTATTTTTTTTATTACATACAGCGTGTCTAATAGTAACGCATAACTTAAATAAAACTTTCACACTTAAAACGCCTCAGTACAGGAGTGGATTTAGGCAAGAGCTCTATGGGCCGCATCTAAAGAGTCCCGTCCAATTACGGCGTTTTCGCGGCGGTACAAATAAATAAAAACAATTTAAAATACAGAATCTACACAATTTATTCGTAAATAATATGATAACGTCAGAATGGGGCTTCCTTTAAAGTGTGTTAGCTTATCGTAGGTCTCGCCGTTTGACATTAAACCTAATTGGCATACATTTTTCAGCTCCGGGAGTCTTTTAATAAGTAAAAACTATACTAATTAATTTAATTCTTAATGTTTCTACTTTGTTTGTCTAAAGTACCATTTTTGGAAACACTATCAATCGCTACCGAAATGATCGAACCTCATTTTAAGCCGTTTGACCATGAACAATCAAAAATTTTCGCCTGCGGCTCCATTATTCATTTATTTATGTTCAACAATTATTAATAGGAAGTAGAGGTTCTAGGACTAATGGGTCGTGGTCAAAAGATTCTATTTGCAATACCTAACGTTTCACCCACTACTGTAAGTACTGTGCGGTAGCGGTCGTAGTATGCGTACCGGTGGTTCAGAAGTGTGAGGAATGACTTTGAAAATATCTACCACAGTAGTGGGCGAAACGTCAGGATCGCAAATAAAACCTTTCGACCACGACCCATTAGCCCTAAAACTTGGAACTTCTACCTCTAATGACGCTGACCGTGAAAACCTTAATACTTTAGGCGGCTATAGCTCTAGGTACTTCTGGGTAGACTCTCAAACAGTGTTAGCCCAAGACCCCCAAAATTAACGGTTTGCCAAAATTGTTCAATTTTCTTCGTTTTTTTTCAGTAGATGTCCATCTGGTGACCTCACCACCCGCTACTTTTGACCCGTTAAAAAATGATGTAGACTTGATTCAAAACCTCACCGACCCTTAGATGCGCAGAAGTGAGAAAGTAGTAGAAAGAGACGCCCAATCCGTATGATTAGGTTAGTGTGTGACCTGCGCAGGTCGGCGAGGTTTTGAATCCTATCTACTAGTGTGTGGAAGCCTAATTCAACCAGCTTCTGAACTGAAGCCGTCTAGAAACGCTATAATTTAACGTAAAACCGCCCACATACTCGTACCTCGTGATTGTTCATCCGTTATTTTGAGAAGCCGTCTCCATTGAACCTCATGTTTGTTACGATGACCCGATGAGGTCTGTAGGTTCATCGGGTTTGAAAACCAATCACGATGAATAATGACGAGGTCTGTGGGCGGTTAAAATCGTTTCGAGTGTCCCCGTTTAAGTGTGTACTTTTTGAACGCACTGTATAAACGAAATTAAGAGCTTGCTTTTGAAAGAAAATAACAGTTTTGATGTAAAATAAATTAGGTAGTTGAAAATTTACTTTTATTCTTTCGTGTTAGTTTTAAAAGGTGAGTGAAGTTTTTCAATTTAAAATGAAAGCTGTACCGCTAGAATTATTAAATTCCTTCACACGAGAAAGAAATTTTATGCCGGATTAAATTGTTGCAAGTTACTAAAGAGATCTTCGATGTTATTTTCTCACAAAAATATTTTGGAAGACAATAACAGTTAATCTTTAGATCAGTACTTTCAAGCTACTGACTACTCTCATTTATTTTTACAAATTTTGATTTTGAAGGCCTTTATCAAGAATCATTATGAATTTTAGCCGAGAGGTTGTCTAAGTCTAAGACAATAATACAAATGCGATGTGTGAAATGTGAGCCATCCTGTATAGGTGTAAAAGTAAATAATTTGAAAGCTTTGAAATGTCTTAAGAACACAAATAAGTGAAAAATTCAATAATTGCTAATTTAAAGTGAACTTAGTTTAGTACATATATAGTATCGATTTGAGTTGGAACTTCTGAAGAAGGTTAATTTCGAAGTATCTAGGGAAGGTTTCTTTTTTTTACAAACATCCAAGTTTAACTATGTCCGTATTACTTTTACGTTCGAACTAACCGTAAGTTGCCATGGTAAAAACTTTAAAATTAATAACATAAATTTAATTAATTTCCAACTTTACATAATTTATAATTAAAAAGTTTCAAAAATTATTTTAAAATTGAATTTGTAATGGTTTTTTATATTTTATTTGCGTATTTTCTATTGATATCCAGATAGTTAACGAACCTAATTAAACTTTTCAGTTTTCTCTGTAAACTGAGAAACATCGGTGTGTGATAATTATTACTTTTAAATGAGACTCGCGCTAGACACGGTTTATTCGTGATTCGTGATTTACTACATTAATTGAACTAACAAAGTTTCTTTGTACGTAGTACTTCATCATTTACGTACAGAGTAAGTCGAAATTTTCATTAAAAATGCTAAAATCGCGAAGACAAACCTGCATTTTTTGGTACTGTAATAAAACTCTGTTTTAAAGAAAAGTATTAGATCGGTGAGGCTTAAAAAAGTTCGGTAGAAGCGCATTTTGGAAGTCTTGTACAGCTGTACAGTGAATAGAGTTTCATTGCATTACCCAAAAGCGTAGCGTACGTCAGGCTTATCGGCTCGTGTTGCGTACCGATCGAACTTCATTGAGACTGTTCTCTCCATATGCATTTTTTTCATGTTAATTTTTTCAGAAATAAAGACACAGTTCCTTGGTAAAAAACGTAAAAATACAATGACCCAGACCCACCTCATAAAAATAGTGTGCCCTCAGAAAATTGCTAAAATCAGCAAAGAAACTGTTTTTTTTTAGTTTTCTGCTGATAACTTAAAAACTACGCACTTTTTGAGAAAAGAGTTACTATACAAAATTAAACTTTATTAAATTTTATACAAGTTATGTTTCTTACTTTTTTTCTTGAAATGAACGGTTTAGGCGCTAGAGCGCGTTAAAATTTGACAAAATATCTAAAATCACCCAAGAAACTGATTTTTTAGTTTCTCGTTTATAACTCGGAAACTACGCACTTTTTAAGAATATAATTACTATACAAAGCAGTAGTATTCACTTTTATACAAATTATGTTTCTTACATTTTTTTCCTAGAGTCAACGGTTTAGGCGCTAGAGCGCGTTTAAATTTGTAAAATATCCAATGTTGTTCAAAAAAACTGTTTTTTTTAGTTTTTTGCTAAAACTCGGAAACTACGCACTTTTAAAAAAAATAATTATTATACAAAACTAAACAGTATTAAATTCTATACAAATTACGTTCCTATTTTTTATTCCTGAGGTCAACGGATTAGGCGCTAGAGCGCGTTAAAATCTGACAAACTATCCAATATAGTCCAAAAAACTGTTTTTTTTTGTTTTTCGTTTATAACTCGGAAACTGCGCATTTTTTAAGAAAAAAATTACTATACAAAACTCATCCGTATCAAATTTTCTACAAATTATGTTTCTTAGTTTTTTTCTTGAGAAGAACGGTTTAGGCGCTACAGCGCTTTAAAATTTGACAAAATATCCAAAATTGACTAAGAAACTGCTTTTTTAGTTTCTCGCTTATAACTTAAAAACCACGCACTTTTTGGGAAAAGAATTGCTATACAAAACTAAACAGTATTCAAAAACTGCTTGTTTAGTTTCTCGCTTATAACTCTGAAACTACCACTTTTAGAAAAAAGTGTTTTTATACAAATATAAAATACATTAAATTTCCTACAAATTATGTCTGCTAGGTTTTTACGTCAGACATACAGTTTAGGTTAGTTGCTAGAGCGCGCTTCAGTTTAGTGTACTACAGAGCTAGTAGATATAGAAAGTACCGCATAGCGCTTCTATGATATTTTATCTCTTTAGCCACCCTGTACCACCATTTATTTAGGAACATTTCAGTGCAAAATGGATATAACATGGCTGCCCTGTAGGCATTTGTTAGATCAAACGCATGCGGTACTCTCCATATCAGCTGGTTTGGGTGTACTGTATCGCATCAAAGTAGTAACTCAGCCAAAAACCCAATACCCAATCCTAAGAATGTTAATGAAAACTCTGTCCCTAGCCAATGTCTCTGTTCTATGAGACATAAAGAAAAGAACTTCTATATTTTTTTCCTGAATTTACAGTTTATTTCCCCTGATAGTGACTGGCCTATTATGCGACTCGCGACTTCAATTAGGTTACGCATGTGTAATCTCACCACCAAAGTTTGATAGGTGCTAATTAGGTGATTACTCTTCACCATCTCGCTATTTTTGATAATGGAAATTTTCAACAATGGAAGTTTACTCTATGCGAAAAACACGTGCCGAGTCTACGTTATGATCCATTCTATGAGTACATTGTATGATGTAACGTTACATTATATCATACGTTATACTAACGTATCAATATTCGGCACCAAAAGCTTTAAGGGCTTCAAGCTTCGAGAATCAATTAATTTAGCAAAAAGCTTACCAAACATCATTAAATTGGAAAATCGAGACAGGTTATGTAAATGCTTAATTAAATAGATCGTATATAGTTGATTTGATTCTTTGAGTGGATGGCTGCTCGTGAACTTTTGAAAACAGTAAACTACGTAACTCAAATTAACAGATTGAATCTCATTTATACAATTATAATTGAACGTATAGAACTTATAGAAGAGGAAATAATTAAGGAAGATGTAGAAATATCGTTTCTATCATTCCAAGCTAGGACTTTTTCACTTTTTCTTTTAAGACGAACATTTTTACACAACACCTGCTTTGTGCAATGAATCTCTTGTAACTGAAAACTGACAGTTAGTCTCTCGCGTTTTATTAAAATTTATATTTTTTAAATTTTGAATTTATTTTATTTAACTATTAATGTGAGAGTTTATTAGTTTACCGTGTACCCACTACTCTTCTACACTTCTCTTCCACCGAAGGCAAAGAGCGCAAATCAAATTTTTATTAAAACTACCTCATAAAACTGAAGAGCTGTAGTACTCTAAAATGTTCATCTTACAACGCATAAATCAAAGATTTTTTTATTAATCAATATTTTTTTAATGCTACCAATAGATGTCTCTGGTAGTGGGTAGTGGTTTATAAATTCACGATTTAAATATTTATTATTTATCAACAACCGTACGATTTCAATTCGGCCCTCAAATGGTAAAACTTATAATCAATAATTCGGACCCGGCCCTAATACACCACTAATTTCGTCTCTTAAAATTAGTAGAATTTCCAAAAACAATTATGCTATTTCCCTATTATGTTCCGTGGCTTCGTTGTCACTCAGTATGCGACAAAACATGTTGATTATTGGCATTGTTATGCATTGTTTTCTCTAAAAGAAAATTACCTAATTTCAATATTCAATGCGCTTATTGTTGTGCATGGAGAAATGTATCAACCTCGGTAGTTGAGCTCGTTTAATATTTAAAAAATTCACTAACAGACAAAACATACAAATCGATTCGGTATTTGATGCGTTTAATTGAGCAACTGAATATCGGAAAGGCGGAATAAATTATACCTTTCATTGTTTCGTGTCATCACAAATCCTTTAGGAACACTACAATATTTGATGTCGTGCAAGTTTGGTGAAAAATCGAGAACGAATTATCGAAAAAGACTTAAATACCGCTTGTTTTGCTTTCACCTACAAAAGAGATTACTTTCGTCAAACCTCGTTAATCATACCTATTTTCACTAAGGGAGTGACTATGACTAAAAGTTATGAGCTACTTATTAGCTACTTGACAATCAGTGACCCAATGTCGATGGCTCAATGATAAAATTTCATCATAATCTAATCCATTATAGTTCGGGAGAGAGCGTGTACATTTATTAAACGAATAGTGAAAAATGTTTAGCGAGTTCAGGCTGAAAGAGAGTAATAAAACCGACACTCTGCCACGTTTAAGCGGCAACATTAACTTTGAGGTGGCTCGAGAAGGGTGTATGTGTGCTCTGATTTTCGCTTATAACTCAACGCTACGCACTTTTAGAGAAAAGTTCTTTTATATTGAACTAAACTATACCAAATTTTCTACAAATTATATCTAATAGGTTTATTCCTCAGACAAGCGGTTTAGGCGCTAGAGCGCGCTCAAATTTGACAAAAATTTCAAAATAGGCTAAAAACTGTTTTATCGCTTATAACTCAAAAAGTACGCACTTTTGAAGAAAAGAGTTAATATATGAAAATAAACTACATCAAAGTTCCTACAAATTATTTTGGTTTGGTTTTTTCTTCAAATGAACGGTTTAGGTGCTAGGATGCGTTAAAGTTTGACAAAAATTACAAAATCAGTCAAGAGACTCATTTTTTTAGTTTATTGCTTATAACTTAAAAACAACGCTATTTTTGAGACAAGTCCTTCTATACAAAAATAAAGAACATCTAATTTCCTACAAAGTATGTCTTTTAGGCTTTTTGCCTCACACCAATGGTTTAGGTGCTAAAGCGCGCTAAAGTTTGACAACAATTCTAAAATAGGCTAAAAACTGTTTTATCGCTTATAACTCAAAACTTACGCACGTTTAAGGAAAAGTGTTGTTAAATAAAAATAAACTGTATTCAATTTCCTACAAATTATTTGGTTAGGTTTCTTCTTTCGACGAAGGGTTTAGGTGATAGGGGCCCGTTGAAGTTTGACAAAAATTCGAAAGTCAGCCAAGAAAATAATTTTTTAGTTTCTAGCTTATAACTTGAAAACTACGCTTTTTTTGAGAAAAGTGCTTATACACAAAAATTAATAAAATGAAATCTTCTACAAAGTACATCTCTTGGGTTTTTTTCTCACACCAATGTTTAAATTTTTTCCAAAATAGGCTAAACGACTGTTTTATCGCTTATAGCTCAAAAATTACGCACTTTTGAAGAGAAGTGTTGTTATTTCAAAATAAACTACATCAAATTTGCTACAAATTATACTTAAAAAGGTTTTTTCCTCAGATAAGCGGTTTAGGCGATAGAGCGCCTTAAAATTTGCCAAAAATTTTTCAATGGGTCAAAAAACTGTTTTTGTTTAGTTTAGGTGCTAGAGCGCGTTGAAGTATAGAGCATCAAGAAGGGTGGGTTTTTGGGGGTCAAACTAAACCAAAGACAAAGAAACCATCCATGTGGTCTTGTTGTGTTTTCTGACGTAACTGCATTTATCGCCGAATGGAAATCATTTCGCGTCCTTGTCCTTGCTTTTGCTAATGTGCTAAGTGTTGGAAATTTTCTGAAACGTGAAAACTATTAAGGATTGGTGAATCTCTCCTGATCTCCTCCGTATTACTACTGGCTACCAATCCGTAAGGGAGGGAGCCCTTTCTTAAGGGTCAATCATAAGCGAATTTATTTAATTTAAAAAAAGCTCTATCAAGGGTTATGTAGCCTCTTGTTTTGACCACAAAATATTACGAGTTCAGGGGATTTATTTCCACCGTGAAGAACTTAATTAGGTTTGCCTGTTGTTACTTTTTTTAATTTGCCCTTAGTTATTAGGAAATTGATTGCAAATATGATTGACTTGGGAGGGGGGAGGTAATATTTAAATTCTACAAACAAACATCGTTATTTGTACCTAGTCTACTCTGTACACTCAAAAAAAAATTCAAAGCAATAACTATAACAAAATTAGCTCTGTTCATACGCTCTACTCTTGCTTTTTCTACTTATGCGTAAGAGTATGGCTCTTAGTTGAGTTCAGAAAAATGTATTTAAATGTAAGGGGAGAGTGATTAAATTAAAAAGTGAAATATGTTTAATGGTATATTTATTAAAATCTAGTATATTAAACGACGATAGTTATTACACTTTATTCTTATTAAATAATAATATTAGCTAAGTGGAAATTCAATTTAATTCTCATTTACATTTAATGAAAAAATATAAGAAAATAAAATACTGCTCTTAAATCTCACTTCTCTTGCACGAAGTAATATTTATCTCGTTGACAATGACACTCAAAATCCGAAAGACAATTTCCTTTATAAATTGTTGTACTTTTTAAAATTTGCTAGAAAAAAGAGCGAGGGCTCTCCGGTAGGCACTCTGCTTATTGTCTCGTCTATATTATAATATCGAAGGTAATATTAAGAACAATATAAAATTTTAAATTAAAACTACACAGTGATGTAATTTAAATATAATGGAATTTTTAAAAAGGGCTTAAGCGAAGCGATAATAGTGGGGCAACTTTACCATCCTACGATAACGATACAGTACCTCTCAAATCTCTAGAGAGTTTTCTAAAAACAAATTCATAAAAGTATAATTTTTAAACTCAAAATCAAAAATTTTCCTTAGTAAATAATTGCCACACTTCGCAAAACTTGCGCCCATGGGAAGAGCCACTAGTAACTAATTATTGTCTATGTCTAATGCGCTTATAACTATTATTGAGAACAATTCGAAATTTCAAATAAAAATTACGGTATGTTTCAGAGTTAAACATAATAAAATTGTTAAAAAGACCTTAAGAAATAAGCGTCGATGTTTGTTACAGTGGATTGAAGAAAAAATTCCGTACCACACGCCACACTATGCAGATCCTCCCAAACGACTCAAAGTAACTGCTCGAGAGTGAGGCAAATTGTTTAAAAATTAATTGTTAAGGCGATAATTTTAAAAATTAATTTGCTTAAAACTGAAACACACTCTTCTAGTTAAGTTAATATAATTAATACGATAAAAAAATTTAATTAAAGAGAAAGTGGAAAAGACGAAGACGCTTTTTTCTAATCTTCATCCTCCGAATCCAACGGAGTGGACTTCTGCAAATTTTTAATTAGTAGACGATACTTTAATTATTTAAACCGCCACTTACGATAATTTCCACGATTGGCTCCAAAGGAACCTGGAAATTAAATAATGAGGCGTACAATTTTAATTTTCTTTTTACAAAGGCGCTTTTGTGCATGGGAGAAAATGTTTTTTTTTAATTAGGGCGCGTATTTGTAACCACGAGGAGGATTAGTTATAATAACGCGTTAATAATCCAACCTAATGCAACTTTACTTAAAAAATTTAATTAAACGGGAGAATTTAATAAACATCAAAATTCTTACCTTTTGGTAATTTTGTATAGCACGGCTTGTAGACGGTTTATAATCCGCATTAATTTTATTACCCTTAGTGTACTTTGGCGGTTTGCGGACTACACTTATATCATCTAGCCCTAATTGGCTCATGAGAGCAGTTTTCGGCTTAGTACCAGTCTTGAATTCAACTTTATGCGTCTGTAGAAACCAAGGCGATCTACGTTTTGACAGAATCCCGTTGTCTGGACCTGATGTCACTTTCTGAACTGCCCCACAAGGGCAGCTACTACTTGTAACCGGCTTATCTCTTAATTTGGTGTCGATTTGACGTGATTTTTGATACACGATAGGTTTGCGGCGTAGAGCCGATCTTCTTTGTGGTCCGCATTCGGTCGTTGGTGCATTTTCGTAATTTGGGTACGTTCCAAAATCGAACGATTTGAAGTTGGACGACATCAGATTCTCTAAATCTGAGTCTTCACTTGCATCGTGAAACTGAGATTTACAAGTCAAGTTGAGAAGACCTTTCGATTCTAATGCGGCTTCAACAGATCGCTCGAAATTTTGAAATCTGCTGCTTAAAGTGCGAGGGCATGGGCCACATGCGGATGAGCGTGGGTACTGGAAGTTCAATAATTTTTGGCACGTAATGGTTAAATTTTCGATATCACCGGCGTCTGCACGAGACGAATTTTCAATCTTCGGCTTATTCGTCTCGATATTCTTCAAATCTTCCTGTAATTCCACGCTTGTTGCCGGCGTATCTTCACTCTCCAATACCTTATTAATCAAATCAAAATCATTTTAGTAAATAAACATTAATATGGAACTATTATTACCGGTTGTTCGGACTCCTTTGTAATATTTCTTGGTTCCTTCATTATTGGCAATTTTATATCGACGAGCTCTTTGTTTTCTGCGTGGAATTTTACTTCTTCTCCGGCGGACAACTAAAACAGAAATGTTGTTTCGATTTTATAGAAACACAAAATGAATCGATAATCGAGAAGGGGGACCTAAAACATTTGTAAATTAAAAGAAAATTACCAAAAGTTCTGCTTCTTGATTATTCTGCTCCGGACCAACTTGCTTAACTACGCCAAAATTGGAGCGTGATACACGTGGAGACTAAAAATGGAAAGCACAACGTGAGTTGCTTGAAGAAGGTTTTGGGCGTGTTTATTCGTTGGTTTTTGGTTTTGATCTACGCCCCTTGGACTAGTACAAAGATGTTTTATTTATTGTTAGGGCGCCAAATATTAAAGACGTCGCGCTTAAGGACTGGAAGAGAGCGATGGGCAAACTTCTTTGGGCTTTAGGGAAAAGCTAATAAAGCGTTCCAGTTCTACGTTTTAGAGTCGATTGGTGGCCTAGATTATCTATATTTATCTGCCATTGTGACATTGCGGAGATGGGGAAAACGTTAGCCAACCAAGTAAACTCCTACTGCTATGGTAAAAAATTGATACTTACGAAATGGCATATAGGCCGAAAGACAGAAATCACCTAAAATTAACAAATACATAGTTATTCGATATGCTAGTAAATAATTCCTACCGATTGTTTTAAGCGGGAAAAGAAACCACGGCGATGTTGACTTTCTTCGACAACGTTGGAAATCTACAATTTCGAAAATATAAAAACGTTTGAAACAAAAATTAAATTTTATGCTTACCAAAGCTTTTTTCTGCAATTCCTCTACACCATTGTCGATGAACTGAAATTTAATTAAATTTATGGGGTAAATTTGTAAATTAGTCATTTGCTACAACTTACGCGTATGGGAGCAAAGTGTGTTTCGACTGACTGAAATTTGAAATAATTTAATGAACTTGCGAACCTTTTAAAAATAATTAAAAGTCGATTAACTATAAAATAATTCGATTGTTAATAAGGGCAGATACAATCCTGTAAATATTTTATACGCGATTCGCCTAAATTAAATATACCATTACCCATAAATTATTCACGTCGAATTCCCACTTCAAAATATAATTTATCGTCGCGTATTTTTTTGAAAATATAAATCTGCGTAAATTATAAACAAATAAACGTCTGATCGTATTTTTAACGCACTTCACAAAATTTAATATCGAAAATCGAACCAGTATTTTTGGTAGTAACCCTCTTTCTTAGCTCGTGCTCATACAGCCACGGCTCTCATCGTATCGAGTGGTTTTAAATATCTCTAATAATTTTATGTTTCTGCCTTTATAACGTTTACGCGTACGCGCAACCTGTCAATACCCACAATTTCCAACTTTTAAAATTGAGAAAAATTGTGATCGTGTGTAAATTAAGTGGCCGGAAAATAATTAAAATTTTCCCCAATTTTTTTTGTATCGTATATTACCGTTAGTCGATAAATTTAGCGAACTTCCAACCAAACTCTTTACCCCTCTTAACACGGCTGTATCAACATATAAATCATTTGATTGTCAAGTTTAGTAACACTACATTTGATAATTAAATTCACTTTATTTGCTAAAAATTTTGAGACCATTACTAACTGACCCGTCTGGTTAAGAACGCACGGAATCGTTTTAAAATAAAATATACAGAGTGCTTTACTTTTTTGGAAAAAACAGCCTCCCCACACGTACGCTCCAGAGGACTCCGTTTGAATTTCTGCCCCAAACCTGCTTCCTAACGAGGCGTTAAAGAATTAATAATATTTCTCAAAGCTTTTGGGATATTTTCGAAAAAACTAAAACTAAAACACCTTGTATCGAAAACTAACCTTTTAGTTAAGGATAGCCACTAAATTAGTGTGCAATCTCTAGGGAGGGTTTACTCTGTATACCCACTATAATTAGATACTATTAGTCCATTTTAAGGTCTTTAGAAAGCTCTTTAAACTGCTACGATACCAATGGCGCTTCTACAGGACACTAGAAAAAAATTCGTTCGGTCAAATATGAACTATGGCGACGATCAGTCCGAGCACTCCCATTTTTGCGCCAACGCTTTAGGTGTTATCAGAACGACCCCTTCGATAATCCCTTTTTGGTCCTTCGAGGCGGATTACGACCCAGTGACAGCGAAGTTTATTAACTTTTTCTGCTCGTTTCGTCACAGCAAGTTAAACATACTGTAATTATGGATTATTGGCTATTTGTTCATACAGGGTGGTTTACTTTAAAATCGAATTCGTTAGTTGCGACTTGTCTCAGGAGGTTAACCGAATATGTTGTGTTTGTTTGTCAGTTTGTCACTAATCGGAGATATTCATCCCCTAAAAATATTTTTTTGGAAAAATTTCTATTTTCTTTTATTATCAATAGCCAATTCAATATACAATACAATATAGCAATATCTATTATTAAATGTGGTATTATTAGAAAGTATATTTACAATGTTTTTTAAAGTCTTAAAGTATACAGAATGTATAAATGAACAAAAATGCGAAGTTTACCCAAAATGTAGCTATCCTGTAGAAAGATAGCCTCTAAATGGGTCAAGCAAAGTGTAGTTTTGTGACTATTTTTTTATTTTCAAATGTAAAAGAGTATAAGGGCGTTAAATCCACCCTATAATGGTACAAAGGGCGACGATACCCCCCCCCCCCCACGTTTTTAAATATTTAAGGCTTACAAAGTTAATTTCTATTTGATCGTCCCTTAGTAGAATTGTAGATCCGCCCCTGCTTTTAATGTCGATTAAAAGTTGACATTAAACAATGGTTTGCACCCATTAACATTTCATAAACTTCCATAACAAACTAAAAGCTCACGATAATATTTAGAAATTCGGCTCCACATATACGTAATGAAATGAGGATTACTTTGAAGTGAATAGATTTTAATGGCTAGCGGTTTTAATTTAAATACCTCCGTCTATTTTGCAACGATTTAGTTGAAAAGTTATAACAAAACGACATTTAAAAAAAAAGCAAAAGTACTTTACCTCTCTAGTTATTGTGTCTAAATAAGTCTTCATATTGTCGGCATGGAACAAAGCGTGGTATCCGTGGTCAAAAATTAAATTCGTCGAACAAATACTTTCGAGCAAATTTTCGTGTAAGTTTATAATCGAGTTACAATTACCACATAAGTATCTTTGTCCAGAATAAAATACTGGTAAGTCGGATGGCTTAAAATTTTTGTATTAGCATTTTGTTGTAAAGCGTAAATAGACTTCTAACTACTGCCGAATGATTAGAATGTGATTGTGCGTCTTCTTTTATATTTATCGTCATTATAATCACATTATAACCATCCTGTAGCGCTGTAGCCTGTTCAATAGTTTCAAACCCTTTCCCGTACAGGGTGTTTCAAAATTGTTGAGAAATCACGAGTTAGAAGTCTTTAAAAATGTTGGTTATACGATAAAAGATTTTCCAACAATTTGTAACGCCCTGTATAATTTTTTTTCAACAATTTTTTTCAATATTTACAAGATAGTAAATACTGGGTGGCCTTGAAAAAAATTCGTACTAGTTAACTGAAACGAAATCGTAGCTTCCCAACTGCGTATACAGCGTGTCGTACGGTTAGTAATTTTTCCCTAATTCTCACAAATATTAAGATTTACAGAGTTAATACTTACGATGGCTTGTGTCATAAATACTAATTTTTTCAAAGTCTTAGCCTGTGCGACCGATAAGTTTCCTAAATTTGAGTCGTTGCACGCCAAACATTTTATGTCGTTACTAGGCTTATTTATAAAAATAATGTTTAAAAAGGTCATGAGAAAAGAGGCGCATATATCTAAATCGTCGTCACAATTTTGACAAAGGCCTAGAGGAAATGTGAGGGTAGTTTCGACGAACTAAAATACACTCGTTACACATCGGATTATTTAACTTTTAAAAAACCAACCGTTATAGGTAAATGTACGGCTACTAATTTAATGATGACGTTTTTTTTAACGCAGACAAATTGAGCACATACATCTCCACATAGTCGACAAATTTTGATCACTTCTCGTTTTGGTGGAATTTCAAATTTCCACTTATGACCTACAGGTTTTAAAGTGTATTTGGCTTGTTAGTACATACTTTGTTCGATTGCCACTTACATATGTTCTCATTATTACAATTGGAATACTTTCGTTGACGCTCATAATCGTCTTCTTCATTGTCTAAATCGGAAAATAAAGCAAAATAACGTTTGTAACCGTATAGAAACTCTTGAGCGTAAGTCGGTGGTTTATTCGGTTGGTACGTCTTTTTTATGGCGTTTGTTCCTGTCCACAGTATTGTTCCTGGTAAGGAGTCGTCTCTAATCTGTTCGTATATCGATTCTTTGAAAATACCCATTACTTTATTGTGCTTTTTAAGTAACTCGTAAACAGTTCCATCTAAAGATATAAACAAAGGATGTTTAAACTGAACTTTTCGAAAATTTTTATTTTCCAATAGCTCTGTTTCTCTCGTCATTTTGTGTTCGGTCTAAAAAATATTTTACTTTCTGTTCGGTACTACTAATCTGTTTTTAAGAAAGTTAAGAATGCTGTAAAGTATAGTATAGATAAAGAACATGCATTATTTTTGAGTTTGACATTTTGTATTGTAATGGCTACGAACCCTTAGTTAGTAAATATAAACCCGATTCGCCCATAGTAAAAGCCGAATCTATCCAATACCAAATACTACGAATATCCAGAATTTTCCAATTCTTATCATGGTAATCGTAAGGAGATATGGATGTCCACTTGTTCGCTGTACGATGCCCTCATATTCCAAGTAATTACGAACCTGTGTAATGTGCATGTTGTGCATGGGAATTACCGAACCAACGACAAATTACATATGACAATGAATTTCAATGCTCATGTTAGTATACTCCGCTTTGACACGATACATATTAGATATATACAAGGTGTCTCAAATTGAGTCGGGGAGTATTCGCTCTTACCTTAGAATTTTTTTTCTAATTCAAACTTTTTCCACGTATAGAAAAAATTTAAACGTTTTCCACTTATAGAAAAAGGTTCAAAGCATGTCCGTACCGTCGTGTATTTTTAAATTTTTTGTCAGTATTCGAGAAAATGCCTTTCAAAGTGCGTCATTTTAAGAATTTTATACTCGACTTTGAAAGATATTTCCACGGATACTCACAAATATGTTCCAAAAATACCTGAAACGGACATATACCTTGAGCCTTTTTCTATAAGAGAAAACAATTTTAATTGCAAAAAAGGCCCCTCGAAAAATTGTATGACAAGAGCGGAGACCCTGCAACACACATATTCTTAGACACTTGGCAAGGAGTTAACAATTTCACTCTCGAGTCTTGGTTAAAGAAGCAATATTGTACTTTCGTTCTTTAAATTATACGAATAAACTGAAAATTGCAATTTAATAAAAATCGATCATCTTCGTAATTATAAAATATGAGAAAATGTTTAATAGAAAAGTTACTTGAGCTGATAGAAAAGCTTAAAAATGATGTCAGAATAAAATTGAACTTTAATAGAAATTTTCCTATCTTAAATTACTTAAATGGGCGCTAAGTTGGATTTTGACGTGGTTAAACAGAATTGATATTTTTTTACTTCCAACGATGTACTGTGTACAGGATGGGCCATTTTGCATAGATTTCTAGTGGAGATGAATCAAAAGTGTCTACACTTATAGTATAGTCGTATAGTGTATAGTTGATTGGTGTAAACCGCACCTCAATGTCTCGAACTGTTTGAGAGACATTACAACACTTAAATTTGATTTGAGCATTTGATAGATTTCTAATATTGGCCATAACGTTTTTGTTACTCCCAAACCGTTCAAGATATCGAGAGGTAGTTTTCCCAATCGAAATTCAAAATTTCTTAAACAAAACAAGATACTTGTTCTCTATCTGCCCTAGAAATCGGCATATCTCCCAAATACCACATGCAAAATGGGGGTCACCCTATAGAGCAATGGTTATGTTATGTGTAACAAAATATATTGTTTCTTGGGCACATGGTCTACATTACTTTCTAACTTATAATTGCTCCTCTAACGATTGTACAAGTCTTGCTATTATAAACTGAGACGGGGACACCCTGATGATCCGATATTTCCATTCCGTTTTTTCCGCGATATCTCATTTATTATTAAAGATTGAAAATTGGTTAACTCCGCAAAAATGATTTATTTCTTATGCTTATTATTTCTCGCAAATCGAAAAAGAATTATGCATCTCAAACCCTTCTCGAAGTATTTCATAAAAGCAAAATTTGTATTTTCTCGAAACGTCGTTGGGTGCATTAGTGGCCAGCATGATACGAAAGCCAATAGTCCAAGATAAACCAATATTGCCAATATAAAATCACTCGTCTGCCGGGCTAGACTGGCCGCGTTACATTATAATAGACCATGCACGCAAATTTTCATAAAATTCACATTGAAATTATAATTTAAAAATTGAGAAAAAAATAATGAATTGTTCTGTTGAGAGAGAATTTGGGCAGCAATTGTCCGGTAGTATCAGTTTTTCGCTTATAACTTTGAAAACTACACACTTTTTAAAAAAAGTACTTTTATATCAAACTAACCTACATCAAATTTCCTACCAATTACATATCTTAGATTTTTTGCTTCAGGTAAAGCGTTTAGGCGCTAGGGTGCGTTAAAATTTGACAAAAAATTCAAAATCAGCCAAAATACTACTTTTTTTAGTTTATCGCGTGTAACTCGAAAATTCCGCCTTCTATAAGAGAAGTGTTTCTATAGAAAAATAAACTAAATTAAATTTCCTACAAATTATATTTTTAATGTTTTTTTTTCGCGCAAAGGGTTTAGGCGCTACGGCGCGTTAAAATTTAACAATAAATCCAAAATCATCCAAACAACAGATTTTTTAATTTTTTCGAAAACTACGCAATTTTTGATAAAAATGGTTCTACAGAAAAATAAAGAACATTAAATTTTCTACAAATTTTGTTAGTAAGGGTTTTTCTTAAGCCGAACGGTTTAGGCGCTACGGCGCGTTAAAATTTGCTACAAATTTCAAAATCAACTAAGAAACTGATTTTTATAGTTTATCGCGTGTAACTCAAAAATTACGTAATTTTGATAAAAATTGTTTTATAAAAAATAAAGTAAATTCAATTTTCTATAAATCATATTTTTTAAGTTTTTTCTTCAGGTGAAGGGTTTAAGCGCTAAGGCGTATTAAAATTTGAGAGTAAATCCAAAATTGTCCAAAAAACGGAGTTTTTAGTTTTTCGATTATAACTCAAAAACTACGCTATTTTTGAGAAAAATGGTTCTACAAAAAAATAAAGTACATTAAATTTTCAACAAATTTTGTTGGTAAAGTTTTTTTTAAGCCGAACGGTTGAGGCGCTACGGCGCGTTAAAATTTGACACAAATTTCAAAATCAGCTAAGAAACTGACTTTTTTAGTTTATCGCTTATAACTCAAAAACTGCACACTTTAAGAGAAAAGTGTTCTTATAAAAAAATATAGCACATTCAATTTTCTACAAATCACGTTAGTAACGTTTCTTTGTAACGCAAACGGTTGAGATGCTATGGCGCGTTAAAGTTTGACAAAAATTTAAATAAAAATAATGAATCTTTGGACTCCACACAATACAACAATACTTTACTGAAAACTAAGTTCTTTATCAAAAACACCTTGCATTAAGAGCGCAGTTTTCAAAGTTTTAAAAAATTCGCTTAACTCCTTTTTTAGAAAATGAAAAATTGAGTTTACGCGAGAAGAGCAAAAATGCCAAATTTTTTTTTGAAATATCTCGAGAACGGTTTCAAACTTTGATTAACGTAGCTAAATTAAAAATTAGTTCCAAAATTCAAACCATTTTTTATTAAGCGAACGTTTCTCTATTTTCAATAATAGGCGAGATCTTACTGAGAGTTGGCGCACGAAGAATGGACGCATGATGGACAACTCGCAGAAATAAATCAAAAATTGCATAAGAAATAATGATTAAAGTCTATTGAAGTTACTTAATTGATGTTATTGAATTAAGAATGCCGTTGTATAGATAATTCGTTAATATTGACTATTGACAGTCTCGTATAGCGATAAAATGTGTATGTGTGACACAACACCGTTCTGTATTCAATTAAATTAATATAAACCCGATTGGTATGTAATCATAATCAATGATACACCGATATACCTACGCCTGGTTCTTGGAAATGTTAAAGACGATATTTTTTATTGTTATTTAAATATTACGATAATGAAAGCGAACAAAAGTATACTTCGACGCAATTAAAAGAAAATTGTTCGTTTGGAACAATATTAGAAGTGAAAAGTGGCGAAAAGATTGCCTGGTGCATCTTTATGTTTCTCGAGTAAAAATTACAAATTTCGAACTCTGTTTAGGCGAAATTATATTTTCTCCCCTTCTCCAACAATCAAATATTTTGGCATTTGTATAAAATTCGATTATCCTACATATCACGTATCAGTTAATTTTAGTTTCGTTAATTAAAGAGCGAAACCCCTTGAAAACTAACATCGAGCCAGTAGTAGTTGATGAAATTCCATATTAACATGAAATTTCGAGTTTAATAATTTACATGGCTGATTAGAATTACGCTTTGATAAATGAAGGACATATTGAACATGTCACTTACCTATATTAACAATTAACTATGAATTTCTAATTATGAATATCTAACAGATAAAGCAAGGGATGGGTAATTGCGTTGGTATGGAGTTGCATATTTTTCTTCGGAACGTAGTACATTTAATTACCATAGTCCAACGAGTTTATCGTTAGAATAGATGTTTCCTATTTATACTCGGGTTATCTAAAATGAGCAGATTTATGGACACCTAATTAAAACGAGGCTTTCATTAGCTGTGGCAGAAACGTGCAAGGCCCACTAGAAAACTTATACGGATGCTACAGCCGTATGTCGTCCTCCGGATCTTACATAACAAAATTAGTGCCAGATACGTCTTGAAAATCGTTAGGTTGGCCTTTTTTTCAATGGGGGTGTACGCCTGTACGCGTCTTCTTTAAAGACTTGTTCAAGAAGACCTACAACTAAACGCAAAACTAATTGGGACCAGAACGCCATTGGTCTTACCTTGGCCATTCGTAACTGTAGGCGACTTTTGCGGAAGCAAATCGAAAATAGGGACATTTGCGGATTTTTGTCTTATTTTAGTTTTTAAAAAAGCGGCGGCGAAATTACAAAGTTTGAAACTGGAGATTGAAGATTTCGTCACTCCCGAGACGAAGAGAGTTGCAAATAAATTGCTCGAGTTGATAACAACATGCTCGAAAGAAACCCACTGTTAAACACTCAAAATTTAAAACGTTGCAGAATCATTTGAAATTGATAACTACGCAACAAGTTCGGGGCGATGGAGCTACGTAGTTGTGATAAAGTAAAGTAGTAGGTAAATCCCCGTTAAATAAAAACGCGCACTTCAGGTGTTTTTAAGTAAATATAAACTAATTAATTATTTATTAATAACCGAATAAACAAGTAAAGATTTGGTTTGGATTTTGAAAGATCCTTGATGATATTTTAGTGAAATGAGGGATTTTAGGAAATTTTTGTGAATGCTTTTCTTCCGATTGGGGTTATTCAAATTATTAGTACGGCGCCGTAAACGTTTTCTTTTTTTTTAAACATTGCGCTTTGCTTTTAAGCCGCGAATATCCTCGACGTTTTTAATAACCGCCGACTAAGCAAACTTTGTTTTTTTAAAGCTAACAATTTTTAGAAATAAATAGAAATGTTAGTGACATAAGCGTTAATTAAAAGTTTCATTTTAATTTCTTACCATTTTAAACACAAAAACTTAAAATTTTTATGCTGCAGAACGATGTGTGAACGGAACGCCGGTATCCACCTTATTGTGAGCTTTTTAAAGCTTTCTATTGCTAGATCGGCGTAAACCGAGTGAACGAAACAAAACACTTACGTTGCATAAGTCCGTAATTAAAAAAAATTTTTTTTGGCTCCCCGGTTTGAACCTAATCAGAACTACGTAATTAAAACAAATTTTTTTTAATAAATCGGAAATTGAACTAGTAGTTAAACGCAGAAATTAATGTTTAACAAAATTCTGAATTTAAATGTTAAAATTTGTTACCTAATTAGTACGGTCGGTAATTAAATTACACTACGCATGCCTTCCCTGATACCATTTGAAGTAATAAAAATATTTAAGGGAGCTCCTGTAAGGGGCCCATTTTTTACGAGATACCAAAATTTTAATTACAGAAAAAAACGATTAAAGTGCATGACAAATTTTTCAGTAAAAGTTATACCTATGCAAGACAATCACCCTGTTATCGTTATTCTTGGAAAAAAATTAATCCGAATGTTGATTAAATAACCGAGTTATCGAACTAAAACATCAGGCTTCGTTTTTACAACAGTCAACTCGTTAAATTTTAATTCCAAAGTGCGCTTCTACCAAACTTTTCATTACAGTGCTCAAAAATATAGTGCCGGCTAGGCCTGTTTTGCGAACCAATTGCAGGAACCTAACAACTCGGTTATTGAGTAAGATTCGGGAAAATTCGAAGACTCAAAAATATTGATGGTGGTCCTACGTACACCTTTTATTTCAAGAAGTTTCACCTAATACTACAAGCATTACGATGTATAAAAAAAAACACAACTCGACAAAAAAAAATGAAAAGATGACGAACCACAAGCCGTACTAAACTATATTTCTTACTCCTAAAAAGCTTCACAAGGGATGATGAGATACAAATGACCACTCTGAGAATCGGACATACGTGAGTAACTAACGCACGAGTGTTTACAAACTGCAGTCGACACAGACCAATTTGTGACTGTACTGCGCCATTTACAATAAAACATATTACTGGCCCACTGCGACTACCAAAACCACTGGGAGACAGTTGGGCTATCACAAGACCCATTTTTAAGGACCCACCCATCAAAACGGTTTTGCTGTTTTTTCGTTCGTAGTTTAGAAAACACCCTGTATATTTAAAAAAGTGTAGCGTATGTTAGGTCTGTTTTGCGTACCGATAGAAGAACCCTACAACTATGTTATTTAGCAATTAAGAGCCTTCGCACACTACAGACAGTCGGTGACCGTCAAAATAGTCGGTTTGAATGCTCAGTAGAGATTCTTATGTAGCACCGCACACAATCGACAAAAATTACGGGCTAAGAATCTCCACTAAGCATTGTAACCGACTATTTTGGCGGTCACCGACTGTCTGTAGTCTGTAGTGTGCGGCAGCTCTAAGAGCCTTCGCACACTACAGACAGTCGGTGACCGTCAAAATAGTCGGTTTGAATGCTCAGTAGAGATTCTTATGTAGCACCGCACACAATCGACAAAAATTACGGGCTAAGAATCTGTACTGAGCATGGTAACCGACTATTTTGACGGTCACCGACTGTCTGTCGTGTGCGGTAGCCCTTAGGAAAATTTCAAGACTCGAAAATATTGGTGATCCTACCTACAACTTTTCTTTCAAGAAGTTTTCATGTACTTCAACTATTGTCTTCCAATAGGTATGAAAACTTTTTCACCCTGCTAGAGCAGTTTCCATCGAATTTTTTGAGAGCCCATCCCCTTGTGCCAAAGTTTCTTTAATTTGTGTTCGAGTTTCATTGCATGAACTAAATGTGCAGCGTGTTATCTATAAGTCCAGTGCATTGACGAATCGACCTAAAAGTTTTGGCACTGTCATTTTCTAATTTTTTATTTGATAAAGGGTTGATCGGAGACCCTAACTCTGATTTTGCGTATCCGCAAAATTACCCCTTCCGCCGCCATCTTGGAAAATGCGTTGGGGCCCGTATCTCGCGTTATATCTATAGCGACTCGATGGTTTTGTAGTTTCTTTTGTCGTTTCTTTCATGTTTATTTCGTTTATTTCATGTTCAACTTTGAACATGAATAACTTTTTTTCTCGTGATCGGGGCGCTTACTGTGACATAAATGCATTTGAAGGAAAAGTACTAACGAGTCCAACAACTCCAAAACCATTGAGTCGCAATAGATAGAACGCGAGCTATGGGCCACAACGCATTTTCCAAGATGGCGGCGGAAGGAGTAATTTTGCGGATACGCAAAATCAAAGTTAAGGTCTCGGACCAACCCTTTATCGAATAAAAAAATAAAAAATGACAGTGCCAAAACTATTAAGTCACACGTACCTACTATAGAATTTTTGTAAATGCACTGGACTACTACTACTACCAGATTTGTGTTGTTTACAATGGGCCCTACTATTACAGGGTAGAGCCAAACATTAAAAACTTTATTTGGAACTTTGAAAAACAAACTCTGCCGCTAAAAGTTCCGTAACTCGGTTATTTGACAATTTCCCAAAAAACTTTATTTGCTAAAAATATTGATAACTGTCCTACTAGTAACTTTAATTTCAGGAATTTTTCATTTACCTACTGTATTTTCTTTTAATGGGTATGGAACTTTCTTTCAGGCCCGCTAGAGCCCCATGTAACAAAATTTCTTTAATTCGCGACCGAGCTTCAGTACATAGTACATGAACTACAAGTGCAGCGTGTTATCTACGAGATTTGTGTTGTTTACGGGCCGTACTATAAGGGAGTAAAGCCAAATAATAAAATTTTTATTTGGAACTTCGAAAACAAACTCGGCCGTTAAAAGTTGCATTACTCGGTTATTTGGTAAAATCCAGGAAAACTTCATTTACCAAAAATATTGGTAATTGTCCTATTTAGAACTTTTATTTCAAGAATTTTTCATTTACTTTAACGATTTTCTTCAAATGTGGAAAAGCTTTCAGGCCTGCTAGAGCAGTTTCCACTAGGACTGTTACATTTTATCGACATTATCGAAAACATCGATATTGTCGATAATATCGAATAATGATATTGGGTAAATCGATATATCGAAGTATCGATTTTTTTAAAATTAATATAATGGCTTCGCGAACGCGCGCATTTAGCCACGACAAGGTGATAATGAATGATAATAAAGCGCAGAAATTTAAATAGGAAAATTAGTTACTTTACTGAAATTAATTAGATATTGAAGAGCCGACTTATTGTGAAAAACGTATGAAAGAAGATCTGAACTATTGCGAGGAAGTTGTATGTTATGATTGACTATGAGAGAATTTAGAAAAGCTTGTGAGGCGTTTTGATGGTTTGTCCAAGCAAATAGGAGATGGTTTAGGTCGCGTACAGAGGTTTCGTCGCATGAGCAGAAGGGATCCTCCTCCGAAGTATCGATATTTTCGATATTATCGATATTTTCGATATTATCGATGTTTTAATGGTTTAGAAGATTGTAAAATTATCTATTTAGTGGTACAAAACATTTAAAATATTTTAACAGATTCGGGTTTTAGTCCTCTTTCTATGCAGTCGTAAAGTAATTCAGCTCTTCCTTTACTGTGTCTATGATTCTTTGACCCTATACAAATACTTTGTTGATAGGTCTGTATCTGCATCTGTAGATAACCCGTTGTTTGTACGTAGTTAAATAATTGGAGATAACTCCTGGTTTTCCAAGTTTTTATTAGTTTTTAGCACATTTGGTCACTTTTATTCTCCACCGCTTATTTTAAATGTTACCCCATGTTTGAATTTGCTATCCCATATAAGTTGCAACTTATAATGGCTTCTGTACTTCATTTGATGTTTCCTATATCTTTTTATCGATAATATCGATAAATATCAATAATATAGAAAGTATCGATAATTTCGATAATGTCGATAATATCAAAACTATCGAAAATATCGATAATTTAAATTTTCCGATATTCGATATATTTTTTTAAAAGTGACAGCCCTAGTTTCCACATCGAAATTTTTTCGATTTGTGTTCGAGTTTCATTACATGAACTAAAACTTCAGCGTATTTTCTACCAGATTTGTAGTACTCACATATTTACGAACCGCGTGCTATTAGGGGGTAGAGCCAAATATTAAATTTTTTTTTGAAACTTGAAAAACAAACTCTACCGTTAAAAGTTGCATAGCTCGGTTATTTGACAAAATCCAGAAAAACTTTATTTATCAAAAATATTGATAACTGTCCTACTAATAATTTTTATTTCAACTGTTTTCTTCCAACAGGTATGGAAATTTTTTCAGACCCACTAGAGCAGTTTCCATCGAATTTTTTGTGAACCCATCCCCATGAGGCAAAATTTCAATTTCAAAGTTTCATTGCATGACCTAAAAGTGCAGCGTGTTATACCCCAGATTTGTGTTGTTTACGGGCCTTGCTATTAGGGGGTGGCGTCAAATATTAAAATGTTTTTTAATTTGCCTGAAAGATCTGCCAGAAAAACTTTTAACAATTTAGACTTTTATTTTCAATAACTCAACAGCTACCCCCTCTCCCCCAATAAAAATTTTAAGCAATCACGAGCATTACCAGTTTGGCGCCAAGCTTCATTTTATTTTTTATAATTTATCAAATACCGATTTATTACACCTTGTCTAAAATATAGCAAGAGACGTAATATTTGCTAGCTGCGTACAAGAGAGAGCCGATTATACACCCACAAATCGCTAGTCGGTATTTTCGCAGCCGTTCCTATTCTTGACAAGGTGTAACTAGTAACTATTTTCCCATTCAGTTTAATTATGTTTGATACTTTAATTTCCAATTGTGTCAACTTTAATTTATCAGAGATTTTCAGCACTGAAATATAGTAGTTACGAAGTTTGAAGTCCAATTATAACTAGCCATCAGAGATGAAATAAGTCACTAATTCCTTTACGCTTGTTTGGACTTCTCATAAATATTTAATTAAATGTCAAAATGTAAAGAAACTCCTTGAGAAAATTTGTTCCGCTAATTTTATTTTAGTTTTCTTTGAAAAATCGCAATTATTTTATATTTTACAGTTTGTTACTTTAATTATTTTCTGGGACCATTACGGTAAGGTTCGCAAGTATAATCAAATATTTTTATCTGTTACCAACAAAGTATTATTATAATTGGTGAGGTGAGAGGCGATTCACGTAGTAATTTTTAGCGAAAAGTTAATACACAAAGCTATTTTTCTTATTGTCTGTGTCTCTATATATGCCTGAGAGGTTAAAACAGACTAGAGACGCAAAAGCGCTTGTTAACGAGAATATAATATACAGAGTGTTCTTCGATACCCGCATACCCGCGCGCTGTATACGGGGGGATTATAAAATAAATAGCATTTTATACTTTCTGAAAAAAGGAATTTTAGGGACTGCTCAATCTACAAATGAGTAGCCTACTGCCCCACAAACTACGATCGCCCCTCCACTTCTTTTTGGAAATGGCTACAGATACAAATTTAAGAAGTGTTTAAAAAGTCACCCATTGCCCAAAAACGCAAATTTAAGATTACTCACCTGAGCCATCGGATTAATGAAGCCGTCGGAAGAGGTAGATGTCCCTGGTTGGCTATTCTAAAATTAATGAAATATTAATCCACAAAATTTAACTACGGATTAAGGGTATGTGCCGTTAGAAAATATAAAGAAACATTGCCCCCCCCCACTTGTTTTTGGAAATGGGCACAGATACAAATTTAAGAAGTGTTTATAAAGTCTCCCATTGCCCATAGGTTACTTACTTGAGTCATCGGATTAATGAAACCTTGGAAAGAGGTAGACGTTCCTGGTTGGCTATTCTAAAATTAATTTGAATTAAACCACGAAATTTAACTATGGATTAAGGGTATGTGTCGTTAGAAAATAGAAAGAAACTTACGTCTGATGGATTCATTTTCAAATGTGTGTGAAATCATCAGCGTTCTGTAAATAAAATGAAGACAAATATAGTTTTCTATGCGTAACTACTATTTGAAGGTTTGGTGTTTTCTGAGACGCCCTGTATAATTGTCGATTAAAGTGCTACACTACTCAGAAGTACTTTTGTTATTTTAATTGAATTCGTAGAAGACACATACGATGACTACTACAATGTTGTTGTTCTATTCTATTCTATTACGACCCCAATGAGAAATAGCACACCGAAGCTATCTTGTAATACGACACTACGACACTTGAGTGGAATTTGCGAGTTGGACCCTTCGATTGTTGTGACTTGTGACCCAAGTAGAAAATTAGTTCATGACCTTAATGAAAGGTTTGTAACGCCTCTCCAAAAGGCGATTGGAAGTCAACCAGAGGTCAACTTCTCGACAAGACGCAGTGAGAGAACACGGTTTTCTGAAATTTTGGTCTAGCGGGTATGGGGACATTAGTAATGTCGGGTGTCGACACTAAACGCAAAGCTGGAGATTTTCAGATTTTGCTATGAAAATTCGGAACCCCTAACTCCCCAAGGCAACTCTCCTACCCCTAAGACTCGAGTATTGTAGATTTTGAAGAAATTGAGCTTTTTTGTTTAAATTTGTTGATTGGCTGATTTTATATTTTTCCAGACTCAGATTGTAGTTTTTTTAGAAATTGTATAACTGGCAATTTAAGGGACTTTTTGTCGTTTTCCAAAGAGAAATTGCAAATGATGAGTTTCCTTCGACAATTTTTGAAGTGCTCGTTAAATGGAGATAAAGCAACTCGAATTAAATTTTAAAAAATTGACAATTTACAATTCTTTTGCTGTAAATAAATAATTTAAATCAACGTAGCTACCGGATGATTTGTTTATGTTGTTCTAAATATTTGCAACTTACATGACGCGTTTGGAATTTGAAAAGATAAGAATGGATGGATTGGGCGAAAGTGTATCTTTAAAAACGTTACGAATCTTTTAGAATTTATTTATAAAACAATGGAAAAAATGAAAATATAATTTAGGAACATTTTCAAAATTCCTAAAAATTGTTTAAAAAGTGACGCTATTTTTTTGCTTCAAAATTTTGTTAATTAAAAATTTTTACCCCCAAAATCGACGGTTTTGCTTCTGGACGCCGTTAAGGTGTAATAGTTACCGTTTGTTTTCTTTGTGTTGGGTTAAAAAAATTAAATTAAACTTACTTTTTGGAAAGGTCCAATTTTTCACAGTGAAGTCACTTTTCATCTGCAAGAACTGAGCACTAATAAGTAATAAAAATTTATGCGCTAGACCGAATTAGTTTCATATAAGGAGTATTAAGTACCAACGTAACGCATGTATTTAAAAAAGCCCCAGTTTTAGTTAGGTACTAATTAGTTATTGCAACATAACATCAATTGGCAGTTTAGGGTATACTAATTGATTGTTGAATAGGATGACTGACCAATGTCGTTTGCATTGCATTTTCTGTTCTCTATTATTCATTATTATCTCAATTATTCTATTATTATTACTACTATCGTCCATTATTCGTTTTACAAAATTTAAAAATTGGAATGGTCTGAAGTGAGCGTCGTAACACCAAGATGGAAATTGAATCATATATTTCCTACGTTGAACGCTTTTAACTTACTTAACCTCCCCGATATACACATTCATGTAAACTACGCCTCGAAGACCCGCGGCATTCAAAAATAAATATTTTTCTCGGCTTATCAATTTTATTTTTTTCAAATTAAGAATTGGCAAATTAACGGAAATTGCATTTTTCGCTTTCCGAAAGTCGAATAATGCGATTTGCGATGTATTTTCAATTGGTAATTCGTAATAAATATTTTTGAGCCGTATAGACCAAATTATACTACGGTGAAATTGGGAAATTCGTATAAAAATCAAGTAGTATTCAGTTTTTAAATAAAACTAATTGGATTTTGTTATGTCGACACACACGCTTTGATAAGCCGGGTCTCTTTGGGGTTCTTACTTCTGTAGGAAGTAGTACAATGAGCCTGATTGTGAAGTTGGGGTTATAAACGAAGTAGATTTACAACAACATTATAGCACACTTTTAGCGCTTATTGCTGAAAATTGAATATGTTTGCCCTCTAGTTTGAAACTACCGAACTAGTTTGTATATTAAAACGATTTCTCTCATTTCAATAAACATTAGGAAAAAAGAAGTTTTGGAAATTAAAACTTTTTTTTAAATTAGCCATTTTAGTATTTATCTCGTTAGACTTTTCGGAAACGTATTTGCTAAATTTCAAGCTTAAATATTGACTTTTGTAAGAAAATGTACATTTTTTAAATATGGGGTTGGCCACTTCATCTTATTCGAGTCTTCTCCTCTTTCTTATGAAATAAATTAATATCGATATCGACGAACTTTAGGTAACTAAAACTAACTAATTCAAACATTTTCCTTATTATATTATTCGATTAGTTGCATCTTTACATCTAAAGGTTTCGGGCTCTTTCTAGCCTTTGTCAGTTTTATGTGGGCTTTTAAGATTATCGCTTTTCGAAACTACTCCGTATGTATTCAGTTTCTGATACCACTTAGAATATATTGAACATTTTTGTATGGACTAAATTAGAATAGCCATTTGCACAGTTGCTGACAGCTGTTTCGATACACTGTATCATCTTCGGAGCGAGTTTTTAACTCTCCGAAGATGATACAGTGTATCGAAACAGCTGTCAGCAATCAAACTGACAAAATTAGTGCAAATGGCTATTCTAATTTAGTTCATACAAAAATCAATCTCGATTTGCACATAGTAAAAGCCGAATCCATTAAATAGTATATTGAACACTTTTTTCCAGTTTTGGCTACTTTAACTTCGACTACCTACTTATATTCCAAAGCTTCAAGCTTTTGGTTACTTTTACTGCTTGTGTGTGAGGTTCTCAAGCTTCGGCATTGCCTTATCTTTTATTGGGACCGCTTCGTCTCTGATAGGGTCTCACTTGGAGTATCTCGAACACTTTTTCCGAGTTTAGGCTACTTTAACTTTGACTACCTACTTATATCCCAAAGCTTCAAGCTTTTGGTTACTTTTACTGCTTGTGTGGGAGGTTTCAAAGCTTCAGCATTGCCTTATCCTTTACCAGAACCACTTCGATTCTGATAGGGCCTCACTTGGAGTATCTCGAACACTTTTTCCGAGTTTAGGCTACTTTAACTTTGACTACCTACTTATATCCCAAAGCTTCAAGCTTTTGGTTACTTTTACTGCTTGTGTGGGAGGTTTCAAAGCTTCAGCATTGCCTTATCCTTTACCAGAACCACTTCGATTCTGATAGGGCCTCACTTGGAGTATCTCGAACACTTTTTCCGAGTTTAGGCTACTTTAACTTTGACTACCTACTTATATCCCAAAGCTTCAAGCTTTTGGTTACTTTTACTGCTTGTGTGGGAGGTTTCAAAGCTTCAGCATTGCCTTATCCTTTACCAGAACCACTTCGATTCTGATAGGGCCTCACTTGGAGTATCTCGAACACTTTTTCCGAGTTTAGGCTACTTTAACTTTGACTACCTACTTATATCCCAAAGCTTCAAGCTTTTGGTTACTTTTACTGCTTGTGTGGGAGGTTTCAAAGCTTCAGCATTGCCTTATCCTTTACCAGAACCACTTCGATTCTGATAGGGCCTCACTTGGAGTATCTCGAACACTTTTTCCGAGTTTAGGCTACTTTAACTTTGACTACCTACTTATATCCCAAAGCTTCAAGCTTTTGGTTACTTTTACTGCTTGTGTGGGAGGTTTCAAAGCTTCAGCATTGCCTTATCCTTTACCAGAACCACTTTGATTCTGATAGGGCCTCACTTGGAGTATCTCGAACACTTTTTCCGAGTTTAGGCTACTTTAACTTTGACTACCTACTTATATCCCAAAGCTTCAAGCTTTTGGTTACTTTTACTGCTTGTGTGGGAGGTTTCAAAGCTTCAGCATTGCCTTATCCTTTACCAGAACCACTTCGATTCTGATAGGGCCTCACTTGGAGTATCTCGAACACTTTTTCCGAGTTTAGGCTACTTTAACTTTGACTACCTACTTATATCCCAAAGCTTCAAGCTTTTGGTTACTTTTACTGCTTGTGTGGGAGGTTTCAAAGCTTCAGCATTGCCTTATCCTTTACCAGAACCACTTCGATTCTGATAGGGCCTCACTTGGAGTATCTCGAACACTTTTTCCGAGTTTAGGCTACTTTAACTTTGACTACCTACTTATATCCCAAAGCTTCAAGCTTTTGGTTACTTTTACTGCTTGTGTGGGAGGTTTCAAAGCTTCAGCATTGCCTTATCCTTTACCAGAACCACTTCGATTCTGATAGGGCCTCACTTGGAGTATCTCGAACACTTTTTCCGAGTTTAGGCTACTTTAACTTTGACTACCTACTTATATCCCAAAGCTTCAAGCTTTTGGTTACTTTTACTGCTTGTGTGGGAGGTTTCAAAGCTTCAGCATTGCCTTATCCTTTACCAGAACCACTTCGATTCTGATAGGGCCTCACTTGGAGTATCTCGAACACTTTTTCCGAGTTTAGGCTACTTTAACTTTGACTACCTACTTATATCCCAAAGCTTCAAGCTTTTGGTTACTTTTACTGCTTGTGTGGGAGGTTTCAAAGCTTCAGCATTGCCTTATCCTTTACCAGAACCACTTCGATTCTGATAGGGCCTCACTTGGAGTATCTCGAACACTTTTTCCGAGTTTAGGCTACTTTAACTTTGACTACCTACTTATATCCCAAAGCTTCAAGCTTTTGGTTACTTTTACTGCTTGTGTGGGAGGTTTCAAAGCTTCAGCATTGCCTTATCCTTTACCAGAACCACTTCGATTCTGATAGGGCCTCACTTGGAGTATCTCGAACACTTTTTCCGAGTTTAGGCTACTTTAACTTTGACTACCTACTTATATCCCAAAGCTTCAAGCTTTTGGTTACTTTTACTGCTTGTGTGGGAGGTTTCAAAGCTTCAGCATTGCCTTATCCTTTACCAGAACCACTTCGATTCTGATAGGGCCTCACTTGGAGTATCTCGAACACTTTTTCCGAGTTTAGGCTACTTTAACTTTGACTACCTACTTATATCCCAAAGCTTCAAGCTTTTGGTTACTTTTACTGCTTGTGTGGGAGGTTTCAAAGCTTCAGCATTGCCTTATCCTTTACCAGAACCACTTCGATTCTGATAGGGCCTCACTTGGAGTATCTCGAACACTTTTTCCGAGTTTAGGCTACTTTAACTTTGACTACCTACTTATATCCCAAAGCTTCAAGCTTTTGGTTACTTTTACTGCTTGTGTGGGAGGTTTCAAAGCTTCAGCATTGCCTTATCCTTTACCAGAACCACTTCGATTCTGATAGGGCCTCACTTGGAGTATCTCGAACACTTTTTCCGAGTTTAGGCTACTTTAACTTTGACTACCTACTTATATCCCAAAGCTTCAAGCTTTTGGTTACTTTTACTGCTTGTGTGGGAGGTTTCAAAGCTTCAGCATTGCCTTATCCTTTACCAGAACCACTTCGATTCTGATAGGGCCTCACTTGGAGTATCTCGAACACTTTTTCCGAGTTTAGGCTACTTTAACTTTGACTACCTACTTATATCCCAAAGCTTCAAGCTTTTGGTTACTTTTACTGCTTGTGTGGGAGGTTTCAAAGCTTCAGCATTGCCTTATCCTTTACCAGAACCACTTCGATTCTGATAGGGCCTCACTTGGAGTATCTCGAACACTTTTTCCGAGTTTAGGCTACTTTAACTTTGACTACCTACTTATATCCCAAAGCTTCAAGCTTTTGGTTACTTTTACTGCTTGTGTGGGAGGTTTCAAAGCTTCAGCATTGCCTTATCCTTTACCAGAACCACTTCGATTCTGATAGGGCCTCACTTGGAGTATCTCGAACACTTTTTCCGAGTTTAGGCTACTTTAACTTTGACTACCTACTTATATCCCAAAGCTTCAAGTTTTTGGTTACTTTTACTGCTTGTGTGGGAGGTTTCAAAGCTTCAGCATTGCCTTATCCTTTACCAGAACCACTTCGATTCTGATAGGGCCTCACTTGGAGTATCTCGAACACTTTTTCCGAGTTTAGGCTACTTTAACTTTGACTACCTACTTATATCCCAAAGCTTCAAGCTTTTGGTTACTTTTACTGCTTGTGTGGGAGGTTTCAAAGCTTCAGCATTGCCTTATCCTTTACCAGAACCACTTCGATTCTGATAGGGCCTCACTTGGAGTATCTCGAACACTTTTTCCGAGTTTAGGCTACTTTAACTTTGACTACCTACTTATATCCCAAAGCTTCAAGCTTTTGGTTACTTTTACTGCTTGTGTGGGAGGTTTCAAAGCTTCAGCATTGCCTTATCCTTTACCAGAACCACTTCGATTCTGATAGGGCCTCACTTGGAGTATCTCGAACACTTTTTCCGAGTTTAGGCTACTTTAACTTTGACTACCTACTTATATCCCAAAGCTTCAAGCTTTTGGTTACTTTTACTGCTTGTGTGGGAGGTTTCAAAGCTTCAGCATTGCCTTATCCTTTACCAGAACCACTTCGATTCTGATAGGGCCTCACTTGGAGTATTTCGAACACTTTTTCCGAGTTTAGGCTACTTTAACTTTGACTACCTACTTATATCCCAAAGGTTCAAGCTTTTGGTTACTTTTACTGCTTGTGTGGGAGGTTTCAAAGCTTCAGCATTGCCTTATCCTTTACCAGAACCACTTTGATTCTGATAGGGCCTCACTTGGAGTATCTCGAACACTTTTTCCGAGTTTAGGCTACTTTAACTTTGACTACCTACTTATATCCCAAAGCTTCAAGCTTTTGGTTACTTTTACTGCTTGTGTGGGAGGTTTCAAAGCTTCAGCATTGCCTTATCCTTTACCAGAACCACTTTGATTCTGATAGGGCCTCACTTGGAGTATCTCGAACACTTTTTCCGAGTTTAGGCTACTTTAACTTTGACTACCTACTTATATCCTAAAGCTTCAAGCTTTTGGTTACTTTTACTGCTTGTGTGGGAGGTTTCAAAGCTTCAGCATTGCCTTATCCTTTACCAGAACCACTTTGATTCTGATAGGGCCTCACTTGGAGTATCTCGAACACTTTTTCCGAGTTTAGGCTACTTTAACTTTGACTACCTACTTATATCCCAAAGCTTCAAGCTTTTGGTTACTTTTACTGCTTGTGTGGGAGGTTTCAATGTTTCGGCATTGCCTTATCCCTTATCGGAACCACTTCGTTTCTGATAGGGCCTCACTTGGAGTATCTCAAACAGTTTTCCGAGTTTAGGCTACTTTAACTTTGACTACTTATATCTCAAAGTTTCAAGCTCTTAGGTACTTTTACTGCTTGTGTGTGAAGTTTACAAGCGTTTACATCGCCTTGGAACCACTTTGTTTATTCGTTTCTGATAGAACTTCGGTGCAAAAAAACATTCATTGACCTAAATTTTGTAATATTTTTAGCGATTTAAAAACAGTGCCGGATTGACATTTTTAAATAGAATAGGCTTCAAAGGGAGAGGAGGGGTAGTTTTTGAAATATTTATGTGAAATATAACGGCAAATAGCTTCAAATGCAGTTTAGGAATTTTAGTAGCGATTAATAGGTTCTCATAAAATGGCTCTTCATAGATCAAATTAGGTTTTATTTTAACTTCTGCTACTTGCAAAATTCAAAATTTAAACAATTTAAACTGTTGGTGGAACGTTGAGGTGTCAATTACGTTATAGTTAAGTTTCAGCATCGGCTTATCGGGGCCACTTCATTTATTCGTTTTTGATAGCGCTTCATTTAGAGTATTTTGAACGAGTTTTCCGAGTTTAAGCTACTTTAGCCTCGGTTACTTATAAAATATTTTTTAATTGGGACGATATGATTTTAAAATAGTACAGTAACCATAATTAACAAAATAGAAATGTCAATCTCTGTAATTTGTTTTTAGTATACTCTGAAAATTCATCATGGCCTAATACACGCTTCCGAGACGTTTAGTAATTATTCCACAGCACTCAGAGTGCACTTCGTGAAAATTATAGTTCACACAATCGACCTAACTGTCTTTCTTTCTTTTCGTCGGATCGTTACTAAATTCGAGAAAGGTTGTACTCTTTACTATATTAACACAGCTCTTATTACTTAAAGACAATATTACTAAACCAGCAACGAAACATCAAAATGCAAGAAGTGAAGGGAATTGGGGAATATTGGTGCAGTAAGCAGTAAGTGTTCAGATTTCTCGTCGTTTTCAAGAATGATACCATTCAACAACGACAGCATGGCATATTTTGAGAAAAGACTAGTTTACACCCTTATAAGAGTGTACTGACCCTAAAACTGAAGCAACCAGGCCATCGAGAGTTTTCCTATTGGCAAACTACAGCCTTAGAGCAACTCAAAGTTGATAGTAATTTAAGTTAAAGCAATTTAAGATTTCAAGCTTTAGCATTGTCTTATCGGGACCAGTTCGTTTCTGACAGGGCTTCACTTGGAGTATTTTGAACATTCTTTTCCGAGTTTTGGCTACGTTAGCCTCGACTACTTATATCTCAAGGTTTCAAACTTTTGGCTATCTTTAGTGCGTGTGTAGGAGGATTTCAAGTTTCGGCATCGTCTTATCAGGGCCAGTTCGTTCCTGATAGAGCTTTAATTGGAGCATTTCGAACATTCTTTTCCGAGTTTGGGCTACTTTAGTCTAAACTACTTATACAGGGTTTTTAAGCTCTTCTCTGTACCCTTTTAAGGGGTGATACTACAGGTCAAAAGAACAACAGCATGAGGCTGAGGAGAAAGTTTTCTCGTCAGCCGCCAACACATAAGAAAAAATTGCAATTTTTCGTGTGTTTGCAAAAACCATCTGCAGAAATCTACACGCAATGGACAATCCTGCGGTTGCAAAGCTTGTCCCCGTTGCAGATGGAGTGGCGTCGAGTTCGTCAAACGATACGATTTGAAACATCAAGTTGAAAACTGGTTGAAGGATTTTCATGAGTCTGGTTCAGAATTTGTTCCTCATCATCTAAAATTCGTCGATGCCGACCAGGTTCTTCGTCACGACCTTGATGAATTTGTAAATGACCAGTTTATCGAGCACGTATTGTCGAGATGGGAATTGGGAATAGGTATATAGAAGATTACTAGATTTTTAAGCATTCATATTAGTGGTTTATTGTTTAAACTAAAACAATTTTATTATCTCCCTTTTTAGGAGAAAACTCCATTTTATTTATTCGTTTCTAATAGGGGGCTGACTTGGTGTATTTTTGGCATTTTCCTCTAGCGGACTTAATTAAGCCTTAGCCTTAAGAGCATAGTAGAACCTTTTAGTAGCATATTTCGATGATGATCAATTAATCCATAATTATTTATACATTTTAGTATTTAAAAAAACGAGACATTATTATAATCATCAAGGATCTTTGTTAGTTATCGATTAATCGATAATTATCGAATAATGGATGGTTTTCGTTTAAAAATTGTTACCAACTGTTTACCGCAATAAAAAAATCAATTTTTCGGTCAGACTTAATCGTGAATCTGCTTTTGAATGCTCGTAGAACTTTAGCAAATTTCTGTTTTTTGGTCGTTATATTTTACGCGCGATTGAAAGGAAAGTTTAAATTTGAATCGTTAAGCCTTTAATTTAAAAGTCGCTATGCTTTAATTATTAAATAAAGTTACGAGTTTGAAGAGTCGATCGAAATTTAAAAGGGTCTATACGGGACGAGAGAGATGAAGAATCACGAATCGATATATGGACAATAATAATCGATCCGGAAGAAAAAACTTATTGGTACTAGTGAAAATCACTAATCAGAAATGACTAGGGTAAATTGATTGGATGTTGCATTTGACGAAAGCGTGTTCGGCAATGCTTTTTTCGAAAGGGTTTGTAAATTTTAATTCGATTACTTTTAATTTAGTAACGAGTTTAATTGGGATTGCCAAAGGAAACTGTGAATCTTGGAAAAGTTCTCGGAGCTTTTATGTATTTTTTTTCTTTGAAAGCGTAAAGTAATGGATCGACTCTTACCAAAAGATAATGGAATATAGATTTATCCACTTCTATTAATTCAATTCCAAAAGTTAGAAAAACTTCCGACTTATTCTCTCGTACCAAATAAAATAATCGACTTTCTTTATTGAAATAACGACCGAAACATTTCTATTTTCCAATTTTATATGGAAAAGTAAAATAGAATTAAAGTTGATTTGGTTAAAGTAATTTTATCTAAAGTGGTAAATGTAAATTTTGCGAGAATTGTGGACGATTTTAAAACGATTTTGCTTGTTATAACGTACGGAAAAATTTTAATAAAAGTATTAATAAAGCTCCCAGAAGGCGATTATACAAAAGTATTCAATTTTATCAACATTCATCTGCATTATTAATTTCTTTTTCAAATTCCCAATTTAATTTGAATACTTCAATTTTACCAAGCCGAAAAGTAACGAAGCTGAATGCTTCTGACACGATACAAAACTTTGAACCGCAAGATCCATATGTGACACAAAGATAACATACGAACCGATTTAAACGGTTTAACTCTTAAATAACTTGTCGAAATGATGGATAACTGCAAAAACTAATATTTAAATCTGTTTTTTCAAAATTAATTACTTCGAATTAACGATTAATTTACGAATTCTTCGTCAGCCGTTCCTTTCAACGTACGCGCTTTGTTTGCTACATAGCTTTCTTGTCCGGACTTTTAGATTTCGTTTTCTATTGCCATACAACTTCTCAAGTACCATTTGCTTAATTATATTCTTTCTATGGCCCTTTTAGCTTCCAATACTTCTTTTTAACGTAGAATGTAATTCCGATTTGAGCATTTTTATAATTACGTACAAACCACTACAAACTAATAGTCGACGAATTATTTACCTATTCATTATTCATTCGTATTTCGACCCCTCGCTTTTTTATTTATTTTCGAATAATTCTTTTTTTAAGTGTTTAATAGCCGAATAAAAACATTCATTTAATGGCTTCTTCGATATAATTAATATTACGTTAAAAAAAAGAAAAGTGTGGGATTTTAAACCGCAAGAACGATATCGCGAGGGGGGCGTAAAGGTCGCGGATCTTCTTAAAATTGAAGAAAAAATTTAAATAAGTAGGTTTCGAGTGTTTGAAGAGCGCATACCGTTCGTCGTCGTTCGAAGATGCTAAATAGCTCTTTTTACTTTTTCGTTGACTTCTACTTCAAAAAAATGGAATTTTTTTTTTAATTTAATTTTTCAACGTTTATTATACGTAAAAGAATACGTTTACGTGGTGTAATATACGGAAATGTAAGATATGTTTTATTACCAAAGGCACCTAGTTAAAACTTACACAGTTATTATACGTTTCTTACGTATATTAAATTTAAAAAATATACAAATATTTATCGTCTAAATTTCCACTTAAAATAAATAAATTTTAAGTACGTATAATATACGTTTAAAATACCTCTTAAACAACTAATCGTAATTTTGGAAACTTATGTTCAGTAAACGGATGTTCAGCTACATATTTACTACTAGTCCAGTCAAAATAGACATTCAACTTCGGAAAAACTTGCATAGAGCTGAAAATTGGTACAGACCTTAAAGAGCTCATTATAAATGAAATGTCAAAAGTCCCCATCGATCCGACTTGTTCTAAAAATTTTATTCAAAGACAAAGGTCGAAAAATCGGTTTTTGTCAATATTAATCCAGCCAAATTAGATAAATGGATAGCACTTGAGGGGACAACATCCAGGAGTTTTGAAAATTGGTGTACTTGTTTATTAGAACCAGCAGTACAACATACTAAAAGTCCCGGAGAGTGGGGGGCAAGATCGGGGAGAGGGGGCTGTTTAAAGTCGACCTTTTCTATTTCTTGCAAGTAACTCGCTTCCCGCCTCCTATAGATCGCAGTTTAATGAATGCTATTATAAAAGTTATAGAAAACATTATTAGCTACAAGCTTTGTGATATGAATTTTGCCATAAGAGTAACTATTTTCGAAATATAAGAGAAGAGAAATAGCAGAGAAGGGATTACAATGAATTTGTTTACGAGATGACGCTTTGGAAAAATTCGCATAAAGCTGAAAATTGGTGCAGACCTTAAATACACTATTAAAAATGAAATGTCAAAAGTCCCCATGGATCCCACTTCTGCAAAAAATTTTATTCAAAGACAAAGGGCGAAAAATTGTTTTTTTGTAAATATCTCTCAATATTTGCCCAATCAAATTAGATAAATGGATGGCATTTGAGGAAAAACCATCCAGGAGTTTTGAAAATTGATATGGTTATTCGTTATAACCTGCAGTACAACATACTAAAAGTCCCGGAGGGTGGGTGCAAGAGAGGGGAGGGGGAGCTGTTTAAGAGCAACTTTTTCTATTTTGTGCAAATAACTCGCCTTCTACAGATCCTACGTTAACAACTCCTGGATAATCCGGTACTAGATTAGGTAGAATAATGATGTAATTAAAAAAGTCACAAAACAAAAGTCGTATTGGGTTTCGTCTTCACCTATTGTAAAGAACTTAAAAAAGTTTTTTTGAAATTGTTACACTTATGAGAGTGCTATTGAACTTCAAAAGCTTCTTATTCTCAACTTGGAGGTACTATAGAGATTTCCTATATTACGTCTCATAGAAAAAGGACGTAGCTAAAGATATTTTAAAGCAAAAATCGTGCCAGGTTTTGTCTTCCCCTTTCGTGAAGAGGTTAAAGAAAACATTTTGTTCGAAATTGTAACATTTGTGAGAGTGCTATTGAACTTCAAAAGCTTCTTATTCACAACTTGGAAATTAATGTGATAAAGATTTTGGTTAAAAAAATCTTTAACTATCTTTATTCTACGCGATTTGATAAGTAAATCTTTTTAGTACTTCCAAGTTGAGAATAAGAAGCTTTTGAAGTTCAATAGTACTCTCACAAATGTTACAATTTCGAAAAAAAGTTTTCAAACATGTTAAACTTTAACTTCTGGTTTAACCGAAAATGGGGTTAGATTTTCTATTTTAAATACAACACTCTGTATATTTTAAGTGATTTGGAAGACTGTAAAATTATCTATCTAGTGATACGAAACATTCTATATTTAAACCTCAGGTTCAGCTGTAAATGAAAAATAAGATCTGCTTCCCTATTTCAAATAGAAACACTCGGTATAATTTTAGATTTTTGAAATCAGAGTGAGCTTCTGAGCATATTCATATTGTTAGGTACTTTTTAAATATTTCCAACGTGTATGAAAGAGTCCTGTTATGGCCACATCAGCCGTTTTTTAAGATAAATTCTGAACTAATGAACTTTTAGACCTTAGAACCTTAAGAAAGTTCTTTCCTCTTTTTCTTTTCATTCTCCCGACTCTCTTTCCTCTTTTTTCTCTCCTTTCTATTTTTCTTTTTGTTCCCCTCTTCTTTTTCTTTCCCCATCTTCTTCTCCTCATTTTTATGCCCATAAATATCAATTTAGAGAAAACAAACACTTTTTGTATATGTTTCTCTGTCTGTTTATGGGTTTGTGCGTCTGTGGGCTTGACTGAGAACTGGGAGCCCAAAGTAAATAATTATATTTATATTATATTTATATTATATTTAAACATTTAATTTCATTTGCAATAACCTGAAACGTAAGTTTGTTGTACCTAATTATGAATATTTATCACGCGATTTTTGTATTTTTTGTAATAGAATAGACGCTTAATGGAAACTTTTCAATTATTTGTACTTTTGTGTTTTGCGAGCTTTTCTAAAAGCAGTCAACAAGACCTTATTATTTATAAAAACTTAAACATATAAAAGATCCTAATTAGGTAGGTATATATATTTATTTGCTTTGACGAAAATTATTTTGATGATTTCAACTTTTTGATGTTGCCGGAAGTGGAAAAATCCTCTTTTGATTGGTATCTACTATCTACTATTTTCGTATTTTCATCCCCTAAATTAAAATGGGGAGTAAAGAGGTCAAAATATGGATTTCTTTACGTTATTACTTTATGTCCTATAATCATGTTGTTAATACCCGATATATTGATTTGCAAGAGGTCTTAAAATTTTAATTTTAGAAACTTAAAATTGTGAAAAGAAAGATCAAGGGTTGTTTCTTCGAGAAGCCATCTTGGTAACTAATAATGTACCATTATATCCACTTTGAACGAAAAAACACGCGTTTGAACCTTAATTTTGGAAACAATGATTGGTGAAGGTGGTTAAAAGGTCGCTAAAACAAAAAGTAAGGCATTCTTGGTTATACAAAAATATAAAATACAAAAATATGCACAGGTAGAGCTTTATTTGCTAGCAGAGCTCGATCACAATCACAAAATAAGCCTTAACAAAAAAAGGGAGAGGGTCGCACTTTTTGATCGATGGTACTTTTCTAGTATTACACCATACGATATTAAGATCCAAATTTTAAATTTTGAAAATTGGGGGTGGGGTGATCGAAGGTTGTTAGTGGTAACTAGCCTTTCGGCTACGTACGCGGTAAGTGTATTTTACGCGGTATTTACGTAGGTTGGCAAAGTGTTTTATCGTGGGTTGGGGTTGAAAAGTGTACGTAGCTCAAAGTCTTTGAATACATCGCCGAGCTCATCTAACAAATAGTAGAACAGTTGCAGAGTGGAAGTCAAGGTGAAACAACACACAATGCCAATTGGAGAAAAAAAAAGAAATCTAGGGAAAAATAAAGAACAATTCTTAATATATTTTAGGACACGGAATTCAAATTTCTACTTTGCCACCTCTTAAAAGTAGTGCGTTCTGAGAAAATTGCGATAAACTGCTCTGTTTTCAGTTTTTCGTTCATAACTAAAAAACTACGCGCTTTTCGAGAAATGTACTTTTCCATAACAATAAATTCCATCAAATTTTCTACAAAGTATGTTTCTTAAGTTTTTTCTTAAAACTAACAGTTTAGGCGTTAGAGCGCGTCAAAATTTCACAAAAATTTCAAAAACGACCAGAACGCTTTTTTTTGGTTTTTTTGCTTATAACTCGAAACTACGCACTTTTCGAGAAAAGTCCTTTAAATAAAAATAAAGACCATCGAATTTTCTACAAACTATGTGTCTTGCGTTTTTCTTAAGGCTAACAGTTTCGGCCTTAGAGCGCGTCAAAACTTAACAAAAATTCTAAAAACCTCCTGAACGCTGCTTTCTTAGTTTCTCGCTTATATCTCGTAAACTACGCTCTTTTAGAGAAAAATACTTTTATATAAAAATAAACTCCATCGAATTTTCCACAAACTATCTGTTTTGCGTTTTTTCTTAAGACTAACAGTTTAGGCGTTAGAGCGCGTCAAAATTTCACAAAAATTTCAAAAACGACCAGAACGCTTTTTTTAGTTTTTTGCTTATAACTCGAAAACTACGCACTTTTCGAGAAAAGTCCTTTTATATAAAAATAAACTCCATCGAATTTTCTACAAACTATGTGTCTTGCGTTTTTCTTGAGGCTAACAGTTTAGGCGTTAGAGCGCGTCAAAACTTAACAAAAATTCTAAAAACGTTCTGAACGCTGCTTTCTTAGTTTCTCGCTTATATCTTGTAAACTACGCTCTTTTAGAGAAAAATACTTTTATATAAAAATAAACTCCATCGAATTTTCCACAAACTATCTGTTTTGCGTTTTTTCTTGAGACTAACAGTTTAGGCGTTAGAGCGGGTAAAATTTAACAAAAATGGCTAAAACGCTGTGTTTTTAGTTTCCGCTTATAATTCGAAAACTACGCGCTTTTCGAGAGAACTATTTCTACATAAAATAAACTACATTAAGTTTTCTACAAACTATGTGTCTTGCGTTTTTTCTTGAAACTTACAGTTTCTGCGTTAGAGCGCGTAAAAGTTTAACAAAAATTCCACAAAACGCCCGAACGCTGTTTTTTTAGTTTTTCGCTTATAACTCGAAAACTACGCACTTTTCGAGAAAAGTACTTTTATATAAAAATAAACTACATTAAATTTGCTACAAACTATGTGCCTGGCGTTTTTTCTTGACACTAACAGTTTAGGTGTTAGAGCGTGTAAAAGTTTAACAAGAATTCCAAAAACGGCTAAAACGTTGTTTTTCTAGTTTTTCGCTTATAACTCGTAAAGTACACTCTTTAAGCAAAGAGTGTCTCAAAGTAAAGTAAATTTTTTACAAATTACGCCGTTTAAATTTTGTCTTTAAGTGAACGGTTTAGGCGCTAGAGCGCATTAAAGTTTGACAAAGTATCCAAAATCGCCTAAAAAACTTTTTTTTCAGTTTCTTGCTTATAACTCTGAAACTATGCACTTTTGGAGAAAAGTGTCTGATACAAAAATAAAGTTTATTAAATTTTCTACAAATTACGTTTCTTAGGTTTTGTACGTCAGACGTACGGTTTGGGTTAGACGCTAGAACGCGTTAAGTCTGATGATAGCGACTAAGCAAAGCACAACACTTTATTTCTCGTGGTGAGCAGTTTTTCGCAATTTTTTCAAAATGCGTCACTTTTAAGAGGTGGTAAAGTTGGAATTCTGATTTGGCATTCCAAAATACATAAAGAACCATGGAGAAAAAAACTTGTATATATTTTTCTTTGTCAAACTACTTGACTGGAGTAAAAAAGGCACTAAAAGGGGTGTTTGAAAAAGTAGTAGTTGATGGATTAAATGGGTAAATGTGGTACATTTTTGGTGTATGTATGGTTGAATCGCTTGTTTACGAGTAGAATTTTGAGTTTCAATTAAAAGGGAATATGTAGTTAGTAGTTGGATTTGTTTGACGATCGAAAAGTGTTAAGCTTAGGATTCAAGTTTTTAATTAAAATTTATTTGGATTTTTTTTGTTGGAAAGGGTGTTTTTGTGGTGAGCGTAGCGGGGTTTTGTCGAAGAGAGGACGTGTTAGATGTTTATAGTTAACTCTTGACATTTTCAAAAATCGTTAGTAACATCGAATAGGAGCATAAAAGTTTATAAGACGAAATACGGAATTACCAATGATTTCGTATTCCGTATAGTCGCCTGTACGCCTATGCTCGTAGGTAGACTCATGCGCCTTCGATAGCTTCGACATTCGGGTGGGGTAGTGCCGATCCTCAGTGTTCAGTGTATGAGCGATCGTTAGAAGGCGCGCTGTAATAAAGAATTTATTCGCGTCATAAACAGAATTTTGCCTGTTTATACCGGCGGCGTGTTCAATTAAAATTAACGATAAAACTTGAAATCAATTTAATCGAATTAATGTATAAGTAGAAAATTTTTTAATTAATAGCATCGAAGAATTCTTAAGCAATATTTAAAAACACAAGCTCATCCATTATTCTAACCTACCAGCTACTACAATTTGTGATAAAACCTCTAAAATCGCCATTTAAAGAACAACCAAAAATTAAGTGAATTGTTTTGATGTGATTTTGTGGAATTTGTGATGTGCCGAGTTTAAATTTACCAAAAACTTGTAAGAAAACCTTTTGCCGGTCACAACAGTTTTAGTGTAGTTTTCTTATTTTCTTCGAATAAGTAGAAGCTTTAACATTTTAAGGTAATGCTTTGTTTATGTTTTAATTGAATTTGCTCTAATGCCGTGTTTACACTTTTACACCGTTTCACGAGTCTTATGCGAGCGGGTCTTTTCGAGGTCTAATATCGATTTTTTTACAATAAAACTATTTTATTCCCGGCCTAAAATAATTGGTTCAAATCGTATTTTTTATACAAAAATTGCAACGCGTGTGAATAGCATGTGTCCCTTAAGGTCGTCCTGATTGTACCATTCACAGGAGGGCGATGACTGTACTTGGCCCTGCCATTCATTGCAGTACCCACTGTTGATGCAGTTCGACCGACCCTCGTGTTCGCCTGTTACGTTCTCTACCCTTGGGAATCCGGCGTTTTTTTTTCTCCAAAAATCCATCTTGGTCGTTGTTTAATTTTTCACGCCAATCCACGAACCTAAATTTAACTAACAATAGATAATAATAGGAAACGTGTAACCGGTATAACGTTATTTATGTAGAAATACAATATTAGGCATGATGGCTTTAGGCGAAACAACGGTTCTCGAATTGTAAAAGATATTTTACATTATTAAACGGTCGGTATCCCACACGACGATCTGTCAAACTCTTCACGAGTCTCCGCTATTTGTATCGCGATCGGTTTAAAAACCACAAAAGGCCCCACTCGGCCTAAGTGCAAGTGCAACCTTCTCGAGGAAACCGCCAGAAACAAAAACCGCATCTATTCAACTGTTGCACTCGCAAAAAAATCTCCAATTACGTTGCGACCCTATGTAGATGTAAATTTTTGGTACATAAGGGCTGCATCGATTTACTATCCTTAGAGAAAAGGCCAAACCTCAAACTATCGATTGGAACAAACAAAAATTAGAGAAGTGCGTCCAGGGATGTAAATGTAATAAAATTATAGCGTTTAAATATTGCCGTACACACACAACATATACTAAACCGATTCTAATTTAATTTTATCTCTACAATTCTTACACAAATATAATGCTATACAATTTAACTATGTTGAAGCAACTTTTGATACGGATCCCGAAACAATGTTACGAACTTAAAAAGTGCCTCGGGGGATGGTACCCGAATATTCCGTGCAGATATGCGAGATTTAAAGGAAGTCCCGAATTACTTTGTATCGCTTAAAATATTTCGAATAATGATTTCGCTTCAAAACCGTAAACGCGTAAACCGTATCTATCCCGACGCTTATATTTAAACCCTCAAAAACACGAAAATTACAAAAAAATGTATTCCGCACTCGTGGAGAATTTTGAGCTCAACCATCAAGTGCGATGACGACACCTTTTGCAAATATTTCAATTATTACGATGCTTGAAAAATTAAAGCCGTACCACCCAATTTTCGTGTGGCAGGCTATACGCTATATTAGTTGTGAGAGGGACTCAAATGGGCATTTCTTAGAAACAATCTCGGTCTTACTAATTTCTAATGGCAAATATTACTAAACGATGCGCTCGTACAGCTCTTTAACTTTAAAATAAAAGTAGTTTGAAAAATATTTCTGACTCGGTGCCGTGCCATATGGTGTTTTAATAGACTGGAGAAGCGTTTGGACTGTTTAGAAGCTATTTTATGTAAATTTTTAGCTCTGGTGGTTTTTGTCACGTGTCGCTTCCCGTCGGCTTTTAACTTTTTTTCAACAATATAAAATTTGAGAGGTTTTTGATTTTCTTTACTATGAATTACTCACTAGAACCCAAGCTTTTTGTACTAATTCGTACGAAGATTTTCAAAAGACCGCTTCCTGTATTTTACCAAATATTATGGTCAAATAACAGTTATAGCAGTTATAGTGAATTGTAGGTCTCTCCATGAGATGTGCTCTTACTATGAATTACTCAAAAGACCCTAGAACCCAAGCCTTCTGTACGAATTCGTGCGAGGATTTTCAAAAGACCGCCTTCCTGTATTTTACCAAATGTTGTGGCCAAATAATCGTATTGGTGAATCATAAGTCTCTTCATGATGTTTGCTCTTACTGTAAATGAGTCAAAAGACCCTAGAACCCAAGATTCTTGTAGAAGATCGTACGAGGATTTTCAAAAGACTGCCTTCTTGTATTTTACCAAATGTTGTGGCCAAATAATCTTATTGGTGAGTCCTAGGTCTCTTCATGATGTCTGCTCTTACTGTAAATGACTCAAAAGACCCTATAACCCAAGATTCTTGTAGAAGATCGTACGAGGATTTTCAAAAGACCCCCTCCCTGTATTTTACCAAATGTTGTGGCCAAATAATCGTATTGGTGAATCGTAGGTCTCTTCATGATGTTTGCTCTTACTGTAAATGACTCAAACGACCCTAGAACCCAAAATTCTTATAGAAGATCGTACGAGGATTTTCAAAAGACCCCCTCCCTGTATTTTACTAAATGTTGTGGCCAAATAATCGTATTGGTGAATCGTAGGTCTCTTCATGATGCCTGCTCTTACTGTAAATGACTCAAAAGACCCTAGAACCCAAGCTTCTTGTACAAGATCGCACGAGGATTTTGAAAAGACCGCCTTCCTGTATTTTACCAAATATCGTGGTCAAATAATCGTATTGGTGAATTGTAGGTCTCTTCATGATGTCTGCTCTTACTGTAAATGACTCAAAAGACCCTAGACCCCAAGATTCTTGTAGAAGATCGTACGAGGATTTTCAAAAGACCCCTTCCTGTATTTTACCAAATGTTGTGGCTAAATAATCGTATTGATGAATCTTAGGTCTCTTCATGATGTCTGCTCTTACTGTGAATGACTCAAAAGACCCTAGAACCCAAAATTCTTATAGAAGATCGTACGAGGATTTTCAAAAGACCCCCTCCCTGTATTTTACTAAATGTTGTGGCCAAATAATCGTATTGGTGAATCGTAGGTCTCTTCATGATGTCTGCTCTTACTGTAAATGACTCAAAAGACCCTAGAACCCAAGATTCTTGTAGAAGATCGTACGAGAATTTTCAAAAGACCCCTTCCTGTATTTTACCAATTGTTGTGGCCAAATAATCGTATTGATGAATCTTAGGTCTCTTCATGATGTCTGCTCTTACTGTGAATGACTCAAAAGACCCTAGAACCCAAGCTGCTTGTAAAAGATCGTACGAGGATTTTCAAAAGACTTCCTTCTTGTATTTTACCAAATGTTGTGGCCAAATAATCGTATTGGTGAATCATAGGTCTCTTCATGATGTTTGCTCTTACTGTAAATGACTCTAATTATTCAAAAGACTTTAGAACCCAAGCTTCTTCTAGAAGATCGTACAAGGATTTTCAAAAGACCCCCTCCCTGTTTTTTACCAAATATCGTGGCCAAATAATCGTATTGATGAATCGTAGTCTCTTGATGATGTCTGCTCTTACTGTAAATGACTCAAAAGACCCTAGAACCCAAGCTGCTTGTAGAAGATCGTACGAGGATTTTCAAAAGACTGCCTTCTTGTATTTTACCAAATGTTGTGGCCAAATAATCGTATTGGGGAATCATAGGTCTCTTCATGATGTTTGCTCTTACTGTAAATGACTCTAATTATTCAAAAGACTCTAGAACGCAAGCTTCTTGTAGAAGATCGTACAAGGATTTTCAAAAGACCCCCTCCCTGTTTTTTCCCAAATTTTGTGGCCAAATAATCGTATTGGTGAATCTTAGGTCTCTTCATGATGTCTGCTCTTACTGTGAATGACTCAAAAGACCCTAGAACCCAAGATTTTTGTAGAAGATCGTACGAGGATTTTCAAAACAGCCCTTCCCTGTATTTTACCCAATGTTGTGGCCAAATAATCGTATTGGTGAATCGTAGGTCTCTTCATGATGTCTGCTCTTACTGTGAATGACTCAAAAGACACTGGAACCCAAGCTTTTTGTACGAATTTTGGTAAGACGGCCTTCCTGTATTTTACACAATATTGTGGTTTAATAACCCTTATAGTGAATCGTAGGTCTGTGCTTGAGATATGCTCTTACTATGAATTACTCTAAAAACACTAGAACCCAAGCTTCTTGTACGAATTCATACGAGGATTTTTATAAGACGGCCTTCCTGTAATATTTTACAAAATATTGTGGTCTAATAACCGTTATAGTGAATCGTAGGTTTCTTCACAAGATTTGCTCATACTATTAATGACTCAAAAGACCCTAGAACCCAAGCTTCTTGTACGAATTCATACGGGGATTTTCAATAGACGACCTTCCTCCATTTTACCAAATACTGTGGCCTAATAACCGTAATAGTGAATCGTAGGTCTCTCCATGAGATGTGCTCTTACAGCGAATGACTCAAAGACTCTAAAGCCCGAGCTTTTTGTACGAATTCGTACAGAAATTTTTAAAAGATCGAAAGCACATATTAAGGGCTAAACTCAACTCACTTTCATCTTAAGTTTTCGATAACTCGACCCACTTGGTATTCGTGCTAATAGTTCCGAATTTGTGAAAGTGAGCGTAGTTAACAAAAACTTAAGATATGTGTGAGTTGAGTTTGATTCTTGAATTTGTCCCTTAGTTGTTTGTTTTAACGCCAGGGCCCAAGCGTTTTGTTCGAAATAATAATAATTCTTCTTTAATTTTTTCGTATCGTATTTGAACTCATTATTACCCACAAATATTAATTTGGTGACCTCAAATTTCCTATCTATCTGTCGCCGTGCCTATCGGCTTTACAAGCGGAACTCGTGAAATGTGGTGTGTAGATTGATAAATTCCTGACCGCATGATAACGGCACGAATGACAGTAGTATGTGGGGGGGGGGTATAAAAGTATCCAATTTTTTTACAAAACCACTTCTTTGACTATTGGAAACTAATAACACTAAAATGGGCTAAAAACTGAAATCTCTTTTTGTAGTTTGTGTCTAGGCTTTTACGCTGTTAATGTCTTTTTGCTTAAGATGAATTCGTTTGCTTGGCTTCAGAGCATTTCCTTCTGGAAGCCCTAAAACAAAACAAATATTTGACGTTTATTTATGACGACACGAGGACGAAACGTCTACATATTTATCACAATTTGTCTATTATTGCTGGAGGCTACAGTTTATTTTCTTATCTAATCGTTACTGCAGATTATTATAAGAATATTAGTATTTTTGTGGTTTTAGGATTTTAGTGCATCGACACAGTCATTTGAATTCCTTTGTGATTTGAATTAGTAATATAATTCCTCGGAAAAATAAATATGTAAAGATATCATTTTCCGATAAATCGGTATATTTCGCACTGAATGTGTTAAATTGTGGGAATTGCATAATGTTGTCTGCTATTGCGTTTGCCATTGCATTCCCGTATCGTGTCTTTGTGAAGTTGTGAACGGATTGATCGCTAATAATCACACCAAAAACGTGGAGGTAAACCATTTATTTTCGCGTTCTTGCACATTCAATATTTATTATACAGTGTTGTCAATGTACTATTCTTTCCCTTTTTTAACGGAATATGTTTTTTGTAATTGTAATACTTTCGCCTTGGGACACGGCGCTATTTACTTTTTTTAAATTAAAAAAAATCGAATATTTGGAAGAATGGACGCGAGTATAATAAAAATAAATAAAAACATGGAACTATTGATACTTCAATGTTAATCTGTTTTTAGGGCAAAATTTCAAATTGCACAATTGATTGAATTGACCATGTTTTCATTATTTATTTATCCGTACGTATTTGTTTAAAGTTTATTTAAAAAAACACCGTTAATTTTTATTTATTTGCGATATTTACATTTTTTTTCTTAAATATGAGAAAATTACGTTTGAATCATGTCTATTATTAAACCTTGAGTAACTTACATTATTTCGAAATTATATCGAATTACTTTATTTTATATCTAAATTAAATATATTATTTACTGAAAATAAGTTAATAATAGGTATTAATTATTTGTTAATGTTCTTTGCGAAATTGATTTTTGAAATTTGTATTGCGTTAATATTAAATACACCGGGTGTCTCTTAAGGAGACTCTTCTTTTACTAGTGATGAGAATCATCGAAAATCTAAAAATAGGAATACATGGGCAAAATGTATAGGACTTCAGTTTTAGTCCACACTGATTTTCTTAAAATCAGACCTGCCATTTTTTCTTTTTGGCTGTTTTGTAGATATCAAAGTTATTAATCAAACGCCACTTTGTTTCGTTCGTTTCCTACGGTCAGAACCGGACTTGCGATTTTTTCAAAATCAAAATTTCAAATATTTGTAATATTTTTTGTATTGAAAATTTGTAATTGCAAGTTGGCACATTAATTAATTCTATACATTTCTATTATTCGATACTATTTTCGTTTCAAAAACATGTCCGGTTAATTCGGAAATTTGACAAACAATAGAAGGTTTTAGAAATACCCAGTATATTTTTAATTTTTTCAAAGCGTCGTCAAATTATCTGTCTAATGATACCAAACATGTCAAATTCTGGCTTCCGGTTTAACCGGAAGCATGGTTAGCTTTTTTATTTTAAATACAACACCCTTTATATTTTAAGTGTTTTAGAAGATTGCAAAATTTCGTATAGTGCCTTCCGAGTCAGCGAGTTCAGCTTTTTTTATTTCAAATCGACACCCTGTACATTTTAGATTTTTTAAATCAGGGAAGTTTCCGAGCATATCTTATATCGATCTTTTCTTTTATGACCATGGCCACACAAAATTTGTGTATAACAAACACCCGTAGGAAGGGGAACGAACGCGAGCCCCTTTTAGCTGTTACCGTTCGTGGCGAGCTGCTCGGTATTGCTCTGGGGTCTCCCCCCGGTTTTGCTTACAGCGTGAGGCGCGAGTCCCCATACTTTTTACTCGGATAATATTGGCCGTCTTTTTGACTTCTTCAACTAACTTGTTCCCTAGGTCTTCGTTCCCTGAAAGAAGAGAGTCAGTTTAACTTTGTAGTTTAAATGACATGGAAACGGTACTCGGGCATTCTGTAGTGATTCTCGAGTGTACTCGGGCTCGTTACGTACACAGTTTACTTTTAATAAAATGGGAATTTCTTGTTGGAGCGCGAGAGGGACTTCTCGTTAAAAATGAATGCCGAGGGAAGGGTTAGAATGGACCTCGAGAGGCCTCGTAGCAAAGAGAAATCGGCGAATCAAAGCAATTACCGTTAAATATCCTTTTTTTTTTCTTTTTAATGACATTTCTAAATATTTATTAAACCTTCGTGTATTCTCCCCTAACTTTTACGAAGGGTCGAAGGGTTAAACTTGAGAATATTGAGAAAACGATTTTTGTGTAAATAATGGAAGTTTGGGTCTAGTTCTGTCGAAGATTATTTTGTAGTGGAGCGAAACTTCGCTTCGTGTGTTATGAGGTCGGGAGGATTGTGTGCGATCTTTTGGAAAATGTCTTAAAGGGGGGAAAAGATTTTAAGTTTGAAAAGCGTGTTTAAGGTATGTTGGTTAATGTGGGTTTTATTTAAATTTTGTGTATGCTGAAGCTGAAGGAAGGGTAGATTCGTCGTTATACGAGATTAGCATTACGCCCACGATGTTAAACGTCTTAGAAAGACCCTAATATTAACTTGATAAACCACCATATGACATCACGTGTCTATTTAAGAAGCAACATGTAAATGTTTGCGACATATGCGAGTCGTCGAGAAGTCAGAAGTTTGCTCTTGTATTTCCAGATGATACCGAACATTTTGAAGATTGTTTACCATTAACCGATCGAGTAGGAGAGATAAAGCTTATTTTTGTTCTTTTGTGTGTGTACTCAGCTTTCTCACAATGCAAGAGCATCACGATTTTGTGTACAAATACGTGGTATGATTCATCAGCTCGGCGTAGGTGAATAAGTATTTTAAAAGTGAAATCCGAGTTTAATTTAAAAATCGATGAAATACCAAATTCCGCCAGAAATATTTAAGTAGATAAGGGTAGTTACTGCAGCTTGTCAAAGAGGGCGACTGAAGTACTAACTAATTCTACTGTTTCGGAAATTTCGGTTTACTAACCCTCTGCCTTCCGTAACCAGCGCGACGGGTTTGGATCGTATTATCGGGAATTAATAAGATACGACCGAGTCGTCGAATATTTTTTAATAAAAAAAATTCAAGAGCCTCCCACGTTATAATAACAATCTGTGTAAAAATGTAAAAACCATTATAATTGAATTGTTCGATGGCGAATTACGACCGGAATTTAAATCGGCACGCATATTTTTATTCGGTCACGTACTTATTTGTCGTTCATGCGTGTTACGGCCAACTATTAAAAATTTATAAAATTTATAAAAAAAAAATTTCCATATTTTAATTCTACTCGCATTATTAATAATAAATAATAACTACGACTGCTAAGAATTGTGAGAATTATACCGAAACGATTAATTTTAATTAAAAATTCCTTTTATTTACCACGGCTACGTTTAATAAGTACCGATGTACCTTAAGAATTATAAAAGTGGCCCTGCTACGTAAAACGATCTTTATTGTTAAGAATTTATTCTTTGAAGAACTTGTTTTTAACTCTTGTCTTTACTTTGAACAGATAACCCGCTACAAAATTTGCATTCTTGAAATACTAAACTTAAAGTAAATGACACCACCATATGTGTTTCTCTTGAGAAAATTTCCCTTTCTTTACATTACTTATCTCTGATTGCTTGGTCGACTTTACTCATTCATAATTACATGTACTTACATGAATCACTCTTTCTTCAAAACTGACGATTTTATAGATTACTAATACAGTATTTAAGTCCGGCTTTACCCGGTTACCCTTGATTGTCCGCGGAGTTGAAAAAATTCATCGATTTATCGATAGTTAACGATGATTTAAATTTTAGTAGAAGAAAGTTATCGAGCAGTCGATAATTTTGGTAGACGAACATTATTTTTTAATTTATACTAATTGTTATTCATCGATAGTTATCGATAATAATAATAATTATTAATCGATAATCTATCGACCGTTGCCAAAAATTACGTATCGATGATTAACAGTTAGTAATTGATAAATTCTCGGTTATTATTAATAATTGGTCACAACCACTATCGATAACTACTAAGTATCAATTATCGATTGATCGATAGTTTTGATGGAAGAAAATGATCTATTAGTTGATCATTTTGGAGGACGCAAATCATTTTTGAGTCGATCAGTATCGATAAAGTATCGCCCGTTACCAAAAATTCCTAATCATTAATTAATTAACAGTTAATAATTGATCAGACGACCGAGGTGGTCTAGCGGCTAACATCGTTGCATGCATAGGTAAAAGCCGTTGGTTCAAAGCCGGCTGGCACCACTGGAGTGTTTCTATGTGTCAAATGCCCTGGTTCTGGTGGTTCGAAACCTACCTAAAGCTGTAGGTCCCGTCTGCTAATAACCACAGTAGTTTATACGGACATATTAAAATACCACATTTAAAAAAATGGATCAATTTTTGGTTATTATTGATAATCGGTCGCAACGACTTATCGATAACGATTAAGAATCAATTAATCGATTATTTTGGTGGAGTAATATTATCGAGCAGTTGAAAATTTTGGTGGAAAAAATCATTTTTAATCGATTATTATCATTAATCTATAGTTAACAATAAACTATCGACTATTAACAAAAATTCAATAATTATATCAATAATTAACAGTTTGTAATTGATAAAATCTGGGTTATTATTGATATTGGTCACAATGATTTATCGATAACTTTAAAGTATTATCGTATATAAACGTCCTTGGCGACCCATCGAACTCGCGTCGAGAATGACAAAACTTCTAGTTTTATACCGGGTGTAGAATCGTATTAATTTTTACATGTCGAACTTTCCTTTTTTAAATATCCGCCATTATAGCTGTACAGACTGAGTCTTCTTAAACTGTCTCAAAATCATAAATGACACTATAAATGTGGCTCAAAATACCCATTTAAAAAAATTGTAATCGTGTAAAAGTTAACATTGAATTCCCTATGTCACCTTCTAAAATTCTACACCCGGTATATTAGATTAATTAGTTACTTTCATCCAGTTGTTTTAAAATTAACAGCAAAGGTAATAGTATATCGATCAAAACATTTGACAAATCGTCCTAGTTAAAATCGTAAAAAATATCGATAATTCGATGTAATATCAATTCGATCGGTATTGAACTTTGTTCAAGGTAAATATACCTACTGATTTAAATTCACAATTTCGCTCACTTTTAGTTGTAACTTGTAACCACTAGTTGCTAGTCTAACTTCCAGTAATTGCTAGCACAACTTTTCAAGTTTATTCGTGGCTCGTGAAGAGGATCTTGCATTTTAATGCTAAGGGGACACTTCATTTCACTAGAAATAATTGTCACACCACTGCAACTAAGTTTAGTATTAGTAGACCACAGATATTATCCGACGTTAACATTAATAAGACACTTCAGAAACTGAGATTCTGAATTTTGCTAACGTTGTTCAGTTTGAATCTGTTTGACACTTGTGACACTTCACACTAATTGCTACCGGGACACGGTAGACACCTAAAAAAACGGCAACTGGGGAAATAGGAGCCTGAATTGATTCTTCTAGTTCTAGGACTAGAATGCAAAAAAGGGCACGAGAAGTGTAATTAAAACTATAAACACTTCTCATTTAGTACCCCATTGATGAAAAACGGTAGTTTCAGTTTTCTGGATTGTGGAGAAATTCTTATTGGGAAAGTTTGGCAATCTCTGTTGTGAACATGAGCTATTTGAATGTCCGTGCACTTTTAGGCACTTAGAAGATTAGATCTTTCTCAACTTTTCACGTATTTGTAGAAGCTTTAAACTTCACCTGCAGTATATTTATCGAACTATAACATTATCTTAACCGTCTGGAAGTATTCCTCGAGTTTTTTAATTTGCAAATTTTGGCATTACGTGAGGTATTCGAATGGGTTATACGGAGGATTTAAAGAGGTAATAGCGGATTTAAAATTGCATCTACGTACCCTATCATTTCTGCTATAATTTTTGCTTTAATCTGCATTCGGTTCACGTGAATATCTATCTGTACGCTCGAGTGCTCGAGTGACGTTTTGAAGTTTGGCTTTGTAAAGAACGTTCTTTTCTAAATCGAACAAGGTATAACAAGAGTCGATTTTAATTTAACATCTTTTGGTCTTAGGAACATTTATCGAGTTAGTCTTTTTGCGGATAAAAATTAAATATTAAGATGAATGTAAAAAAAGACGTTCTTATATAAAGTTGTGTAAACTTTTGTGAACTTTTTTAACGACACGAACTGTCAAGTTGCGAGCAGTTATCATTAAATGTAGGAATGAAATGTTTTTACGAAAACGAAACGAAGGTTATAAACATAAACTACCGAAAGCATTTACTGACCCAAGTACTTTTTTGACCTGCGTTATGTCTTGTTTCTTCGTAAACTTGCGAAATTGATATACCTTATGAAAAATTCACTTCCCAAAACGTTTTTGTATTTAAAATAATTTACTAGAATTTTACTAAGAGTCAGCGTACGTTGTTAAGGTGAAATTGGGCACTTCTCCAACTGTTCTATCGATTGCTTTTATCAAAGATTTAAACCTCTCCAACCGTCTTTTGGGGCTTTTTGTGTGCTAAAGTTACGAGGAAGGTTTATATACGTGGGTTAACATTTGACACGCGTGTCTAGTGCTAGATGCACTCGAATTTTTAAGTAACGCGAAATATTGTATTTTACAACTCCTCTCCTAGTCTAAATAGTAAGTAGTTTGGCGCGGAGAAAAATTCAAAAGGTTTTTGTTCTATCGATGATGGGATGCTGAATCCGAATTTTCACTTTGCCACCTTGTAAAAATGGAGCTGTTTTTTCAGTTTCTCGCTTATAACTTTAAAACTACGCACCTTTTGAGAAAATCACTTGTATGCAAAAATAAACTACATCACATTTTCAATAAATTAAGTTTCTTAAGTGTTTTCCTTCAGACGAACAGTTTAGGTGCTAGAGCGCGTTAAAGTTTGATTAAAATTCCAAAAATTTGTAAAAAAAGCAATTTTTTAGTTTCTCGCTTATAACTCGTAAACTTCGCACATTTAGAGATAAGTGCTCCTATACAAAAATAAAGTACACTAAATTTCCTACAAATCAAGTTTCTTAGGTATTTTACGACAGACGTACGGTTTGGGTGGGGCGCTAGAGCGCGTTGAAGTTTGATGAAACTTCCAAAAACGACCAAAAAGCTGTTTTTAGTTTTTCGCTTATAACTCGTAAACTTCGCACATTTAGAGACAAGTGTTCCTATACAAAAATAAAGTGCACTAAATTTTCTACAAATTATGTTTACCAATTTTTTTCTTTAGACAAACGGTTTAGACGATAGCGCGTTAAACTTTGACAAAATTTTCAAAATACTTATACATCATGTGCATGTGCAGAGGCTCTCTAATCTTTAATTCCCAACCCTTACTCCTATTTCGTACTCGCTTTTCGCGTCGCAACTTTTGAGAAATTTGTTGGAGATTTTAAAAATCAAATTTTTTTGCGAGAGCGTTTTTAGAGAAACTTTTATCGACGCCTTCCCCAAAGCGTAACTTGTCGACTTTTTGACATTTTTGTATTAAAGTTTGTGGTTTATTTCAAATTTTCAAAGGCGTATATTAAATAATTTCTTTTTTTGTTTCAGATCCCATGTCGTGAAGGTTACGACCGCCGCTCGCATCATGAAGCGGCCGCTTTTCACCATTCTGTTGATCGTAGCGGTCTCTACTGCTTCAAGCGATATCGTTCGCTCATTTACCGATCCTGCCGTCGAACGGTTTAATCATTTAGTGGTAGACAAAAATACGGGGCGCGTTTATATTGGAGCTGTGAACCGATTATATCAATTATCGCCAGAACTGGAACTAGTCATAGCGGAAGTTACCGGTCCCGACTACGATTCGGACGAATGTTCCGTTTTGGAATGCACTACATCTGTCAATAAGAAGCTCACGGATAACGTAAATAAAGCTTTAGTGATCGATTACACCACCACCAGACTGATATCTTGCGGTAGCCTTTTTCAAGGAATATGTTCCGTTCGGAATTTACACAATATTTCCGACGCAGCTCAAAAAGTTCGAGAAGCGGTGGTGGCTAATAATGCGACCGCTTCTACGGTGGCATTTATTGCTCCTGGGCCGCCAAATCCGCCAGTTTCGCAAGTTATGTACGTGGGTGTGACGTTCACGTTGGGATCGCCTTACAGATCCGAAGTTCCGGCGGTGAGCAGCAGGTCTTTGGACAAGGATAAAATGTTCACCATAGCTCAAACGGCGGTCACTACCGGCACGAGAATGTTCGTTAATTCACTAGCGAGAGAACGATATCCCATCACTTACGTCTACGGTTTTAGCTCTCAGAAATTTAGCTATTTTTTGACCACTCAAATGCGACACACCACGTCGAGCCAGTTCATAACGAAACTCGTGAGAGTGTGCCAAGATGACGAAAATTACTATTCGTATACCGAAATTCCTATGGACTGTATCAGCGACGCTCAAGGGGGCCGTAAATACAACCTAGTGCAAGCCGCGTACGTCGGTAAAGCCGGATCAGATTTGGCCGGGGATTTGGGGATCACGGCTCAAGACGATGTTCTCTTCGCCGTGTTTAGTGAAAGTGATCCCGTACAAATGAACAAACCGTCAGAACTCTCGGCGTTATGCGTGTATTCTCTGAAAGCCATAAGAAGAAAATTTATGCAAAATATAAGAACGTGTTTCAACGGCATGGGGCAACGAGGTTTGGACTTCATCTCTCCTAGTCATCCGTGTGTATCCACGGTAAGTACTTTTACAAGTTACTTCATCTGCGCAACACTATAGTGGCTAAGCGGCACTCCGCCTTCCGTATTGATCGTTTGAGTACCGGGACCCTGCCACGCTATAACCCCTGACTGACGTCTCGCGCCGAATTCCTTACGTGCATTCATAAATTAGGGGATGCCATTTATTTAACTGTACTATGCACTATCGCTTTGAGATATCGACGAGCGCCATCCGATCAAAATCCCGGCCGTACGTTTATAACCCACTCCGTCGAACTTGAACTTACGAAGTAAGTTCGATGCGACGCTAGGATAATTTAATCTCGAAAGCTTTTCAAAAAATAATTTTGTTCCTAGGAAAAAAGAAAATAAAGTCAAGAAAAATCTCGTTTGGCTTTAACATTTATCAATTGTAAAGTTTACACTTGGTTTGGAGTGCAAAATGTGAAATAAATTCAAAATGAAGTACTACAGTCGAGGTTTATGCCTGATGGCAGTAGCTTCAAATACTCGTAGTATTTACTTACATTCCCTAAACATGATAAATCAATTTCATTTAAGCGAAAGCGTATAAAAATGTCAAAAAAGTTATATGTCGAATAACGCAAATACTTAAAATCGTTACATAAAATTTTTTCCCTGTGATTCGTGTAAAGTCTTAAAATGGCTTTTTATTCTCTTACGTCGTGTGAAGGTATTTTTGCGCTCTGTTTAATATAATAAAACCTACTTGACACGTAATCGAGTGCCTAATCGAGAAACTTTAAATATTTTATCCTTCAAATTTTTGGATAAATATAGCAAACTGGCGCTAATATACGTACTTACTGCGTTTAACGTACCGACCTCCTAATATACCCTTGCTTTTGTTAAATGCCAACCTAACCATTTAAAATAGTTGTTTTGTAAGAGGAAAGGTGAAAGTAGTTTGTTTGGAGCAAAAAGTTTATCCAGTTCCATATATTTTGAAATTGACTATACATTTGTACTCGGTTTCTTTAAAATAGTCCCTCGTTCTTTTCAAACAATGAAATTTTATAACCTCAACTGACCGGCATATATTTTTGCTCTAAGTGTACAGTCGTGGAAATAATTATTGGCCACTGTAGGTTGTTTGGCGAATATTTATGTTCGGAATTTCTGTAATGAAATTTTTACGAATTACAAATGGAATGTTTTATAGTTACACCACTCTCGATTTTTATGTCATTCTCTGCTAAAACGTATATGAATAGAAAAAAGTTACCACTTACTAGTGGCTAATAAAATTTTCTGTGGCCCGTTTCCATCTATATCGTGAAATTAACTATATATTTTTATCGAATAGCCTATAAGTTTTAAATACGTACCGTGTAACTTCGAATTACTAAAGTTGTATAACCAAATTGAGGGGTGATGTTTCGTTGCTATGTTTATGCCGTTCCCACATACTTTGAAATTAACTACATTTTTTATCGAATCATCTAGAAGTTTATGTTTCTGTAGCTTTTTGAATAATTGACATTAATAACGAATAGCGAAACAGACACGATTTTTACAGCTAGGTCTTCACATCTACATATTTTGAAACGAGCTATACATTTTTAACCAACTTGTTCAGAAGTTTTAAATATGCACCCTGTAACTTTTTCGAATAATTGAAATTTTAAGATAAATGAGAGGTAGGCACCTAATTGATTTTTTGCTTCTCGAGTTGATTCGATCGTAGGCGTTACTTAACAATTTTTGGTATACGTATCTGAGAGGGCTAAAGATAATCTACTATTTCTCGTACGTAGGTAGCTTTTTTTCGCTTCTTATAAAGGAGAATTCAAAATTCAATTACAAAAACTGTTACGCTTACCCGGATAATATTCTAAAATTTCTCATTGAAGGTAGGCAATTTAACGATAGGTATATACAGTGTGTACCAACATTGCGCGCGTGGTCGAGTATACCTCTACTAATAATATACATCACTTAGAAAAATTAAACCAATACTTCTCATACATCTTCATCCCTTAAAAATATTTTTGCATTTATCGGATGTATTAAATTTCGCGTTAAGCACTGATGGGACGCACTGTATATATACTGTTACGGATTTTTTTCGGGCTCGTAATTGAATTTCTTTTGTAGCGAAGAGCCTCGCCTCCGATTATTTTTGAGCGTGGTTGAATTCGAGACAGTTCGAATATTTTTTCTTGGCGTCTTAATGTGTTTTTCACTGCAGGAAAATATAATTTTTGGTTAAAACCGTGGTTAAAACTATGGTACAGCTAACATTTATAAATGGAGTTTCCGTACGACGGACGTTGGGGCGTAATGGACAACTCTCGATTTGAGAGACCACTACGGAATTCGCCCCCCGGTCTGATAACTCGACCTCATTTACACCCAAACTTTCTAAGTGTATGTTGTTTGAGCACGACAACGACCGTCCTTGCTTAAAAGCTTGCGGCTAATTTACCATATGTTCGATTCGATTCGATTTTAATTACGCACTTATAATGTTTATGTTGTAGAAACAATTTTTGCCAATTGAGAAAATTGCGTATGAAAGTTACGTTTTGTTCTATAAGTCATTTTCTTTATATGGAGTCTTCTTGTAATGGTAATATTTCGTAAAAATCGCACTTTTTTCGTACTTGTAGCAAAATTAAGGGTATTCTTGTGCACCCTATAAGGCCGTACTTCAAATGTAACCCTTCAGGAACCCTATTAACCCCTCGCGAACAGCTGTTGAATTAGTATAGGGGATATTTTTCCTCTTCCATACGGTACACCTCTGAACCGATTTCCTTTTCCGTCAAATTTAGATAACGTATCACGTAATAACTTAAAATCAGTTTTACCTTAACTTCGTTAATTCGCATCATCTCTAAATGGCTTTTTAGGAACCTCCCTAGAGTTTTCTCGAATACAATTTTCATTCCGATGCTCGATAGGAAAACTGTAGTAACGATCGGCGTAAAGTAAGCAACGAAATTTATTTATGTTTATTTGAAAATAACCGCCGTTATACTTTTTATTAATTAATCGATTAAAATTAGTCTCTTTTCTAGGTTAGTGGATTTTGTGTTAAGATTGCTGTAATTTATAATTTTACGTAGGTTTTGATGAAAAAACTAGTTTTTACAGCTTTAAGCTATGTTAGAATCGAAAACTTTAATTACTTACTCGTACACTTTTTAATTTAGCAAAACTGTAGAGACACAGCTGATCACTTTGGATAAATCACGAGGATATGCTTAAATTAGTTTTCGTAATTTAGTGTTTTCATAATTCATCCTAGTTATTCAGAATATTATCGTAGAATCCGCCCTTGTAAAACCCCATTATGAAAGTTAGTACGCCCCCATCATGGCATAATTATGAAAATTCGTACAACTTAAAAAGGGATCGCATAGTTGCCAAAAAGAGGTTGCCCAGTTCCCAAAATTGAAGAGAAGCTTCCAAAGGATCAAGGGCGAATTAAAAAAAAATCGTAACTTCCCAGTTGCTGAAATTGGCGAGTAGCTGTTAAACGGTCACGGTTTATTTAAAAAAAATCAAAGATTGTTATAAAAGGATTCCTCAGTTGTCAAAATTGACTAGCTTCGAAACGCTCACGGGATAATTTTTAAAAATCCTAGACTTCAAAAACGGCATCTCCTAGTTACCTAAATTGGATAGTATGTATTAGCTTTTAAACAGTCACGGGATAATTTAAAAAAATCGTAGACTTTTAAAAAACGGGAGTCATTAGTCAAAATTGACAAGTAGCATCCAAGCGGTATCAAATAAAAAAATTGTAGATTTCAAAAAAGGGACTTCCCAGTTGCCTAAACTGTCTAATATTTGTTTTTAAATGGTCACGGGATAATTTTAAAACATCGCAGACTTTAAAACGGGATCTACAATTAGTCAAAATTAACGGGTAGCTTTCAAGCGGCAACGGGATCAGTTAAAAAGATAGTAGATTTCAAAAAAGGGACTTCCCAGTTGCCTAAACTGTCTAATATTAGTTTCTAAATTGTCACGGGATACTTTTACAACATCGCAGACTTAAAAACGGGATCTACCATTAGTCAAAATTAACGGGTAGCTTCCAAGCGGCAACGGGATCAGTTAAAAAGATAGTAGATTTCAAAAAAGGGACTTCCCAGTTGCCTAAACTGTCTAATATTTGTTTTTAAATGGTCACGGGATAATTTTAAAACATCGCAGACTTTAAAACGGGATCTACAATTAGTCAAAATTAACGGGTAGCTTTCAAGCGGCAACGGGATCAGTTAAAAAGATAGTAGATTTCAAAAAAGGGACTTCCCAGTTGCCTAAACTGTCTAATATTAGTTTCTAAATTGTCACGGGATACTTTTACAACATCGCAGACTTAAAAACGGGATCTACCATTAGTCAAAATTAACGGGTAGCTTCCAAGCGGCAACGGGATCAGTTAAAAAGATAGTAGATTTCAAAAAAGGGACTTCCCAGTTGCCTAAACTGTCTAATATTAGTTTGTAAATTGTCACGGGATACTTTTAAAACATCGCAGACTTAAAAAACGGGATCTCCCATTAGTAAAAATTAACGAGTAGCTTTCAAGCGGTCCCTTCATTCAAAACAGGGCCCTCCCAGTTGCGGAAGTAGTTTCGTAGTTTCCAAACGTTTCTTCTGCGGTTTAGCAGTTCCTCATCAGCATGGTAATGACTGTTTAGTATTGGTACATTATTAAAGTTAGCACATCGTGGTTCGGGACAATTTAATAAAAATTGTACAATTTCAAAATGGGATCTTTAAATTGCTGAAACTGACGAGTAACGCGTTTACGCCTTGACATCAATGAGTCTCGTAGATTATATTTTCGAATATCTTTTTTCATGAAGTTCTCAATGCATAGTTGTCACTAAGAAAAGCGCTGGTGATCTGGACTTTCACGCGTCACGCACCCCTACGAGACATTTTAATTTTGTTCAATTTCACTTTGTACTCTTAAGACAATCTGACAATCTGACGTATTTGGGCCGAATTTTTGGCATTGCGCAATAAAAGCGCACTGTCTGGCGTTACTTGCCAAACCTGCATTTTGTAGCGCCCTAATACTCGAGCACGTAACAGCTCTTTTTTGTAGAGCTCTTCGATTTTTAGATAAAATTAAAATGGAAGTCCATTGTTTTATAATTAGTATTCGTTTGTTGTTAGTCTTATCTTTAATTGATATAAGTTTCGTGTTCGTAAGTGTAATGAAATGCTTTTATTTATCATTCTCTCCATTAACGACATCTTATTTTCTCGCTTATCCTGTTTAATATAAAACGACCAAAAGTACGGACGTTTGTAGGAGAGATGTATAACTTAAATTGCTGTTTTGTTGCTTTAATCGAAAAAAGTTTTAATAAGACAACGTGGTTAGAGCTCTATATCTACCAGGTATTATTTTTATGGGCTGTCGCGGGATTCCAAAAAATGTAATTATTTGTATATAAAATTACTTTTTACACCTCCCGAGGTAATTTAACAAACTTTATCGAGATTTTATATATTATCACTTTTTGTATTTTCTTTCGATTATTACCTTTAACTACTTTTTTGTAAAAAAAGTAAGTTTGTCATACTTACTACCGGCGTATCGTAACTATTTCAGCTGCGTTGTCATAACTACACCCGCCACCACTATCTTAGTTACTCCTACAGTGGCAAATAGTTTAAAAAGTGAAATTTTCTGGCTAAATGTAAGCTAAATGAGCTGACACGCGAGGAAGTAGACAGAAATGTCAGCTATTCTCCCATATCATCTTTACGAAACGCTTTGTGCTCGTAAAAAAAGCGTGGACGCGTTTGATCGTGCTTATGAGCACGTAACGTGCAAAAACAAATTGTATCACTTTTGTACCGTTCGAGCGCTTCGATTCCATAAATCCATCGGCCACGATTTATAATCGCCTCGTGTGAAGGGTCCGGTATGTTTGTTATTTATTATAGATCGAGTTATGAAAAGTGATTTTTCATTTTTAGTGAAAGGATTGTTGCTATAATGTTGTGGGTTTAATCAAGCGTAAGTAGGTTCGAGATGTTCTTCTTCCTGTTCACGTTCTATGACTATGATAGCTTTGCCTTTATTTGCAGAATTTAAAATATTTACGATCTCGAACAAGTTTCGACGAGCACGTCTAGTGTTGGAATCTAATCACGTTCTAGATGTACTCCCTATTTGTTTACTATCCCAAACTTGTCTCGTTACTCGTAATATTTAGAAATTTTCTTTCATTAAAGAGTTATTTACGTGTCGCTCATTACAACCGTTGGTGGGGCGATATTGAAATTAAGAAAAATTTTAGGTACCTACCTTTAAAAATTAATTACAAATTATTTTTAAAAGTCTTATCTTTAATTAGTAAAATGCGGATGCTGTACCTGTTTCTTAAACATCATCTTGTATAACTCGATTTATAAACGTTTACTTAAATTGGATCTCTTGATAAACACGTACAGGCATTTTCGTTACTCGAGTTTACTTTTATACCTTCCAAGGAAGCTTAACTTATAAATTGTTAATACGACGTTCTTCTATTGGATACTGCCAAGTATTTATTTTATAAATAAACGGTTTTAATAAAATTCGAATTACGAAATTATTTTGTTGGATTAAAAGCGTCTAAATAAATTACCGGCTTACCTAAACAATAAGTTTTCATATTGTTGTAACAGCATGACGAAAATATTAATTATCGGTGTTTACAATAGCTACAGGGGCGTATCTTAAGTTTTTAAGCGGCAGCGGTAAGATCATACTGTTTATGTTATCGTATCTGGGCTAGATCATTCCTAGCCATTCTCTTTACGGGTCGACGCCTTAGTAAATTATTGTACCTGCGTAGCAGTTTTTGATATTTTTGGTAATTCCTATCCTGATATTTGTCAACAACTTGTCTTTACTTGCAGTTCGTCCCTTTGAACTCGCTTTGAACCCATACAATTTAGTCTCATTCTTAGTTTACTAATTGTATGTTATTGAAATTCGTTTGAGGCTCAAGTAGCGATATCTTCCCACTTTCACCAGTAGCTATGTAGCTAAGAGATTTTCAAATGTTCATACCGAGTTTATACAAGCTACCGAGGCTAGTTCTAGTCCACTCGATGCCTGGCGAGCTTTATCAATCGCCGATACTCAATTCGTATAAAGTTGTAGCGAGTTTTTATTTAGTAACAATTGATCCGAATGAATTAGACCGTGTGTGAGTTAAAAGTTTTCGAGTAATCAAAGGTTTGTAGTTCGCTAAGCGTTAATTAACCGCCACGGTTCGTTTTGCTGTTAAACTATTTGCCGCAACCAAGTGGTTCATTAGGGAAATCGTAACCACCGAAAAAACCGATACAGGGTGCAATTTAATCAAATTGCGGCTTCTACATGTTGAAATACGTTAAATGTATTCGGCGCTGATCTGAACAAGCTGGAAGTCGTTTGCCGACTTAGACTTGTCGCTTTCAACGTTTTTTAATCAATACTTGTCCATACTTGTCGCAACACGTGTCGGTGTCGGAGACCTGTTAGTTTGTATAATCGGTAAAGTCCTTTTAAGCGTTTTCATTCAATTTTCCCCCATGTCAGTCATACTATTCAAAAGTAACAAGGTACGCTAAGAGAGATGTTATACCTAGTATTGCAGTTCTTTACCGGCGGAATACCGGTCAGCGTGAAGGCTAGGCCCTGGTCGTCTTCATCGATATATCGACTCCCCCCCCCCCCTTAATTACGGTTATTTGATACGTGAAAAATTTGCATGGGTGCTAATCGAGATATGCAAAAATTCAAATATCGATATCGAATTATCGATAAATCGATATAGGTATTTTTTCTTCTTGAAACTAATTTTGTTTTAACGTAAAATTTGGTATTTAGCGAACGAAGAAGGATATGTAGTTGGCAAGGTTGGCAATGCGCTTGAGAAATATATTTTGAAAGAATTCGAAGTGGGCGTTCCACAACCTCGGGTTTCGAATGCATTAAATGTACTCGCTAATTAAGAAGAAACAGATACCTTCGTGAAGAAATTGCTTTGTACGTTACTAGTTCAAAAATAAAGGAAACGATTTCATCATCGACTTTTAAACAATTGTTCTTTACAAAATACATCGTACACATTAGAACGAACGATGTGGGCAGGTAATCGATGTTGTAGAATTGTATGTAACCGTTATTTAAGAACTTGTTGTTCTTATGACGGAAGTAGTAGATTTATTAATTAAAAAATATTCTTTCAGACAAAATTGTAGTTCGTGTTCCGAAAACAAACTGACGAAATGTCGAGTTTTTCGTGGGTGCCGATCTCGTTACTCGTTGCCCTAGTCTCGACGCTTATTTAAGTTCGGCGCGCGTGTACTTACGCGCATTTCGGTTCATTGTTATATTTAGGAATTAGGATAGCGTTGTTAATTAAAGAAGAAAATTGGTAGACGGGTCGTTTAGGAATTAAAAAAGTGTTTTTGATTTATAGTAGAAATGGAGTCTTTTATCTCGCTTACGCGAACAATTATTGTAGATTGCTTCACCTATATTGTAGAATCTAGATAATCGCTTTTCAAGTTGTTCATTCAATCACCACGCATTGTTTTTGTTCTACCCAGTAGCTATTATTCTATTCATGTTCGTAAAGACTTAAGTTGTGTTATTTGCGATGTTTCCCTTTATGTTTCGTTTCTACTCTGGCGCGAATCGTTTAATAATTTCATTTTTAACGATTATTCCGTTACTTACCTAGGCAAATTTCATAACTCTTATCCCGGAATAATTAATAATAATGCGGTTTATTAACATATTCATTAGTAGTCAAAGGTAAACCTCGGAATGATTCATATTTTTTGAGTCACATTTTGTGCATAAAATTTTTAGGTCAATGAACAAGTTTTAAAAATAGAATCTTGCTTACTTTTGTGATCTTTGCTACAATTTACGAATTCGTTTAGATGAAATTTAATTTTTTTGCGGAACAATTTGGAAAATTAAATTTAGTTCGGCAAGGAAGGGCTCGATTTTTAACCTCGCACGACCTAAGAAAGGTTTTAAAATATTAAAATATGCGTCGGCGGGCGCTCTCGAAACTCGAAACTTATCTTGACCGGGAAAAAAATATTGTTCTGTATCTTTGTGTACATATCGTAAAATTTAAGAAGTGACGAGTAAAACAGTAATTCTCTATGACTACCCCAAACGGTATCAACATCCCGGAAACATAATCTCCTCTAACTTTTATTTACACGTTTTCTTTATAAGCCTAAAGCAATTTCAGTTTTTTTTTATATAAATTTCAACTTCAAAATTCATTTTTCGTTAAAATCGTATCTGGAAAATGTTGAATAATTGAAATTTTAAAATTTAATCCCGTCCACTGGACTTTTCCGGGCCGAAACGAGGTCATTAAAATATCCCACCCATTTTTACGAATTAAAAAATAGAAGAGATAAATTAAAAGAGCATTTATGAAGATAGATCAATCGAAGTCGTAGTTACTCCCACTACTATTTATAGTACGGGTAGTACAAACTGAAGGACGTGACTTTTATTAAAGATTTTATACTGTTCATCGGCTTATCCTAAAAAGTAACTTCCCACGATTTTCTAAACCTGTATAAACCTGTACTTTAAGTCGCAGTCACTCTCGCAACTAATTTAACAGAGTAAAACGTACGTCGGTGTAAGGTGTAACTATGATATTGAACAGTTTTAAACTCTTTTCTAAACTTATGTTAGTTAAGGTTACTGGAAGTGCAAAGTAGTTACTATTGCAACTAATTTTATTACGGAAAATGGATAACAGTATTACGAGTAACTATGACTTTGAGCAGTTTTAAATTCACTGCTTTTAAAAGTTATAAAAAACGGTCACACTTATTTACTCGCACCACTAATTTTAAACGCGTAAAATTTTTGACAATTTCAGGAGTATCTATGACCGAGATTAGTTTATACTAGCAATTACCACGCCGTTTTTTAGTTAAGTTTACTGAAGTCACAACCAGTTCTTGCAACTCATTTTACGTTTGCATTGGGAGAGAAGTAACTATGACTTTGAGCAGTCATAAATTTATACTATATATATATAGTGGTAAAAATTACCACTAAAAATCGCTGTGATTCTCGTAACTAATTTCACAGCGACATATGTTTGATCGTGCGCGGAGTAACCATGATTTTGAGTAGCTAAATTTTGCTCCTTAGATCACCAAGAAAGTGTAACTTCAAACTCTCAAAGTTCGTAGTTTCTCTCACAACTAATTTTACGTTTGCACTGTGAGAGCAGTAACTATGTATGAGCAGTCATAAACTTGATATTTTCACACACTGTAAAAATTACTCCACTCAAAGTCGCAATTATTCTCTTAATTAATTTAACAGCGACATATTATGTTTGATCGTTTGCGGAGTAACCATGATTTTCAGTAGTCTAAATTTTTATTTTAAGAATACCAAGAAAATGTAACGTCAAACTCTCAAAGTTCGTAGATTCTCTCAAAACTAATTTCTCGGCTACTAATGCATCCTGTATGGGGAGTTACTATGACTCCAAATTTTTTAAACCGTATAAACGCTACTGAAACCATATACTAGTCTTTCTACTAATTTTAACACAGAAAATAATTTGTGTGTGAGGGTTGACTATGACTTTTAAGCAGTTTAAAAATCATGTTTTTGAAAACTAAAAAAATTAACTTAAATAACTACTCAGTTATAGGTAAAAATTAAAACAGGAGAGCCTCTTACGCCATCTGTGATCTGTGCACTGCACTCGGTCACAGTATAGCAATCGCACTATTTGTACATTTTTGTACATTTGTATTATGACCAAGTTCTGTGTGATGTTCTTCTCTAATGAGTCGAGCCCCGATTATTGTTTACCTGTGTGAGGGGTAACTATGATGTTGAGCAGCCTGAACTGCATTTTCTAAGACTCGAAGTTAGTGTTACTGACGCGACTAATTGTATGGCGTAGAATGTTTTACTGTATCGGGCGTAACTATGACTTTCCGAAGAAGTCCAATGTTACGATTTTATTTGGTTCGATTCGTCCTCAATATGCGCTTTTTACTTTTTAAGAATGACTTTTTGATAGAAACGTTAAAAAAATTGTAGATCGTAGCTCGCAATTTTTGAGAACAGTTCTTGGGGGCATGTGAGCGAGACTAAGCAAGGAAAAATGGCCGCCTTCGGGCTATATCTAAAATGAAGTTGTTTTGTCTTCCTTTTTTGTACACCACACCTTAGGGTATTGCACAATTTCGTTATTTAACCTTTATTAGTATTGGCGATAGGTTTCTGTTTATGGAATACGGTACGTACGTACGTATTTCTTCTTTTAATTAGACGACAGTCTAGTCTAAATAACGTCGAGTAATTCTCTTTTTGTTTCATCTAACAATTTTTTTTTTTTAGTTTAACGATTTTGTAATTCTGCTTTGTTGTTGAAGTCTTTTGTGTTGTTTATAAATTGAAACTGAAGTATTTATGTGTAAATTTAATTATCTGTTGTTGTGAACATAGTCTGTAGCTTCTTACCATTGATTAACAGACTTCCTTTCTATTTAATGACCTTTATCTTATCAAAATGCCTTACTCACTCTCAGTCGTAATATTTAAATGTTAAAAGCGCGTACACATAAAACCGTTAATGTATCTTCAATTTGTTTATTATTGAAAAGTTTCACCAGTTACCGATGTTATCTATTGGAACTATATGTAAACGAACAAAGAAAGGCGTCTATATATTGTTGAAGCTCTAGTAACAAAATGTGCTCTTGATCGGATTGAATAGTAATAGATAATCGTTAGCAAGTTGTTGGGATCGACATGGTTAGCAAAACTGGATATTTATTCCGATGTATTTGGCATCAACTCTCCAATAAGAAATACTAAGGGTAGATCGCATCTCCGAGCTGGTTGCCTTTTCCTGGCGATTGATTGCAGTTCGTCTGCATGCAACGGCCACAATCGCGAGTTGTTGCTTCTCGCTACACATTGTCGACTACGATGATTCCGTAAGGTGCCACGAGTTTGGATTTTGAGTTAGCGGCCACTCCTCGAGGCCCCACGTGTGGCGCCTAATTAAATAACTTGCGAAACCTCTTTTTTAATTGTTAAAAAAAATTTATTTTTTGGGCAAATCTTGTTTTTTTTTCTTGGGAATTTTTGAAGGAAAGCTAATAAAAATGAAATTTTACGCGCATCAAATTTTAGTTTCGCTTAACGAATTGTTACGTATATATTGATAAAATGTAAATAAAAAAAGCGTTGGTAATGAGAGTAAAAGCTTTCAAAAAAGGTGAGGAAATCATAGCAAAAATGTGATTTTATTGAAAGGAAAATCTTGTGAGTACTTTAAAGAAAATAAGACCAAGAAAATAAACTTTTATTTACTCTTTTACGAGTTCAATAAATTATTTCTTTAAAAAATTTTTTTGTTTGGCAAAAAATTTTTTTCGGAATTGAAATTTTCTTATTTAGCGTAAGAATCTTATTTAAAATCAGCTTTTATACCGAAATATTTTTTATTTTTGAACGGTATAAGTAAGTAGTGTAAGGATTTTCCAACAAAAGATGATAAAAAGATTTTAGTGAGATAGTAAAAGTAGTTGAAAATCTTATTCAATTTGTCAAGATGGCCATACAAAACGTATGATTTTGAGATTAATGATGTCTCGATATATGAAAGTGGATGAGAAATAGTAGAAAAGAAGAAAAGTGCAGCCTGACAAAAGTGCTAAGAGGGGAAAAGTTTAGACAGTTCCGATGTCTTCACATTACTCCCAGAAATTACAAATTAGAGGGCAACTTTTGTTATTACTCCTAAACTTTGCCTCCAACTTTGCTAAAGATTATTATTTACTGGAATAGAGAAGGCTCTTATTCGGAAGGCAAAATATAACCACCAAAATTAAATAATAAATTCGAACGCGAATTATATTAAAATACATAAAACAATTTTCAATAGTGAGATAATACGGAAAAATAGGTACAAACGACAGAATGTCGCAAAAAAATGTCGTATAATATTTTACAATTTTTATATTAAAGTTGCCAGAATTCACCCTATTTCTCATACACACATGTGCAATATTTTGTCGACTTAATAGGCTCAAAAAATATAAACCAAATCAAAAATATATTTACTCTTTAATACATAATCCATAAGCGCAACCGACCCACTTACGAATATTTAAAGTTAAACAATTTCAAACCCTTAAATTAATTAATTCGCGTTATATATTTCAGCGATATCAATGACTAATGAGGCGATATTATAGCCAATTTCATGCCGACCTATCAAATTATCGATATTTACAATTACGGACGTTTTGTTGTTAGATATTTCCAATTATCAAACTTCGCGTATTCCGTATAATAGTCAGTCTCTGCTCGGGCGCCACTGTTACTGTTTCGTGTGGTTCCTTAAAATTTTTATACCAGTATAAGGAATTACTAATACTACTTTGAATTGGTTATCGCAAATTAGAAGTCTTAAACGTAACGTTTAAATCAGTTTGTTAATTATAATTAATTTCTAGTCGTTTTGTGTATGCTGAAGGCGCTTCCGATTTACCGATGTCCTAATAAGTTTCAGTGATTTGTAATTTAGGGAGTCGGGGGCATGAGCTTGCTTATTAAGAAAGGAAATTAAAGGTAGTTATTATTAAATATTTAAATGGCTTCGAGGCTGTCTAAAATTAAGTAATCAAAATTGTGGTGTATCGGTTAAATTTTGGCGGATTAATAACTCGGCAGTCGTATGGACATTTAGCCCAATTGGGGAGCAAATATATGAGTTAGAAGTCACCGAAAATGGTATTTTGAAACGTATAGTCTCAATGTAAAATGTCCAAGTTGTGGGAATATTTTAATGCCTGGCTTCAATGGTTAATTGTCGTGTAGTAAAATAGATAATTTGTCCAAGGTGTCTAATTAAAAAAATTTTGAGAGAACGGTACGAATTTTAAATTGGCGCTTCCACATATAAATCATATGGATTAGAGATTAGAGCTTGGATACTTAGAGGAGCAGCTAAGCGTAAATCTTTTGTGCTTTTATATAGATTCTTCCCCTCTTAAATTGATCAAATTGTTCAAAATTTAATTTCGCAAATTTTATTAACGTCGTACTGATAATAATTGAACAACGTTGCCTTGTGTGAAACTTAAACATCGAAACAAAAGAAATTAATCAACTTGCAAATCTTCAGTTTTTTTTAAAACGTAATCATTAAATTCATTTTTTAATTTCAAGATGTTTGTTCAACGTAAAGCGATTGGAGTATTTGGGTCGTTTTTTTTATTCGCTTACCTTTGAACAGTTGGGGTATACAACGGAAGCGCCCTCCAAAAACCAAACCCATCCCAATCTCCACCATCTTTCTGCAAGTTTCGATTTTGCACACCTTATTCAAACGTTACGTAACATATTTACCGTATAGGCAGTGCCTACTCGGGCGCCACTGTTGGTGACGAATGGGATATATCAAATTTTTATGCTTATCCGGACTTCTACGGATTGACGTGACGTTTTCCGTATAGTCGATTCTTGATCGGGCGCCGTTGCTACTAACTGGACGGTTACTAGAATTATCGATACTTCAAAGTATAAAATTTTGAGTTTTTCGTATAGTGTGTCCCTGCTCGGGCGCCACCGTCGCTACAGGGACTGGAATTTTTATAAGTTTTAAGTTATAAGTAAACTTGTAAGAGCGTATTACTTTTAGTTGTTGTTCACTTGGTATCCTTTTTAAAAGGTAGGCGAGTGTGAACTTTGGTTAGTTTTATTTTAGGCGATAATTTTTAAATCAAACAGATTATAGTTTTGCCGAGGTCGTAATTGAATGCATAATTTGTGGCGAAATTGTTGCTATTTTATTTATTTTAACAATCAGAGTGAATGGAACTTAAACCGCAATCCTCGTAATTGGAATAAATGTATATTCTGTCAATTGGCATTTGGATTAATGTTATTAATTTCAAATTCCGGCGAATATAGTCAATTAATTTAATTTTAGTAGTTTAATAGTTGGAAATTTTGAATTTGTTTTTAAATTAATCGTAAAGTTTGTTTGATTAAAACAAAAGCGATGGTCTTTCTCTTTCTCGCTCTCGTGTGTAAGAGGAGTGGAATTAAAAGTCCGTCGTAACTTGAATGGGGGAATTCATGAGTTGTTACTACTTACTGTACTACATAACTGAATATTAAATTAAGGAAGCTTATTTTTCATTAATAAAATTCTGTTAAATAAGTCAAAATTAGCCTTTAATTGCTTTTTTAAATTCGTAACTTCTCTCGTTGTTATTAAGGTGTTTTATTATTTATTTCCTTTTTATAAACTCCTAATAAGTTTCGGCTATTGATCGAAACTAAATTATCCTTTTTGTGTTATTATTTATTGCCAGGTAATTTTATTTAAACATTTTTGGTAGAAGAAACGTACGGAAATTATTATCTTTTTTTAGTTCTTTGGTTCTGTAATGGAGTTGTTACATAACTGTAAAACTTAAGTATAGTTTTTAAAATATATAAAAAAAATACCGGCTACGTCTCAACAATACGTGGTTCTTTTAATTTTGAGAACTTGATGTAGTTGACCAAATAATTATTCCCAAACTTTTTTGGGGACTTCGATCACTAATAAATGGGGCGGAGTTTTTATATTCTTTAAAAACTATAAGACGACTTTTATACCACTTCTGATTTTTCTAACTTTTTGTACACTTTTCATCACTTACTGGGCTTTGTTCGTTTTTTTTTACTCCGAAAGCCGCTGTATTTTTTCAAAAAATAAATTACTAATGGAGCATTAAATTATTTAATAATTCGCAACCACCAATCCGAGGACATGTGAAAAAGAAATTAATTTTTTCAAAGTGTACTTTATTAAAACGTCACTAACAGAAGTCGTTTGATTATTTGGAAAACTTTTATAAACGAAAAGCCCTAAGTTGATATAAAATTTCAATAAATTAATTAACCTCTCGATAATTAATCGAAAAGCGACTTATGTTATTTTTCCAATTTTATTAACTTATTTTTTTATTTAAATGTTTTCTTTTAATCTTCGAACTTTCTAAACTAATCGAAAATTTTGTAAAGGAATACCTATACATAGTTATAAGTTATAACTAACAACTGACTAGTACCTACTACTATAAAAGATTAATTAGGCGACTGAATTTAATATTTGCACGACAATTAAATTGTACAATGAGTTTGTGTTAAAACCGACGTATTCTGAAAATTGAAGTTTATGTCGGCCATAAATATCAAATTATGTTAGAAAGTTAGTAGTTCATTGCATGCAAAGAGCTTTAATTTGTAACTACTCTACTACATATTAATATTTCGTACCTTATCATCAATCGGCTTATAATTGCTAATATGTACTACTTATAACTTATAACAAGCGTATGCAACGTCGATGAAAGCTTCCCTTCTTCACCCCGCAGGAAACAATTATTTGTTCGGACTTTCATGCGAGTCATCACCGAACTGCAAATATCCATTGTTTTATAAGTAACTTGCATATTTTCTACTACCACTGCGGGAGTTACCATGACCACTGTTTTAATTCGATTCGATTAGCGCACCACTTCAGGAACGCGTCATTCCGTAGGAGACCATTCTTTAACTATTTGCAAGTAGAAATTCGTCTTTAGCGGAAGTAGCTATGACCGCGGACATTACCCATTTCTTCGTGGATTTTTTTTTATTTTTTGTGTATAAGCTCAAGAGTTGTGTTACGATAGTCACCGTGCGAGTAACTATGACTAATTAAAACTCCACCTAAACACCTTTTTCAATATTTTTTAATGCTGTTTATGTGCATTAAGTGCGTGTAAATTTGAATATGTTCTTTTTAACTATGTGTAAAATTGTTGTTTTTTCGTGCTATTTAGTCGTACGTCCAGGGCGGAAGTGGCTATGACCACGTATACGTATTATCCATTTCTTCGTGGATACGCTCTTAATTTTTTGTGTGAGCCCAAGAGGTGTTTTACGCCAGTCAGTTTTATCCAGTACCACTGTGCGAGTAACTATGACTAATTTGCAAATCCACCCAAACGCACGCGTTTATTTGGATTAAATGCGTGTAAATTTGAATATGCTACTTTTTATCTACCTACATGTAAAATTGTTGTTGTTTCGTGCTATTTAGTCGTACGAGGTTTGTCATAATCATCGAGTAAATAAAAAGAGAGATAAAAGTACTAATGCGAAACATCAAAACAAAAATAATCTAATGCAGATAGATTGTCAAATTGATGGTTACTATATCCGGTATTTATGGTTAAATGATTGGCTAAAAACAATGTAATTTTCGATTTTAATTATTGAGAGAAAGGATAAATTTTCAAAGCGCGCTTTTCATATGTGAGGATTTGAATTAGGTTTTACTTCGTATATTTAATTCATACAGGATGATTAATTTGTTGTTCCTCTTTGAATTTAAATTGCCAAGCTTTGAAGTTATTTTTGTTGTTCGCAATTCGCAAAGGTATTTCGTATGCTTGGTGATTTCGACTAGTGGCAGATGAGGCAATTTCACCATCAAAGTCGTAATTTACATTTTTCCCACTCACAGTCGGTTCGATTTCTGTAGCTTCTAACGACTTTGTATATTTTCATCGTCTATTTTTTTACTTTCTAATTATTCGTTAGGATCGATTAATCGATTATTTGACGAATCGATTAATTTAACGAAACATTAAAAGGGGTCCCAAATTCGAAATGTTGACAGTCTTTAATCGATTGTCGCGATAGTCGACTTCTTAAGCGATTAATCGATTAATTTTATCGAATTTTAATTTACGAGTTGTGGTTTTTGGGTTGGTATTTTTTAAAGAATCTTCGCCAATCGTGTAAAGTAAATCATGCGACTTTTTGAAAAGTGTGATTTCTGGAGTTGCCCCATTGTAAGCGTCAAATACGTGCCCTCGGGTGGCCCGTTATACGTTAAAATGAAATCTCGATCGAATCGAGTTCGAATGGTGAAGTAGTGTGTGCTAAAGGACGTTATAAATCTTAATTTTGTGTTCCTGTCGTAGCAGTCATTTGTAGGATGGAGAATAAATTATATGAAGTGATACGATGCGATAATTAAATCAACTCTACGTCGTTCTCGCACTCTATTTTGTCGACTTTGGCATTCGTCTCGGTTAGAAAGTAAATGTGTAGAAAAGCGTATAGTGATGTGGTAAACATTTGAATCTGGTAGCGTCGAATAATTTAGTCGCGGATTTTAGTGTTTGTGACAGAGTACTCGACACCCTTCTGTAGGGTTAAAAAAACATCGTGCCAACAGGAGTATCGCGCAGTTAATGCGATTGGCCGGGTGCGGCATAATACAAGTGCACATTGGTGTTTAATTGAATTATAGTTCTGGAGAGACTACGAAAATCGCTATTGAAATGCCGAAACGAAAAAGATATACGACTCCCGTAGGATTAAATGTGCGCCGCCAACTTTCGTTACAGCAACAACTGTTTATCCAATCGTCTTCTATATTATTTACTCGACGAACTCTTCTCGATCCTACCAAAATTAATCGATATTATTATTATTATTTTGTAATCGGCGGTTGTTTTTAACGAAATGTTACTTATTATTTTTTTCTATTAAGATATAAATTTTGCGTTTACTCGAGGGTGTAGCGAATGGCTTTCATGTTGTTTGAACAGTTTTTTAAGGTAGATTGCGTTTTATTTAAACAAGTAATTTGCTTTAGATTACTTTTTTTGTCAAGTAGGTAGGTAGGTAAATTGCAGTTGGGTAACTAACTTTGTTATTTAAAATTATTTTCTTTATGTATGGGGCTTTAGGCTATAATTCTTTCTTTACATAAACTTTATGTTTATAATTTAAAATTTTATAAATCTTATACCTACTATCAACTTCTTATACTCCGATTTTTAAAAGTTCGGTCCTCTTTTATAAATTATTTAATTTCCAACTTCGGACCACCTAATACTTATCGACTAATGCCCCTTGCGGACGGCCCGGACCGAATCTACTTTCCGTCATGCCCAATCAGTACCCTCTTCCGTCAAACTATCAGTCTCTAGTAACAAATTGTCGCAACTAAGTGGGTCGTGTGAGAGAGGCCTTATTGTGGCGATTTTCTACCATCCCATTGGTCGCCATTGGTTCTTATTGTCGGTAACAGTCTAAGAACTAACCTTAAGTTGTCTACCTAATAGTTATCGAACAATGTCTTTTATGGACGTACCCGGATCGAATTTGTCTCATGTCGCGGCAAATCAGCACTTGGTTCTGTTAAACTACCAGTAAAATCGCAACGGAGTGTTGCATTTCTACTTTCGCATTGGTTTACCTATTGATTGCCATCGGCTCAGTTACATCCTTAGGACGAATCCTTATCGTCACTAGAATCGAAGAACTGGTCTTTCTTCCCAGGAATTCTAATAAATTTTCTACTATCAACTCTTATTCATTTGAAAAATTTGAAAAAGTTGTCGACCGGGACCAAACCCGTCGAGAGTCGCGGCCAATCACTATTGGGTTTGTATGAAGCTGCCACATCTCGTGTTACACAAACGAGACGCGTTCATATCTTCGCGATACTCACCCATAGTTTTCTTGCAACACTTTAAATGCGCCTAATGGTAAATTGCGTCTCCACCAACCCTCAAAGTAGGGAGCTACCTATGTGTATCATTCATTAACCACTTTGTCAGTTTTTGCGTGGAGCTCAAATTCGCGAACTGAGAATCGACTTCGAGAACGAGGCAAATTTGAGGAATGGACTTGACCTATTCGCGGATGGCATGCTGCGAACTATCGCAGTGGGTAACCACCTTAACGTGCGTGACCGTGTCGGAAGCTCGCGTACGCGAATTTACTAATCAAATTGAAAATGAAAAAGTAATTTTGGCTTTGTTTCCAACAAGTTGCTTTTATATATTCTCGGAATAGGAAATTTAACATATGCACGATTTTAAAACGTTTTCTAAAATTAGTTTTTAGTAAATTACTAACATGTGTTTTAGTATATTTAGTAGGAGTTGGTGACAATTGCTCTTGCTTGCTAGGCCCTGGACTTTGCTATATAATTCACGAACTTTACGGTCGACTTGGACCACGAAATTTAACCTTGAACCGCTTCCTGTATCTGTTCTTTGCCTTTGGGCCCGTTTACACGAATATTGCGCTCGGGTTATTTTTAGAAGTAATTTAGGCGCCACGCTATTGTAACGTTAAATTTTTACGATTGTATTGGCAAATGTGGTGTTTCGGAACGTGATGATGTCGTTCCAGGCGAGACGAAACAAGTGGCCGTTTTAGAGTTTTAGTATAGTTTAAAATTAGAAGAGTTAAGCGGTCTCGAGGCTCGAGGGGGAGTTTCGTGGATTTAATAATTTCTAAGCTTTTTACATAGTGAATGAGTACATTAACATTAGTGTTGTTGTAATGGAAATTAATTGTTATTTTAGGGATACATTAGGCGGTATCGTAACAAAAGATAATGTTGTATTCCTGATACGTTATTACATTTTTAATGCATTTTTCTTTTTACGTAATTTAGAAGATTTGCGTATACAAAACCATAATGAAGCGAAAGCTTTTCATTGACAACGAATAGAATTGCTTATTGTAGCGTGGCTAATGAGTTTCGTCCACCCGTGTACGGGGGTATATTTTGTTTCGAAATGACAAACTTTTTTTTTTGAGCACAGAACTTATAATTAGTGTCGGTGTATAGAATTGCAAATTAACGATTAGCCATTATTGTAAAGAAAGGCGAGTCGTGGTTGTGGGTGGGAAAAGTGTACTTTTTAAAGTTTATCGGAAAAATGTGTAAATAAATATAGAGGGTTGGAGGTAAGTTTAAAGTTAGAGAGGCAACTTAAATACGACACTTTGAAAAACTTTTATCATTAACTCTGACGCTTTTTAAAATAACATTATCCGAGTCGAGGTTCTCGATATTAGTGATAACTAAAATAGTTTTCTCTCGTTCGAGCTGCAAAATTTATATTACACTCTTAACTTTCCAAAGAGGGGAAAATTTTAATATCTTAAACTTGGAAGTATATGATATGCAAGTTGTTTGGCACATGCATTTTCCTTCTACAACGTACAAATTATTTATAAGATGCGACTAGCGTGTATATGTAATATATTTACAAAGCACCCCACGTTTCGACCACCCTACGGCTTATAATTCACCCTCTTTATTTAGTTTTTATAAAGACCCCTCAGTTTTGCAATAATTAGGTACCTTGTACTCATAATATTTACTCTTTACAAAATTCGAAAAAAAATATCTCTAATTAACCAATTAAGCTAATTAATCGACCTTTTAACGTAGTAATGAAGCGTACAATTAGCAACTTCGTCTAGATTTTCCTCGAAACAAAAATATCCTAAGCCACTCTCGTTAAGAAAGCAAAGCTAAAGTAACAAAATTCGTAATGGCGAACCAAATATGGCTCCTTCGACATTGTTGTAAAGGGTCGGTTATTTACTTCACCTTCCACTTCTGAACAAAATGCAAATTTAACCTCTTCAAGTTACCAACATAAAGCAAAACTTTATTATTAAGAGTATCCGAACTTCTAATTAAACAAACGACATTTTAATTTTAATTAAGAGTTTCTTTTTCAATTGCCCCGTAGTGGTACTCATTAAAATCCAGCTAATATGAGATTGAAAACAAACTAAGAACTTTTGTTTATTCAAATGAAGTAAAGTGAAATGATAAATGTAAAAAATAATCTTTCGATTAATTATCGCAACTTTGATTTATTAAATAAAACTTTTAATTGCGTCGACACTTCTCAAAACTAATTAATTAGTGGACGTTTTACAAAAATAAACTATTTCTTTATAGTTTATCGAGAAAAAAATAAACAAACGTCGTTCCGTAATTAATTTCTTGCATTTTTGCACCAAGTAGCAAAGCTCAGTTTGGCGGTTTGGCTCAAACAAATGAGACGACTCAAAAAAATGCCATTCGAGTTGGAGTTTCGATGTTAAACGACGCAAAAAAGCGATTGTTAAGGTGCCGATAGACTGGCGAGAAAACTCGCGCGATTCGCTGTCCGACAGCAGTGTCACTAAAGTAAATAGCACTGCGAGTCCCTGCGAGTCCCTGCGAGTCTATTCATTGTAACTTGTGACGCTGCTGTCGGACAACAACTCGCGCGAGTTTTCTCGCCAGTCTATCGGCACCTTTATGTAGTCATGTTATAAGCGAAGCCTTCATTTTATTTAGTTAATTTCCTTGTAAAGGGTTAAAATTAACTCAATTTTCAACTTTATCCTGAAAACTGAAAACTAATACACCTCTATTATAGGAAGGTATTCAAATAAACTTTTATTTTGCAAATTTCCATCTACAAACAAACTTACAATTTAACCAAAGGCACGAAACTTTTAAAACTTGTATATTTTCTTAAATTTTTATTCTAATATCTGCCGTTCTTGGCAATTTTCCGTGTTAGCTGTGATATTATTTTGGATTGTCGTGTATAGTAGTAGAATAGTGAACAATTCTTCTTCTCATTTTTTTTTTCGTATTGCAATCCTTAGAGGTATTTCGAGATATATAGGGAAATTGAGTTAAATCGAGTTGCTTTGTTCCTAGATTCAATTTTTGTACACCTTATTGGAGTTGTCATAACTTCGTACGTCTTTATTTTAAGAAAGGGTGTTTCAGATTTTTAACAATTCTGAACGCTATGGAATATCTCTCGCTCAAAGCTTCACTAAAATAAATATAGGTGACTAAACTAATTTTCGATTCTTCTCGAATTTTAAATTTATTCGCTTTAAATCGGAATAAATTCTCACGTCGTCAGGAATTCATATACTAAATTTCAAATGCTTTACTTATACAGGTCGTCAGCTACAGTTATACATGTACAGGCAGGCAAAATAAATGTGTTCTTAACAATTATATTTTTGGGCTTAAATAGTCTCAAAACGAATCTTCTTTAAAATCTTCGCTTTTCCGTACTTTGTACGGAAAAACAGCTACACTAGCCTATAGTCTGGAAAATTTTTTCAAATGGAGGTTTTTGGGACTGCTACTAAATCTTGTGATTATTTAGCTTAAGAGCCTAAATTGCGCAACAAATCGATGCATACACTTGACCAATTTTGATTCAAACTTTTTAGTTTAGTCATGGTCATACTGAACCGTCCCACAAGAAAACCGGCCGATAACTAAAAAGTGTTGCGCAACTAGGCGCAACACGTACATACACAACACAACGCGTTGCACAACAGTCCCGTTGCACAAAATACCTCTAACATTTTAAAAACTAGTCAAACAATTGCGGTACGCATCAAACACTGTAATAGGTCCCATACACCTGCGATGAAAGTGCACAAACTGATGTTGCACAACAGGCTGTTGCACAAACAAGCTCACCTATAGACTATACGCAATTTTATATAAATTTCAGTTAATTTTTTCGTATATGTACCTACTTACGAAAATTCACCATTTAAAAACACGACTTTTCTTAAACGTGTCAATAGAATCTGCAGTTAGTTCACAATGTGTCGCACAAAGCCCATACACGATGCAATTATTGCGCAGTATCGTGCGCTGTGCATTTAATTTCAAACAAGTTTGAATTTCTGCAACTAGTTGCGCAGCATCTCAAACAACGCCATCACTATACAATTGTTTGCCCAACAGCCTATGTTGCGCAATTTTTTTGCATGTGCATGGGACCTATAAATTGCATTCACACTTTTTACTTACAAGTATAGCCTTTATAGTGCAATAACTCTCTAAAAGTCTAAAAAATTTAAGGGAGCGTGTAGGGGGAGGGGGTTGTAACATTATAAGTTATTCGCGTTATAGTTATTTTGAGTAGTCGAACTTAAAAGCGCGTCCGTTACAAGACTCCTCACCAAATGCTTTTTCTACTCCATTATCTTTTGCCATTCCCCTTTAAAATCGAAAATCTGAACTTTTTTGCAAACACTTCAAAATCGAGGGAGGGGGTATCAAATGGACAATTTTTATTGAACTGTTTTCTCACTTGTTTGTTTCTCACTTTCGTATATTTGATGGTATTGTAGAATATTTCGTATTCGTGCATTTGTAGCAAATTTGGAAAAATGGGCGGACTTAAACGAAAACGATTAGTGTTAGTTGAGTTTGATTCTTGAATTTGGTCAATTTAGCCCATATTTTGCATGAAGCTTAAGTTTCATGGTGTGGGGTTAAAGCTTTGTATACCTATTTAAAAAAGAAATTGCCCAAAATTTGGCAACGTTGCCTAGATAGTTTCCTAATTCTATAGTAAATAGAGTGCAATACGTAAATGGTTAGTTTATAGGTCTTTTGCCTAATAAATAAAAATTAACAGTTTTAAAATGAAGTAAAGGATAGGATGGTTGTCTTACACGAATATAATGGAACCTTAATAATTAATAAAGGGATGTCTAGATATATTAAATTACTCGTGTCAAAAGGTCGTCATCTTGTAAAGTGTTTTCTTTGGTGAAAATTAGATTTGCCGTTATATGAGCAAACAAAGTTCATAATTTTAGGACGTCCAATTTAAGAAGCTTTAAGCTTCTTTTTTAGAGCGTAAATATTTTAGTGGTTCGTACTTGTACGTAATTGCGTTAAATGGAAAGTTGGGTGATTAGAGAAAAATACGCGCAAATGGATTAATGTCGTCTCGTTTAGAAATGTTAGTTTTTGTGAGTATTAAAAGGAAAGCGAGTTAATCAAAATGTACGTATAGCCTATAGCCTATAGGTAATATTGTCTTTGGTACAATTGAGATTATACAAAGAGAGAGCTATTAAGATAGGGATAAAATCGGGATAACGTAATTAGATTATTAATTGGCAATCGAGAAAAGAGCGCCCCGGAATATATTTTGCCCGAGGTGACGTATTTCAAAATCGTTACCAAATTAAATTTGTGGCATTCAAATTACCATAATGGTCGCTTTAAAATGTTTTTTGTCTATAATAATTCGATTAAATTAGAACGAATTTACTTCTGCATTTTTGCCTATTTCCATTTTGCAATTTTACTAACGATTCAATTTTATCCTATTATTTTTATAGTAAAGGTATTTTACATTTATATTGATCAATTATTTAAAAGAGCGCGTTTTATTTCATTTTGTTACACAGCTCTTTATTAGCATAAATAACGAATTATTCACCCGAGGCTTTAAAAGTGAAAAGTATTTTGAACCATAAATGCGGATGATTTGTTTGTTCCTTATACACACTTACGCGGTGCGGTTACTCGTGAAATATTTCTTTTAACTTCAACAAATCAAAATTTTTCTCACCTATAATTTCCTTTTCTTATACTCCACCCCCCAATTTTAAACTTCAAAGGGAAATTACCGCAATAATCAATTTCCTCTACAACCTACAATGTACACAGAGCTACCACACTTTTTTCCCCATACAAAACTCGATGCACCAAACTTTTCTTCCCTACATACACCAAAGCGCGGCGTTTTCCCGAAAAGCTTTTCGTTTCGTCCCATTTAAATAAAATTTGGTATGCAGATGTTCCCACTAAAGCACAAAATTCTGATGCGCGCAGCAACTTTCCTAAAATCCGAGGAGAACTACTTCTGATTCCCTTCATTTTTAGTAGAAAACTTAAGTCGTCTGCTTAGGAGAGCTTCTTTAAAGTAATTACTTTAACGAAGTATTATTATTATTAGTAGTAGTAATTACTAATAACAAAAGCAATTTGTTGAAATTTTAAAATGTTGTCGTAGCCTCTCCCATGACGGCGGAAATTGGTCGTATGACATGTCATAGTGTCAACTTTGTGACGACAGGGTAGACATTTTTTATTCACTTTATGATATTTAGTAGGTGTGGAGAAGATGAAATTTCAATTTTAGTCATAGCTACTCCCTCGTCGGAGAGGCTTATTACCGAACCGAACCTAACTTAAGGTAACCTAACCTAACCTATATCACATATAAGGCATATCTACTCCCGTGACACTAGTAATGTGTTGTACTAAATAGTATCGAGTTTGTGCAACTGTAGATCTTTTCGCTCCCGGTTTTATACTTGGTAGATAAATATAAAGATGGATGTTCCTATGTAGTCATAGCTACTTTCTTAATGAAAATCATTATAAATCACAAATTGTGAAAAGTGGGCTTGTGTAAAATATATTTTTACGTTCACATTATGAAACAGTAGTTGAGGACGCTGTTACAAATGTAGCGATGGCTACTCTTATGGTGGTAGTGTAGAATGGTATGACTGAACTGTCGTTTGTGAAACGGGAAATTATTTCATTCTCGTTATGAAACTTAAGTCGTGGGCATTAAGACGCCATTATAAATGTAGTCATGGCAACTTCCTTAAGATAGTAGGAATGGGCATGACTGATGAATAGTGTAACTGTATCTTCTAGTAGTAGGCATAGCTACTCTCGTATTTATGTTATTATTCCGCAGGACATACAATCCCGAGTTATCGTTTGTGTGATAAGATTGAATTGTAAAAAAAAATGAGTTGCCGTTTGCGAAAGAGGCGATTGTTCACTTACATTAGTAGGTTATGGTTGCGACGCAACTTTTAAATTTATGCATAGATACTCCCGTCTTGGTGGAAAAGGTACGACGACTTGAGTAGTGTTCAATTTTAGTTTCTGAACCGATGGCTTTATTCACTTACGTTACAAAACAGGCGAAATTTTTAAATTTAGTCATAGGTACTTCCGTGGTCGATGGTGGAAAAATAGTGTTTTAGTTGTTGTTCCGAAACGATCGAACCTATTTGACTAGCTTAAGGTGTAGTTTCTAAATTAGTCATAGCTACTTTCGTGGTGAAAGTAGCCAATGCTTGTCGTATATTGATAAAATATGCACACATTGCGTACGCTGTGTGATGGTGTGGATGTTGGTTTGCAGACACCTCTAGTAATGGTCTGTTGGGGCGATGTTTAAAACTACGCTAATATGACTTACGAGCGTTTAAAAAAAAGGTAAATAAAAGTATCAAAAATGTGTAATTAAAAGCTGAATCAAAACGCAAAAATTCTTTTATTTGAGATTAATTATAATAGCCGTACTAAGCTTTCTCTTCCCTTTTTTGTGTCGAGTTTCTTTTAATTTGTGTTGTTCCGTTGTAATCGATTAAGTAAAAGGCCTATGTCGTTTTTTTAAAAACGAACGTGGCATTTCTTTTTTGAAACGTTCTTTTTAAAATGTTTTATTAGTCGTATTTTGTCGTATCGATTTGTTTTGTTTTAAGAGTTTTCTTTTGTGGGCGGTTCGAACAACTTTGTATTTTAAAGATTTTTCCTTCAAAGGATATATTATTTAAAAGCTGGTGCTCTTTTATGTTTGCTCGTTGGTTGTTATTAAGCGGGTTGGATTAACTAAGAGCAATTATTGGAGGATATTTGTTCGGTAGCTAATAAATTAATTCCAAAAGATTGATCGAATGGTTTGTCGCTATTGTTGCGCGTTAGTAAGCTTTTCCGATTACTAGGTAGTTGTAGATTTTGGGGTTCGATTCGAAAATTTAGCGCTAGCTAAAATGATAAATTGTTTTTATCGTCTGTTTAAATTTTTTGGCGTTTTTGCGTATTTTTGTGCACCATTCAACAGGTATATTTTTATTAAGTAGTGGATCTATTCTTTTTTTGGAGGCGTTTTATCGTCAGGATATTGGGTGTCATCTTGAATTGATATCCTCGTGTTATTGTGCTAAGCATTAGGTCGTTTACTCATTTTGATATATTTAATGTTAGTAATAAACATGTGACTAATTTGATAAGTTTTATCAACTGTTACAGGAAGTTTCTTCTACAATAATATTGAAAGCTCAAGTTGTAGTTGAGATTCACTTTGTTATAACGAGGTTTACCGCTTACTAACCTTGTGTTACACAAACTAGATTAAAGCGTTAAATCTTATTTGCTTTAAGTGACAACTTCTTTACTTACAAACTCAATTTATGCACCGAATCGTCCTAATAGTCTGGCAAGCAGCGACAACTTTTACTAAACGATAAAGTACAAAATTTTTAAAGATGCACGGTGAAAGCTGAAAGAACTTTGCAAGTGAAGTGAAGCCTCGAGAAGTGTGACTTTTTGTTCTTTTTTGGTTTTCGAAAATCGAATTTTCTTCAACTTCAAAGGCGTCTGCGATCACGAAGGTTAAACTAAAACCGTCTGCTACAATATATTTAAAATATTCACAAAAATTGCAATTGTTTGGTATAGACATTTTTTGTGTACCCTGTGGTTTAGTTTGATCTCCAAAAGCCCACTCTTCTAAAAGCGCTATGCTTCAACGCGCTTTAGCTCCTAAACAGGTCGTTTGACGAGAAAAATTTAAGAAACACATTTTATAGGAAATTGAATGTACTTTATTTTTGTATAAGAACACTTTGCTCTAAAAATGTGTAGTTTTAGAGTTACAAGCGATGAACCGAAAAGACAGCTTTTTGGCAGATTTTCAAATTTTTGCCAAACTTAAACGCGCTCTAGCGGCTAAACCGTTTTGTCTGGTGGAAAAACCTTCAAGATATAATTTGTAGGCAATTTCATGGAGTTTACTTTTATATAGAAGCACTTTCCTCAAAAAGTGCGTTATTTTGAAATTATAAGAGAAAAGCTGAAAAAAGAACAAATCCCACCCTTCCCGAGACGCCCCACGTTAATGTAGCCACTTTGGAGTAGTAGACGGCCGGTTTTATTACTCATTCGCATTCGTTAAAAAGCTGGTACTTTATCGTGCTCGCGCACACGAGTGCGGCGATACGTATGCCAACCATGTTGAAAAATGGCGGTCGTTTGTCCACTCTTGATTTTTTTTTGCAGTTGTCTCGACACTTTCCATAGCTACTCGGTTATAAATAAATAAAATCCGAATCGGTCACACTTCGGTTGTTTACTTACTGCACTTTCGATAAGTCGAGAAACATCTCTCAAGGGTGACTGACTGCTCTTAAATGCACAATGCGCATTGTGCATATACGGTCATTAGTTCAATTATTTTGTATAAAAGTTTAATTGAAGTTAGTATTAATTCAATCAAAAATTATAAATTCATTCTACTATTGTTATCTTTTTGAGTTAATTTTACCATTTATTTTGTAGAGGAAGTAACACATTATACGTAGGGTTCGTTTATTAGATTTATACTCAAGGAGCAGATAATAATCTCTCGAAATGATTATTCCTCTCTTGTTGACATTCTTATGGCACTGATCAAATGACGCTTTAAAATAAGACTTCTTCCACGGTTAAGTACAGGGTTGGCTTTGCCAACAAACGACGACACACAAGGGCGAAAGATTACTATTCTGCTATTCTGCTCTATCATTGCGATCGTGTTAGGTGATAGCACTACTTTACCAATCATTTTATGTAACTAACTACGTAGATCAAGTTAATACACGGCTCAGAGTAGTTAGAAAAAAATACGCAAAACCAAACTTACGTTGTTAGATTAGAGTGCATTTGACTGAATAAAAATCGCCGATTAGTCAGATTACTGTTAGAAATATTTTCAAACACTTGAAAACAATCGGGTAATGGAATATTTGATTGTAATCGCTTAATCGACGGGCAATAAACTGCTCTCTTCTCAAAAGTTTGTTTATATTTGTAAAGCTTTGGTAAGTCTTGGGGCCTCTTCCTGAAAATTGACCTGTGGTGGTTTTATGAGACCTATATGTTATGCCTCGCTTCAATTGCCTCGTGGGCTCGAGTTAACGTACGCCAAAAGACAACGAGGACGTTTGCTCATTCTGAGCAATCACCACATGAGCAATGAAAACTACTCCAACCTGTGAATCACTTCACTGCGCTTTCATATGGATGAGAGTTAAATAAAATGATTTGGCTGTAAGGTCCACGAAGAAAGAACCTCTTATCGGAAGAGGTTCTGATACTTTTCGCCAGAAAACGCGCCAGTCTTTCGGACTCATTTTTTTGGAATTGTATCCAGCGTGAAAGGAAAGACCCAGGCTGAGCGGCCCTGTTGGCTGTAGCTCGTCACAAAACCACCTCGGTTCTATTACGATGAATGATGAGTCTTTGGCAAGATGACGGTTTCAACCTAGCGACCTAAGCGGTCGATAAGATTAGCTACCAGGTGATCCAAATTGCGATCGATAGTCTGAGTTGTCTAGACAAGAATTCCTTCAAGATTACGACACATTACAGCGGCGTATCGGACGGGAACAGTCTACCTTGGACTCTGTTTCTCCTGAATCAGTGGGTGTAGAAAGGATTCGTCCGAGCAGGCTTATAGCCTTGTTCGAAGAGATAGGACTGCGGACGGGTCTATAAAACGACCGAGATGCACAAGGGGCTTTTGTAAGAAACCCCTGAAAGGAAAAGAGACCATGGCGCCCGAGCTAAACGATCGTTTCTGGCGTCTTTGTTAGGCGGGTGCCTATCACGCGAGGGGTCTTTTTGACATTTTTTTTAATTCTTCGTCTTTTTCCGAGTTGTTCTTTATTGTTTTGTATTAACTCGATCTGTTTCTCGGCACAGCTGGGAGCGTAATTTAACATTAAACCCACTTCGCGAGAAAGGGCCCACTCGTTGCTCGTTGGCTACATAAGATGCGACTCTAGCTTTATTGTGATTTAGCGAAGTTTTATAAATGTAAAGTATTTATTCTACATCATACGAATTAATTTTTCTCCCACGATTAAATGAGACCTATGTAGCCGTAATCGGATAATTTTACTTGAACAATTTGTGACACCTACTTATATATTAAATGACGCTCGTGTTGCAACATCTTTTTTAAGATTTAAGTGACGCAATATTTAACTATTTGTAGGTCGAAGTTTTTCACAAATTTATGAAAATGAATTACGGAATTGCTTCCTGCTGCCGCCGCCGCCGATTAATCGATAAAATAAAATTCCCGGAAGATTTAAAAAAAGTTAACTAACTTATGTTGCTTCTTTCACTTAATCAATAATCGATTAACTCGCCCGTTGACAACTTTTATAAGAAATAATTAATAGAAACTTAATAAGAATTTAGTAAACGTTCAACTTTTTTTTTTTTAATTGTTACAAGCTCTTACATTTCTCAAATTACTGTAATTTTGCTAGTGCTCACGCTATAATCTTTATGTACTCGATACAACAATTAATTCTATTTTTTTAAACTAATACGTCTGGAGATGGGATTTCGTGCAAATACAGAATAGTGAAGTATAGTTAAGTGTTGAGTTTAATTATTATTGTTGGAAATGGGTTTAACTCAATTGCGTCAGTTACTTTTCAACTAATACTTCTGTTCGGTTACCACGAACGTGCATTACCTAAGAAAATTACGTTCAAATATTTTTGTATAATGTAAACATACAGATGAGCTCGCTGCAAAAATATTTCGCTAGATTATGTGGAGGTAGGTAACGGTTGTAAGATTGGCGCCCAACGTGGGGACAAGGAATCCGTGCTTGGAGAGTTAGTGCACTTGTTATCTCTTAATTCTAATTGAATTGTTTGTTTCGTAACTTTTACCGAGGATTAGGTAAATTACCGTAGCGTTTTAGTGAAATTTAAAACTTCTTTAATCCGTCATAAAATGTTTAATTCTTTTACTGCCGGTAATTTATTAGAAATAGCGTTCGACGCGAATGGGATTAGGAAAAGCGACGGAGTTATTATTTAGTTCGTTTATTATTTATGTTTTAGTTGGTATTGAATTAGTAGTATGTATTAGGTTTTAAGTAGGTTTTTGTTTGGTTTGCATATTTAGGTCGAAATCCAGTTAAGTCTAGGGATGTCTGTTCTAATTATACGTCGGATTTGTAAGAGATTTACAAATCTTCCCCCGTAATTAATTCGGTTTTCGTCTTTGCGTACTCGAGAATTCTGCGGTGACCTTAAATAGGTTTAAGGAATATTTTAGAAATGGTCCTTCGGAAATTTTATAACACGGGACGAAGCTCGCCATATAAAACCATTTAACTTGGCGAATCTGTTGGAGGGTTCTAATCAATGTAATTTGTATTCTGGTACTATTCTAGTGCCCCTTTTCATTTGGTCTCGATATCGGAGTACCTACGTCTCTTGAATGTAATTTTGCAACTCTCAAATTTATAACAGAAATTTAAAAAAAATTCCATTTTGATATTTTAATCGAATTTTCGAATTTGAAAAAAGAAAATCTGCACATTTCTGCCACAATAAAACCCCGATTAAATACCGACCCGTCTAATTTTAAGCTTCGGCGGTTTCAATTCTTCCCTTTTCCTCACATTTTTTTCATATAAAAAGAGAATTTCCAAAACAAAGTGCACTTAGCAAAAAATAAAAAGCAATTTTTTTTATTTGTAATCTTTTCAACTCCCGACCCGACCTTTTAAACCCAAATAATAATCTTTTTTTATTCCTCGCTCTTTTTATTTTATTAGGAATTTTCGACATTTTTTTTATTTAATTAGTTCGGCGCTTATCATAAAATAGACAGCTTTAATTTCCCTTTTAACCTCCCACTTGAGGATACGTTCAATCTCAAAGAAACAGACGCAGTTTCCTGAACGATATTTTAATCCGCCGCTTTCAGAGTTGATTCACTATCTCAAATCCGAACAAAGCGGAATTTAAGACGATAAATAATTTGCTTTTGTTTGTTTAGGCTTTATTTTTTAGGCACCTACATCAAAAAGTTGACTATGAGAAAAAAAATTTTCGAAATATCGAGCTTTGGTTGTTAGTGATTGGTAGGAGAAGTTCGAAGGCTTACTCGTGGGTTTTGAGGCTTCGGAAACCAAAAAATGGATTTTAACTTTTTCTACTTACACCGTTTCACCCCCGTTTCTATTCTACCGCATTTTTTGAACCTTACGCCACTATTTCTAAAGGCAGCTCGAGCTTATTTAAACCGTTCGCGAGAGCAGCGCTTCGCTCTCGATCTATAGGGATTATTTTGGAAGCTTTTTGTTTTAATGTATTTAAAAGCGGCGTTATAAGTTTTTGAAAATTTGCGGAATTTATAAATATCGAATAAAAATGTTGGGAGTTTATGAGCCGCAAATTTGTCCTTAAAAACGGGCGGTAGTAGTAAAGCGGCTTTAAAATTACATTAAAAATTCGAAACTTTTGCTTCTGATCAATATTACTAGGGGATGAATTGCACGCCCTTTTACAGAGCCGGATAATGTCTCTACCTTTGCCCGCATGCGGGCCGGTATCATCGAGGTACTTTATTGGTTTTCAATCTGCATACTCATTGAGCTGTTGGGTGTTTCGTGTCCTTTATGTTACTTCTTCCTTTCGGGAAATCTCGATATATCGAATAATCCGATTTTCTATTGATGGTTCATGTAAGATTAGTTTACTACTTTTTTTCTTAGCAAAATTTATTTTCCGTACTCCGAGTAATATACTACCTCTATTTTTAATAAAAATAAAAATTAAATCGTATGTGCTTAGTCCGAGACTTTTCTTAATTAAAAGACTATACTGCGATAGTTTTTCCTATAATTGAAAAATCCAATCCATCCGAGTAATATCCGTCGTATACAGAGAAAAATCAAATGGCTCGCAAAATTTTCAATTTAATTAGACATCGTGACATTTTAAATTGACGTTCGAATTTTATTTTAGTAAATAATTTAATGCGCGAAAAGTGTATTAAAAGAGTTTAGCATTTAGCTTAAGCCTTTTTTTAAAACTTTTCGAGACTTTCCTAAATCCAACTTGAGCAAGATGTAATTAAATAACTTTTATCGCGGTAACATTTTCCAAACGTCGTTATTCGAACTTCGTACGATTTGTAATATCCGGAATTAAAATATTACAGACATCACATTAAAGCTCTCAGCTCGGCTTTATCATTTTTAAACATTTTTCGCCCATACGATTAGAGAGGCTTACAAACATTCCGTCAGTGTTTTAGGAACATCGGAGCTTCGGTACTACGATTTCTGATACGTTTCGGGCTCGTTGTGTCGGGCCGTCGGACCAACTTTACACGGGATTAAAGCTTTAGGTTTTGAATATCGAGGCATACGTATTCTTACTTTTAATATATCGAATTCGAACAGTTTTACAGTTTGGACGTTCGAAATTCCAATTCCGAATTCCGGCTTATTTTGCATTAACGATAGTTTTGCTTAAAACTGTCATAGAAGGAATGTACGTTACTTATTTTTAGGAGTTTCCCTTTAATTTTGTATAGATGGAACTGCGTATGTTACCAGTACCTACTAGAGAACTCTTAATGCGAGAGCATATTGATATGCTTTCCTCTTAATTCTTAATTCCTGCTTCATTAAAATTTTTTTGGTTCATCGCTTTAAGCTACAACAGCTATAAAATGTAGAATGTACATACGTTTCAGATTTTTACGAATGTTTGGTGTAACTTTCGATGGATGTAGCAGTGCGTGTGTTACATGTCAAAAATTCTTATTGGGGAGGCATGTTGCTACATCATTCCTCTTAAGCCTTGCTCAATTTGAATTTTTTTCGTTTAGCGGTTTTGACTCGAGTGGCCCTATAGAATGAACATACGCTTCTGATTTTTACGAGTGTTTATCGTAACTTTGGATGGACGTAATAGCGCGTAGGTTACATAGAGGGAATTCTTATTATGAGAGCACATGGTGCTACGGCTTCACTCTCAAGCCCTGCTCAATTTGAATTTTTTGGTCTAGCCGTTTTGGCTCAAACGGCTTTAGAATGACGGTATATTTCCCCATTTTAAAATTTAGTCGTAGCTTCTGACGGATGTAGCAGCACGTAGCTTGCATGTCGGAAAATTCTTATTGGGGAGGCATGTTACTACAACCTCCCTCTTAAGCCTTGCTCAATTTGAATTTTTTTCGTTTAGCGGTTTTGACTCAAGTGGCCTTATAGAATGAATATACGCTTCTGATTTTTACGAATTTTTGCTTAAGTTTGGATTGATCTAGCAGCGCGTGTAATATGTTACTGTTACATGTAGGAAAGTATAATTGCGAGAGCATATTGATACGCCCTTCCTCTCAAGTTTGGCCTAATTTGAAGTTTTTTGCTCTAGCAAGTTTCGACTAACATTTTTGCATGGTTCGAAATATTAAATCTAACGCAAAATTTTTCTCCAAGTGGCTTTATTTTCTCCCCATGTCTAGTAATAGGTACATTGATTTACAGTGCATTGCTCCTGTACTCACTCAGCACTCAGCATATAAGTAGGCATAAGTATATAATAAGCAATAATACGTTACAAGTACATAAGTCAGCATTTATGTACTTTTCCGTGATTTATTGCGATTGTGTAATTAATTAATTTAAATACATTTTGACTGTTCCATTACAGCTCAAGCGTCATTTTTAAAATTTAGTCGTAAGTTTTAACGGGTGTAACAGCGCGTAGGTTACATGAGGGGCATTCTTATTATGGAAGCATTTTCCACGTTCTTACTCTTAAGCTCTGCTCAATTCGAATTTTTTTCGTCTAGCCTAGCGGTTTTAACTCAAGTGGCCTTAGAATGAACGTACGTTTCTGATGCTTGCGTGACTTTGGATGGATGTAGCAGCGCGTATGTTACATGTAATAGGGAAGTATAATAATTATATAGATCTAATACGTTGTAAATGAACCCCAACATACACACATAAGTGAAAAAACTTTAAATGAGAAAATTTGTGCTACCGGAAATAGCAAAGTGTTGGGTTCGATTCCCGAGGCGTTTGGTGGAAAACAAATTTTCTCATTTAAAGTTTTTTCACTTATGTGTGTATGTTGGGGTTCATTTACAACGTATTAGATCTATCTAACTAATTAACCCTAAATATTTAAAAATTTGTAATACATATAATAATTATTGTACTGGGACTACATATATTGATACACTCTTTCTCTCAAGTCTTGCCCAATTAAAAATTTTTTCGTCTAGCGGTTTTGACTCGAGTGGCCTTATAGAATGAATATAGGTTTCTGATTTTTTCGAACGTTTGGCGTAGCTTTGGATGAATATGTAGCAGCACAGGGTAGTGTATTGGGTGAGCACGTGGATTGATCTTTTTGGTCTAGTGCGGTTTTGGCTCAAACGGCCTTAGAATGAACGTATGTTCTGAAGTTAGACTCTTAAAAATCACAACTTTTTCTTACGAAGTAAATTTTCTTGTAGTATTTCAAATTATTCCACTTTTATTCCTTATGTGCGTGAAATATAGAGGGTTAATTCATAAATACCTTTTATACGATTTTATTTAGCTTTTTGTACGTTGATTTAATTTTGGGTCCGAATTTGATTAAAAGTGCTACCGATGATATGATTTTTTTGCATATTGGAAATTGAAAATCAAATTGAAGCTGAAAATGAATTTAAAATGTATGAATGGAACTCGTTGGGAAATAGAAAGGACCTCGACGTTATAAGCAATTCTATAACACCCTCAAAAATATATTTGTAGCATTTGAATTTGTTAAAAATGGTTCTTAATTATGAAATGGAGTTTGTTGCTTTTATTATTATTTAGAGTCAAATTCGTTTATTTTGTTATTCAAAATATTGATATGTAGGTGTTTGGTGGTTATTCAACTTTCGGAGGTTATAAAAAATGTTTTTGTTAGGTTACCGATTTAATTGTACTACTTTTTTATTTTATTTTTCCAAATGAATACTAGCTTCTTCGCGCGTGAAAAATATTTACCTAGAGGTTTAATCGGAAAAGTCAAATTCTCGTATCAAAATTTGGAATTGTGTACATATTTCCATTAAAACATCATCTTCGATGCTGCTCGAGCATATACGGTGCCTTAAGACGGCACCGATGAGGAAATTACACTTTAAATCCTTTACTCCGTGTAATAGTATTTTGAAATTCTAGTAGGAAACTGGATTTTTATTTAAAATTTCCTTTTTGTCCGAAGTGGCGCCTCGAGGAAAAGTACGGAAATCTTTAATCACTTTTTGTATAGTAAAAATAAATGAAACTGTTATCCTCGTCGAGCGTGAAATTTATAATGTAAGGAGCGGTGTTTTTAAATTAAAAGTTTCATTTTTAACACATTTCTTTTTTTTTTAAATCGAACTCGACGCTACTAAAATTTGTCACATTTTGAAAAATTGTCTTCTATTAGTTTTCTTATCGTATACGAACCTTTTCTTGTTTTCACCGCGAAAATCTTTAAAGATTAATTGAGGTAATGGCTTCGTTTAAATGTTGAACCAATACACGTGTGTAATCGGTTTAAAGTTGGTAATCTTCGTATTGTCCAGTTTTCGTTGTATTTTCTTTCTTTGTTATCCAATCTACGAGTGAAGAAAAACTGTTTCGTACTAAAAATTGAAATTTTCCTAAGTAATATTTAACGCGAGTGTTTAAAAATGTGGCAAAATATTTTGTGTGAGGTGTCAAGAGTGCTTTTCCTTTAATAAAATAAATATTCGTAGTAAGGCTAAGGCGACAGAGTGAAAAACTCATAAAGAAGTTAACTTTAAAATGTTTCTGTCGTCGAATTTAACACTTGTGAACGCGTATTTTGACGACTTATTACAATTTTCTTTTACACGTTTTCTTATCGGCTTATTTTAAATTAATCGCTTAGTTCTCTTTCAAATATTTATACCCTTTAATAAAACTTCAATAAAATTAATTGGCGTTTTTCAGCAAATAATCGCTCCAATTAAAGTCCAAGAGCTAGAAAACATTTTACCACTCGTTATTATTCAATAGATTTCTTATTTTTATTTAAAAGTACTTTCCATAGCTAATATAAAATCACTCTGCCGGGCCATATTGGTCTCGTTACGTCACAATAGGGCACGCACTCAAATTTCCAAAAACCGAAATTTGGTTACAGCCATTTTTTTATTGTAACTCAAAAACTAGACAATTTTAGAGCTGAGTGCTTCTATACATAAATAAATTACATTAGATTTCCTATATATTTTGTCTCTTAGGTTTTTTCTTCCGACGAATGGTTTAAGCTCTAGAGCGGGTTAAATTTGGACAAAGTTTTAAGATTGTCCAAAAACTGTTTTTAAGCTTTTTTGCTTATAACTCAAAAACTGCGCACTTTATGAGAAAAGTGTTTTCATATAAAAATAAACTTCCTATAAATTATATCTCTTAGATTTTTACCACATACGAACGGTTTAGCAAGGGCGCTAGAGCGCGTTGAAGTTTCGTATAGAGAACTTTATGGTTTAGTTTGACCCCAAAAACCGAGCCGCCGAAACCGTTTGTCTGACAAAAAAACCTATCAGGCATAATTTGTAGGAACGTTTATGTACTTTATTTTTGTATAGGAACACTTTTTCGTAAAGTGAGTAACTTTCTCGCTATCCGTCATAAACTAAAAGACAGTTTTTTAACCGATTTTGGAATTTTTGCCAAACTTTAACGCGCCCTAGCGCCTAAACCGCTTCTCTAAAGACAACCTGAAAAGACATGTTTTCAGGAAATTTAATGTACTTTATTTTTGTATAGGAACACTTTTCTCTTAAAGTGAGTAGCTTTGTAGTTATCCGCCATAAACTAAAACAGTTTTTTGGCCGATTTTGTCATTTTTGCCAAACTTTAATGCGCCCTAGCGCCTAAACCGTTTCTCTAAAGACAAAACCTGAAAAGACATGTTTTGCAGAAAATTTAATTTACTTTTGTTTTGTATAGAAACACTTTTCTCGTAAAGTGAGTAGTTTTCTAGTTATAAGCGATAAACTAAAAGAAAGTTTTTTTACCGGTTTTCGAATTTTTGCCAAAGTCTAACGCGCCCTACCGCCTAAACCGTTTTTCTAAAGACAAAACCTTAAAAGAGATAATTTGTTGGAAATTTTACGTAGTTTATTTTTGTATGCAACACTTTTCTCATAAAGTGTGTATTTTTAAAGTTTTAAGCGAAAAACTTAAAAAAGACACCCACCCGCCTAGGAGTTTGCCTAAATTCTGTTTCGACGGAACGATTTATTAGTTTTTTCTCTTTGTTACGTTATAATTTCAATCTGGAATAAATCACGTAATTTCCCGATATTTTTTTTGGAAATTTGAGTGCGTGTCCTACTGTAACGCGGTCAATATAGTCCGTCAGACGAGTGAAATTGAACGAGTTGTAAAATGAAGTGTGGTGTGTATAATGTTTGTTTAGCTCTTTGACTAATTATTTCGTGTCGTAGTTCACGTACGGATATTGTTCAACGTTTAGCTCATTAGTCTCATTATTGAAGTAGATGTGACACCGATTTCGATATTTAAAAGCTGCGGATATAAACAAAAACAAATTTGTGCGTACCTACCTGCTCGCAATTAAATGATACTCTGTTTATTTAAGTTCCTGCATGCGTTGCAAATTTATTACAGAGGCGAATATCGTAACTATAAGTTGTGAGTCACAATTATATACACATGATTCGATAAAGATCTTACTACTTTTTGCGTGGTGGAGCTTAAATACGAGGTAGATGTAATAGTATTTTGTAATTACCATCGCTCACGATATATTTTGACATAAAGTTTAAATTCGAAGGTGCTCGTAAGTATAACCTTCGGTGTGTCTACAGGTCTACACCTACAATGGAAGTAAAATAATTCGGTTATTATTTAAAAAAGAAGTGGTCGGCCGATATTAGTCGTAAGCTTAGACGAGGTTGCCTAAGGTCGATCCCCTTTTATCGAGATCATAATTTTGTGTCAAATTTAACATTAAGTAGTTTTTAATAAGAAGTGATTTATAGTTTGTCGTAATTACATATTTTTGGGGTAAGGTTAAAACTTTTTTGATATCACATCACATCACATACTGTTAATTTCGGATAAGGTTAATCGGCCATCTTATCCGCATGATAATAAGAAATTTAGAGTAGTCGAAAGTAAATTAGGCTCGCAAATCAATTTTACGACGAAATAAAGTTTAAGAATTTCGTGCAAAGAATGGCGCATCAGATGCAACACGGCCAATTTGTTTTTATCTCTTCCACCTTTTTGCCCGTTTGTACACCAAACCGCGCCGACCGCTTGTTTTTCTCTTCAAATTCTAATCCTCACAAATTACGTCGGTAATTGATACTCGCGCTAATATTAGTTAAAAGTCGAGAAACTCGCACAGAGCCGAATTCGATAGTTTTGTCCGAAACTGGGATTGTGGGCTAGTCGGTAGTTTGTTGAGTGGGCGGAGGAGGGTGTGTGTTTTTGGAAGAAAATGGAAAGTTAAACGTTTTTAGTTTAAAGAGGCGAGTAATTAAATTGTGTAAGCGGCGTAAGTACAGACGAAGCAACGTAACACTCCTTCCGACACGTCGTGCGAAAACGAAAAGCAAAACTAGTTTCTAGCTAGTAATCGTAATCGTAACGTAAGAGCCGGTTAGGAACGTTTAGGGTCGGGATGGCCGGCACCTGACTGCCTAAAGTGGTCGCTTTTGACGTGGACGTGGGGCCTTCGTTAGTCGCGATTAAAATTAATTTGCGTAACAAAGTAAATGTAAATAATATAAGGATACGGAACGTGGACTTTAATCATTTGGACTCGTTAAGGGATTTGCGAGAGGACGACTAAAAAGTTTAATTTGGGGTTAGAGGTTACGTACGCTTTAGCGGTTTAAACTATACGATAAAGTCGACCGACGTTACATGGGAACTATCGCTTCGTAACATTTTTTTCCGGTCCATTAACCGCACTCGGCTTACCGCGTCTTTATTTATGCATCTCGAAACCAAATATGGTTTTATTAAAAATTTTTAATTTTAATTAACCTTCGGAATTTTACAAATGGAGTTTACGAGGCGGATTTTTTCGATTTCCGTCGCGGCCTTATTCGGTCGTAATTTATTAAATCGTGAACAAACGTATAGATTCTCACGATTTTCGATCTCAACAAGGCATTACAATATTTTAATAGATACGCTAGATGTGACTCGAGCACGACTTAACTATTCGCAATACTCTTCCACGCCCTCCCGCGTGCCTTCTAGAACACGGAGTTTATCTAACGTTCTCACTGATGTGAAAAGGCCAGGTATAACCGTGCAACTTGTAAATACCTACATACTACATCATTTGTAATTGAGTAACGTTTAAACAATTTGCGTCCATTTTCTCCCAGACGCTTTTCCACTCCATCCCTACTCGCCTTAATTAGACACAAATTTTTTCACCCGTCCCAAATATGGCCGCGGTCCAATATTTAAATTTTGTTTACGTACATAATATATCAAATTTTTGATGGGCCTATCTCGAGCCACTTTGGCACGAAAATTCGTTAAATTTACCCGCGCGCGCAACGCAATTAATTTTACGCCGCCTTCCCACTATTCGGAAACTAGAAAAACCTAAATATTTATAACGACACCCTACTCGTAAAATGCTTAATAATTCTTTTTTTCTTTCTAGAAACTTCAAACCATCGGAGAGGATTTTTGTGGGTTAGACGTAAACACGCCGTTGGGAGGAGAACAACCCATATTTGCAGTTCCTGTACTTCTTTTCAACACGCGTTTGACGGCGGTAGCCGCTACTTCCACGGGCGATTTTACTGTCGTGTTTGTGGGCACCGCCACGGGACATCTCAAGAAGGTTAGTTGGAAAATTATATTCCCTTAACAACCATCTAGACTCGAGACTTTGCGATCTTTGAATCCGCGTCTTTACAATTTGGACGTAAAATAAACGTCTTTAAAAGAGAATAAAAGGGAAAACTCGTTTAGGTAAAGTATATTCTATGATGTGTGTTGGTACAAATTTTGTTTTGCGAAAGTTGTCACGAAAAGGAATTCACGTAGCGTTTGGCTCTCCGGTAGACTGACAGCTTCAATTTCCCAACATCTACGCCGCCTCCGCGGCCACACACTATCGGATTTTCTCGATGTTCGCCTATTGCAGCCTCGGTAGTTATTTTTAGTATCGACAACTTACGTCCAAATTGAATTCTGTTATATACATACATAATGTGACCGCTGTCAAAACGAGATACACGCCGAATCGAATTATTAATTAATTCTCACCCACCGATTCTCCCCGAGTAGCTGTTATTTATAAAAAAATAAACTCGAGCACTTTTTAGTAAACTCCCTAATTAATATGATTTAAGTGGAAATTTATAGAATTTTCTTGTATGGTAGTATAAAAGCGCGAGTAATATGCTCGTTTAAGCCGTAGGAATGGTAATTGCGTTTCGCGAGTTGCTTTAATTGTTTTGAGCCGAGAAAAGCTTCGGTATGGATGCTTCTTGATATCTATCTTTGTTAGGTTAGGGTATTCTTGTTACCCTCGAATATTTTCTCGTAATTCGCACCTGTTCCGCGTTACATCGCTCGTAACATTTTCTTCCTCGCCTTTTTATACGATTATTGGAACGAACGTTTTTGACAAATATCTATTAATTGTCGTACATCGGAAAAAATTTATAATGGGACCGGTGTTTTAAGATGAGATTTTCTAAATCTAAAGGAAAATTATACGTTTGTAGTATTGGATAGATTCGTCGGGGTGGTTTTAAACTAAGGAGACCAACGGACTGTGAAATTGAAACATTCATATTCACTGTGGAGGCACACGTCCGTTCACCATCTGCGGTTACACACACCCTCGCTTCACATAACCATACCACAGTATACATAAAAATTTTGTTTCCAATTTAATACAATTGTGTAAGCCACCGAACTCTATATCTATAAAAAACGCCTTTCAGAAATTTTCTATGGTCACACCTTTCTTTAATAGTGCGTGTTACGAGTGCAAATTATAGTAAATTTTCCAAAGGATTTTCTTTTTGCAATACCCAATCGGATTTTCTCGCTCCTTCGCTCTATTACATTTTTTCTTTATATTTTTAAAAAACCATCTTTTCTACACCGAGCATTTTTTCTAGCCACTCTTTAGGCTACTCGTCGTTCATCATAGAGTCGATTCAGTCGAGCGAGAGTTTGTACGCGGGAGCCGTTAACGGAAATGACGTTTTCGTCATTTTCAATTGCACGACTAGCCCTACAAGAGTGGTTCTATCATGAACATTAACGAACTACCTCTCGTAACCGAAATGTGAAGCTAAGAGAAACGTCATTTAAAAGCTAAACGTTTACTGAAAACCACCAAAACTAAAAGTTGAAAGTTTTTCGTAAACGACAAATAAAACCGCGAGTTTGACAATACCACAATCAATTTGCTAACTAGGGCGCCGAAAATATGTAGATGAATCTGAACGATGACCATCGTCATTTGGAATCGCCAAGTTTACCATGTTCTGGATCTGGATTATTTAGGAAGGGGGAGCAAGCTTCTGCAATTAGGCTTCTTAATCGGGCCTATTGTACTTTTCTTGTCCATCTTTCAGTCTGTATGTAGTTGATGGGTATTATTTTTAAGGAGGGTGTTAACAGTTTTGTTGTTACGGCTGGTTTGATGATTGGCTCAGAGCCACAGGGAAGACTGTTGGAACCTTTCTTTGCCAGCTCGTCTGCTTTATCGTTACCCTCATTTCCTTTATGTCCTTTGACCCAACAGAGTGTGAGAACATTGTTTTTGGATATCTGGTCCAGCAGCTCTATGCACTCCAGCAGGAAACCAGAGGTTACCTTGCCGGTGTTTAAGACTTACAAGGCAGCTTTACTATCCGTTGATATCAGTGTTTTCTTGTTCAGTATTTTCCTGTTCAGGATTTCGTTGGCGCTGTGTAATATTCCCATCAGTTCAGTTTGAAAAACTGAGGCATATTTCTCCAGCGGTAGGCTACTGTTGAGGGCAAGCTCAGGTGAGTGAACACCTGCTCCAGATCCCTTTTGAAAAGGCATAGCATCAGCACCTCCATTGCTGCTGAAGGTGTGGTTCTCATGGCTCCTATGACCATGAGACAAAAGAGTCTGTGTTTTGGAGAAAGACCCCACGTCTTTCCCACCGCTCTACGGTACTGCCAGAAAGCCAGATTTGCTTTGTGTAATTTGTTTTTAATGCGATTTCTCCAATTAAGCTTGTGGTCTAGAGTAATGCCATGTTATGAGAAATCTAAAAAGGACTAAAAAAGACATTTTGGTTGTCATGGAGAAAAGGGGCGAAACTTCGTTCTTTTCATGGTGGCGATATAATTTTCGGGAGGTAATAGCTGGCGAAGGAGTAATACTCAACAATGGACTTAAGTCATATTATGCAGGTTGTCTTGACCCGAAAAAATATTTTGGCGTCTCGTGAATTGTGAGAAGACATGAGGCTTTCTTCTTCTCTTGTTCGAGATAGTTTCCGAAGAGATTGGATGCTGTGCTTAACAGAGAACTTACGTGCGTCGTAGGTTCTTAGAGAAGAGACGTTCGATCGCTCTTCTATTCCTTTCAGTTTCTCGGTCGCCTACAGGAGACAGTGGGCCGGCCGGTTCATTAGTTGTGTTTTGTTAGCTTGGCAGTATTTTGTTTTTTATTGGACTTGTTTGTTTATGAAGAGACGTGCCTGGGAGTCACAGTGCTTGCTGTGTCCCTTTAGTACCCATTTCGCGAGGTTTCTTTTGTTGAAGTTGTAGGGCAGTCTCTTGTAGCTAACCCGTTCACAATTCGTTCCTACAATTCCCGTACAGTGTCACGATTTGTGATTCAAAATATTCCAGAATCAATTTTGAATGTTTCTTCTGAACTGGGTTCGAGCCTTCTATTTTTTTTATAAAGACTACGAAAGACTTACGCGAGGAGATATGCAAGGTCTCATTTAGATAGGAGGGCGTTGTTGGAAGAATTGTTTTAGGGTAGTAGCTCGAGATATACTAAGGTAGGATCTTGTGCAGGGCTGTTTTGTGTAAGAATCGCTTTGAAAGTTCCGGTTGTATGGGAGAGGTTTCCGCATTTGATCAATCATACCAAATATGAAAGAGAAATAATTATGAAAATGTTCTTTCTAAAGAAAATTTAATGTAAACCTTTGAATGTTGTGAATGTGTCTGAGCAGGACTTAATTTAGAATTGAGAATTTCAAAAATATTCATTTCATCGAGCTTTTACTTAATTAATTTTTTGAAATTTTAACATAAGGCCAGTGCGCTGCTTATTTAAAACCAACTAAGTCTAACTTAATTCGAACGTCAAAGGAAAATGAGAATCCCGTAATTGCATATCCAAAAAATTAACATGCAAATAGATTCTTGAAACTCTATGATGCTGTTCCCAAAGCTCAAAGTTTTCACTTTAGAGACTTTTAATTATGTTATAATGTTTTCTTACATATCGTTCGTAAAAGAAACGAGGTTAGTTTTGATAACTTTACGATTCAAAAGAATTTCCTCCTTACAAATTCGCGTGAGTACTTTCATATAAAAAAAGTACGCTTTTAAGACATTTTATTTTTATACAATATCTAACGCCGAATAATGTAATATTCTTTTGTGTTAAAATGAAAAAGAAATTACTTTTAACCTTCCAAGTTAAGTTTTCTTTTTCAAAGATTTTTGTTGACTGACGAGAAATTATTTCTTAGCGGTTGCTTATTGTACACATTTTCATCTTTTACCTATTCGTTAGTCTTTTAAAAAAATATTTTTAATTGACCCTAGACTAATTAATTAACGAGCGAACACGATACGCGCAGTTTTATTACGATAACGTACGACTGCGCCAAGTTGTCATTTGCAGATTACAGAAAAGGTTTTCTTTTGTGGGCTGTTAATTGGACGTCGATGAACAACAGTACTTTTTGTTACTTAATCCAGAGTGCTCGCTCTTTTAATTGATATAATAAGGTTTTCGTCACCTGGGGAGTTTTCGTTAGTCCGTCGTGACTTTTGTGAAAAAGTATGAAATATTTTTAAAAGCTCATTTTTTGGATAATGCGTAAATGCGAAGGCGACTAATTCAAATTTGATGTTAAGGTTTTGAGATTGCGTTATAGACGTAAATATTAAATAAATCCTCGTAGTTTTTGTCGTCGTACCGAGTTAGCTACCGAAATGGAAAATAAGGACGAAGAGAAAGGACTTACATTTATTAAGCAGCTTGTTCATCACCTCTTATTTATTTCACGGTATTCTAAGCTGATTGCGTTCGGAAAGCCCACAGACGCGTCTTGCGAGACTTATTTAAAATTTGCCTTGCTTTCATTATGACCACCTGCTCTAAACCGCTTTTACACCATCTTGTAAAGAAAATTAATCTAATATGGAAATTTTGTTTTTATTTTTGTTATTTTTATGGCTTAATTGATCAGAGTAATAACAACTTGCCCGAAATTCGTCAAAAACTTTTTAATTAAAAATTAAAAGTAACAGCATTCCGATAAATCGATGGACCTATCGAGAACTATTTTTGAAAATCTTACCTTTGGCTCATGTTTTGTAATTAAAATTTTGCCTAAACGTGTAACGTGCCCTTAAAATTACTTCTAAAGCGATCGGTATTCTAAAGAACGGAAAAGTGATATAAAACTTCCTTATATAACCGCATTTTACGATACCATCGGTTCCACGACATTTTCTCCAAAAAGTATTATTTAAAACCACGACCACATCGTAGGAAATATTTTCCGACCTTTCTTAAAATAATAACGGGACTCTTTAAAATCTGGGCAACGGATAAAAGTTGCTCGATGTACATTTATTTCTAAATGCTCGAGTGGTTACGATTCTACCCTGGGTTTATATTGCATCGTACGTCCCTCGTTTCCCTCCGTATCGTGGTAGAAAGCTCACGGTGAAAACTTGAAACGTTAAAGGGGCGACTTCTTTCCCCTAGCTAACACTGTCACATTAATCGAAACAAAGTAATATCGATGGGCTCCCAAACACCTAACAAAATGTATGGACTCGACATCATCATGCTACGCCTTCTCGTGTATACAGGTCTTTTAAAATAACTACCAATTTCATAAACTTAGGGTTTCTTTCCCATGAATTTAATTACGATCCCACCCCCGACACTCTCGTTTCAATTTTTCGGACGTGGCGTTGCCGATTTTTTTGTGAACTGTTTGTAGTTTTACAAAGCGGATTTTATTTCCCGGACGGTTCGAAAGGGAAAAAATCTTTATCGATATTAAAGCTCGGAATTTTCCACTTTACAGAACTAATTTGAAATATTTTTGTTCGCGAGCTTAATTCGCTACACAATCGGTAATAACCATTTTTGTCGTAAAACTACCGGACGTGGATTTATTGGAAAAGATTGGTAATGGCTTCAATAATACACAATCTTAGATAATTAGAACTACCCATCAGGGAGGGTTTAATGTACGTGGATGTAATACTTATAAGAACTTTTATAAGTTTTAAAAATACCTTCCTTCTAGTACACTTTTTAAATATACAGAATGTTTGATACTAAAGGCTTCATTTTATGACCGCTTCATTAACTTGAGTTCACAATTCTACGGGATTGAACTCGAACTGATGGATTACAATTTAACACCTACGAACATGTGCGCATTCATATCTTCGTTTTTGCAGAAACGTCTAACGAGTTATGGTAAATATTTTTAGTGGTACTGAAAGGCAGTTTCACACTCTAAAATTGTTATTAGAGGAAAATCCGTCGCAAGTCGTTACTGATGGAGGTACACTTGGGAGAGACACGACATGTGCAAATACATCAAGTAAAGTTAGAAGCGATAGTTTCAGGGGTTTTTACAGAAAAGTCTTCAGACTTAAGGTAAAGATTTTTAATGGTGCTGAGGGGTAATTTAATTCTCTAAAATAGTTATTAGTGGAAAAACCGTCGCAAGTCACCACTAATGGAGGTATACTCGGGAGAGACCTATCGTGGGCGAAATACTTAATAAAAAGTCGATAGCTTCAAGCGTTTTTACAGAAAAATCGTGCTACTTACGGCAAATATTTTTAATAGTTCTGAAAGAGAATTTGATCTTTAAAATAATCATTAGAGGCACAACGGTCGCAAGTCATTTCTGATGAAAGCACACTCGGGAGAGACCCAGCATGTGCAAAACACATAAAGTTGAAAACGATAGTTTCGGGAGTTTTCCCATAAAACTCTTGAAACTTACGGCAAATATTTTTAATGACACTGAAAGGCAATTTCATTCTCGAAATAGTTATTAAAGGAAAATCCGTCGAAAGACGTTACTGATGAAGGTACACCCGGGAGCGACCCAGCATGTGCGAACACATGAAGTAAAATTGAAACGATAGTTTTGGGAGTTTTCTCTGAAAAGTCTTAAGACTTATGGTAAATATTTTTAATGGTACAGAAAGGCAATTTGATTCTCTAAAATAGTTATTAGAGGCAAAACCGTCGCAAGGTGTTACTGATGAAGGTACACTGGGGAGAGACACGCCATGTGCGAAATACATCGAGTAAAATTGAAAATGAGAGTTTCGGGAGGTTTCCGATAAAAGTTTTGAAACTTACGGCAAATATTTTTAATGAGACTGAAAGGCAATTTCATTTTCTAAAATAGTTACTAAAGGAAAAACCGTCGCAAGTCGTTACTGATGGAGGTGCACTGGGGAGAGACACGCCATGTGCAAAATATTTCATGTAAATTTGAAAAGGATAGTTTGGTGAGTTTTTACATAAATAACTTGAGACCCACGGCAATTATTTTTAAGGGTTCTAAAAGACAATATTCTTCTAAAATAGTTATTAGAGGAAAAATAATCGCAACTTACTACTCGGGATAGACAGAACATGTGCAAAATACATTATGCAAAGTGAAAAACGGTAGTTTCATGAGGTTTTACAGAAAAATCTCGAGACCGACGGTAAATATACATCGAGTAAAGTGAAACTTGATATTTACCTCTCACTTAGACCTGCTATTAAGAAATCTTGTAGCTTTATTTTAATTTTTTGCAACGCCCAATGTTTGCTGGGAAAGCGTTAAATTTTATACGAATTTATACGAAATATCGATTTTGACAAAATTTCCGTTTTTTTTTCTCTTTTTTTTTAATAAAAGTAATTTGAAGGTATAAAAATAACTTATGAATAATTCATATTAATTGGTTAGTTGAATATTAAAATAAAATAGTTGCGTGGCATGGAAGATATGCAAACAGTGTGCAGTGAATCAGGCAATCGGATTTCTACAACCCAATTCATCGACCCTATTCATTTCAGTTTGGGTTGAAACGAGATTGTCAAGCGTTAATTTCAAGTTTGTGTTTCTGTACTTGTCACGCCTTTATAACCGTTGGGAGAGGAAATATGCCCTTTCGTCGGGCTTGCATTATGATGATACCTCATTGATATGTACAGCATACGATGTACAGGGGGAGGGTTTTGTCTCATTTTACCTATACAATTTTGTACTTCATGACCACTATTCTTCCCTTTTGTAATATAACTATGCGTGTTTAACACTTAACTAATCGTAGGCGATTTATTTTACAATAATAATAGTGATGTTATAATGAAGAATTTACAATTTTCTGGAAACGGAAGAGACGAATTACACGATAATTAGATATGCTAATGACAGATACTTTGTCTTTCTCACTTAAGGTGACGTTCAAATGTGTAATGTGCACATTAATCGCTAATTTTAAATTACTCATTAAACTTCCGTTTTTAGCAACTCTTTAAACCTCTTTATCGCTTGTACAATGTATCCCAACGGTGTGCCCACTTTACTCTTAAAGTTACAAACTAAAATAAGAGCTTATTTATAGTGGCTCTGGAGCTGAATTTCTTCAAAATATACGGGGTCGTTTATTTACAAGGTACATGCCAAACTTCTAATTGCTCGTATTTTTCATGAAATTGTGGGGAGTAACTGTAATCGCCCTAGTTTTGTTTTCCTGAAAATCCGTTTTGGGACTTTTTGTCCAATAATCTGAGATCGAAAATGCCCTCTATTAACAATTCCGATGCGAGGTTTTTCTACCCAATTTTGTTGTTTTTTTATTCCTTTTTTCGGAGGGTTTTTAGGATTGGAGAAAACTTCTCGACTTATTTTGATATTCGCTTCCGTTTTGAAAAGCTACTGGGGAAGATTTTAATGTAAGTTTTGGATTAATTATTTATTTAAGTACACATTTTACAACAGGTGCTTCTTTTTTTAATAACCGAGTACTTAATCTCTCAAAATTAAAATAAAGGTGTGCAAGACACAGACAGATGCTTTTAAAAAATTCGTGAAAGTTACGCAACTTACGTCATTGTTTTGGTAACTTTTGTTTTTATAAATTAACCTAATAAGTGTAAAATTTTATTATTATAAATGTTCATTTTTTTTGTTTTGTCAAAATATGTAAAACTGGAAACAACGGTATAACCAGTGCGAAATTCTTTTATTGGCGCCGTTATTGCTTGGTATGTCAGATTGGAGACCTCATTTGCATTCACACGATCTCTACTCGTGGGGTTTTAAAGCTAACAAAACTTCTTTTGTTATTACTTCATTCTTTTTTTTCCTGCATATCTTCGAGTTGCTTATAATTTTATATTTTAAAAACTTTTTTGGCTTTAATCTACTTTTTCAACACCCGAAATTGACTTTATATTACTCCCATATTTATAAAGGGTGTTCTCGAAGTTCACGAGATAAGTTCTAAATTAATCGATGTAGAGATATAGAGTTTCAAAACCTCCTTTCGAGTCCTTTGTTATTTTATCTATCAAAAGAGCCTTGAGGCTCACAACAAATATATTTAATGGTGCTGAAAAGCAATTTCATACTCTAAAATAGTTAGTAGAGAAAAAACCGTCGCAACTCACTACTGTTGGAGGTTCACTCGGGAGAGACACGCCATGTGCGAGATGCATCAAGTAAAGTGGAAAATGACAGTTTCAGGAGTTTTTACTGAAAAGTCTCGAGACTTACGGTAAATATTTTTAATGGTTCTGAAAGGCAATTTGATTGTCTAAAATAGTTATTAGAGGAAAATTCGTCACAAGTCGTTACTGATGGAGGTACACTTGGGAGAGACACGGCATGTGCGAGATACATCAAGTAAAGTTGAAAACGACAGTTTCAGGACTTTTTACTGAAAAGTCTCGAGACTTGCGGTAAATATTTTTAATGGTTCTGAAAGACAATTTGATTCTCTAAAATAGTTATCAGAAGAAAATTCGTCGCAAGTCGTTACTGATGGAGGTACACTTGGGAGAGACACGACATGTGCAAATACATCAAGTAAAGTTGGAAGCGATAGTTTCAGGGGTTTTTACAGAAAAGTTTTGAGACTTACGGTAAAGATTTTTAATGATACTGAAAGGTAATTTAATTCTCTAAAATAGTTATTAAAGGACAAACCGTAGCAAGTCACTACTGATGGAGGTACACTCGGGAGAGACACGACATGTGCAAATACATCAAGTAAAGTTAGAAGCGATAGTTTCAGGGGTTTTTACAGAAAAGTTTTGAGACTTACGGTAAAGATTTTTAATGGTGCTGAGGGGTAATTTAATTCTCTAAAATAGTTATTAAAGGACAAACCGTAGCAAGTCACTACTGATGGAGGTACACTCGGGAGAGACACGACATGTGCAAATACATCAAGTAAAGTTAGAAGCGATAGTTTCAGGGGTTTTTACAGAAAAGTTTTGAGACTTACGGTAAAGATTTTTAATGGTGCTGAGGGGTAATTTAATTCTCTAAAATAGTTATTAAAGGACAAACCGTAGCAAGTCACTACTGATGGAGGTACACTCGGGAGAGACACGACATGTGCAAATACATCAAGTAAAGTTAGAAGCGATAGTTTCAGGGGTTTTTACAGAAAAGTTTTGAGACTTACGGTAAAGATTTTTAATGGTGCTGAGGGGTAATTTAATTCTCTAAAATAGTTATTAAAGGACAAACCGTAGCAAGTCACTACTGATGGAGGTACACTCGGGAGAGACACGACATGTGCAAATACATCAAGTAAAGTTAGAAGCGATAGTTTCAGGGGTTTTTACAGAAAAGTTTTGAGACTTACGGTAAAGATTTTTAATGGTGCTGAGGGGTAATTTAATTCTCTAAAATAGTTATTAAAGGACAAACCGTAGCAAGTCACTACTGATGGAGGTACACTCGGGAGAGACACGACATGTGCAAATACATCAAGTAAAGTTAGAAGCGATAGTTTCAGGGGTTTTTACAGAAAAGTTTTGAGACTTACGGTAAAGATTTTTAATGGTGCTGAGGGGTAATTTAATTCTCTAAAATAGTTATTAAAGGACAAACCGTAGCAAGTCACTACTGATGGAGGTACACTCGGGAGAGACACGACATGTGCAAATACATCAAGTAAAGTTAGAAGCGATAGTTTCAGGGGTTTTTACAGAAAAGTTTTGAGACTTACGATAAACATTTTTAATGGTACTGAAAAGCAATTTAATTCTCTAAAGTAGTTATTAGAGGACAAACCGCAGCAAGTCGCTACTGATGGAGGTACACTCGGTAGAGACACGCCATGTACGAAATACATCGTGTAAAGTGTGAAACGATGGTTAACTCGGTGTCAACTCGAGTTTCTCTCAACTCTGCCACCAATCTTTTTGTATTTCTCTAAATTCTACCCCTTCAACTGTACCCTCTCTCAAGTCTTTTCAACTTTCTCAATTTTACCATCTATTATGTTTTAGTTCAATGTTGTAACTCCCCATATTTCTTTATTGCCTCCCTTTTTGTATCGTCTCAACTCGACACTCTAGCCAACTCCGGCGCCCCTAATTAGTCTATTTTTTGCAAAATTCTTTTAATACTCTTCCAGTTATAATCGTTAAATTACGAATGTTAGGGATAAGTTGGTAATTTGAAAGTGGATTTAATAATATAATTGAAACATAACAAAGTCGAAGTAATCGTATAAAAAGTTTGACACAATAGACGATAATGATAAGATTGATAAGTTGAATGGAAATTAACAAAAGGCGAGGTAGATTTGATTGTATTAACAATATTCGGAAAACATTATAATTGAATTTATACTTTAATTAACAATTGTTTAGTCTATTATTAATAAATGCGCCGAAAGTAAAGTTTGTTGGAGTTTAAATTTGAGAAAAGAATGAAGAGTGATCAAATAAAGAATGGGCGAGTTAATAAGAATAAAATGATACTATAGAAGTTTAATTGATTAATGTGTAGTAAACGTTAAACATATTAAAGGAGACGTTAGTAAGGACGTTTGTTTAGAAGATATTATAACGAGAGTTGCTATTAATTTACAATGGGGGTTTATATATGTAGATGATGGCGATAATCGGTATTGCAAACTCCATACATGTACATAATGTGATTTTAGTTAACATCGGGGCTTTTAATTAAATTCTAACTTACTAATGATTTAATCGAGCGTCGCTAAACAATTTTTAAGTACCTACCAAATTGAACTCATTTTTGTTTGATATCAATCGAACGCGAAAATGTGACCGGGTTAAATTTTAATTTACCTCCCTTTCCAAATTCTAACGTGTAACGTTCTTTTTTTCGATCCGACCAAACAAATTTTTTTGATCGAAAAAAGTCGAGCACAGAAATTACCCAATAAAAGCCGTTTATCACAAAAACACAATCGCGCAATTATTTGAGTTATCTTGAAATTGCAATATCGATACTCACGCTGTGAGTGATGTTTGTGATTTTAACCTTTCGTATAAATTACTTTTAACGATTGTCGTACTTTATGATTTGCAATTATCCTTTTATGTACATTTACCTTTTTCAAATATTATTTTGGATTTATTGTTTTCTTTTCTGCGTGCGACTCGCACAAAGGTCGTAACTATCAAATTCTTCCATTTTACTTCGAAATCTCCTAATTAAACCGTAACCTTTTACAACTTTTGGTTCAAATCATTATTTTGATCTCGTATTCATTCCACAAAAGGACTTCCACAAGGTTACCTTCTCCGCCTCGTCCTAGTTTGGCTGCCACCGCTTATATGAGGAGTGCGATGATTAGTGCAATAACTTACGAAATAGTTGGACGAAAGTAACGGAAAGAGCATTTACGCACTGCGGGAGTACACATTACTCTTCATTTATACTACAATCGTTACTTCCACGTGAATATAAAGATCTTAACGTTTCGCGAGCAACATTTTTATAATTTTTTTCAGCCAGTGGTGCGGTGCTTAGACGATGGAAGTAACTATTATGGCAGGGTTTTTGAAGATTTATCTTAATCGGTACTTAACTCTCACTATAAATCTTTACCGTTACCCAAACGATAATTTTGTACCGTGTACCGCTATTTTGGAAGCTGGAGTAACTATGACAATGCACTGTTTCCCATTACTTGCTGTTCTCGTGTCGTCATTAATGCACAATTACAAATTGTGGTGTGTTAGTTCACCAACAGTGTTCACATGCAGATAGAAGATTTTTTTCAGTAAATTATCAATAAATTCTTTTTAGATATCGTGTAGTGGTCTCCTCAGGCATAGATACTTTTACAGCAGGAGTATTTTGGCAACAATCAGTAAAATTTCGTCGTAATAGGTTCTTACAAATTTGTAGTCGTTTGCTACAAATATTTAGATATTATTTAGTGATTTCTCCAGTCATAGATACTTCTACTGTAGGTGTATTTTTGTCACAAAAGTAGAATTTCGCCGTAATAGACTTTCTCAAATTTTTATTCATTGATTACAAAGATGTAGATATTTTTTATAATTATTGCCAGTCATAGATACTTCTACAGCAGAAATATTTTGGCGACAACCGGTAAAATTTCGTCGTAATAGGTTCTTACAAATTTGTAGTCGTTTGCTATAAGTATGTAGATATTATTTAGTGATTTCTCCAGTCATAGATACTTCTACTGTAGGTGTATTTTTGTCACAAAAGTAGAATTTCGCCGTAATAGACTTTCTCAAATTTTTATTCATTGATTACAAAGATGTAGATATTTTTTATAATTATTGCCAGTCATAGATACTTTACAGCAGGAATATTTTGGCGACAACCGGTAAAATTTCGTCGTAATAAGTTCTTATTACTTTTTAGTTATTAGCTATCAATATGTTGATATCATTTAGTGATTTCTCCAGTCATAGATACTTCTACTGTAGGTGTATTCTTGTCACAAAAGTATAATTTCGCCGTAATAGACACTCTCTAATTTTTATTCATTGATTACAAAGATGTTGATATTTTTTTATAATTATTGCCAGTCATAGATACTTCTACAGCAGGAATATTTTGGCGACAACCGGTAAAATTTCGTCGTAATAAGTTCTTATTACTTTTTAGTTATTGGCTATAAATATGTAGATATCCTTTAGTGGTTTCTCCAGTCATAGATACTTCTTCTGCAGGTGTATTTTCTTCTCAAAAGTAGAATTTCGTTGTAATGGACTCCCTAATATTTAGTCATCGTTTACAAATATGCAGGTGACGTTGTAAATACTTCTAGTGCGAGAGCATTTAGGCTTTATTTTAGATTATAAACCAATTTGTATGGTAAACATTACTTTCTCTTGAAGCATCTTCACGTTTTCTTAATTTAAGAACACCCTGCACATATGACCTCAGGTTTTTATACTAAAATCAAGAATAAAGTTTTCCTCTCTTGTCAACTCAATCCCGGGACACACTGTATTTCGCTTAGTAATTTCCGCTATTTGATTCAGTGAATTTTGAAAGAAACAGAGCTTTGGAGTGTTTTATAGTGTTTTAATCTAATTGTTTCGCTATTAACGCTTAAATTAAAAAAAAATTGTTAATTTATTTTAGCGAAGCAATTTTTTGCAGGTACTTTAGGTGTTGAGCCCAAAAGCTCTATTAAACTAAAATGGCGTAAAAGGGTTGTTTTTTGTGTTTGTTGTAATTAGTGGTTTAGTTTGAAATAGTGCAATTTTAATGTATTTTGGATTATATTTTAAAGTGCTTTCCTGTATTTTAAAGTTTACTCGTAGCATTTGAGCTCTACGTATATTATTTCTCTAAATTCTATATGTATGGATTTTGTACTTTAAAGGATGTTTAATTATTTACGTCTTATAAAGATTGTTCTTGTACGAAAGTAATTCGTTCTCTTCAGTAACTAAGATGTTAACAGTTTCACAAAAAATTCACTTTATGATAATATTTTACTAGAGTAAATTGAATTTTATATAATGTACACTCGTACACGGTATAATAATATATTTCTGCGGAAATTATAGTTTTTAAAGGAACCAATAAACTATAAACGATGAAAAAGTGCTTAGTATTGACAAACATTCATTACCATACTATGTAACAACTAAAATTAATTTAAAACGGACTATTATTTTACATAAATTGTCTAAATTAAAGGTGCGCGTCCACTAGGTGGGTGGATCGGAACGACGCGACGCCCTCAAATGAACTACCTCTAAATAAAAGTGGCATCACTCTATGTTTCTGCGATTACCGAATTTAGGAATTTCCAACTTGCGTACACTATTAGGCCAATCTACGTCTACACAACTCGGTATTTGTGCTCTACCGTAACTGTATAACAGCGCTGGAGCGACACCCGCGCAGTTCGATTATTTTACGTGGATTGATTGCCACATGTTGAGAGATAATGAGGAAGTCATTTCCAAAGATGAGCCATGTACTTGATTGCAAATCTCCGAAACCTGTCCGAAACTCGCCTACTATTTTCTAAAAAAGCACAAACTGAGCTGTGAGCGCTACTGTAATTTCTCCACTAAAGTTTGATTATGAATTATTAGTCTTTGACATCTCGTTATCTTTAATAAATGAAGCCGAGTCAAGTTTATTATTTGACTTGCTTACTTTCGTTATTGATTTTCGTTTATCGGCTCTTACTAGTTTTCGTAACTTGACTGCCAATGCATGTTTTCGTAAGTGGGGTACCTAACTGCTTCACAGTTTATGTTAGTAGTGGACGTACTTACAAGTAGTGCTTACTTGCTGCAGGAGTATCTATGTCTAGAATGTTAAATTTTATCGTATTAGCTCCTCTTACCTTCTTACTAGCTCTTATATGTTAATTGGTATTGTTTTATAATTTTTGTCAGTCGTGGGCACTTCTAGTGCAAGAGAGTACCCACGACTCGTACGTAGAGTTTAATCGTATCCGGTATTAATTTGCTAATTTTTATCAGTTGTCTGTGGTTTCATAAACGGCAGCTCTTTATTTTTTTTCGTATTTTTTAAGTATTAGAGGTAGGTAATGGAGATATTTCAGCTTTATGGCTGTGAACAATAACACATCTTTTACGATCACTCTGATGAGATTTACATGTTGGATGGTGGGTATCTAACATTATTTAAGACTAATTAGTAATAAAAATAGTTTTCGTTAAGTCCTTCTCGAGACGATTAGTAAACATACTGTGTAAATATTTAAGGAACGAATGGAAAGTAATAATGTAAACTTGTAATTAATTATAAATCCTGTTAACTTTTGAAACGTGCTCTTCTTGTATCTCGAGTTTAATTTTATTTTAGTAAAATTATGTATTTTAACCGGTTGATATTTTCTACTAACAAAAGTTGGGTATTATCTATTTTTTATGCTTCCGGTATACCATTTATTGTCCCTTCCACACTCATATTCCGACTCCGTACAACATTACACTTTTTACTTTACAATCTTACATCATTTTTCTTTTATATTATACGTCTCACTTTCGTAACCAACCGACGTTGTCCTTTTTTAAATATATAAATATTTTATTTTCTTCTTAAAATATTCCGTTTTTATGCTTATTCATTGGTTAAAGAGTGATTTTGTTTTAAATACACTTACGAATCTTAAATATCTCTTTTAACTTCTAAATTACCTAAGTTCGGTAGGATTTTCTTTTAAATTATGTGTTTTTCTTTTAACTTTAAAAATTGCTCGAGAAGGGAGAACAACCCTAGATCCTCGGAGATTCTTTTCTTACTTTTGACATTTTAAAAAATATATTTTATATTTTCCATTTATATTTTCTTTGTGTATTTTAAATTTTAAAATACCAGATACATAAATTATTTTTTAGCGTTTAAGTTTTATCACCTAAAGAAAATTCACCTACAATATTGATATTTTTTATTACTTACTGCAGTTGTAGGTATTCAAAGCTCGTATTCTGAGCTTTTAGTGTCTCACGTCTGTCTGATTGTCTGTTGGTCTGTTTTTCTGTTTTTCTTTATTTCTTTCATTCTCTAAGATGTATTTTATCGTGTGAGTTACCTTTTACAACTATTATTCATGCGATAACGAGAGTGAGTAATCACTAAACGTATTTATGGTTATTCAATGTTCATAGTCATTTTGACAATAGTATATAGATTATTTAGGAAGGGGAAGCAAACTCCCTGCACTTAGATCACTTAATCGGGCCCATTATTCTTCTTCCAAGCGGCCACCCCGTGCCCATCAGACCATCCTACTTGTTGGATGAACTCCAGAATTATGTAGGGAGGGGTGATGTTTATTATTTATTCTGGCATGTCGAACCAGAAGTCCCTTAACACGGATCTTCTTATCGACGTTAGGGCTGGACAGTGATAAAGCACATGTTCAGCGGTTTTGTCTTCTAGTTCGCATTCACTATCAAGCCCAGAGTATAGAGATGTTTGTGTAGTCGACAGTGCCCCGTGAGTGTCCCTGCGATTGTTCGTAGATTAGTTTGAGACAGCTGGAATCAATTGAGTGTTGAATGTATATGTTGGAGAGATACGGTCTGCATCTAGCTCCAGGAGAGGTAGCTTCTTGGAGCACTTCTCGAGGATTTTGGTGTGTCTGTGTGCAACAAACTGCCTGTCGGCCTGTCATGATGCTTCGTTCTTGCCGGTCGTCTGGCTGTATATGCTTATATGTCTGCCTATCTTTGCAGCGCCGGATTTAGACTTAAGAAGGCCCTAAGCTATAGCTTGTGTAGCGTATACGTAAATCCTGCACTGTAACCTCTGCTTGCCTTTTTGCCTCTATCTGTCTGGCTGTCTACTAACCTAACTGTTTGCTGGCTCGACTGCCTGACATATTACTTGTCTTGGCGGATGTGTTTCATCTGTTTATCTTCCTACTAGTATAGCTTACCGACTGTCTTCGTCTGTAGTCTGTGTCTCTTTTACACTACCGTTAAACATTTTGCTCTTCTGCGTCTAGAAGAACCTGACGCTGAAGCTAACTATAGTTTCTAAACGAGAGGTGCTTATTTAATCTTCCATCTTGTCTGTTTGTGCCTGCTAGCGTGGCTGCTTGCTGGCCCGGCTGCTTGTCAGACTACTACTCTTGGTTGTTTTGTTTGGTTGTTTCTTACTGCCCGGGTGTCTAGTAGCGTAGCTGCTTGCTAGTCTGGTTGAGAGCTTATCTTTGTCTGTTGCGTCTGCGTATACACCTCTCTTACACCTGTTAACCACTCGTTATTACCTAACCTAACTTCCTAATACAATGGGAGACTATGGATGGGTTAGCAATTTTCTTAACATCGCTAATATGATTTTGAAATGGTCCCTGGTGATACTAAGGCTTATTAGTCTGTTTATCACTTCTTGTCTGTCTGTCTGTCTGGTTGTCCGTGCATCTCTATGCCTGTCTGTATGTATGAGCGCTGGGACTAGGAAGTGACACTTTGTGAATATAATGATGTTGAAGTGTTAACGAAAAAAAGTGAAGGCAGGTACAAAAGCATTTCGATTTTGGCAAGTTTTCAGTGGGTAATCGCGGGTAAATATTTGATGCGAGTGCGTTAGTGGGGTGTATATGAAAATTGGATTTAAAATCTTGGAACAAGAGAGTTAAATTGCTTTATAAAGTTAGTTTGTTGCTCTTAGTTTTGTAGTTTTAACTACTAATCTCATATGAAAGTTGCGTTTATTTCTATTTGAGTATTCCACTTGATACTCACGGGAATGTCATTCAGATTATCGTAGAATGCTCGACAGTTTTAATCCTTTAATGTTTTAGTGCAACATTAATGTATTAGATGAAAGTTGGAAAATAATGAAAATGTAAATCCCTCGTCCTTAGTGTATTATATTTTTAGTAATATTTTATGAATTAATCGCGAAAAATGTTCTTCGCTTCTTAGTCTCGTAGTTTTACCTCTTGAAATACAATATTTTATATTTTAACAATATAAAATATTCTCAAAGCATTGCCGTTGATACGATTATCATTTCGTAATATAATTAGATGAAATTCTTAGGAAGACATTTCTGTCATAATCTGATAGACCTCGAGTTGAAGGAAGCTTGCCTGGAATTTTTAGTAAAGTGGAATTCTCTTAAATTTGCATTCCAATCATCTGGTTGTGTACACTCTAGAGAAGAATTCAAAAGTTACCTTAATTTTATTTCAAATTATTACGACAGGCTGTAAGTTTATATTATTGCACGAGAATTTCCCCCTATAGGTGTTGGTATTTAATTAAAATGTACTCCCCCACCGTCTTTCCGAGATTTAAAATGTCGCACTCCGTCTCTGTAACGTTCTCAATTTTTTTTATATAGGTAAACAGAATTTGTCACCGTGTAATTGAGTGGCCGTTCATTCGGCTCGTAGGACTTATCTTATTTTAGAATTTATTGTTCGTCTATAAGCGAATTTTGCTGATTTGCTTTTGAGAAATTGTACAGTTGTAGCGTTGTAAGTTTGTAAATTGGAAACGCAAAGCAGCGACTGCTACTTTTTTAGTGCTCTATGATTGTCTTTTCCGCAATGCGAGCTATGCAATTTTTTTTAATGCCATCGAAAATGCAAGGATTGTAGAAAATTAGTAGTTACGCCTGAGGAGAGTAATCGATTATTGACACATGGACGAGCAGAGATTTCGAATTTCGTTTTAAAATTGTCTGAAAAGTTTATTGTTTTGTGTATATGCAAATTCTTGCCGGCTTTAAGGGCGAGTTTTTTTAATTGACCGAATATAAAATTCTAAATGTAACTGCAACGGTTATTGTATGTGAGTGTCGTTTTTAAAGGCCAAAAGGGACGGCATCAAAATTATTCATTCGGGAACTGTTTTAGTTTTCCGTCCGAGTAAATCCTTTTTCGGATAAAATTGTGTGTATTTCTTTAATATTTAATTATTCCACCTTTTTGAGAGGTATTTGCTCTAATAATAAATCCCCTAAAGTATTTTAGTTATAAGTTATAAGTAGGTAACAGATTAGCGCCGAGGATTTAATTAATTCTCCTAACGATTATTCTACGTCCTCCAGTAACAATTTACCAATCATTCATAAAACCAGTTCAATTTAAGTGACGCCGCGCTTTTGATGTTTAAACTTAATAAGACGGTATTACTTCAGGTACAATTAAGTGTTCTTTATTACTGCTCAAAATTTGGCCCTTTTTATCAATTTTACCAGATCCAAATGACACTACAAATTTTCCCATTTTAAAGATCAATTTCACAAGGTCTGTTCTTCTAAAAATCATTTAAACTTTCATTAGCAGGAAGGTGCCAATTAATTTGTGCCGCTCCACTAACTGAAAAACAAAAAAATTGAAATAAATAACGACCTCTTGCCAAAACGCGGGTGGTTCTTGGACACTACCGTTCACTCGCATTCCAGAAAATCGTACGCTATTGTGTCCGATCTCTTACACGTTTGACTTTGCTGCGAAAGGTTTCCTCGAACCTATACTCGTACGACCCTCGACGTGTTTCCCAAGGTTTGTTCGAGCCTTTTCAAGGTCTCGTATCGAACGGCGTATTCTGATTTTGCGTCGTTGTCTTCTGAAACAAAAGAAAAATATACCAGTACCTCGAAGCTATATCAGGCGTATCTAAGGAATTTACAAAAAAACACCAGTGTAGCCGATCTTACTCCGAAAGACATTATCAAGCTTACTCTTTTGTTGGACCCTTTAAAAGATTCTTGATTTTCGTTGTATTGTTTTGTATCCTGCAACATGTGTTTTTGGGGGACACCCTGTAACGCACGCATCTAAGATACCAATAACTTTATCGTGAACCTGCATGAAGTAAAATGCTTCTCAAAGGCATGGACGTATCGTATAAAGCTCAACAGGCACGAGAGCTGGAATTACCGGAGACGGCAACTTGAGGCAAGGGGTAAGCTTAAGCCTTGGGGAGCACGCAATCGTTTTCCAAGCAGAAATTTACGCAATTTTATCATGTGTGAAAATACTGTTAGATCAATGTTATCACAATCAAAGAATATTTGTAGAATGTAACAGTCAAGCACCCTTAAGGCGCTGAACGCCTGTGAGTAGTAACGGACTGCGTCCGCAGACTGAACGAGCTAGGGAGAAAAAACTTTGTCAACCTGGTATGGGTGCCAGCTCGTGTCGACATACTAGGGAACGACAAAGCGGACGGTCTAGCTAACGAGGGCAGTAAAATCAGACCTATTGGACCAGAGCCAGCCTTTGGCATTCCTATGAACTACCAAAGAGAGAAATACAGTCACTTCTAGCGAAGGCGCATATTAAACACTGCAGGGAGACTCCCGGACAGGGTCATTTTAAAGTCCTATCGAAGACCCACTATGCAGAGGTAGAGGTAACTCCAATTCATCTTCTGCTAACTGCGAGGCTTTCACAAGAAGTCGTCACAGCATTCAAATGCTCCAAAGAGAATTGCCCAAACTATCAATAGAGGAAATTCTGAAATTTATCAAAAGCACAGAGCTCACATAAAGGAAGATTACATCCGAAGCGTACAATATAACTAACAGGTTGCGATGCAAAGAACCACTGCTTGGCCGTGCATTTCCACCGCGGGTAATACCTTTCTCAGGGTACCACAGGCCTTACCTCTCTCAACTAGGCTCTGGTGGACCGTATTATGAGAGACGAATAGAATAATCCTCACTAACCACTGCCGATGGGGTACTAACGAGCGTGATTATCTGAATTGAAAGTGAGACGAATATGTTACACTTGTATGTATCTCAACAGATAGTAGTGGGGACGTAGAATTTTATAAGCCTATGAACTAAAATTTAGTTTAAATCTTCTTGTACGCGAGAAGAAAAATTCTGACCCGGTTGCATGCCTCTTAAGTTCACCGTGACAGTCTATCCTAAACCAGCGTATATAAAAAGAATCCAAATGAACCTAATTTCGGTGTGAGAGGACTACGGACGAACCTAAACACGACAAAGTTGTACAAAGGACCGACTAGTCTCGTTGGTTGAAGGGACCACCGATGGAAGAGCAAGAAACGCGCCGATGTTTACAAGAGTCAAAAACGATTTAACGGATTAGGCTTTAATTAAAATTGAGCGGGAGTTAATTTTTTTGACAGTAATCAAATAGTTGTAATAGCGAGCTTGCAAATTAAATTAAAATTGTGGAATGTTAGACGAAGCGATTGATTTCAAGTTTCAATTAAATACGTTTTGGGTTGGGTCGATGTTAATAGATTTTAGTAAATAAATGCTTTAAGTAAATATTTAACAGATTAATCGAAATTAAAGTGGGAAATAATGGTAAGCCGTGGTGAAATGGAAGAAGTCCACTCGAAAGTCCTCACGTTTGAAAAAGTTACAGAAGGGCGTTGCTATCCTGACTTACTAGTCCAGGGTTGCCAACAGTGTTAATTGCAAATTGTAATGGGGCACGGTACATCTGTTTACAGTTCTCAGGATCAGACTGGGATTACGGTACGATTACCACTTTCGTATCCTTTAAAATTCCCCTCTTTAGGGTATTGCCACACATTTTCAATTACTTTGAGTTTGCTCATCTTTTGTGTTTCGACGTAGACTCTTTTTTTGTTTTATTTCGAGTTACTAATTGCAATTTTTGTACGGACGTTTTAACGTGGAGCACCACTTCGCCGCATGTGTTAGCACAATTCTACTTAGTGACCAATTACTACACCCCAATTTTAAAATTACTTTTGGACTCTTCACATTCTTATGATGTTATTCTTTAATTTTGAAGTTGGAAATTGGACAGGGCGGGATTAAGTCTTCGGTAGTGGGCGTGTTAGAGATATTTCTAATAGTCCGCTAATCTTCGTTTAACACAATAAGCGGGCGTTCTTACCTAGATAAAAATTATTTTTTCTCTGCCGAAATTAGTGTTTATTTTTAATCCTCGAAAAGTTTGTTGCTAAATCGTATAAAAGTTGTATTTAAGACATTTGTATTCAGTTAATGCTTTAGCCGGCAACCTTTAACAATGATGTTATATCTTATATTTGTACAAAAAAGTTTTCCTCCGAGGACAGGATTAATAGGGTTAGGACTTACTTCATATATACTCTGACACGTGATAGTTGGTTTAAGTTCAACTCGTGCTTAGAAGAAGTTGGGCCGCATCGTTTACAATCTCCCTGTATCGCTCTTTCCCTACCGTCGTTGTTCTTGTAATAAGATTTGCCCTAACCCTCACCTGCTCCAACCCAGGCTTATTCCCAAGACAACCGTTTAGAAGCTCGGCCGCTATATTGCTCCCAACAAGGAAAATTACGCTCAGAATGGAATTTAGCTGGTCAACATAAATAGTTGTACTGCTATTAAATTAGGCGCACTTTGTTTACCCGTGTCATTTTAAAATTTACTACCCTTAAAACAAAATTAAAAATTAAATTATCTTTATACGACTTTACCTTTTCGTTCGAACGATGTTCATCGACTCGATTTCATTTAAAAACGAAAAGTTGGCTTTTCCAAGGGCACTTATCGAAAATCCGAACGATATTGTCGCAAAATATCCACAGTTTGAAACAGAGTCCAATAATGTGGATGATTATAGCGACGTAATAATCGATAGTTCAATCGATACTTAACACGAAAGACCCTTATAATCATAATTCAGAAACATAAATCGATACTTTGACGACTCCAACTACCGTCTATTGTTTATTGTCAAAGTACAGACCGCCTAAACTGCGTATTCAACTATTGCGGAGTTTATTTCGATAAGAGACAAAGTCATATAAGTTCATAACTGATCCAATTATTATCTAGCATCCGTACTAGAATAGATGTAAGATGCATAAACATTTAGGTACGAAATTAAGTTAACACTTGACTACTTCAAAATCATATTTTATAATTTAGGATCCAGGTAATAGATCTAATAATTAACTTGGTGCAAATACGTTAATTTGCATTTGCAGATTTAAATTATTAATTCAACGCCAGCACACAAACACAACTATAAACTTTCCTAGCGTGGCATTAGTTGGGAGTTGTACCTACCTAAAAATAAAAATAAATTTTTGCAAAGTACCTTACGTTAGTTCGACTGCTTTCTCAGACAACCCAACCACTTCGGCTTACGTTGTGCAAAGATTTAGTATTTAAATCTTCCGAATAATATAAAAATAGCGAATCCAATTCGAACTCGTCGATGTGTTAACAATAGATTTGTAATGAGAAATTTTACTATATTGATAAAACTTATTGAAACGTAGTATTTGTCTAAAATAATCTTTAATCTTTCAATTTAAGTCCCTGCTCGGGCGCCAAGTTTGTAACGGAGTTACTCTAATTTTTAATCTAATCATGTCTCCGAACCTATAATCTTGAGTTTGTGCTCTGGCGCCAAGTTTGTAACGGGTTTACTCTTAATTTTAAATCCGGCAATTCCTTCAAATTTCTAATCATAAGTTGTACTCGGACGCAGAGTTTGTAACAGGATTAGCCTAATTTTAAATCTCATTGCTTTAACGTACTACTTCAATATCGAATCTTAAATTTCTGCTCGGGCGCCAAATTAATAACTTTAAACTGCACCTGATTTTTAGATTGGTTTTCGTCAACTTTTCGTAAATCCTATAAGTGGGTGTTAAATTAAGACCTTTTAAGCCACTACACTCTTTGTAACGCAAATGGAAATTGGATCCCTTTGTATGCAATCAATGACATATTTATCTTTAAATAGGTTTGCCTTCTCTCAGATTTATTACATTTTCACCAGGTGCGTACGTTGAGTAGAGTGACTTGGCGTCAGAGCATGGACTTAAGGTTAGAAGGTTAGGGAAGTTGGAGTCCCGTTATAAAGTTGGCGCGCGAGTAGGGACGTTAGAAGAGTGGTTTAAATTTAAAATTGGAGTAACTCCGTGTAACTGACCCGACTTTTAATTTGTTAAGTAAAACATGTAAATGTTTTTATGTGATTGTGCTTAAAAATTTATGATGTTCGGGGTTAATACGACTCTTGGGGTGGTTGTCGTGTAACAGATGGACAATAGTCGATTAAAAGAGAAGCGAATTTTGCCGTGCTGTCGAAAATCGGTGGTTATTGTAATTATCTCTTTGGTAAAGATATTAGCGTTATTAGTAATTATTTTAATCGATTTGGAAGTTGTATAAGTGTTTAGTTTATAATGAAAACGAAGTGAGCTTTGCTCGGGAATACTTACGCTCTGTTTTGGAAGCGCTCTGTCGACCTTTTAAATCGATTTAGTGAAAGTGCCATTAGCTGTACTATTAATGAATTTTTGTTATTTGCTACAAACTTGTACTTTAGCCATTAACGCTTAATGTTCCTTTACATTTTTCTTATTTTTTTTAGTGGGTACTTTTAATTTTAATGGAGCATCTATTTTGGTATCTAGCTTTTGGTTTTAGCGAGTAATGGTTTAGAATGGTCGGCATTTTATGGCCTAATATGTAATAAAAACATGGAAAGACGTAATGCATTATAGTGGACATGGACAGTATCAATAATTTATTAAATCGACGGAAAAGCGGCATTCTAATATAAGATATAAGATCAAAAGCGAGTCGTTAAATCCTCCCTTATAAGAGAGAATTATGTAGGATTTTGTCGTACTACAAAATCTGTTTCGTTTCGATATAACTATTTTATATTAAGACAAATAGTACCTTTAAACCACTTAGGTCTAATCACAAACTTCAATGTTGTTTCAGGTCGTGGTCGAGTCCGCAACTTCTGCTTTAGAGTACGGCGATTTAACCGTAGAAGAAGGTTCCGTCGTCAATCCAGATTTGCATTTTGATTCGCAACTCATGCATCTGTACGTGATGACCGAAAGAAAAGTAAGTACCGGCAATTTTTTTTTATCTCGGGGTTAGCTTTAAGACGATGTTTGCCTTTGGATTCGTCTTCGGGTCTTAGCGTCTTAGGTCTAGGAGTGTAATTATAAGTAGTGGTTTTGGTCAAAGGCCCTAGGGACCACCCTCGGCCGTATCGAATTAAGCTGCACGTTATATCGACCGCTCGAGATGACATTGTTACAAATTTATTCTTATAAAAAGAAAGATATCCGACTTGACGATTTGCATACTTTTCGGGAAAAAGTACAATTTTTTGAATTTACGCATTTGGGGAATATTTGGAGCTCGAAGAGCTCGTTAATGGAAATTCGAATTAAATCAAATTTTTTAGTGCGAGGATTGGTTTATGTACTAGGCCTGGATGCGATAAATATGGGAATAATATCGAATAAGTATGCACTAAGTTACGCTTATAGACAACTCGATAAAGTTAGCCCAGTCAAAAACGAGAGTATGATCAATGAAACGTTTGCTACCCTTGTAGAAAACGCAAGCGCGTAGATGGCACCCCGGCGCACCTTGTGCGTGCATGGGTTTAGCGCAAATCGCACGCTGTTGTGCGTGCGTTGCCTTTGTTACTTACGTCGTCGTTTTTTTTACCTTTTTTATCGTGCTTAGTTTAAAGCTTATAACTTGAGCAAATTTTCCGGCTGGAAATTAAACGTCACTTTTAATTGTAGCACGTTTTTGTTCATTATCAACCTTCGTTCTCTTTATTTTATAAGTGTTTCCGTTTTAGTACGGAACTAACATCCTATCGGAATCCCAAATAAATATTTATCTAGATTCGAGCATTGTACTTGTTAATTTATCGCATAATTCCGGCTTCCTAACCTTGAATTATAATCTCAATCCATTTATAAACGCTTCGAGCTCTATTTTATTGAATCATAGTCGTCACTCGAGCCGACTCAATGTAATAATAAATTACAATGAACGTCGTAATTGATTCGTAAACGAATCGTTCGCCAGATAAAAAACAAAAACTAGTACATACTCCGGTTTTACAAAATCACCCCTTCAAATTTAATTTAATTGCTTTTACTTTACCTTGGGTTAGCTTATAAAGAAAAGCGCGTGGAAGTCTTCGTTAATATTTAAACGCTTTAATGTGGAAGGGACAAATTTAAGTCCTCTAGCAACAGCTGCAACTTCTTTTGCAAAAATACAGTTTCGATATTTTTCTTTAAACCCGATCGCTATCTTTTGGAAAAATCGCCGGGCCGTATGCTTTACGTTTTCCTATATTCCCCAAGTGCTTAATGGTTCTTGTTCGATGAAGGGGTTTCTAACTTCTAAGTACAAACTTTTAAGCTGCCCGAGAGAGTAATACGATTATGGGAGCGTCTACGTCTAGGATAAGTTCTCTCTGTAAAATATCGCATCGTGCGCTATTTGTTAAATATGCGGATAATTAACTTAATAGTGATGGGCGGCAAAAAAAGTTTTTAATTTAATTTCTAGACGTTTTTAATCCTCCCAAATCTAGAAAAAGTCTGTCCCAATATCGTGCGGTTCCGTTCTCGTGTTGCCGTTACTTAGTATATAGGCTATGCGGGCTCTGCCTCAATTTGCATATTTCGTGAAATAAATTAACATAAATTTTTTGAAAAGCGTCCTCGAATAAAATACGCCATTAACCGCCATTGACCGGAAAACCGCGGCATTAACCATTAACTTGATTCCGCCAAATGTGCAAATTGAGACACTTTATTCAAAAATACATTTTTGAAGTCTAGCATTTTTCTCTAGTCGACATATAATCCCTGCGCGGCGTCCCTAAAAAGAACAACTTACGTAGGTGCATGTCTGCTTTTAAAGCTAAAGCTGCAGTGCTTGAATGACCTCGTACTGCCATTTCAATAATAATTGAACATTTTTTCTCGAACTCGACTAGTCTCGAGATGGAGTGACGTGCTGTCAAGTAAGTGCACCCTTCTAGTGAAGTAAAAGTTTTTGGGCCCTTGAAACCGCGTTTAAATTAAATTTTGATTTTGTATACTCATTTTAAAAATAATACTAAGTAACTAGGGAATAATTAAAAAAAAGAAGGAAGTAAAATTACTTTGGAAAAAGTTGGTGAGGGAATAAATATTTAAATTGGTTGAAAAAAGTTATTTTTGTAAATATTTAAAATGGGCAAGTCAGTTGGGGTGAAATTGAGAACAAAAATTCGCTTAAGGTTTTATATATTATTTACTATTGTTTTGTTTATTATTAAACGGAGTAGTATAGCTAATGGAATGTACTACTAAATTCATCCGACGTGTTACGTAAAAAAAAATTTCTACCGGGTGTCGAATTGCTTTCGAAACATAGGGAAATAGCACTTTTTACTAAAAACTAGCAAGTTTAATGTATTTTGAGTAGCTTTTAGGATGAACTGCAGCTTTCTTGTTGCGACTATCCCATCGAGTGATTAGTGGACCCAATATTCGGACAAATATGTTTTACACGCTTTTTTCTTACGTGTTAAAAACAAAAACATGCTACTCTCTACACTCTACACCCGGTATAAAGAACACCCTGCATTTTTATTAGAATTTATTTCAATCTGCAGATAAACGCTCAAATATTTATTAATATTGATCGGTGTTTTAAAAGATGTTTACGTAAAATGTCTTATTTGCATTCGGAAAAGTAGTCGGTAATGGACTTATCCCGTATATGCGTTAGTTTGTTTGAAGAATATAATATCCGATTCAGCTCCAGGAGTTCTTTTCAAAATGTAACTTTTATGAAATATTTTCTTACTTCATTTTTTCGCAATATGAGATCGACTTCAGAACTCGTTAATTCTACAATTTTAAATCCCTTTTAAAGAGTCAGAAGTAGGGTTGTTTTTTACAATTTTTGGACGAATTTTTAAAATGAACACACGAAAAACGTTTATTGGTGCACGTCGTCTTCAATGGGCCTATTTCGGTTCTATTGGATTCATCGGCAAGGGCCTATTCATGTAAGAGTCTAATAGGTTTAGGTAGACTTTTGTGGCTATCGTCATTAGTAAGGGAGGTTTTTGGGCCCTCAACTGTGCATTTACAGAGGAGGAATTGGTTATTTCTTGTGCGGTAGCACTCGAAGTGCGCGTACCGATAGTGACATAGGAAATATCAAATTTGTCATCTGAAACGAAACGTCAGGCCAATCACAATGAACCTTTTGACCAATTAGTCCAGAAATTTCTCTCACGAAAGTCGAATGGGTCTTGCGATGCCTTGAGGGAGTCTGTAGAAAATTGGCCATAATAATAATTTCTCACTCCCCCCCCCCCTCCTCCCGTCTCTAACGGCCTGTTTTTAACCGAAACCCCGTGGTATTGTTCGATAACCACAAACATTTATTTTGAGTCTAACTCATCGGTTAAAAGCCAAACTTAACTCACGCGTGTCGTAAGTTTTTTTTGTAAACTCCGTTCACTTTTACAAATTCGGTATCATTGCACGTATATCGAATTTGTGTAAGTTGACCGAGTTAACATAAAGTACATAAAGACAAGACGAGTTAAAGTCGTCTTCAATGGGGCTATTTCGGTTCTATTGGATTCATCGGCAAGGGCCTATTCATGTAAGAGTCTAATAGGTTTAGGTAGACTTTTGTGGCCGTCGTCATTAGTGAGAGAGGTTTTTGGGCCCTCCACTGTGCATCTACAGAGGAGGAATTGGTTATTTCTTGTGCGGGAAGTGACACAGGAAATATCAAATTCGTCGTCTGAAACGAAACGTCAGGCCACTCACAAAGAACCTTTTGACCAATTAGTCCAGAAATTTCTCTCACGAAAGTCGAATGGGTCTTGCGATGCCCCGAGGGAGTCTGTAGAGAAATAGCCATAATAATTTCTCACTCCCCCCCCCCCCTCCTCCCGTCTCTAACGGTATGTTTTTAACCGAAACCCAGTGGTATTGTTCCATAACCACAATCATTTATTTTGAGTTTAACTTATCGGTTAAGAGCCAAACTTAACTCACGCGTGTTTTAAGTTTTTTTGTAAACTCCGTTCACTTTTACAAATTCGGTATCATTGCACGTATATCGAATTTGTGTAAGTTGACCGAGTTAACATAAAGTACATAAAGACAAGACGAGTTAAGGTCGTCTTCAATGGGGCTATTTCGGTTCCATTGGATTCATCGGCAAGGGCCTATTCATGTAAGAGTCTAATAGGTTTAGGTAGACTTTCGTGGCTATCGTCATTAGTGAGGGAAGTTTTTGGGCTCTCAACTGTGCATCTACAGAGGATGAATTGGTTATTTCTTGTGCGGTAGCACTCGAAGTGCGCGTACCGATAGTGACACAGGAAATATCAAATTCGTCATCTGAAACGAAACGTCAGGCTACTTACAATGAACCTTTTGACCAATTAGTCCAGAAATTTCTCTCACGAAAGTCGAATGGGTCTTGCGATGCCCATAACGGTCTGTTTTTAACCGAAACCCAGTGGTATTGTTCGATAACCACAAACATTTATTTTGAGTTCAACTCATCGGTTAAGAGCCAAACTTAACTCACGCGTGTCTTACGTTTTATTGTAAATTTCGCCCACTTTTACAAATTCGGTATCATTGCACGTAAATATCGAATTTGTGTAAGTTAAGCGAGTTAACATAAAGTACATAAAGACAAGACGAGTTAAGTTTAATTTTTGAATTTAGTCGTTAGGTGGTGTTTTTCGAAGTTTTCATTGGTCCCTTTTCGGCTTTTCGGATGGCAATAAACGGTAAAGTGGAAAATTAAATTACAAGTTGGTATTTAATAGTAAATTAGACAGTTATTTATTTTATAAATTAGTGACTTACGTGTTAGGTTTTTGTGTTTGAGCAATAGATACGACCGTGATAATTAAATTGAATTTATTTAATATGACGTAGGCGTAATCTTAATTAAATTGAAATTTAGCATCCAACTCGAGTTCGTAAACAGCGCGTGTTATTTAATATACGAGTTTAGTCGTGTTTCTAACATTCGCAAGTAAAAAACAGATTTTTCATAAAAGCCCGAAAAAATGTGAAACATTTCTTAAATCTTTGCAAACCAAATATAAATTAAATTTTTTTAAATTTTTTAAATTCTTCTCGTATAATAACATTTATTATTTGTTTAATTCCTGTAAAATTGTTTTTTTAAAACGCCCTCATTTAAATATTCCGAATAAAAACAAAAACGCGAATAAATTAATTTAATCAATCGCTAATATTTAGTATCGTCGTTTAAATCGGAAACACACGCGCGACGTGCTCGCTGCAGTGTACACCTCGCTTTAAGGGGATTATCTTCTTTTACTACTGATCACATTTCTCAATTTTTCTTTAGTATCTATCTACCCCATAACCGACGATAAATAGAACAAATAAGAAACGTAAGATGGATGATTCGAGTAAATAGGTAAAATTAAAATTTTTGCCAAGAAACTACGGCCACAAAATGTCGTTTACATCAATGAAATTTTGGAATTAGATTAACAACATACCGATACAGAGTTCCTCAAAATTATTTATTTCAAATAAGTCGTACTAAACGGACGAATGAGGTTTAAAAATTACTCTAATTTTACGCAAGTTTGTAATTTTTTTTCTTTAAATCGAAAAACTTTTTCGAGCATTTAAAGCCCCCTCTAGTGTACCTAACATTCACTTTAGACTAGGGCGCGTGTCCTTTGCGACATGTTAGACTCGACTTGCAAAGCGCTCGTCTGGTACAGCCGTTAACCTACAAGGCGTAGTTTCAGTCTACTGTCACACTTTCTTGACGTCTTCCATTGTTGAGAGAACCCAAATATCAAAAAGTACGCGTAATATAGAAATAAATTGTTTTATTGTTGTGCAGGGTGGAAACCTGCGAACATAGTGAGAAGCGAAATAAATTATTAAAACCTTAATTTTGCGGATTTAATAGAAAATATCCTTTGTGTTGCAACAAGTTGGGGTGTTTTTTATAGTTGTACTTAATAGTAAGGGGGAAAATCTCAAACAGAAAAGGAGGATGGAAACAATTTTTTTTTAAATGGCGTCTATATAGGGAAGTTGTTAATAAGTGAGACACGTCGATTGTGTAGGAGCAGTTTATTTCATTAAATGAGTTTATTGCCGATTTTGGTGCCCACCACTCTGCGGAGTGGACCCTTTATCTGTAGATTGTCAGAGTGATAATGGGAAGGGCGCGTGTCGTAACGTCAGACGTACACGCGTCTTCGACAATGTCGCGTTTCGGGCTCTTTTATATTAACTTTTTTGGTGAGCTTTGAGAATTTCACCGTTAGTTGATTTTAGATTTTATTGATCCACGGTATCTAATCTGTCGTAATATCGAAACAAAAGACCCGAAATATTACACTCGATTGAACAGTATGATGACATGATGACCAAAAATAGAGATATTTAATTTAACGATCTATTGTCTATCGAGAAGTAAATTTAAAGGTATTTTTTTACGATTATTTTGTGATACTTCGTGATCGGCAATTTTTATTTTAAGTTAAAAGTCACATTTATGCGATGACGAAGTGAGACTTGGAGAAAATTTCAACGTGAACCGCCAGAAAAGGAACAAAATTGTAGTTGAACCTGGATAAAACATCCGTCATTTGAAATGGCAGAAGACGTCCTAAGGGATACACGACCGTCCGAACATTATATGGGAAACTCGTGAGAGGGGTCACTCACTATCCATCGCGTATAATCGCAAATTCATTTTTCTATTTCCTAATCGAACTACCGTATTTATCATTCGTTCAACTCGCTCCTTTATTATTTTTTTTCATATCCCGGTTATAAATTAACTAAATAAAATTTAATTTCGTTTTTTTTTTCGTCGGATTACGGCTATAAAATTTTTCGGATATCGGAGGATTATTTTTGTAACTTACAAATCACCGACCAATGCGTAAAAGCTTTATTAGTTTATGTCCGTTAGTATTAGAAATAAATATCTAAGGGAAGGTTGTGGAGTTAATACTCTCACACAAAACTTTTATTTCGAATCTTAACACTTAACTGTCTATAAAAGGTGCGAGGTACGCACCCCTAAAAACTATCGTTAGAAGTAAAATTGTTTTGTTAATTTAAGGAATTATTGACTTGAAGTATTATATTGAATTCTCGTGATTGTTTTATAATTGTGAAAAGCAGTCATCTGTTTTAGTACGAACAGTTAAAAATAGTAAAAAAAAATACGTTTTACTGCAGCGATAATTTACTGTTAGTTGGTGAAGGTATGGGATAACTTTGCAATTAGCGTAAATAATTTTTTTGCAATGTTATCGTCTCTCTGTCGAACAAATTGTACAATTAGGGGAATAAAATATGAATTATCGAATAGCTTTGTGCATCTGTACGTCGAAGCGCTCGGAGTCTCACGTTGTATAATTTTTTTTTCTATTTGGGTGTATTCTGTTATCGATAAACGATAGTAAATTTGAATTTTTAATATAGGGAACGCGTATCTAAAATCTAATATTTTTGTAATTGTCGAACACAAAGAGTGAATGGTTGTGTGTGTTTGATGTAGATAATTATTACTTTGAAGGGTTTATTTCAATTACAAACCAATAATATTGTTACTAATTACCCATGCGAAATGAACTGATATTCGTATAGTAAATCACATTAATTATAGTGACTGGTAATAACTAAAATTGCCTTTTGAGCAGGTACAAATTAGTGTTTCAAAATCGGAAAGATACGGAAAGACAATTTAAATACATAGAGTGAGTGGTATGGAGAACGAAGTAAAACAGAAGGATAAAGAAGGATTTACAATTTGAATTTGGTAAAGCAACTTTCCTTCCTTAAGGTAACTCTCATAAATTTGCGCGACGCTCTTGAATGTTAAAGTTGCCGAAATATGATTAAAGCGTCTTTTATCTATCTCTACCCGAAGTCGCGTTTTAAAAATCAATTTTTTCAAAAAAATAATAATTGAATTGTAAATTTTCAAAGGTGTTTTTTGACGACTTCAACGGCTTGGAAACTTATACGAATTAAATTTAAAAAACGGTGGATGCGGCCGTAACGGAACTTTTTCGTACGTGTTGAATGTAATTCTGCGAGCTCTCAAAATATTAAAAAATATACCGGAAGTAGTACCAAACAATAGTATGCTCAGAATATTTCCATCATTTTCGAGATTGCAAATTATACAGGGTGTTCTATTTGAAGTAGGAAAGCTAATCGCATTTCCAATTCAACCGGAAGTCAAGAAATAAAGTTTTTGGTATCACTAGACAGATTATTTTACAATCTTTCAACAAACTTAAAATATACAGGGTGTCGATTTACAATAGGCAATTTAATCCCATTTTTCGGTTAAATCAGAAGTCAAAGTATAAAATGTTTAGTATCATTAAACAGGTAGTTTTACAATATTTTTAAAAGTTACAATATATACAGGTTAATATTTTATGCCAATATTAATATGCCAACTTGCAATTACAAAGTTTGGTTACAAAAAAAATTATGTCGTTTTGAGCTTTTGGCCGATTTTGGGAATTTTGTCAAAATTTAACGTGTTCTAGCGCCTAAGCCGTTTATATCGGGGGAAAGCCTACTGGACGAAAAATGTAATAAATTTAAAGTAGTTTATTTGTGTATAGACGCATGTTTCTCTAAAACTGCTCAGGTTTTGAGTTATAACCAAAAAACTGATAAAATGAGTTTTTCCGACCATTCTTAAAACTTTGCTAAAATTAAATGCGGTGTAACGCCTAAACCGTTCATCTGACGAGAAAAACCTACCAGACAAAATATGTAGTACATTTTAAGTAGTTTACTTTTGTATAGAATCCTTTTGCTTTAAAAACGCACAGTTTTTGAGTTATAAACAAAAAAGTAATAAAAGAGTTTTTCCGGCCATTCTTGTAACTTTTTCCAACTTTAACATGCTCTCGCGCTTCAACCGGTTTTCTGGTGAAAAAGCCTACCAGACAAGATATGTCGCAAATTTCAAATAGTTTATTTTTGTTTAGACGCACTTTCCTCTAAAAGTGCGTATTCTTTTGGTTATAAGCAAAAAACTAATAAATGAGTTTTCCGACCATTCGTGTAACTTTTTCCAACTTTAACGCGCTCTAGCGCTTCAACCGGTTCTCTGGTGGAAAAACCTACCAGACAAAATATGTGGCAAATTTCAAGTTGTTTATTTTTCTATAGAAGCATTTTGCTCTAAATGTAAGTAGTTTTTGAGTTATAAGCAAAAAACTAAAAAATGAGTTTCCGGCCAATTATGCAACTTTGTCGAACTTAAACGCGGTCTAACGCTTAAACTGTTAATCTGAAAGAAAAGTCTACCAGACAAAATATGTAGTAAGATCAAAGTAGTTTATTTTTGTATAGAATCATTTTTCTCTAAAAGTGCGTATTTTTTTAGTTATAAGGGAAAAACTAATAAATGAGTTTTCCGGCCATTCTTGTAACTTTTTCCAACTTTAACGCGCTCTAGCGCTTCAACCGGTTCTCTGGTGGAAAAGCCTATCAGACAAAATATGTAGCAAATTTCAACTAGTTTATTTTTGTGTAGAAGCATTTTTCTCCAAAGTTCGTAGTTTTTGGGTTATAAGCAAAAAACTAAAAAATGAGTTTTTACGGCCAATCTAGGCCAACTTAAACGTGTTCTAGCGCCGAAATCGGTAATCTGAGGGAGAAGCCAAACCGACAAAATATGTAGTATATTTAGAGTAGTTTATTTTTGTATAGAAGCATTTGTCTCTAGACGTGCGTAGTTTTTGAGTTATAAAACAAAATTTAAAAAGAAACAGTTTTTGGACCAATCTTGAAACTTTATCAAAGTTTAACGAGCTCTAGCGCCTAAACCAATCGTCTTGGGTAAAAGACTAAGCTAACAAAAAATGTAGGAAATTTAATGCAGTTTATTTATGTATAAGAGCATTTATCTCGAAAAGTGCGTAGCTTTTGAGTTATAAGCAAAAACATGGCGGAAACGAAATTTAGTCATTAATTTGTTTTAAGGCGTTACACACAGACACACGCACAGGCAGACTCTTTCAGGCATTTATTTTCTTACATTTTTGGATGCAGGGAATCTAAAAACATGGGGAAATTAAAGAAAAATTTATTAATCGATCGTATTACCGTATTACTTTTTTAAAGTAGAGCAAGTCGAAGAAAACGTAAAAAATTATTCTCGCGCAAAATTTCGTAAAACCCGAACGGCGTGTGTGGTGTATGAGTTTTATGTTAATTTTCAAAAAGTTTTTAGTCGAATTGTACTTCAAATAGGTAGTTGTTTTTAAATTTATGTTTATTTTAGTTAATCTTTGAATAAATTTAATCTTATTTGCATTATCGATTTTGTTTCGTTTTAAAATGATTTCGACTTGATTTGAAATGGTTTCCTTTGGTGTACGGAATGGCGTGATTTTAGGTTTTAATCCGCAATTCCGTTACGCCCAAAAGCTCGCAATAGTTTTGATCACCAAAGCCCAAAGCGTTGCGAAGTTATCGACTTCGAGGCGCAGTAAAAGCTGAACCTCGTATTAATGTAATTGATTTCTATTATTCTCCCATGTTCTTTTTTTTTCTTTCTAAGAAATATTTCTAACGCTCGACCAAATAATCCGACCGCAATTTGGGCGACTTCTACTCTAAAAGTAATTATGAAACATTTTTCTAATTTGATTTTTTTTCTTTTTCAGGTATCAAAAGTTAAAGTTCAAGAGTGTAGCGTTTACAAAACGTGTTGGGAATGTTTAGGAGCTAAAGATCCTTATTGTGGATGGTGTTCTTTAGAAAACAAGTAAGTGTAAACCTTGTATTTTTCTTTTCTTTTTTTTTTACCTTGTAAAACTCCCTTTAAAGCACTATTCGCTTGCTCCCACACTTCGTCGATACTTATATTCTTTATTTGCACGAACAAGTATGTCGTATTGTACACTACACGGGTACATTTTCAAAAGATAGAGAAGACACTAAATTAAAATTTTTTTTGCGATTGCGATCTACAATTATTTTGAAAAAAACCAACAATCGATTAAGAGTTAGCTCACTGTGATGGTTCTTTTTTAAGTTTATCAACAACTGCTGCACAAAACTGTACCAATTTTCAAACAATGAATATCTAGGACATGTTCTAGAAGTATGTTATCAATAAAGATAAAATTATTACCTTAACTAATAAACAAATTTTCAACGACACTTCTAATAAAGTTTTGTTATCGAGTATAACTGAGGCGTTTCTTCTTATTTTTATTGAATTTTTTCTTTATAACTTAGAGAATGCTCTAAATGTGCATTGCTCTAAAATTCGTACGATTATATGCAGGAGTTTTTGAGAAACTTAAAAAACACACAAATTTGTGAAGTGGGTGGAGTTAACATAAACTTGAGACAAGTGTGAGTGAGGAAGGACCATTCTGTAATAGATTAGGTGGTAACGAAATGCGGCGTAAATAAAATTTAAGCTACGGCGTAAAGTTTTTGCAATAGTAACATCCTAAGGTGTAAAAAAATTAATTGAAAACGGGAAAATTTTTATTTCAATTTTAGTTTTAAAATACATCATCACTTCGTTGATAGAGTAGTGTAAAGAGTAAAGTAGAGAATATTCCTTAATAAACTTCAGCAACTCTTTAAATTACATCGAAAAATATACTTAGCGGAGTAATTGAAAATTTTAAATATTAACATGGAAATGAAGGCGATAATAAAACTTAAAATTGCATATAAAACTTTTTAGTCGATGGTTTGCGGTGCTTAGCGCGTATGTAGTCGTTTTTTTCTAAATTATTTCATATTAAACTCTGGGTATTTTTTAACAAAGAATAAGTTTGAAACGTGTCGGTTGAGAAACTTTGGCACTCGAATCGAGAATCGAGTTTTAGTTAATTTCTCACTTAAACTTTGGCGAGTATTGCGGGCGCTCCGTCGACCACGTAGCTATATATATTCGCTACAAATCTCGAGTTTAGCCGTTGTAATCCTCATAACTGGAATTATTTAGACATCGACACTGGTTTGCGTTGATTATTTTCTCCATTTACAATTAAAATCTAAATTGAGGGACGATCTGATAAGTTAAATAAGAAATTATTCTGATGGAATCCGTTCCGGTGGATACCCTGCTGTGCGTTGAGAGAGTGGTTGTACACATTTGTCTATGTGGCTGCTTTTTTTTTACAAAAGGGATGAAAAATCGTTAATCCTCCGGTATTACTTGGAGATTAAATATTAAGTATATATTTTTTTTCAAAAAGTTTGGTTAGGGTGGAATTGTTTTGTTTTTAATGCTTGTAATTTAGAAAGTGGATTTGGTTTTTACGATTAAACTTTATTTTAGATGAAAAGTTACTGTGGGGTAAGTTTGCATACGCAATTCGCTTGTATAAAATTACTCGAATATTGTATACTCGCTTTTTGAAAAGTTTATAAAGCGAAAATGAAGTTTAGTTGATGTCTGTAGTAGTACTCTGAATCTTGATTATTTTTTTTCCTATAGTTTCTCCAGTTTCTCATTTGCTAAACAACGAGTTAGTTTTCGCTATTAAAAAGTTCATTTATTTTTACAAATGAAAAACTTTTTTCCTTTTTCCCTCGTCTTACTTCAATCATTTCCTACTTACACCAAAGTAAACCCTCAACAATTGATTTCTAATTTAATTTCTTAATGTCGAAATTTCGATTAACCGAGTCATTCTACCTCTCACAGTTTTTTTTTACTTCTCGACCAATAGTAAGCTTAGCCTTTAATTGTAAAACAAAGATGGTTAGTCCAAAATAGACCCCAAAAAACAAAAAACTGGACTGTATTAAGAAGATTAGATTAGATTGTTTTCATTTTGGTCGAATCGATTGATTTGTTATTTACGCCACAACTACCATTAATTCAGTTATTGTAACGCGGAGCTGTAAATGAGCCCCAGGCCCCCTTTAATTTACAACGCTATGCTAATTGCAATTTTTGGAGTAGTTTCGAAAAACGACGCCAATTTGAAAACTTTCCACCTCCAATATTTTGCTTTAGTATAAAATATCGTTATTCCGCAGAACTCATCAATTTTATTACTGAGGCGGACGATTTAATCGAGTGTTTGCGTTCGCCCTAGATCAACCGCCAAATGGGGGTAGACTTAACCCCTAAAATTTTAAATGGGAAAGGGGTCTGAAAACCTCTTCAATTGCCTTTGCAACGATATGTTAATTTGTTATTTTGGGAGTAGTTTCGAAAACGGAGGTTGTCAATTTGAAAACTCTCCACCTCCAATATCTTCGCCTTATTATAAAATATCGTAATTCCGCGAGACCCGTCAATTTTATTACTGAGGAGGGCACTTTAATCGAGTGTTTACGTTCTTTCTAGATCAGCCCCCAGATAGGGGGTAGATTTAACCCTTTACATTTTAAATGGAAGGAGGTCGAGTGGCACATTTTTTTAAAGCTCCTTTATTGCCTTTCCAACGATATGCTAATTTTTTATTTTGGGAGTAGTTTTGAAAACGGAGGTTGTCAATTTGAAAACTCTCCACCTCCAATATCTTCGCCTTATTATAAAATATCGTAATTTCGCGAGACCCGTCACTTTTATTACTGAGGAGGGCACTTTAATCGAGTGTTTACGTTCTTTCTAGATCAGCCCCCAGATAGGGGGTAGATTTAACCCCTTACATTTTAAATGGAAGGAGGTCGAGTGGCACATTTTTTTAAAGCTCCTTTATTGCCTTTCCAACGATATGCTAATTTTTTATTTTGGGAGTAGTTTTGAAAACGGAGGTTGTCAATTTGAAAACTCTCCACCTCCAATATCTTCGCCTTATTATAAAATATCGTAATTCCGCGAGACCCGTCAATTTTATTACTGAGGAGGGCACTTTAATCGAGTGTTTACGTTCTTTCTAGATCAGCCCCCAGATAGGGGGTAGATTTAACCCTTTACATTTTAAATGGAAGGAGGTCGAGTGGCACATTTTTTTAAAGCTCCTTTATTGCCTTTCCAACGATATGCTAATTTTTTATTTTGGGAGTAGTTTTGAAAACGGAGGTTGTCAATTTGAAAACTCTCCACCTCCAATATCTTCGCCTTATTATAAAATATCGTAATTCCGCGAGACCCGTCACTTTTATTACTGAGGAGGGCACTTTAATCGAGTGTTTACGTTCTTTCTAGATCAGCCCCCAGATAGGGGGTAGATTTAACCCCTTACATTTTAAATGGAAGGAGGTCGAGTGGCACATTTTTTTAAAGCTCCTTTAATTGCCTTTCCAACGATATGCTAATTTGTTATTTTGGGAGTAGTTTCGAAAACGGAGGTTGTCAATTTGAAAACTCTCCACCTCCAATATCTTCGCCTTATTATAAAATATCGTAATTTCGCGAGACCCGTCAATTTTATTACTGGGGAGGGCACTTTAATCGAGTGTTTACGTTCTTTCTAGATCAGCCCCCAGATAGGGGGGTAGATTTAACCCCTTACATTTTAAATGGAAGGAGGTCGAGTGGCACATTTTTTTTAGAGCTCCTTTAATTGCCTTTCCAACGATATGCTAATTTGTTATTTTGGGAGTAGTTTCGAAAACGGAGGTTGTCAATTTGAAAACTCTCCACCTCCAATATCTTCGCCTTATTATAAAATATCGTAATTCCGCGAGACCCGTCAATTTTATTACTGAGGAGGGCACTTTAATCGAGTGTTTACGTTCTTTCTAGATCAGCCCCCAGATAGGGGGTAGATTTAACCCTTTACATTTTAAATGGAAGGAGGTCGAGTGGCACATTTTTTTAAAGCTCCTTTAATTGCCTTTCCAACGATGTGCTAATTTTTTATTTTGGGAGTAGTTTCGAAAACGGAGGTTGTCAATTTGAAAACTCTCCACCTCCAATATCTTCGCCTTATTATAAAATATCGTAATTCCGCGAGACCCGTCAATTTTATTACTGAGGAGGACACTTTAATCGAGTGTTTGTGTTCTCCCTAGGTCAACCCACAGAGGGGGGTATAAATCTTAAATGGAAGGAGGTCAAGTGGCACATTTTATGAAAGCTCCTTTAATCGCCTTTCCAAAGGTATGCTAATTTGTTATTTTGGGAGTAGTTTCGAAATCGGAGGTTGTCAATTTGAAAACTTTCCACCTCCAATATCTTCGCCTTATTATAAAATATCGTAATTCCGCGAGACCCGTCAATTTTATTACTGAGGAGGGCACTTTAATCGAGTGTTTGCGTTCTCCCCAGGTCAACCCACAGAGGGGGGTAGACTTTACCCCTTAAATTTTAAATGGACGAAGGTCGAGTGGCACATGTTCTATAAGCTCCTTTAATTGCCTTTCCAACGATATGCTAATTTGTTATTTTGGGAGTAGTTTCGAAATCGAAGGTTGTTAATTTGAAAACTTTTTATCTCCAATATCTTCGTCTTATTATAAAATATCGTAGTTCCGTGAGACCCGTCAATTTTATTTCTGAGGAGGGCACTTCAATCGAGTGTTTACTCTTTCTAGACCAGCCCCCAGATGGGGGTAGATTTAACCCCTTAAATCTTAAATGGGAAGAAGATCGAGTGACACTTTTTCTGAAAGCCCATTCAATTGCCTTAACAACGATATGCTAATTTTTTACGTTTGGAAGAGTTTAGAAAACGGACGTTGTCAATTTGAACACTTCCAACCTCTAATATCTTCCTTCGCCTTAGTATAAAATTTGAGTCCCCAAGACTCGTCAATTTGATTAGTGAGGAGGACACTTTAATTGAGTGTTTGTGTTCTCCCTACATCTACCCCCGAAGGAAGGGATACTTAACCCCTTAAATCTTAAATGGGAAGGGGGGCCAAGTGACACCTTTTCTGAGACTTCTTCAATTGCATTTACAACGATATGCTTGCTATTTTTAAATTACATAGTAGTTGGGATGATATTGTGTTACAAAAAAAATTATATAACTGTAGGCACTCTTTCTAAGTCAGTTTCTTGTCGAAGATCAGTCCAAGAAAACGAACGTGTCCGACACGCTGATTGAAGTTTCTCTTAAATGAAGTTTGGGGCGAATTATCGCGATTTTCTACCGGTAAAAGTGGTACTTGTGTAATTTTTGGTGGTGAAAAAGAAAAGTCATAATTGTCTGGACAACGTTCAACTGCAAATTCCTCACTAGTGCGTTCATTTTCTTCGATGAGCAAGTAATTACTAGATCATCAAAGTACAACAAAGGTTGTACAGATGTATTAATTATACATTTCTAGGTATAAATAGAGACATGGATGTTTTCAGCTATGAGGTTTATTACGAAGCAACGAAAATTGCATTAAATAGCGTCAGTTAGGAAACAACTTGCAGATAATTGAATAATAATCTACCTATTAAATTATTACATGTAATTAATTTAGAGAATCGAAGGGTGGAAGCTTTATTAATAATTTGACATCATTTCAACTCATCGGAGCCTTTAATAAAATTAGATTGTTGAAATGTGATTAGAAATTTTCGAAATGACATAGGTAAAAAGTTTGGAAAATGCAATACTTGTTTTAAAAAGAGCTATCAAATAGCCATTAGAGTTCGAACAAAGGACACAGAGGGGGGAAAAGGTAAATTTTTATAATAGGTCTAGGCGACTTCGAAACAAATGAAATACACCTTTTATGTTTTTTCTAGACCAATAGTGATGGTTTTGATTGGAAAAAAGACGGTCGGTTCGAAATAGACCTCAAAACCCAAGAAAATGCGCTGTTTTATTAAGAAGGAAATTGCATTAAACGCCGCCAGTTAAATAAGACAACCTGCATATAATTAATTTAATAATAATCTACGTATTAAATGTAATTGGTTTAAAATATGGAAGGGTGAAAACTCGATTCATAATTTGACGCGATTTCCACTCATCAGAGTTGATGGAAATTAGATTGTTAAACCCCGATTGGAAATTTTCGAATTGAAACAAGGTACAGTTTGGAAAAATGTAATGATTGATTTGAAAAGAAGCTAGCAAATAGCCATTTTGGAGTTTTGACCAATGAAAAGTAGGGAAAATATGTACATTTTTTGGAAAATGTCCTGGGTAACTTCGAGACTAGGTAGACTAAGTAGAATACACATATTAATAAAAATTTGAGCTAGACCAAATCCTTTTTAGGGCTTTAGAAATTAGGATTAAATTAATTACGTTACATACTTCGCCAGGATGATTTTAAAAGCGAAGCGGTAGTTTTTTACATTTTGCAATTAACGAGATAAGTTCATTCAATTAATACTTAAATTTATTACAGAAAATCCGTATCGCTTACTTTTATAGCTCTAATAAATAAAAACCTCTTGCTTAATTCCTTTAATTAAGAGAATACGAATTTTTGAAAAAGAAAAAAAAATTCTCAAGTACGTACGTACCAAAAAAATGCACGTTTGGAATAATAAAATTATACGCCGTTTCCATCGAGTCGTAGAAAATAATACAACGACGATAATAAGAAATGGGGTAGTTGGAAAATCATAAAAGATAAGTAATATAGATTGGAACTTACAGTACAATTTTATATTTATGAGTGCTCTACTATATTGGTTGACAAATTAGGCACCGTCGATGGTGTCTATCGATTTTACCATTAGTGCACCTGAATACACCTAAACCAAATCATCTATGTCTAACAATTAAATATCGCCGATACAATACCCTCGACCCCTTTCAAAACTCGTACAAATTTTTTTGTATTTTTCCCTAAACTATTCGTATAATTCAATATTTTATATAAATATTCCTATCGAATCCAATTATAAATAAATCGAAACTAAACGTCTACATAATGCAAGTAATAACCTCCTATTCTTATCTCTTGAACTTTAAAATGAACGATTAGTTTATAAGACGTCAACGCGCTCTGACACAGTAGTCATAATCGCTCTCCGACTGCAACTATTTCAAGATTTGGTTGTGTTCGCTCCGGTTGCGAAAGATAAGGCCCTTATGGGAAAGCATTTATGGCAAGATTGCACACGAACAGACGGCTAAAGCATTGATGGCTAGATTGCACACGAACAGACAGTTATTGAACTGCGTTGGGAGATGTGCCACTTAAGAGAAGATGCTAATGAGTTGCGAAGTGGGCAGACGGCCCCCCAGAAAAGAATTACGAATTACCTCACTGATTATGACGGTATAAATTTGACGGATTCTTTTACGTAAGTGCAGCACTTGTGGATAGATATTGGGATATTTTCGCGCATAGACAAGAAATCCCAAAATCGGAAACGCTTTCAATTCTATAAGGGGAAACTTAAACCAAATCATGATGGGTTCTTTTACTTTTATTTGAATAACAGAAACAATATTTAAAAAAATTCAGTTGGGAAACAATTGCAATCAGCAAATTAGTGTTTTTAGGGCTTTTATTGAAAGGACTAACATTGCGGACCGGAGGACTGCAAAACGAGGTCCGCAGGGTTGAGATAGGAGGCCCAATTTGATTCAATGGGTCTACGTAAAAGGAAGATATTACGCGCAACTCTCAAACTTTGGAGAGAAACCCCAAGATTGGAGACAATTTTCTGAAAGTTCGTTTCCGACGGACGACTTTAAGCGAGATAGTCTATAAGTGGAAATTGTAAAAAAATCTTGGGTTGTTTAACTTCGATTTGAATAACAGAAAGAATTTTTTTTTTAAACTTTAGTTGGGGAACAATTGCAATCAACAAATTAGTGTTTTTAGGGCGTTTATTGAAAGGACTAACATTGCGGGCCGGAGGACTGCAAAACGAGGCCCGCAGGGTTGAGAAAGGAGGCCCAATTTGATTCAATGGGTCTACGTAAAATGAAGATATTACGCGCAACTCTCAAACTTTGGAGAGAAACCCCAAGATTGGAGACAATTTTCTGAAAGTTCGTTTCCGACGGACGACTTTAAGCGAGATAGTCTATAAGTGGAAATTGTAAAAAAATCTTGGGTTGTTTTACTTCGATTTGAATAACAGAAAGAATTTTATTTTAAAACTTCAGTTGGGGAGCAATTAAAATCATCAAATTAATGTTTTTAGGGCGTTTATTGAAAGGACTAACATTGCGGGCCGGAGGACTGCAAAACGAGGCCCGCTGGGTTGAGAAAGGAGGCCACATTTGATTCAATGGGTTTACGTAAAATGAAGATATTACGCGCAACTCTCAAACTTTGGAAGAAATCTTAAGATTGGAGACGTTTTTCTGAAATTTTGTTTTCCAACCGAAGACTTTAAACGCGATAGTCTATAAGGGGGAAATAAAAAAAAATGTTAGATTGATTTTTTAGTTAATGAATGGCAGAAAGATTATTTTCAAAAAGTTAAAGTGGGAGAAAAATTTAGATGACTAATATAACAGGCCCGAAGACCGCAAAACGATGCCCAATGGGCGAGAACGGGTGCACAAAGAGAGATAGCGAAACATCAATAAAATGGAAATGACGTAAAAATGATTTGGAATTGTCATAGTTTAATATCGCCACAGATTAATATGCAAAAGCAATTTGTCGTTTCTGACACCAAATAATCCTCATTATCTGTGTTATTTTAGAAAGTCGCGAATGGTGTTGTATTAGTAGGAAGTAATTTAAATTTTAGGAAATTATCGACGTTTCTAGTTCGAAGTTAAACAAACGAGTGCACATAATTAATAGCAATATAGTATAATAAATAAAAGCGTAAAACCGAACTTTTTATTTCACTAAAAATAAATCAAAAGTTTAATTAAATTTTTTTAGCTTTCTTTTTAATTAATAAATTTTAAAATGCCGTAACAAAATTATTTGTGTTTGCCAAATATATTAATAATTTAATTAAAACTCAACAAGGAATTTTAGCGATATATACTTTAATTTTATAAACTATTTTTCAATTTTTTAAAAAATTAATTTAATATCGCTCCCAGATAATTTTAATATAAACAAAATAAAAAGTTAAACTATTTACTTTCCTCCAATTAAATTTAGATTAAAATAAAGAATTTTCATTAAATTAGCTGCTAAATTTAACTTTTTTAATTAAAAATATACGGGCAAAAATGATGCACTTTTAGTCGCTAATTATTATAAAAAAAAGTTGTTTTCAATTTTGCTATTAATCTCATACCGCTCGCTCTTTTATCCAGGAATGTTATTCAAACATTAATTTTAAAAACGTATTTTTCCATACTCTGTACAAATTATAATGAAAGTGTAAAAAAAGGATTCAAAACTAGTGTGCACTAAATTTTAATGAACGCGTTCGAAACATTACGCGATGTAGTAGGTACCTCTGAAAAGCGTTTCTAAAAATGATTTTAACCGCACGAGAAATTTTAATTTGTATTTTTGGCCGCGCAATAATGGGGAATGGGATTAATTTTTATTACTTTCCCCACAGAAATCTCGTCAAGTGTATATCGTTATAGCTACTCATATTTCTAAGGGATAGCGTTTGCGTTTTTACATTTCTTTCAAAACAAAGTACATATTATAAGGCCGGATTGAGCATTGAGGGGTAGTTAAAATCCTTTCACTAAGAAAAATTACCAAATGCTTTTTAGAATATCATAAATATACGAAAGAAAACCAGGTCGAAAAAAGAAGAAACGTTTAAAAAACAAAAGATAAGCATAACATAAACTCGCAAATCGAAACTTGCTCGGAAATGCTTGAAAATTGACTACAATGAAGGGGGGTGTGTCTAATTGGCATTCCGGCTATTACAAATGCAAAATTTTGAAAGGGGGGGCCTGGGGGGAGGGGGTTGCATTGGAAAAATTACCTGATTTAAAAATTTTTAATTTGTGTTCGAGCGAATTTCTCTCCGTTCTCCAGATGCAGCCAAAAAACATATTTTGCCCCCCCCCCTCTATATAAATAAATCCCCGATAGTATCCCCAAAAGTTGCATATCGAAACTTGCTCGGAAACGCTTGAAAATTGGCAACAATGAAGGGAGGTGTGTCTAATTGGCTTTTCGGGTATTATAAATGCAAAATTTTGAAAGGGGGGCCCTGGAGGGGAGGGGGTTTCAAATTGAAAAATTACTTGATTAAAAAATTTCAGTTCAAGTTTGAACGAGTTTCTATCCGTTCTCCAGATGTAGCCAAAAAACATATTTTGTCCCCCTCCATATAAATTAATCCCCGATACTATCCCCAAAAGTCGCAAAACGAAACTTGCTTGAAAACGTTATAAAATTGACAACAATGAAAGGAGGTGTGTCTAATAATTGGCATTCCGAATATGAGAAGTGCACAATTTTGAAAGGGGGGAGCCTGGGGGAAGGGGGTTACAATGAAAATTTTGACTGAATTAAAAATTTTTGTTTGAGCATATTTTTATTCGTTCTCCAGATGTAGCCAAAAAACTAATTTTGTCTTCCTTCCCACCTCCCCATCCATATAAATAAATCTCCGATAATATCCCCAAAAGTCGTAAATCGGAACTTGCTAGAAAACGCTTGAAAATTGACAACAATAAAAGGAGGTGCGCCTAATTGACATTGCGGCTATTAAAAATGCAAAATTTTGAAAGGGAGGAGCCTGGGGGGAAGGGGGCTACATTGAAAAATTACCTGAATTTAAATTTTTTAATTTGTGTTTGAGCAAATATTTATCCATTTTCCAGATGTAGCCAAAAAACTTATTTTGTCCCTCTCCCCCATCCATATAAATAAATCCCCGATAATATCCCCAAAAGTCACAAATCGGAACTTGCTCGGAAACGCTTGAAAGTTGGTAAAAATGAAGGGCAGTGTGTCTAATTGATGTTCCGACTGTCAAAAATGCAAAATTTAGAAAGGGCGGACCTGTGGAGGGGGTAATAACTGAAGAAAGTACCTGGATCTAAGAATTTTAATTTGTCTTCTAACGTAATTTTAGTCGTTTTCTAGGTGTGGCCAAAACAGCCATTTTGCCCCCCCCCCTCTTAATATAAATCCCCGATACCACGAGAATGAAATCGCATGCTATGATAGAATCTGTGAGAAGAGAAGGTGAGTTGGTGTAATCGTTACTTGGAGTAAAGGATAGATAACAAGTCTCTTGTAAGCTGTCTAAGCAATTTCAGGCATTTGAACCCCCCTTTTTGTTTAAACTCTCTCCAAAAGTTGCAAATTGGAACTTGCTCGTAAACGCTTGAAAATTGCCAGCAATGAAGAGAAGTGTGTCTAATTGACATTCCGACTGTAAAAACTGTAAAAATTTGAAAGGGGTGTCTAGGGAGGGGGTTGCAAATTTTGCATTAAACATTTCAATTGGTATTCTGACATATTTTTAGCTCTCTCCATGATGTAACCAAAAAATTAATTTTCTTTCTCCCCTGTCTGTGACTTCCTTGTAGTGGAGTTTTGAGTTTTGAGAGCGCTTTTGTGTTATTGTTTGGTGTTTCTTAATACTGTTAATTGCGTCGAAATTTGTAGAATTTAACTATTATTTAATATAGTTTATTATTGTTGTATTTGCGTGGCGGGGTAATAAATTTGAAAGGTAGTAAGGTGCCTAGTGAAGTAAATTAATTAAACCTAGTTGTAAACTATTTGACGATATTTTACGAAATAGGGTTACTAAATGTAATACATAACGGACTTAAATGTCACTAATAATTTACAACTGCTTAAGTCCTAGGCATCGGAATATTACTATAATAACAAAAACGATATTTTGGGAGAAAACGACGCGTTAAATTTCTCTTAGTATAAGTATCGAATCCAACTCCAGTATTAAATGTTACAATGGTCATAAGCTTCTCGTCATCGTCATTTAAATAATCCGACTGTATAATAGTAAATATAAATTAGGGTTATTCTGGAACAATGTCGCACAATACATCTGATAATAACGTAATGGATCTTTTAATGAACGAAGTTTACTTTTTTTAATGAACAAAGACACTATACATTATGTCAAATTTTCCAAACATAAAGGGAGTTGGTTGAATCTTTTTAATATTTTTAAATTTTCCCCAAAAAAATCCCTTCTCTTACGGGGGGAGTCGAGACTACGAAAAAATGGAGTTCGACGAACCGTAATAGTTATCGACGTACAATCGTACTCACTTTAGGTTAACTTACAAATTATCTACTAAAAAAGCCCGACTCGATAATAAAATAATATTTAGATATAATGACAACTGATAAAAACGTTAAGCTCAATCGTGAGACATGTCACCTTATCAGATTAAGAAAATTGTGTACCTTTACAAAATTAATTTTTTTTACTTTACACGCTATAGCTCTATTTTCAAACATTAATTAAACTTTTAATTATTTTATCAAACTTTAAATTGCAATTAAAAACGTACTTCTCTGAAAAAAAATTTTCTATAGTAAAAGTTTTGTAAATTTTATTCAGATCGCGCGGTATCTACGACAATTTTCTGGATAATAATGCGAGTTGCTACTTTTGTGAGTCCGCGAAACACTGAAAAGTTCAAAATTGAAATAACCCATGTCACAAGTGTGTCAGGACGTGTTGCCGATGTCGATTTCACACATATTGAGTCGATCTTCGGTTAAAACATAAACTTCTTATGTTTTTACATACTTTTTATTATTTTTCTAAACGAAACACAGCCACGGCAAATTTATATTTTTCTATGTACCACCTCGAGGCATTAACAATTTTTATTCACTCGGAAAAGTTTGTTGAGATTTTAAGCGTACGATACCTAATTTTAGCAAATCCCTTACCTATTTCAACTGGCAGTGCGAGATATCTCAAGAAGAAAATGTTATGTGAACGCGTGTTTTAGTTCGGCCCACATTTTTGCGTTCTAGACCCTTACAGAATAATAAAGTTTGTCTAAACCGTTCTCTAATTTTACTCAGGTCTCTCTCTCCGGACTTTCCATACGGATTTTTTCAATATTTACCTCTATAGAGCATCGCTCTCAAAGTTTTCGGTCGGAAAACGAAAGACTTTGTGTGTAGTCATGGTAACATATTTTCCCGATTTTGCTAGCTACACATCGCCCGTAAGTCCTTAATTTACGTAATATAAATCCGCCATATTTACTGTCAGTAATCAGTGAGGTCTCCAGCTTTACACTAAGTAACTACTAGTAGAGTATCTGGATCTGGATTGTCTAGTTTCCAGCACTTATGCCACTCAAGCTCAATCGGGCCTATTGTACTTCTTCCAAGCATCCTTCATGTGCTTTCTTTAGTTTATCGGTTATAACTCCAAAACCACACACTTTTTGGGAAAAGTGCTCCGAAAATTTGATATACCTATTATATATTTTGTTTATATCAAGGTTACAGTGGAAGAGCAAGGAACAGCAGGAACCCCTGCTGCCACTTGAACTGCGCCTTGTGGTTGTATGTAACATGCAATAAAGACATTATTATTATTATTATTATTATATAAAAGTAAACTAGATCAAATTTCCTACAAACTATATCTTGAAGATTTTTCCCTCAGACAAACGGTTTAGGTGCTGGAGCGCATTAAAGTTTGACAAAAATGCTAAAATCTGTCAACAACTGCATTTCTTTAGTTTATCGCTTATAACTTCAAAACCACGCACTTTTTGGAAAAAGTACTCCGATATAAAACTAAACTAGATCAAATTCCCTACAAACTATATCTTGTTGGTTTTTTCCTCAGACAAACGGTTCAGGCGCTAGAGCGCGTTAAAGTTTGACAAAAATGCCAAAATCTGTCAAAAACTGAATTTCTTTAGTTTATCGCTTATAACTCCAAAACCACACACTTTTTGGGAAAAGTGCTCCGATATAAAAGTAAACTACATCAAATTTCCTACAAACTATGTCTTGAAGTTTTTTCCACCAGAGAAACGGTTGAAGCGCCAGAGCGCGTTAAAGTTGGAAAAAGTTACAAGAATGGCCTGAAAACTCATTCATTAGTTTTGTGCTTATAACTTATAACCAAAGAATACGCACTTTTAGAGGAAAGTGCGTCTATACAAAACAAACTACTTTGAACTTGCTACATATTTTGTCTGGTAGGCTTTTCTTTCTGATTAACAGCTTAAGCGCTAGACCGCGTTTAAGTTCGACAAAGTTTCATGATTGGCCGGAAACTCATTTTTTAGTTTTTTGCTTATAACTCAAAAACTACTTACATTTAGAGCAAAATGCTTCTATAGCAAAATAAACTACTTGAAATTTACCATATATTTTGTCTGGTAGACTTTTCCACCAGAGAACCGGTTGAAGCGCTAGATCGCGTTAAAGTTGCAAAAAGTTACAAAAATGGCCTGAAAACTCGTTTATTAGTTTTTTGCTTATAATCAAAGGAATACGCACTTTTAGAGGAAAGTGCGTCTATACAAAAATAAACTACTTGAAATTTGCGACATATTTTGTATGGTAGGCTTTTCCTTCAGACAAACGGTTTAGGTGCCAGAGCGCGTTAAAGTTTGACAAAAATTCCAAAAACTGTCACCAAAACTGTGTTTTTGGTTTATCGCTTACAACTTGAGAACTATGGACTTTTTGATAGAAGTGTTCCTATAGAAAAATAAAGTACATTTAATTTCCTACAAGTAAAGTTTCTTAGCTTTTTTTCTTAAAACGAACAGTTTAGGTACTAGAACGCGTTTTAAAGTATAGCGGCTCGAGAAGGATATAGGATACAAGGCAGACGGTTTTAAGTGCAGCCTTCGTGGTGGCAGACGCCTTTTAAGTCCGAAGAAACCGAAGTTTCTTCAACGGCTGATGGTTTTACGTTTTACGATTGGCTCAAGGCCACAAAGAAGGCCGAGTGAGCCTCGATATCAGTATTTTCTTGTTTAGGATTTACAATCGCTATTCGTTTGTGTGGCTTCATGTTTCTTTAAGTTTTAGTATTTTCCATCCGTCTCGTCACTCGTCAGATTGTTGGTAAATCTATTCCTCTCCCAGTCGGTGGGTTCGTCTGACTGTGTATTTTAAGACTCTCAGAAACGCATGCAAATCTTACCATCGATGCTTTCCCATACGGCCCCTTACACTACAAGAAGTATACTACGTGCATTAACTCCCAAACCTAAAAGAAAAGCTTTAGTCCCCTCCCATTTTGTCTGGAAGTTGATAGTTTCAAAATGAGTAAGTGTTTCCCGTATAACAATAAGAAAACAGCCTTTGCTAGTTTTCACGGGAAAGCGTACAATCGTTCGACTCGAATGTTAAATATCGAAGTAAAAATAATATGCGATAAGAAAATTACAAGTGGAAATTGGTTTAAAAGAAAAAAAGAAAATCCCTTACTTGGATTTTCTTTTGTTTTGTTACGTAAGCGTTTTTCGGATTTTTTTTATTGTACTACGCGTCTTTATTATTTTTTCCCCGATGCCGATGGTGAAAAATGTTATAAATTGTAAATAACGGATAGCGTTTAAAAAAAATAATAGAAATATGAATTTTTTATGTAAATTACATATTTTTTGTGTTGGTAGTACATCTTGTATTTCAATCGAAGCATCAAATAATCGAAATTTGTGATTTTATCATTTTTATGAATAAACGTTAAAGGAAAAATAACGGAACTCGCTATTCCAAACGATCGCACAGTGCTTATAGATGAAAGAAAATGACATTTTTTCACATCAAAAAATATCTTAAATCTCAAAAATTGTTACTAAAAATTCGAACGTTTAAAAATGTAATTTTTTTTCAAATCTGCGACAGTTCGTTTACATTTAATTTGGCGCGTAATTTTTTTTAGTCGTCCATTTTAATTATAAGTGATAACGTGCTAAGGGATGGAGTGCAATTTAAATGTTTCCGCTATGATTTCTTAGGAGTTGTTGGAAACGTAGTGGTTGTTTTTTAAAAGACCTTTGTCTACGAGCCCCAAGCTTAACACTTTCGCGGATTGGAGACTACCGTCTTTAATTTCAGATTAATTTAGTAGGAAAAGTTTAAACTTTGTTAACCGATGGTACAAATTAAGAGATGAGTATTTTGGCGGATCACGACTGGTAGAAAAGGAGAATAATTATACACAAAACTGTTTAGAAATGGAGTTTGAAATGTGTACACTTGCCTTGCAAGTTACCCCCCAGGTAGAAATTGTAATTAGTTTTAGCGTGTTCTCTCCAAACTTACTAACGTAGACTAAAATCATTTATTCTAACAAATTTTGATGAATATGTATTGTATTAAGGGTTCGACAAATTACGGCCCAATCTTCAAATAAAAAGGACCTTTCGCACCCTTGTAAAACAATTTGGACAAAATTTTAGAATGTGACAGCGTGACGCCCTACAGGCGTCGATCCGAACTATCCGGAATTTTTTCTAATCGCTAATCGTATTCGATTAACTCGGTATTGGATTTTTAGTAATGGCTATTGGCTAAATGGCGTTTTACGAACCGAAATAAACAATTGCCGAATTCTTTTATTAGGAAGTTGCAATTATCGTACTTTTAACTTCACGGTGCACTTCCTTAACATTCTTTTAATTGCTTTACTAAGTTTGTGAACGATTAGTTCTCACTCGAGAGAACTCGTTATTAAAACAATATTAGCATTTTAGGGAGTTTCTAAATCAAAACTACTTCAAACGAATAATTTGTTACGCGAATAATTTATTTTGAAAAAAAAACTGCACGTCGAAGTTTGAATATTAAAAGTGTATTACGTAACGTATTTTTGTTGTGTCTACCAAAAGCACATTTTGTTTAGCTATAAATTTTGCATTATTCGCCCGATCATGTGTTGATATTTCTACAATAACAAGACTTTAATAACTTTTCCAACATGTCGTCAAAAGTTTACTCGAATCGTTTCTTAATCAGTTATTAACGACTTCATTTCTTACATCTACCAAAGTTAGCCTTTTTGTTTTACTACACGATGTCGATTTCCACTTTATAAATTGATAATTTTAATAATAGATTTAAACGCCTTACTAATAGGATTAGCCAATTAACGCCCTAACGAAGATACTTGCACTAATAAGTAACCTAATAAACGGAGGAAACACTTCAATTAAATTATTACCGCCTCAGGTTCACATTTACAATTTTTTTTTAAAAATCAGAAGTGGGATACACTTTAAATGTTGTTAAATACGTCATTTTTATAACTAAACACTTCTTAGGCGTCTTCGTAAGGGGTCTTTTAAGGATCAATTCAGAGCCTCGTCCAGAACGTACACACTCTGGATACAGTTTGCTTCGGATATGTAGACCCCTGCAAGTATAAACCGATAAAAAAGAGGAGGGTTACAGAAGAGCTCGATGGGATGATTGAAAATATTGATTGGCAATCGATGTATGGCGGTTGCTTAAAAACGCGAGACACGGGCTGCTTTCTGATAGGCCAACTATCTGGGCGACTGCTGAGCCACAGTTACTCGCATACAGTCGCATCAGTCTCACCGTGGGTGACAATTTGCCCCCGTCCTTGTTGTATCGAATCGACTCGACTCGAAATACTCATATACAGGAAAACGATTTAAGTATCTTGCAAACTATATTTACCGTTGAATCTTTGAACCTATATTATTATTGCGCTGAGGCTGGCCCCCAGTGGTTCTTTGCATCGCCACCTGTTAGTTATATTGTGAGCCTCGGATGTAATCTTCCTTTATGTGAGTTCTATGCTTTTGATAAAATCCAGAATTTTCTCTTGATAGTGTGGGCAATGCTCTTTAGAGCATCTTCTCCTTTCCGAAAATGTTGTGACGACTTCTTGTGAAAGCCTCGCAGTGTAGCAAAAGATGAATTGGAGTTTCCTGTCTCTGCATAGTGGGTCTTCTTACACAAGTGCTTTTTAAGCTGTCAATGTCCCGTTATTTTTTTTTTGTATTTTACGTCCGCATCAACTACTGTAGTTATTAGCAGACGGGACCTACAGCTTTAGGTGGGTTCCGAACCACCAGGACCAGGGCATTTGACACATGGAGACACTCCAGTGGTGTCAGTCGGTTTTGAACCGGCGACCTTTGCATCCGCATGCGACGATGTTGGCCGCTAGACCACCCCGGTCCTTGTCCCGTTATTAGTTCCGTTGCCAGTCGTAGCTCATCTCTACTCATTCTGAGTGGGTTCTTTTGTCAGAGACTTTCTCCAGTAGGACTTTAGAATTGCTCTGTTTGGGAGTCTCTCTCCGGTGTTTAATGTGCCACTTCGCTAGAAGTGACTGTATTTCTCTCTTTGCCATTTTATAAGGAATGCCAGAGGCTGGTTCTGGCCCGATGGGTCTTATTCCCGGGCCTCTTCCATCAGTCTCAACTAAATAGCTTCCAGGTCGCCCGTTACGGTATGCCTGAGCAGACTGATCCGAACACCAAAAACGACGTTTGCGCCGAACGCAAGAATAGGGTAGCGGTAGCTTATGAGCCTAAACACATCCTAGTGGTCTATGATGTGTTTAACCATTTAGAGTATGGCTACTGAATGAATTGTTACCACTCCTAGCAGGCTCGTGTCTTCCCATTATTATTTAAAATCCAACTGGTTTAGATAGACTAGTCCACAGCTCTCTTCCAGTAAAGAGTCTGTACCACTCAATTGACCAAAATGTCCTGAGAGGCATCAACACGTGTCGTAAGAGCGGGAACTCATAAATCGACCATCCACTTCCAGTTTTCTCCTGTAACTCCCTCAGATTGGGTAGAGTAATTATTGTTTCACTGGGCAAGCCTCTGAAAGTGCCAGACTTGTCCGTTCTTGCGAACTATTGAAAAGAGCTGTAAAATAAGCTTTTACAGTGAGGAGGGGGGAAAATAGACTGCGTAAGATGTTGTACGCTAATACTCTCCGCTCTCCCAACTACCCCACCTCACCATGAAGAGTTTAAATGGCAACATGCCTTTGTGACACCCCCAATGAAAGGTCTTTTACAATGCGCTTTTTATGTAAAAAGTTAATCAAAATGGGGCAGGTGGGTGAGAGAGAGCGAGTAAAAATTTTGAGCTTTTCACGAGTGAACGCTTTGTATAAAATTACGTAGTTATAGATATTGAATTTTTGATATACGTAAATTGAGTTATCGATATTTATTTTGGATGATTGGACTAGCGCATATTATATCGATAGATACATTTAGCCTTCGGTGGTTCGGTGCAAGGGTTGCCATTTTGAAAAGCTAAACAAAAGGAAGTACGAAACGAAGTTGTTTTCTGCTTCTATGTAAAATAATTGAGAAAATTTAAATAAAGTAGTTATAAAGTTGTTAGTTACACCTCGTATAATATTTCATTTAAACCCAATACTTAAAAAATTTATTACGTTTTGTGATAGCACCTTATAGTTAATTACGCGAATTCTTTCATTCTACAGACATTCTCCTATATAATATCTATTTGGTAGGTAAGGCTTCCTTACGCATTTACGTATAAATTCTACTTTGCAAAAGTTTTAGTTGCTTTTTTCTGTTTAAATTCATCGAGTTCATTAACAAACTCCCTTATTACTTTCGCCTTTTTTATACAAAGATATATAGAAAATCGTCCCGAAATCAAATAGTAAATTATTTATTTAAATTGGAACAATTTATTTTGGAGTGTTTCGCCAACTTTATATTTCCCCATTAACTTCTAAATGGAGTTTATCCTTGATTTTCTTTAGTGCATACTTCACTCTTCTTAAATGTCATCGAGAAAATACATCTTTTTCCCTCGACATGCTTTTTTTTCTAAAACTCATTCGCATTGTTAATATTATTTTTCAAACTTAAACCTCTCGATTGCTTTCCTATCGTGTCCACATCCACTAGATATAATATTTGATTCGAGAAGGTTATAAAACTTAAGTTATAATATGGGCGTATTGCTTCTCATCAGAGGACTAAGATGACTTTTGATATTTGCTATCGCTACATTGTGCGCGTTAAGCACCGCTTTGCCTGGCTAGTTAGCACTCCAATGAAGAGCGTTGAGTGTGCTCGAATGGTTTATTCGAGCCAACCTCTAATTACTCTTAAATCCTCGAACGAATATTGAGCTCGCGGATTTTGCATTTTTACTCACGTCACGGATGATTAAACCCAAAGAGTGTTTGTCATGCATTCGTATGCTTTCCAATTTTACGTTACGAGTTACGATCGACCGTTTGCCTTTTGAAAAAGTATGTAATTTATAGTTTTTGTGGAGTAACGCTAGTATACATACTATGTGTCATTTAGTCCAACATAAACTTGGACGATTTTCGTTTTTGTTAATTTTTTTTGGCCAAATTAGTCGGACGTCCATGTAAAGAGGATGTCATTTGGGTAACGGTCGATCGAGTACTACCTCGCAGTATTCCGAGATTTTTTTTTAGTAATTACGTAATTTCTCCTCGACGTAAAAAAGATTTTAAAATGTGGAATTTGTTTCGAAATAAAGAATTAACGCTAAAAAGCTCTTTAGGTGGTTTTTTTAAGTTGAAAAGAAACACGGAGAAAATTGATAACTGCCTTTGGACAACTTTTGTAATTAGTAATGAGAAAAATGCTGAAAAGAATGCTTAATGAGCATTTAGAAATCGTCGTTGTGTACTCATATATAATTAAATAATGAACTTTTTTATTAAAAATGTCAACGTTATGGTTCGTAGAAAAGGTAAACATTTTTACTTGAAAACGTCGACATCGAGAAATCGATAGCAAATTTATTTTTAGAAGGCTATAATAATTACTATTTACCTGTATACCTATTAAATTATATAGTATGCGATTATTACCATCGTGAAAAATCTTATTTTTAAATCGTTCATCATCTAGTTATAATCTCAAAGGGGTCATTTACGGCTCCACGCTAATAGTTTGGGAGCATCATAAAGTTATAACCAGCAACGACTTACGGGGGTCCTGTTGTTACGAGGAAGGGGCCTATTGTTACGAGAAGCGGGGTTGTTAAGAAACCCTTGTTTTTAAATAGAGGATCGGAAATCCATCAACCATCGTGGACTTCCCCACTGTATCTAGACCGAGGTTGAGGTTCCTCGACTGTATCTAATAATAAGCCAAGGGATGTGTTGGACTCATCTGGGAAGATCATCCAGACACCTACCAACTAACTCTTTCGACGGTTTTATCTCTACTGGGTTAAATCCATAGAAGTTTATTTTGTATTTTGGGATGCTAAATCCGAATTTTAACTCTGCCACATTGTAAGCGTGATGGGTTCTGAGAAAATTGCGAAAAAATGCTATTTGTTGTAGTTTTTTGCTTATAGCTTGAAAAGTACAAGCTTTTTTCGAAAAGCACTTCTATACAAAAATAAACTATATCAAATTTCCTTCAAGTTATGATTCTTTGGTTTTTTCTTCAGACGAACAGCTTAGGCGCTAGGCCGCGTGAAAGTTTTATAAAAATTCCAAAATAGGACAAAAAACTGATTTTTTAAGTTTATCGGTTATAACTCAAAATCTAAACACTTTTAGAGAAAAGCGTTCCTATAGAAAACTAAAGTACATGTAATTTCCTTCAAGTTGTGTCGCTTAGGTTTTTTTTTTAGACAAACGGCTTAGGCGCTAGGGCGCGTTAAAGTTTGACAAAAATTCCAAAATCGGACAAAAAATAGATTTTTGTTAGTTTATCGTTTATAACTCAAAAATTAAACATTTTTAGAGAAAAGCGTCTGGATAGAAAAATAAAGTACATGAAATTTCCTACAAGTTATGATTCTTAGGGTTTTTTCTTTCGGCAAACGGTTTAGGCGCTAGGCCGCGTGAAAGTTTTATAAAAATTCCAAAATAGGACAAAAAACTGATTTTTTAAGTTTATCGGTTATAACTCAAAATCTAAGCACTTTTAGAGAAAAGCGTTCCTATAGAAAACTAAAGTACATGTAATTTCCTTCAAGTTGTGTCGCTTAGGTTTTTTCTTTAGACAAACGGCTTAGGCGCTAGGGCGCGTTAAAGTTTGACAAAAATTCCAAAATCGGACAAAAAACTTATTTTTTTTTAGTTTATCGTTTATAACTCAAAATTAAACATTTTTAGAGAAAAGCGTCTGGATAGAAAAATAAAGTACATGAAATTTCCTACAAGTTATGATTCTTAGGATTTTTTCTTTCGGCGAGCGGCTTAGGCGCTAGGCCGCGTGAAAGTTTTATAAAAATTCCAAAATAGGACAAAAAACTGATTTTTTAAGTTTATCGATTATAACTCAAAATCTAAGCACTTTTAAAGAAAAGCGTTTCTATAGAAAACTAAAGTACATGTAATTTCCTTCAAGTTGTGTCGCTTAGGTTTTTTCTTTAGACAAACGGTTTAGGCACTAGAGCACGTTGCAGTTTGACAAAAATTTCAAATTTGTCCAAAAAGTTGTTTTTTAAGTTGGGCAAAGGCAAATACAGTAAAAGGTAACGAAAAACATAAGAAGGTAATTTGTAGAAAATTTAATGTACTTTATTTTTGTATAAGAACAGTTTTCTCTAAAAGGGCATATTTTCCGACTTTTAAGCGAATAACTAAAAAAATTCCTTTTTTGTCGATTTTAGAATTTTTGTCAAATTTAACGCACTCTAGCGTCTAAACCGTTCGTCTTAAGGAGAAAACCAAAGAAACATAATGTGTGGGAAACTTGATGCAGTTTATTTTTATATAGAAGTGCTTTTCTCAAAAAGTGCATAGTTTTCAAGTTGTGAGCGAAAAACTGAAAAAAGAGCATTTTTCGCAATTTTCTCAAAACGCTTCATATTTACGAGGTGGCATAGTGGAAATTTGGGTTCAGCTTCCCAAAATACGCAAAGAACGGTAGCGAAAATTTTCTATTTTTTTTCCTGGATTTTCTTCTTATTTACCCCTAGTAGCTGGGCATTGCAAGTATTGTAAGGGACGTGCTATCGCTTTCTTATTCTCAAAGTAACGATTATGTAGAATATTAATTTAAGACACCTCCCCCTACACCCCTGAACCCCTTATTTTATAAGTATAAATAGGTAAAAGCAGAGGGTTTAAAAACAATCGCTGTTAATTTCAAATATGTCACAATTATACAAATGCGCACTAACGATGCAATTGCTGGGCTCACATGAAGCAACAATTTGGATTTTGTAGGTAATTCACAAAGGCGAAGCAATGTGTAACAGTGTAACCCAAGAAAGTATAATTCTTAACGAATCAACTTTTTGCGCGCTTACACTCGGCAATTGTGATCAGAATGGTAAGAGGCGAATTTTTCTATTGGCACTCACGGAGGAGAATGCTTTCGAAGTCACAAATGGGGCCTTTGATGTTGTCCTAAACTACTCGAGAAATGTTTTGAATCCTTTTTGAAAAATGTAAACTTTTTTGTTTGCTGCTCTAAAGTGTAAGTTTTGAAATAACTTTCCGATTTGCGATGTTTTTAAAAGAGTCCTCGACTATAAAGTTTTAATCAAATTCTGGGACTTAACAAGTAGACAAGTAGGACTTAATTTAAAATTATAATACGAGAATAAATTTTAGTTGTAAATTTTACACTTAATTAGATTAATTTTAATTTATTTTTTAATCGTTAAATGTACTTTATCAAATTTTAATTTACTTTTTTGCAAAATTAAATTTTAATCCAATTATATGTGATACGGGTTATGTCTATGCTATACATGATATTGTTAAGTACTCAAATAAATCATTTTATTATTGCCGTCGAATAGATATTGCGTAACTTTCGAGCTACTCGACCGTTACTTCGCGCTTTAATAATTTTTCGACTTACCACTGTTTGTTTGAAATTTTAGATTAGAATCGCAAGCCCTCTATCGTCATAATGAAGGTAGTATGGCCCGATATAAACTTTCCGTCGCTTATTATTACGGTGTGTCCATATGACCGCTTGCGACGAGAATCGAATCCGAGGCATCGGTTGTCGAAATTAAAATAATTACTCGCGTCAAATTAAAAGTTAATTCTTCGAATGAAACGCCTAATTGATGATTAGGCTAATACTCTGTATTTCAATTTGTAATTTAATTTTTACTTTTCCCATTTTTTATGTAGTTTAACAAAAAATGGAAATTACGAAAAAGTTTTCCGTTTCCGTTGTAAATTCTAATTTGATTTTACTAAGAAACGTATTTTCCACCTTGTTGCCTACCGGTTTTTCATTAAGTTTTCACTATTTTTTTATAAAACAAATTGGGGGAGGGGGTTGTTTCTTCCGTGCAGCACGCGTTAGCAATTCGAGGGCGTTTCGTGCTCGTGGAATGCGACTCACACCTCTGTTGTCCTAATGTAGATGCATCAAAAAAAAAAAAATGATAAGCACAGGTCGTAGTGACAGTGGCGCCAAATATAAAAATGACGTTAAGTTGTGTGTGAGGCTTTTTTTGTAAAATACCGTAATTTGTTATAGATGTAGCTTACGTTCCAACTGCCAAGACGCCGCAGAAGATCCCCTATATTGGATAAGTTACAAAAGCGGAAGGTGTACAACAATAACGACGGTAACTCCAAATCAATTGCAGAGAACGACAGCTCGAACGGTAAATAAACAAAACAAACTAATTAGACCTTTAATCGCTAATTTAAAAAAATAATTTTAGTTGGATTTAGTAATCGATAATTTGCCCAGTTTAACTGGTCAATTTTTATGCGCGTTTACTGCTTTAGATAGAATACTTATAACTAACGCGACTAGAAAAAATTACGGCGTCAATTGTACGACGCCTCGTACAGATTTATTACCTCCGATTCCAACCGGACAACGTAAGTATACTTTCTAAGCCGGCTCGGGGCGCGTTTGCTAAACGAAAGTTGGCCGAAACGGCGGTTAACCGAGTAACCGGCTAAAACCACGCCTTGCCGCACGTTTAGCACGCGCGCTTCGGCTCATCGTTTGTAGGCACCTTTAAGTGCTAATTTTTAATTTACAGATCATTTTACTGCCAAATTGTCAGTTCGTATGACATTAGGACCAGATTTTGTAGCAACAAATTTTACCTTTTTCGATTGTAATACTTATAGTTCTTGTACTCAATGCGTCTCGTCGTCGTTCCCTTGTGATTGGTGCGTCGACGGGCACAGATGTACCCATGATACCGCCGAAAATTGTCGGAACGACATCCTAGTAACGGGGGTTAACGTATGTCATTTTTACAAAAAGTACGAAAGCGATTTTAACTGTTTTTTTTTACAGCGAGTCGGTCCTAGTTATAGATCGGGACCTGCGTTTTGTCCTACAATTAACGCGACGGTAGGACTTTCGCCCGAAATTTTAGTTGCTTCCGGATTGAAACAGTCAATTAAAGTTAAAGTTCATATCATAGGACAATTTATAGTTCAAACAAGATTTGTGTGTCAATTTAATATCGAAGGACGTGTCACGAGTGTTAACGCACAATTATTAGGAGACACGATTTATTGCGATCCTATGGATTTTATTTATACTTCTAAGTTACCTAATACGACTGCCACTTTTGCCGTTATTTGGGGTGGTTCTAAACCTTTGGATAATCCCGACAACATTCACGGTAATTGCGTTCTATTTATTTACCGTTTAATCTAAATCTTTTTTGATTTCAGTCGTCATTTATCGCTGCGGAGATATGGCCGATAATTGCGGTATGTGTTTAGCTTTGGACGAAAAATATAAATGCGGATGGTGTCAAAGTTCCGATAGTTGCGAAGTTAAGGAACAGTGTGGACGTGGATCGGCAGTGTGGTTAAATCGTAGCCAAACTTGTCCAAATCCAGAAGTTACTTCGTTTAGTCCAGAATTAGGGCCTTGGGAAGGAGGAACTAATATTACGATCAAAGGAATCAATTTAGGAAAGACCTTTCTAGACATTTATACTGGAGTTAGTATAGCTGGTATCAATTGCCAGCCCTACGAACAACTTTATATCGAGACCAAACAAATCGTCTGCAAGGTACGTTATAGTGACTCGTATCGGGTGTCGGTTCACGCGGGGACTTCTCTTAACTTTATTTGTTATGGCGTGCTCTCGAGACACCTTCCACATCCATCTTCGTTGTATCCTTCCGCTTTTATTCATCTCATATAGTTGCGCCACTTAACCGACTTCTATCGAGCGCAAATTTATGTGTAGCGGTTCTCGGTGTGCTCTTAGGAAGTCCTCGCGTTTTTCGAACCGGCCTGTATATCTTTGAACAGCAAAATAAATATGGCGATGTGAACTTTCATTTTATACCGTTACGAATATGTACGAACTATTTTTCTTTAGGTCGACGGTCCCGGAACGAGCGAACCTCGCCATGGACCAGTAGTGGTAAGAGTAGAAGATTATAGGGGCGAGTCGAAATCCCATTATCGTTTTGTCGATCCTCTCATAACCGGAATATCGCCGAAATACGGTCCACGTTCAGGTGGGACAATGTTGAAAATAACTGGCGAATACATGAATGCTGGAAGTAACATCGAAGCTTACATCAACGATTTGCCATGCAAAATTTTATCGTGAGTCTTTATTTAACGATTACGACCGTTTGAAATGCATAGTTAATTTTTGTAGTACCGAACAAAAGCAAGCTTTATGTTTGACGAGCGCTTCGGATGAGCCTGTTGCTGGTAAATTGAGAATGAAATTCGATAAAGGAGATCGCGATTTTGAAAAGGAAAAGTTTCATTACGTCGAAGATCCTATCATCGAGTCCGCCGAATCGGGAGTTGCGAGTCAAATTAAAGTTCCCAAAGGGATACCTGCTGGTGGTATAAGAATCACCGTTTCTGGTAAAAATTTGGCGTACATTCAAAATCCTCAAATGTACGTGTATTACGAGCAAAAGATGTTCTTCAGTGTAAGTTGAATTTTTTTTTAAAAAGGGCTTCTCCCCTAAAATCTTTGGGTCAAATTCTTTGGATTTCTGAAATCTCGTACTTATGGTGTCACCTCTCGGAAGACAACGGCAAACCACCGAGAGTAAAACTTCTTGGTAAATCAATTTGGTGGTTCATATCCCACATACGTGGGTGTCTGAGCATTACAATGCGCTCAAACACCAGCATATGCAGGAAAGCCGTGTACGCTTTTCCTAGAGCATGGTTCAAGAGCGATGAGTTGTAAATTGAAATATTTATCTTTTTTAGCAATGTACTGTTCAGAGTAATACGAGTATGCTCTGTGACAGCCCCAAGATTGAAGCCGACGAATCAAAACTGGACGCAGATAATCCGTTGAAATTAGAGTACGGTTTTAAAATGGATAACGTATCGGGAGTGCTCAATCTAACCATGAAAAATGGTTTTCCTCATTTCTTATTGTATCCAAACCCCGATTTTGAACCTTTCGATAAGGAAGTGAAATATTATAAGTCTGACTACTTGAATATTAACGGTCAAAACATCGATAGAGCGTGTCAAGAATCGGACGTGGTCGTTAGAATAGGAAATAGCTTTTGCAACGTAACCTCTTTATCGCGGCAACAATTAACGTGTCGTCCTCCAGAAACTCAACCTCCTGCAGTCGACATGCAACATCAAGAAAACCTCGAAGCCTTACCCAAAGTCGTCGTTATCGTCGGAGGGTACCTAAACTTCACCATAGGAAGTTTATCGTACTCTTCACCACAGGGTCTAAACGGATCGATATCTAAACCCACGATGATAGCTGTCATTGGAATCGGCGTCATAATAATCATAGTGTTCGTAATATTCCTAATCGCCTACAGAAGGAAGTCGACCGAAAGCAACCGGGTCCTTAAAAATATGCAAGAGCAAATGGATATTTTAGAGCTGCGCGTAGCTGCAGAATGTAAGGAAGCGTTTGCCGAACTTCAGACCGAAATGACTGATCTAACTGGCGATTTAACTTCCGGGGGCATTCCTTTCTTAGACTACAGAACTTACGCCATGAAAATACTTTTCCCAAACATGGACGATCACGCCGTTTTACAATGGGAACGTCCGGAGCTACTAAGAAAGGAGAAGGGCTTGCGTTTATTTGGCCAACTCATCATGAACAAGACGTTTTTACTTCTTTTCATTAGAACTTTAGAAAGCAATAGATACTTCTCAATGAGAGATAGGGTAAATGTGGCGTCTCTGATCATGGTCACTTTACAAAGTAAAATGGAATATTGCACCGATATATTGAAAACTTTACTCGCCGAATTGATAGAAAAATGTATGGAAGGCAAGAGCCATCCAAAATTACTTTTGAGGCGCACCGAAAGTGTAGCCGAGAAAATGCTGAGTTCGTGGTTTACGTTTTTATTATATAAATTTTTACGCGAATGTGCGGGGGATCCTTTATTCTTATTATTTCGAGCCGTTAAGCAACAAGTCGATAAGGGACCTGTAGATGCCATCACTTCTGAAGCGAGATATTCTCTTAGTGAAGAGAAACTTATTAGACAATCCATCGATTTTAAACCAATGGTAAGTTTTTTTAACTGCTCTTAGCTTTATATGTCTGTCTTTTACTGTTTATCGACTTGTATTAATTTGATCTATTGAAAGTCTGTCCATCTCTGACTGTTTGGCGCAGTCTTAACCTAGTGTTTGACGTACCCAAACTACATAATTTTCTTTGTCCGACTGTGTGTTTTATTGTCTACCAAACTCAATCCTAATGCTTTCGTGACTGGCCCTAACTGTATATCTGACTTTTGCATGTCTGTGTGATGAAATTTAACTGGATATCCAACTGCTTGTTCTACTTTTATCAACTGTGTCCCTGTTCATATCTGACCACCTGTTTGATTCTTGGACTGTGTGCTAAACTGTCCGTCTTTCTGACTGTCTAACATGTAGGGTATATTGTCTGGATATTTTGACTCTGTTCACTTGGCATTATATCTGACTGCCTGTTTTACTCTCACGAACTTGGTACCTGTTTATATCTGACTGCCTCTTTGACTCTTCGAGTGTGTGCTAAACTGTCGGTATTTCTGACTGTCTAACATGTAGAGTATATTGTCTGGATATTCTGACTGTACACTAGGCAGTATATCTGACTGCCTGTTTTACTCTCACCAACTATGTTCCTGTTCATATCTAATACTTGACAGTACATACTGCCTGTTTTACTCTCACTAACTGTCTTCTTGTTCTTATTTGACCGTCTGCCTGACACTTCGACCGTTTGTTTTAACGCCAGTCTTTCTGACTGTCTCTAACTGTACACTCTAATTATATTTGACTGTAAATATAGTGTGCGACTAAAGTAAGGAATTAAGAAAATAGAAAGCGTTGGAATAAATCCGCAGACCCTTAAGTTTTTTCGTATCTTTTAATGGGTTTGAATTTGTTCTTTATTTTATGCCACACACTTCCTACGTAACTATGTATGACTGTTCTTGACTGCTGTTCAAACTGAATGTCTAACGGCTTAATTATATTCGTGTCCATACTTGACTGATATATTTCCGTCTAGGTACCTGGCCATCTGTTTTACCAGCTGTAGCTGTGTACCTGACTGTCCTTCTGACTGCCCCCTACTATAGACTTGGTGACCGATTGTATATCTCTTAATTTTAGCGTTCTGTTTAGTCTTATAGTGTGTTATTGCATCCCGCTCTTATTGTTTGTTGCGTGCTTTTAGTAAATTTTCGTGATCTTTTTTAGACCGTATACGTTTCCATTTCCCAACAGACAGTTTTTGTGGGAGGCCTGGATCCGAATACCGACAACGTGCCCGTCAAAGTCCTAGATTGTGATACCATTAGCCAAGTTAAAGAAAAAGCGTTGGATACCATTTACAGAGCGACTCCGTATTCTCAGAGACCCCGTAAAGACGACTTAGATCTAGGTGAGTAATTATTTTGCTGAACAAATTCGACAGGCAGTCGTAAACGAGGTTTTTTTGTAGAATGGCGAACGGGTACTTCCGGTAGATTAATTTTATACGATGAAGATAGTACAACAAAATTAGAAAGCGAATGGAAGAAACGGAACACTTTACAGCATTACAGAGTTCCAGACGGAGCTTGTTTAAATTTAGTTTCGAAACAAAGCTCCATTTACAATCTTAGCATATTTGCAGAAAAGAATGACAAATCGCACAAATACGAAACACTTAACCTTAGTAAATTTAGTTCCGCTAGTCCCCCTTTAAGTCGTGCCACGAGTCCTCTAAACCACGATCACGATCAAGGTACGAGAGTGTGGCATTTAGTTAAACATCACGACAACGATACCCAAAAAGAAGGAGAGAGAGGAAATAAAATGGTATCGGAAATTTATTTAACGAGATTGTTAGCCACAAAGGGTACTCTCCAAAAGTTCGTGGACGATCTTTTCGAGACTATTTTTAGTACCGCTCATCGTGGATCTGCGTTACCTTTAGCTATTAAATACATGTTTGATTTTCTCGACGATCAAGCGTTACAGCACGGCATCTCAGATCCAGAGGTGGTGCATACGTGGAAAAGTAACTCGTTACCATTACGCTTTTGGGTCAACCTCATTAAGAACCCAAACTTCGTCTTCGATATTCATAAGTCCAATATTGTAGATTCCTGTTTATCTGTCGTTGCTCAAACTTTTATGGACTCTTGTTCCACTTCAGATCATAGATTAGGTAAGCGATTTTTTAATTTTTTTTACGAAATTTTTGGAATCTTCGAGCTTTTCTTCTTCACTAATTACAAAACTAAATAGGGCATTAGATTATTGAAACAAAAACAAACTAAAAGATGCTCGACTTACCAACCCCCTACTTCTTGAAGGGGGGGTCAAAAAATATTAAAATAGTAGTACTTAGTAGTATTTTTATAATTTTTTATTAAATTTTGATTTGAGTTTTTCTGGTTTTAGGTAAAGATTCTCCCAGCTCTAAATTGTTGTACGCTAAAGATATTCCCAGCTATAAAGAGTGGGTGGAACGATATTATTCTGACATCAAAATGATGCCCGCCATTTCGGATCAAGACATGAACGCCATGCTCGCAGAAGAATCGAGGGTAAGAGTTTGTTTTTGGTGGTGTTTAATGAGTTAACTGGTGTTTTTTTTAGTTGCACACGACAGAATTCAATACGAATTGTGCGTTACACGAACTTTATACGTACGCCATGAAGTACAACGAACAACTTATGGTGACTTTGGAAGAGGACGAATTTTCACAAAAGCAGCGATTAGCGTATAAGTTAGAACAAGTTCATAATATAATGGCGGCGGATGTGCAACCGTGATACTGGCCCGATCTGGCGTGCCCCACAGCACCTCCGATGTCGCCTACGACGTTACCACGACCGTCTGCTCCTCAAGAACTCGCTTGCTGATGAGCGAAAGCGTCACTCGAGAATACATATCCATCGTACTTTTAATGTGTGTTGTTGGATCGCTGTTTTAATTGTTCAGTGTGTGGGGGGGGTCGGTGCGCACTCGGAAACTTTAAGTGCCTACGGTAGAATCGAGCGACGTACCGTCTCCTTTAAGTGAACGGTCGGAGTATCGCTTGGCTAAACCGATCTACGGCATTAGTCCATATTACCATTATTTATGTGACACGACGAAGTCTAACGCTTTTTGATAATTGTATAATGAATGTACCCTATATTTATCATTGTACAGTTTAATATTTTTGTATTTTATTTGAGCGATCGAAACGATCGTCTTCCGCATTCAAGGAAGCAGCAGGGTGTAGCGTTTATTTGCGACCTCAATCATTCGTGTCTCGATTTGTATATACCGTGCACGGGTCGTATCGATGTCGGTGTGTGTAAGTGTAATAAGGCTGTGTACATTTTATTAGTGAACGGTAGTATGTCGGTTGTGCGGCGGAAGCAAAAACGACCAAACTGTTATTGCACCCAGCTCGTTACTCGTGTTCCTCCACTATAAGTTCCTTACATTTAAGTGGAATATTTTCGAGCTGTTTTTACATTTTTTTAAGAACATTCTACTTAATTTTTTTGTATTCAAGCGCTGCCACGTACCAACACTATTTGTATTGTAAACTAAGTGTCTTTTGTAAAATTTGTAAAACACATTGGCCACTCGCCGATTAATTCTATGTCTTAGTAAATAAATTTCCCGCAAATTGCGATCGAACGATGTCGCTTTGGCCCTCGTTATTTTGGTCGCCGACTCATTTTTGCTCGCTTTTGCGTTTTTTTCTTTCGATGGCGATTTGCGGTAGTGAATGTGTTATTAAACTTAAATGGAATGTTCTTTAAAAAAATAACTGTACGTGTGTCTGTAAGTAAATTTGAGAATCGGAGAATAATTGTTTGTCTATAAATTTAATCGTGTTGTCATTTTAATACGAAATATAACCGTCCTGAAAGTATCTTTTTTATGTTTTTATATTCGATTCCAAATTTAAATTACAGACAATGCCATATCCGGTTTAGAAAATCATGTCTAAGTTAACTGTCTGTGTTTTTTACTTTTGTATAATGTTTTATTTGTAAATATGGATGTATTATTTAAATGTTGGCATTTCTAAACCGAGATATGTCATAACGGTGTACATATTCTGTGTGTGTGCACGGTGTATTCATAGTACTGTGTGTAACTCAATTGCGTTTTGCAATAATATGAATGGTCATGTACTACTATATGTTTATTATAAAAGACTGAATGGAGTTATTTCAAATACCGAATAGAAAACATCTCTATAATTTTTTTTAATTACTCACCTTTACCATATAGCAATCATCCCTCCTATTCTTTCGAAAAACCTCTTGCACTTAGCCCAGACCGTCCTCTGTACATCCATATTATGGGCTCATCTAAGATGGCCCTGCTAAAACTACGCTTTTACTGTGCATGGTCTACTAATGAAAAGCCTCTGCGTGCCACAATCCTTCTTGTGGCCTTTTAAGAGCCATGATGAAACTATAGAGAACTCCAAAAATAGCTTTGGACCGCTAAAAGGGTTTTGAAACACAGGTAGTTTAAATTGGCCAATGACTGAGCACCCAGTCTTGCAGATTCTTTAAATTTTATTAACCTTAAGAAGCAATATAAGCCTAAAATATTTCTCTTCGCATTGATGCTCTCCTTATACAACATTAGATAATTTTTAAATTTTATTTACATTTTGAAGAAGCAGGACAAACGCGTGGACACTGAACATCGTTAGTCGGGTCACTGATGTCTTTCATGGAGAGGTTTTAAATGTTGGTGTTTGAAGCTGGTGGAATTGCCTCTTGTACTATGTTATGATGCAGGATTTGTTTAATTTTAGTGTAAATTGTAGGCTTTTTTGTAAAGAATGTATGTTCACGATGTAGCTATTGGTTCCGGATCTTTGGTAGAAATTTTTATATTTACTTGTCATGTCATGACTTTCAGAGCAACAGTGTTTTCTTTCCGCGATTATTTTGTGTTTATATTTTTTTAACTGTTGGCTTATAATTGGGGCGTTCCGTTCTGTTTGCGACAGTTTAATAAATACACAATTATAAATAACAATTAGTTTATTAATTAGTTGAAACTATTATGAATTCTATATTGACCACTTTTTAAGTTGAAATAATGTAGAAGTCGAGTTTTGTTAAAACTCCAACTTTTTACGCCTACTAATACATAGGCAACACTTGTTCCTCTCCCACTACATTATAAATTTTAAACTATTACCATAGAAATTTATAGAGTGGGGTGGTCACATGACCACCAAAAGTTTATATAAGGCCGAGTTTTGCCATTCGGAAAATTTCTAATCTCCACTTCAAATCAGCTTCGAAGAGAAAATTTTAGCTTTGCTCGTGTGAAAAATCAACTTCAACTTTTTGAATTTTTTTTTCTTGGAAGTTGTTAGAGGCATTGTTCTGAATATCTTTAGCGACTTTTGGATCATTTGGTCGAATATTAATGTGGGAAATTAAGTTTTTAAAAATCAATTACTTATTCGTACCTACCACGATATTAATTAACTCTGCATTCTTGTTTGGAAGGTGTTTGGCGCTTCTTAAGACGCTGTTATTTCTCTCTTCTGAGGAGAATTTATTTTTAAATTTATTTTTGTCTTATAATTATTATTGTATGTATGTAAATTACGTTGAAAAAATAAACGATAGAAAGCAATAATTTCTTTTATTATTATAAGCTACCCTATTTACAAGCAAAGTTTTCGTTTACGGGCTAGGTAGTAGGAGAGCAGAAGGGCGATAAGGTGGTCGAAAAAAATTTTAAATTAAAATACCAATATTTTTGAATATTAAAACGCTTATCTTTTAAGCGATAACGCCTCGTTGCGTTACATTATAGCACGAGCATTTAAATAAATATTTCTCTTTAATTTATTTCGATTACCTTATCGCACTTCTGCTCTCCTACTACCTTGTCCGAAAATTGTAAAATTTAAAGAAAATTTTTAAAAACCTAGTTTTAAAAAATCGAAATTATGCAATTCTGAGGGTGCAAATCTTTAGCTCTACTATCGGGGAACATACTTGTTAAATTTGGGGGCTGCTGGTCCTCTAGTTCAGAAGATATTCAACATAAAACAAATAATTTGAAAATTTATAAAATTTAAAATATCTTAAAAGTCGAATATCTTCTAAACTAGAGGACAGGCAGCCCCCAAATTTAACAAGTACATTCCCCGATAGTAGGGCTAACGATTCGCACCCTCATAATTGCATAATTTCGATTTTTTAAAACTAGGATTTTAAAAATTTTCTTTAAATTTTACAATTTTTGGACACGGTAGCAGGAGAGCAGAAGTGCGATAAGGTAAGCGAAATAAATTAGAGAGAAATATTTATTTAAACAAATTTTAAAAGCATTGCGATTTCAGCGATAACGCCTCGTTTCATAACATATTGTCAGTGCCTTTAAAATTCGTTTAAATAAATATTTCTCTTTAATTTATTTCGACCATCTTATCGCCCTTCTGCTCTCCTACTACCTAGCCCGAAAATTGTAAAATTTGAAAGAAACTTTTAAAAACCTAGTTTTAAAAAAATCGAAATTATGCAATTCTGAGGGTGCAAATCTTTAGCTCTACTATCGGGGAATATACTTGTAAAATTTGGGGGCTGCTGGTCCTCTGGTTTAGAAGATATTCGACTTTTAAGATATTTTAACTTTTTTAAATTTCCAAATTTTGTGTTTTATGTTGAATATCTTCTGAACTAGAGGACCAGCAGCCCCCAGATTTAACAAGTATATTCCCCGATAGTAGAGCTAGAGATTTGCACCCTCAGAATTGCATAATTTCGATTTTTTTAAAACGAGGTTTTTAGAAGTTTCTTTCAAATTTTACAATTTTCGGGCTAGGTAGTAGGAGAGCAGAAGGGCGATAAGGTGGTCGAAACAAATTTTAAATTAAAATACCAATATTTTTGAATATTAAAACGCTTATCTTTTAAGCGATATCGCATTGTTGCGTAACATTATAGCACGAGCATTTAAATAAATATTTCTCTTTAATTTATTTCGACCACCTTATCGCCCTTCTGCTCTCCTACTACCTAGCCCGAAAATTGTAAAATATAAAGAAATTTTTAAAAATCGATTTTTTAAAAGCCGGAATTACGCAATTTTGAGGGTGCGATTCTTTAGTCCTATTAGCAGCAAATATTCTGGTATAATTTGTGTGCTTCTGCTCCTCCAGTTTAGAAGCTATTCGACTTTTAAATTATTTTTAATGTTTTATAAATCTTGAAATTTTATGCTTTATGTCGAATATTTTCGAAACTGGAGGAATGAGAGCGCCCAAATTATACAAGAGTATTTGCTGCTAATAGGACTTAAGAATCGCAACCTCAAAACTGCGTAATTCCGGCTTTTAAAAAATCCATTTTTAAAAATTTCTTTCAAATTTTACAATTTTCGGGCTAGGTAGTAGGAGAGCAGAAGGGCGATAAGGTGGTCGAAACAAATTTTAAATTAAAATACCAATATTTTTGAATATTAAAACGCTTATCTTTTATGCGATAACGCCTCGTTGCGTACCATTATAGCACGAGCATTTAAATAAATATTTCTCTCTAATTTATTTCGTTTACCTTATCGACCTTCTGCTCTCCTACTACCTTGTCCAAAAATTGTGAAATTTGAAAGAAATTTTTTAAATCCTAGTTTTAAAAAAATCGAAATTATGCAATTCTGAGGGTGCAAATCTTTAGCTCTACTATCGGGGAATATACTTGTTAAATTTGGGGGCTGCTGGTCTTCTAGTTCAGAAGATATTCAACATAAAACACAAAATTTGAAAATTTAAAAAAGTTAAAATATCTTAAAAGTCGAATATCTTCTAAACTAGAGGACCAGCAGCCCCCAAATTTAACAAGTATATTCCCCGATAGTAGGGCTAACGATTCGCACCCTCAGAATTGCATAATTTCGATTTTTTAAAACTAGGATTTTAAAAAATTTCTTTAAATTTTACAATTTTCGGGCTAGGTAGTAGGAGAGCAGAAGGGCGATAAGATAGTCGAAATAAATTAAAGAGAAATATTTATTTAAACGAATTTTAAAGGCACTGACAATATGTTATGAAACGAGGCGTTATCGCTGATATCGCAATGCTTTTAAAATTCGTTTAAATAAATATTTCTCTCTAATTTATTTCGTTTACCTTATCGACCTTCTGCTCTCCTACTACCTAGCCCGAAAATTATAAAATTTGAAAGAAACTTTTAAAAACCTAGTTTAAAAAAAATCGAAATTATGCAATTCTGAGGGTGCAAATCTTTAGCTCTACTATCGGGGAACATACTTGTTAAATTTGGGGGCTGCTGGTCGTCTAGTTCAGAAGATATTCAACATAAAACACAAAATTTGAAAATGTATAAAAGTTAAAATACCTTAAAAGTCGAATATCTTCTAAACTAGAGGACCAGCAGCCCCCAAATTTAACAAGTATATTCCCCGATAGTAGGGCTAACGATTCGCACCCTCATAATTGCATAATTTCGATTTTTTAAAACTAGGATTTTAAAAATTTTCTTTAAATTTTACAATTTTCGGACAAGGTAGTAGGAGAGCAGAAGTGCGATAAGGTAATCGAAATAAATTAAAGAGAAATATTTATTTAATGGAATTTTAAAGGCACTGACAATATGTTATGAAACGAGGCGTTATATCGCTTATATGAGTTGAAAATTTTTTTGATCAAAAAGTATCTTCTTAATTAAAAATTTATTTATTATCACCCTTTTGCTTACCAACTATCTAGTCCGAAAACGAGGACTTTGCTTGTAAATAGGGTAGCTTATAATAAAAGAAATTATTGCTTTCTATCGTTTATTTTTTTCAACGTAATTTACATACATACAATAATAATTATAAGAGAAAAATAAATTTAAAAGTAAATTCTCCTCAGAAGAGAAAAATAACAGCGTCTTAAGAAGCGCCAAACACCTTCCAAACAAGAATGCCGACTTAATTAATATTGTGGTACGAATAAATAATTGATTTTAAAAACTTAATTTCCCATATTAATATTCGACCAAATGATCCAAAAGTCGCTAAAGATATTCAGAACAATGCCTCTAACAACTTCCAAGAAAAAAAAATTCAAAAAGTTGAAGTTGATTTTTCACACGAGCAAAGCTAAAATTTTCTCTTCGAAGCTGATTTGAAGTAGAGATAAAAAATATTGTGAATGCCGAAACTCGGACTTATATAAACTTTTGGTGGTCATGTGACCACCCCACTCTATAAATTTCTATGGTAATAGTTTAAAATTTATAATGTAGTGGGAGAGTAACAAGTGTTGCCTATGTATTAGTAGGCGTAAAAAGTTGGAGTTTTAACGAACTTCGACTTTTACATTATTTCAACTTAGAACGTGGCCAATATAGAAGAAAAAATACATAATACTGTTAACTAATTAATAAACTAATGTTATAATTATAAATTTTAATACACAAACATATAAACAATGCTGAAACTACTGATTTATAATAAATAGTAAAACGAGAAAACCACTTTAACGAGAAGCAATTTAACAAATTTGCAAACTCCTTAATACACTGGATTGAGCAAGCTCGGTTAGGCCTTTTAGGTGTCCTTAGAAGCACAAAATCGATAAATAATTTATTATCAATTACTATTTACTAATTTAAATTTTCATTTTTCATGAGCAAAACGTTTCATTCACGTCAATTGAAAAGAGAAACATTGAAACTAAAACTGTTACCACAGTAATTAACAATATTAATTTCTCTAATAACTAAATCTAGTTTATCAGAAGAGGGGTAGTTCAAGAGTAATTATAATTATATGTTGCAAATGAACCCCAACATCCACACACATGTGAAAAAACTTTAAAGGAGAAAATTTGTTTTCCACCAAATTGGAAAACAAAAACTTCTAAAAATTGCAATTAAAATACATTTTTTTAAATAACTTTTCTAATCATTTCCAAAATCTTCATTCACCATCAATCATCACAAGTTTCAGTTGTAGCATGACTGTAATATCCAAATAGTTGTATACTTTCTTACGCCTTTCGGAATTCTAATTTCTAAAACAAGAAAAGTATAAAATACGATCATACCAAAGAGAAAAAAGTTTCAATGCACCTAACATATAGGTAATTCCACGTTCGGGGTGGAATTAGTTTTACGCCTGCACTTCATTCACTTCATATTCTTCATTCTAACATAGGAAGTCCCGTCAAATAGGGATTTTAATCGGAATATAGGATTCAAAACAGTTAGCGTTCCAAAGTTGCACACTTGATTGTAGGTCTGGAGGATCCAATTCAAAAATAATGTAGTGCTCTATAAATTTTTTCGAATTAGCTTTCAAACACGACATGTTAAATTGTTAAATTTTACAGGTTATACGTTATAAGCTATAACTATTATTTATAAGACAAATAACAAACTTATGAACTCACGGCATATCAAACCTGTGCAATCCTTTACACGATAAAAACGTTACATCTGCTCAAAGGTCCAATATGAACTGTCAAGGATTTTCAAATAGTATTTCAACTTATAATGAGGCCTTGTAGTCGTTAGTAGCTAAAACAAAGTCACAAAATATTAGAAAACGATGAGAAATGGTGAGAGATCATGTGAGAAACGATTACAAATGAAGTTAAAATGAAAAAGCACATAAAAAAGCGAGAATTGCCTAGATGGCATGACAAATTTGAGTAATATTTTTACCTCCCCCTCTAGTTGACTGTTACAAAATTGTTTGCTTTTTACAGTTGGACTATTTTATCGAGGTTTAAGGTTTGTGACTTGAGGAGGGGACCTCTTTTTAATTGAGAGATAAGTATGTTTCGGTGAAGAAAACACTATAAATAAAGTTTACAAAGTAAATTTACTAAAATTTAAATGAAAAACTAAAACGTTGCAAACTAACGCCGATCACATACTTATACGACGTGTCGGGACGTTCGTCGCAAACAAAATGTAGGGGACAAAACCTTTGTGTTCACCCATACAGTTGTACCACTCTTCATCGAAACAAAATAATTACAAGTTGCTCATAAGTGTGATCATAATATTATTAAAACGTTATATTATTATTGTATTCCTTTTCAAATTTAATGTTGAATAATACTAGATTCCATTTTGCACGAAAAGAATGGCTAAAACATTTTTTTAAATCTCGCACAGTACACAGTAGACAAATAACGTTTGAAATTGGAACATGCACAGTCATATCAAATTTGTTTATGACATCTCTTATCATGTTTGCAATGTAACTTGAAAGAACATGCGGGAAAGACCGTAAAGTTAATTTCTACAAACCCGTCAAACTTGCCATTTTTCCTTTAGAGGAAAGTACAAATTTTATCTGGGTCTCCAGGTTCTTGAATAACAAATTGATTACACAGACAAACTAATATTCGTAAACTAACCTTAAAGAGTCTTTATACTCTTTGTCGAGCTCCATCCATCTGAGTATAGTTCTTTGGCAAATTTTGAAGTTTTCGCAAAAGATAAGAAACGTACACCGTCAAGCGAATTCAACATTGTTCGATGGTACCACGGTGCCGTTTAAACAACTGTAGCTTTTTGTAATCCCCGTAAAACTCGAAGAACGCATTTCGAGTTAAATAAGTAAATCTGCGGCTACAAAAACGTCGCTTAAAAAATTGCACTGAAACGATAATAATTTTAAAAACACGGTTACAAACAATTTGCTGCCGTTATAATTAATAATAGGTTGTAATACCAAATCAATGAACAGATAAATAGGGCTATAACTTTTGTCACTTTGTTAACTCGGTAGTTATTTGTAAGTATCCATTATGCGATTTGTAGGAGAGCTGGAAGTTCTCTGGGCCATAATAAACTAAGTAAAATAAACTAGTTTATTTATTGTCTGAACTTTTTAATTTTTAACATCTAAATCTAAGGTTAGGTTAGAAAAATGGCTAATATGCCACGCCTCCTTCCCCAAGGGTAAAATAAGGCCGGTAACACACCTACTAATTATTTTAACACAATTTTTAATTTTTAATACATTTCAACACATCAAATGAGTGTTAGCGCACAGGCAATCATCAATTTTTTATTGCCTGTGCGCTAACACTCATTTGTTGTATTGAGATCTATTAATTATAGACGATTAAAAATTGTGTTAAAATGAACCCCAGTCCGTTACCAGCCTAAGTTAGAAAATTACTTACATCTGCAACAAGTGTTGCCTATGTATTGGTAGGCGTATAAAGTTGAAATTTTAATAAATTTTCGACTTGCACATTATTAAACTTATAAACTGACCAATATTGCACGAAAAAGGCATAATAATTAATAATTAACTAATTATTAAACTAATCTATAAATATAGGTTTTGATGCATAAACAATGCTGCAACTCTTGATTAATAGTGAAACAAGAAAACCGCTCTTAACAACAAAAAATTTATTAAATATAGAGACCACGAACTAGAGATGAGTAGTTCGCGAAAAAACTAATAAAAAGAACGATTCTTTTACGCGAATGAAATGAACGAGTCGACAAATCAGAGTCTCCTGAATATGCGAACGATACAATACGTTACTTTACATTCACTCGTTGCTTATTTATTAGATTAGATATTCCCCGCGGTGGCCACTACCCATAGAGTATTTAATAATGGATCATTCATTAAAAGTAAAATGTGCTTGTGTTTCTGATTTTTAACGAATAATGATTTTACTGCTAAAATTGTAATAGGCTTTAAATTTATTTATGATTTTGAAAAACTAATCAAATTTAAAAAAATATTAAGCCTTAGAGTGTATTAGATAATTAAAAACTTAAACATTGGTTTTCATAACAAATAATGAACACGAAGAATGATTGAACGCATTGCATTTGCAATGAGCCGATACAACAGTTGCGGTAGGCGATAGCACTCCCATCTCCTGTTAGCAGCAGCTCACAATTCGAATTCTCTTTCATTTAAGTTTTAGTTCACGAACGAACTAATAAAATGAACGGCTCTTTTTGGTGAACTAGTTCGTTCTCTACCACGAACCACGAGACTAGTCTAAAGTAATAACTTATAATTAATTGTTCTAGAATGTGTAAGCTTCTAAACGATATGAATGGGTTTCGGCGTGTTCTGTATTAAAGCGTATCATGTTCCAATCTCTCATTTTTGTTCTTCTTGCTCTCGAATAATTTCCTGTAACAATTGAAAACCCATCAATTAAATTAGTAGTAAGTGTTGTTTATGTGTCTGCTCCGATCTGCTCGGAGTAAAACGAGCCCATTTAAAGCAACTGATGGTTTGATCGAATAGTAAATTGAATTAAACGTGAATTAACTTTCAAATATTATACATATACACTAGGGTATCAATTATTATTTTAATTACCGGATATGGCGTGCCCGAGTTCAATTCCCGGGGGGTGATGTGATTGACTTTTTCTCCTTAAAACTCGATTTCACACTACTGAGTGCTTAATTTAGGGTGTTTAACTACACACATTTAAAATATTAAATTGAGCGTTACGTCTCCCAAAATACAAACTAAATTGAGTTTTAATAAGAAATTTATTGTTCTTACAGCCGTTTTCCGTTTTCCAGGCCGCATTTGATTACTTTCCATCAATTCCTTGTATTCATTGGCATCTAAAAGCAAAAAATCTAAATCAGCTCTCCCACTTGTAAAAATCAAAATGTTAAATCGATGCATGCCAATGACGTCTAAACGCCTAAACTTATCAAGTCCTAATTTGGAACGTAAGTAGTGTTCAATGGGCTAAAGCTACTCGTACAACTCGTCCTAAATCAACCAATCTATAAGCATGTTTAGTAAGTACATCACGGCTCTGAATGTCAATTAACTTCCATTAAAGGTTGGCGTTTACGAGACAGAAGATAACTATCGCTTACTACCTCGCACTTATGGTGCATTACAGACGGCACCAGCCGATCTGTTTGGTTGGAGATCTCCCAAACTAAAAAGAATTTTCTGTATTTTTTTACTTTTCAAATCTACGAAGACCAATTTGGGCCCGGAAATAAGTTTCAAGTCAATCGATCAATTATTTTTAAAAATACAGCGGTTTGAAAATCATCTAAAAATTGTTGCGTAAATTTTCTTAACATTTGATTTTTTTCTGAAGCGATTTCAAAGTAGATGATTATCAAAATTAATTTAGGTACCAGAAATACAGTAAAGTCCTCTTATAGCCGAACTCTACTGTAATCTGTGTCTTTCAAACAGAACTATAAAAATCAGATAATTCTTTTTAGATTGGGAGATCCGGAGATCTCCAACCAAACAGATCGGCTGGTACCGTCTATAATGCACCATGAGTTCGAGGTAGTAAACGATAGTTATCTTCTGTCCCGTAAACGTCAACCTTAAACCTTAAATCATCTAATGGTTCCTTTCGTGAAAAAGTTTGTGAAATTCTTTAATAGTCGCGAGTTTGTCTTAATTTTTAATGGAATCCTCACATACTTTTAGGTTGTTGGGTTGTCGTAACGATCTAAAAAATGGAATAAAACTGAATTAAAACACTTTGGTTTTTGTTCCAAGTGTTCCTAAGTTTTATCTACGGTTTTATTCGATTTTTAAACAATTTATGGTCTATCATAACAATACGAGGGAGAAATGCATATTGTTTACATTTCCCATTAATCCAAAACAATTGAAACTATGGCTAAAACTCCCATAAAATAAAGCCATGATCGAAACATTCAAGTTACTTGTTCGACAATAAAGGTTGCAAGAACAATTAATCCTCAATCGCTACGACTACAAAAAATAACCTATAACCTTACGATTTTTTGGGCAAAAAATAAAAGTTAAAGACTTGCATATTTGAGGTGAAAAATCGTAAGGCTATAACCAAGACCTTCCATATTTGCAAGGCTAAGTTGCAAAATTCTAATCTTGAATTTTTACTTGTAAAATCGTAAGGTTAACCCCTTACGATTTTTTTGGGCCAAAAAATGAAGGTTGTAGAAATGCATTTTTGACGTGGAATAACGTAAGGATATAGGCTGGGCTATAACCTTCCCTATTTAAAAGACTAAATTGCAAAATTTTAAATTTCAATTTTTAATTGAAAAATCGTAAGGTTAACCCCTTACGATTTTTTTTGGCCAACAAATGAAGGTCGTAGAAATGCATTTTTAACGTGGATGAATGTAAGGATATAGACTGGGCTATAACCTTCCCTATTTAAAAGACTAAATTGCAAAATTTTAAATTTCAATTTTTAATTGAAAAATCGTAAGGTTAACCCCTTACGATTTTTTTTGGCCAAAAAATGAAGGTCGTAGAAATGCATTTTTGACGTGGAATATCGTGAGGCTATGCCCTTTCCCGAGACAGTCTAATTTTATAAAATCGCGTCTGCAATTTTTAAATATACGAAACAAAAAATTTCTCTGATACCAAAAATTCAAAAACACACGAGATCGAGGTTAAAGGACGACTACGTCGTGTCCAGAAAGTTGAAATCTAATTCGGGCGTCTGGTCTCGGAATATTCAGATAAAAGTTTTATTTCCAGCCCCGAGACAGTTTAATTTTCTAAAATCGCGTCTGCAATTTTTAAATATACGAAACAAAAAATTTCTCTGATACCAAAAATTCAAAAACACACGAGATCGAGGTTAAAGGACGACTACGTCGTGTCCAGAAAGTTGAAATCTATTTCGGGCGTCTGGTCTCGGAATATTCAGATAAAAGTTTTATTTCCAGCCCCGAGACAGTTTAATTTTCTAAAATCGCGTCTGCAATTTTTAAATATACGAAACAAAAAATTTCTCTGATACCAAAAATTCAAAAACACACGAGATCGAGGTTAAAGGACGACTACGTCGTGTCCAGAAAGTTGAAATCTATTTCGGGCGTCTGGTCTCGGAATATTCAGATAAAAGTTTTATTTCCAGCCCCGAGACAGTTTAATTTTCTAAAATCGCGTCTGCAATTTTTAAATATACGAAACAAAAAATTTTTCTGATACCAAAAATTCAAAAACACACGAGATCGAGGTTAAAGGACGACTACGTCGTGTCCAGAAAGATGAAATCTAATTCGGGCGTCTGGTCTCGGAATATTCAGATAAAAGTTTTATTTCCAGCCCCGAGACAGTTTAATTTTCTAAAATCGCGTCTGCAATTTTTAAATATACGAAACAAAAAATTTCTCTGATACCAAAAATTCAAAAACACACGAGATCGAGGTTAAAGGACGACTACGTCGTGTCCAGAAAGTTGAAATCTATTTCGGGCGTCTGGTCTCGGAATATTCAGATAAAAGTTTTATTTCCAGCCCCGAGACAGTTTAATTTTCTAAAATCGCGTCTGCAATTTTTAAATATACGAAACAAAAAATTTCTCTGATACCAAAAATTCAAAAACACACGAGATCGAGGTTAAAGGACGACTACGTCGTGTCCAGAAAGTTGAAATCTATTTCGGGCGTCTGGTCTCGGAATATTCAGATAAAAGTTTTATTTCCAGCCCCGAGACAGTTTAATTTTCTAAAATCGCGTCTGCAATTTTTAAATATACGAAACAAAAAATTTTTCTGATACCAAAAATTCAAAAACACACGAGATCGAGGTTAAAGGACGACTACGTCGTGTCCAGAAAGATGAAATCTAATTCGGGCGTCTGGTCTCGGAATATTCAGATAAAAGTTTTATTTCCAGCCCCGAGACAGTTTAATTTTCTAAAATCGCGTCTGCAATTTTTAAATATACGAAACAAAAAATTTCTCTGATACCAAAAATTCAAAAACACACGAGATCGAGGTTAAAGGACGACTACGTCGTGTCCAGAAAGTTGAAATCTATTTCGGGCGTCTGGTCTCGGAATATTCAGATAAAAGTTTTATTTCCAGCCCCGAGACAGTTTAATTTTCTAAAATCGCGTCTGCAATTTTTAAATATACGAAACAAAAAATTTCTCTGATACCAAAAATTCAAAAACACACGAGATCGAGGTTAAAGGACGACTACGTCGTGTCCAGAAAGTTGAAATCTATTTCGGGCGTCTGGTCTCGGAATATTCAGATAAAAGTTTTATTTCCAGCCCCGAGACAGTTTAATTTTCTAAAATCGCGTCTGCAATTTTTAAATATACGAAACAAAAAATTTCTCTGATACCAAAAATTCAAAAACACACGAGATCGAGGTTAAAGGACGACTACGTCGTGTCCAGAAAGTTGAAATCTAATTCGGGCGTCTGGTCTCGGAATATTCAGATAAAAGTTTTATTTCCAGCCCCGAGACAGTTTAATTTTCTAAAATCGCGTCTGCAATTTTTAAATATACGAAACAAAAAATTTCTCTGATACCAAAAATTCAAAAACACACGAGATCGAGGTTAAAGGACGACTACGTCGTGTCCAGAAAGTTGAAATCTATTTCGGGCGTCTGGTCTCGGAATATTCAGATAAAAGTTTTATTTCCAGCCCCGAGACAGTTTAATTTTCTAAAATCGCGTCTGCAATTTTTAAATATACGAAACAAAAAATTTCTCTGATACCAAAAATTCAAAAACACACGAGATCGAGGTTAAAGGACGACTACGTCGTGTCCAGAAAGTTGAAATCTATTTCGGGCGTCTGGTCTCGGAATATTCAGATAAAAGTTTTATTTCCAGCCCCGAGACAGTTTAATTTTCTAAAATCGCGTCTGCAATTTTTAAATATACGAAACAAAAAATTTCTCTGATACCAAAAATTCAAAAACACACGAGATCGAGGTTAAAGGACGACTACGTCGAGTCCAGAAAGTCGAATTCCATTTCGGGCGTCTGGTCTCGGGAACTTCAGATAAAAGTTTTATTTCCAGCCCCGAGACAGTTTAATTTTCTAAAATCGCGTCTGCAATTTTTAAATATACGAAACAAAAAATTTCTCTGATACCAAAAATTCAAAAACACACGAGATCGAGGTTAAAGGACGACTACGTCGAGTCCAGAAAGTCGAATTCCATTTCGGGCGTCTGGTCTCGGGAACTTCAGATAAAAGTTTTATTTCCAGCCCCGAGACAGTTTAATTTTCTAAAATCGCGTCTGCAATTTTTAAATATACGAAACAAAAAATTTCTCTGATACCAAAAATTCAAAAACACACGAGATCGAGGTTAAAGGACGACTACGTCGAGTCCAGAAAGTCGAATTCCATTTCGGGCGTCTGGTCTCGGGAACTTCAGATAAAAGTTTTATTTCCAGCCCCGAGACAGTTTAATTTTCTAAAATCGCGTCTGCAATTTTTAAATATACGAAACAAAAAATTTCTCTGATACCAAAAATTCAAAAACACACGAGATCGAGGTTAAAGGACGACTACGTCGTGTCCAGAAAGTTGAAATCTATTTCGGGCGTCTGGTCTCGGAATATTCAGATAAAAGTTTTATTTCCAGCCCCGAGACAGTTTAATTTTCTAAAATCGCGTCTGCAATTTTTAAATATACGAAACAAAAAATTTCTCTGATACCAAAAATTCAAAAACACACGAGATCGAGGTTAAAGGACGACTACGTCGTGTCCAGAAAGTTGAAATCTATTTCGGGCGTCTGGTCTCGGAATATTCAGATAAAAGTTTTATTTCCAGCCCCGAGACAGTTTAATTTTCTAAAATCGCGTCTGCAATTTTTAAATATACGAAACAAAAAATTTCTCTGATACCAAAAATTCAAAAACACACGAGATCGAGGTTAAAGGACGACTACGTCGAGTCCAGAAAGTCGAATTCCATTTCGGGCGTCTGGTCTCGGAATATTCAGATAAAAGTTTTATTTCCAGCCCCGAGACAGTTTAATTTTCTAAAATCGCGTCTGCAATTTTTAAATATACGAAACAAAAAATTTCTCTGATACCAAAAATTCAAAAACACACGAGATCGAGGTTAAAGGACGACTACGTCGAGTCCAGAAAGTCGAATTCCATTTCGGGCGTCTGGTCTCGGAATATTCAGATAAAAGTTTTATTTCCAGCCCCGAGACAGTTTAATTTTCTAAAATCGCGTCTGCAATTTTTAAATATACGAAACAAAAAATTTCTCTGATACCAAAAATTCAAAAACACACGAGATCGAGGTTAAAGGACGACTACGTCGAGTCCAGAAAGTCGAATTCCATTTCGGGCGTCTGGTCTCGGAATATTCAGATAAAAGTTTTATTTCCAGCCCCGAGACAGTTTAATTTTCTAAAATCGCGTCTGCAATTTTTAAATATACGAAACAAAAAATTTCTCTGATACCAAAAATTCAAAAACACACGAGATCGAGGTTAAAGGACGACTACGTCGAGTCCAGAAAGTCGAATTCCATTTCGGGCGTCTGGTCTCGGAATATTCAGATAAAAGTTTTATTTCCAGCCCCGAGACAGTTTAATTTTCTAAAATCGCGTCTGCAATTTTTAAATATACGAAACAAAAAATTTCTCTGATACCAAAAATTCAAAAACACACGAGATCGAGGTTAAAGGACGACTACGTCGAGTCCAGAAAGTCGAATTCCATTTCGGGCGTCTGGTCTCGGGAACTTCAGATAAAAGTTTTATTTCCAGCCCCGAGACAGTTTAATTTTCTAAAATCGCGTCTGCAATTTTTAAATATACGAAACAAAAAATTTCTCTGATACCAAAAATTCAAAAACACACGAGATCGAGGTTAAAGGACGACTACGTCGTGTCCAGAAAGTCGAATTCCATTTCGGGCGTCTGGTCTCGGAATATTCAGATAAAAGTTTTATTTCCAGCCCCGAGACAGTTTAATTTTCTAAAATCGCGTCTGCAATTTTTAAATATACGAAACAAAAAATTTCTCTGATACCAAAAATTCAAAAACACACGAGATCGAGGTTAAAGGACGACTACGTCGAGTCCAGAAAGTCGAATTCCATTTCGGGCGTCTGGTCTCGGAATATTCAGATAAAAGTTTTATTTCCAGCCCCGAGACAGTTTAATTTTCTAAAATCGCGTCTGCAATTTTTAAATATACGAAACAAAAAATTTCTCTGATACCAAAAATTCAAAAACACACGAGATCGAGGTTAAAGGACGACTACGTCGAGTCCAGAAAGTCGAATTCCATTTCGGGCGTCTGGTCTCGGAATATTCAGATAAAAGTTTTATTTCCAGCCCCGAGACAGTTTAATTTTCTAAAATCGCGTCTGCAATTTTTAAATATACGAAACAAAAAATTTCTCTGATACCAAAAATTCAAAAACACACGAGATCGAGGTTAAAGGACGACTACGTCGAGTCCAGAAAGTCGAATTCCATTTCGGGCGTCTGGTCTCGGGAACTTCAGATAAAAGTTTTATTTCCAGCCCCGAGACAGTTTAATTTTCTAAAATCGCGTCTGCAATTTTTAAATATACGAAACAAAAAATTTCTCTGATACCAAAAATTCAAAAACACACGAGATCGAGGTTAAAGGACGACTACGTCGTGTCCAGAAAGTTGAAATCTATTTCGGGCGTCTGGTCTCGGAATATTCAGATAAAAGTTTTATTTCCAGCCCCGAGACAGTTTAATTTTCTAAAATCGCGTCTGCAATTTTTAAATATACGAAACAAAAAATTTCTCTGATACCAAAAATTCAAAAACACACGAGATCGAGGTTAAAGGACGACTACGTCGAGTCCAGAAAGTCGAATTCCATTTCGGGCGTCTGGTCTCGGGAACTTCAGATAAAAGTTTTATTTCCAGCCCCGAGACAGTTTAATTTTCTAAAATCGCGTCTGCAATTTTTAAATATACGAAACAAAAAATTTCTCTGATACCAAAAATTCAAAAACACACGAGATCGAGGTTAAAGGACGACTACGTCGAGTCCAGAAAGTCGAATTCCATTTCGGGCGTCTGGTCTCGGGAACTTCAGATAAAAGTTTTATTTCCAGCCCCGAGACAGTTTAATTTTCTAAAATCGCGTCTGCAATTTTTAAATATACGAAACAAAAAATTTCTCTGATACCAAAAATTCAAAAACACACGAGATCGAGGTTAAAGGACGACTACGTCGAGTCCAGAAAGTCGAATTCCATTTCGGGCGTCTGGTCTCGGAATATTCAGATAAAAGTTTTATTTCCAGCCCCGAGACAGTTTAATTTTCTAAAATCGCGTCTGCAATTTTTAAATATACGAAACAAAAAATTTCTCTGATACCAAAAATTCAAAAACACACGAGATCGAGGTTAAAGGACGACTACGTCGAGTCCAGAAAGTCGAATTCCATTTCGGGCGTCTGGTCTCGGGAACTTCAGATAAAAGTTTTATTTCCAGCCCCGAGACAGTTTAATTTTCTAAAATCGCGTCTGCAATTTTTAAATATACGAAACAAAAAATTTCTCTGATACCAAAAATTCAAAAACACACGAGATCGAGGTTAAAGGACGACTACGTCGTGTCCAGAAAGTTGAAATCTATTTCGGGCGTCTGGTCTCGGAATATTCAGATAAAAGTTTTATTTCCAGCCCCGAGACAGTTTAATTTTCTAAAATCGCGTCTGCAATTTTTAAATATACGAAACAAAAAATTTCTCTGATACCAAAAATTCAAAAACACACGAGATCGAGGTTAAAGGACGACTACGTCGAGTCCAGAAAGTCGAATTCCATTTCGGGCGTCTGGTCTCGGGAACTTCAGATAAAAGTTTTATTTCCAGCCCCGAGACAGTTTAATTTTCTAAAATCGCGTCTGCAATTTTTAAATATACGAAACAAAAAATTTCTCTGATACCAAAAATTCAAAAACACACGAGATCGAGGTTAAAGGACGACTACGTCGAGTCCAGAAAGTCGAATTCCATTTCGGGCGTCTGGTCTCGGGAACTTCAGATAAAAGTTTTATTTCCAGCCCCGAGACAGTTTAATTTTCTAAAATCGCGTCTGCAATTTTTAAATATACGAAACAAAAAATTTCTCTGATACCAAAAATTCAAAAACACACGAGATCGAGGTTAAAGGACGACTACGTCGAGTCCAGAAAGTCGAATTCCATTTCGGGCGTCTGGTCTCGGGAACTTCAGATAAAAGTTTTATTTCCAGCCCCGAGACAGTTTAATTTTCTAAAATCGCGTCTGCAATTTTTAAATATACGAAACAAAAAACTTCTCTGATACCAAAAATTCAAAAACACACGAGATCGAGGTTAAAGGACGACTACGTCGAGTCCAGAAAGTCAAATTCCATTTCGGGCGTCTGGTCTCGGGAACTTCAGATAAAAGTTTTATTTCCAGCCCCGAGACAGTTTAATTTTCTAAAATCGCGTCTGCAATTTTTAAATATACGAAACAAAAAATTTCTCTGATACCAAAAATTCAAAAACACACGAGATCGAGGTTAAAGGACGACTACGTCGTGTCCAGAAAGTTGAAATCTATTTCGGGCGTCTGGTCTCGGAATATTCAGATAAAAGTTTTATTTCCAGCCCCGAGACAGTTTAATTTTCTAAAATCGCGTCTGCAATTTTTAAATATACGAAACAAAAAATTTCTCTGATACCAAAAATTCAAAAACACACGAGATCGAGGTTAAAGGACGACTACGTCGTGTCCAGAAAGTTGAAATCTATTTCGGGCGTCTGGTCTCGGAATATTCAGATAAAAGTTTTATTTCCAGCCCCGAGACAGTTTAATTTTCTAAAATCGCGTCTGCAATTTTTAAATATACGAAACAAAAAATTTCTCTGATACCAAAAATTCAAAAACACACGAGATCGAGGTTAAAGGACGACTACGTCGTGTCCAGAAAGTTGAAATCTATTTCGGGCGTCTGGTCTCGGAATATTCAGATAAAAGTTTTATTTCCAGCCCCGAGACAGTTTAATTTTCTAAAATCGCGTCTGCAATTTTTAAATATACGAAACAAAAAATTTCTCTGATACCAAAAATTCAAAAACACACGAGATCGAGGTTAAAGGACGACTACGTCGTGTCCAGAAAGTTGAAATCTATTTCGGGCGTCTGGTCTCGGAATATTCAGATAAAAGTTTTATTTCCAGCCCCGAGACAGTTTAATTTTCTAAAATCGCGTCTGCAATTTTTAAATATACGAAACAAAAAATTTTTCTGATACCAAAAATTCAAAAACACACGAGATCGAGGTTAAAGGACGACTACGTCGAGTCCAGAAAGTCGAATTCCATTTCGGGCGTCTGGTCTCGGGAACTTCAGATAAAAGTTTTATTTCCAGCCCCGAGACAGTTTAATTTTCTAAAATCGCGTCTGCAATTTTTAAATATACGAAACAAAAAATTTCTCTGATACCAAAAATTCAAAAACACACGAGATCGAGGTTAAAGGACGACTACGTCGAGTCCAGAAAGTCGAATTCCATTTCGGGCGTCTGGTCTCGGGAACTTCAGATAAAAGTTTTATTTCCAGCCCCGAGACAGTTTAATTTTCTAAAATCGCGTCTGCAATTTTTAAATATACGAAACAAAAAACTTCTCTGATACCAAAAATTCAAAAACACACGAGATCGAGGTTAAAGGACGACTACGTCGAGTCCAGAAAGTCGAATTCCATTTCGGGCGTCTGGTCTAGGGAAATTCAGATAAAAGTTTTATTTCCAGCCCCGAGACAGTTTAATTTTCTAAAATCGCGTCTGCAATTTTTAAATATACGAAACAAAAAATTTCTCTGATACCAAAAATTCAAAAACACACGAGATCGAGGTTAAAGGACGACTACGTCGAGTCCAGAAAGTCGAATTCCATTTCGGGCGTCTGGTCTCGGGAACTTCAGATAAAAGTTTTATTTCCAGCCCCGAGACAGTTTAATTTTCTAAAATCGCGTCTGCAATTTTTAAATATACGAAACAAAAAATTTCTCTGATACCAAAAATTCAAAAACACACGAGATCGAGGTTAAAGGACGACTACGTCGTGTCCAGAAAGTTGAAATCTATTTCGGGCGTCTGGTCTCGGAATATTCAGATAAAAGTTTTATTTCCAGCCCCGAGACAGTTTAATTTTCTAAAATCGCGTCTGCAATTTTTAAATATACGAAACAAAAAATTTCTCTGATACCAAAAATTCAAAAACACACGAGATCGAGGTTAAAGGACGACTACGTCGAGTCCAGAAAGTCGAATTCCATTTCGGGCGTCTGGTCTCGGGAACTTCAGATAAAAGTTTTATTTCCAGCCCCGAGACAGTTTAATTTTCTAAAATCGCGTCTGCAATTTTTAAATATACGAAACAAAAAATTTCTCTGATACCAAAAATTCAAAAACACACGAGATCGAGGTTAAAGGACGACTACGTCGAGTCCAGAAAGTCGAATTCCATTTCGGGCGTCTGGTCTCGGGAACTTCAGATAAAAGTTTTATTTCCAGCCCCGAGACAGTTTAATTTTCTAAAATCGCGTCTGCAATTTTTAAATATACGAAACAAAAAATTTCTCTGATACCAAAAATTCAAAAACACACGAGATCGAGGTTAAAGGACGACTACGTCGAGTCCAGAAAGTCGAATTCCATTTCGGGCGTCTGGTCTCGGGAACTTCAGATAAAAGTTTTATTTCCAGCCCCGAGACAGTTTAATTTTCTAAAATCGCGTCTGCAATTTTTAAATATACGAAACAAAAAATTTCTCTGATACCAAAAATTCAAAAACACACGAGATCGAGGTTAAAGGACGACTACGTCGAGTCCAGAAAGTCGAATTCCATTTCGGGCGTCTGGTCTCGGGAACTTCAGATAAAAGTTTTATTTCCAGCCCCGAGACAGTTTAATTTTCTAAAATCGCGTCTGCAATTTTTAAATATACGAAACAAAAAATTTCTCTGATACCAAAAATTCAAAAACACACGAGATCGAGGTTAAAGGACGACTACGTCGTGTCCAGAAAGTTGAAATCTATTTCGGGCGTCTGGTCTCGGAATATTCAGATAAAAGTTTTATTTCCAGCCCCGAGACAGTTTAATTTTCTAAAATCGCGTCTGCAATTTTTAAATATACGAAACAAAAAATTTTTCTGATACCAAAAATTCAAAAACACACGAGATCGAGGTTAAAGGACGACTACGTCGTGTCCAGAAAGTTGAAATCTATTTCGGGCGTCTGGTCTCGGAATATTCAGATAAAAGTTTTATTTCCAGCCCCGAGACAGTTTAATTTTCTAAAATCGCGTCTGCAATTTTTAAATATACGAAACAAAAAATTTCTCTGATACCAAAAATTCAAAAACACACGAGATCGAGGTTAAAGGACGACTACGTCGAGTCCAGAAAGTCGAATTCCATTTCGGGCGTCTGGTCTCGGGAACTTCAGATAAAAGTTTTATTTCCAGCCCCGAGACAGTTTAATTTTCTAAAATCGCGTCTGCAATTTTTAAATATACGAAACAAAAAATTTCTCTGATACCAAAAATTCAAAAACACACGAGATCGAGGTTAAAGGACGACTACGTCGTGTCCAGAAAGTTGAAATCTATTTCGGGCGTCTGGTCTCGGAATATTCAGATAAAAGTTTTATTTCCAGCCCCGAGACAGTTTAATTTTCTAAAATCGCGTCTGCAATTTTTAAATATACGAAACAAAAAATTTCTCTGATACCAAAAATTCAAAAACACACGAGATCGAGGTTAAAGGACGACTACGTCGAGTCCAGAAAGTCGAATTCCATTTCGGGCGTCTGGTCTCGGGAACTTCAGATAAAAGTTTTATTTCCAGCCCCGAGACAGTTTAATTTTCTAAAATCGCGTCTGCAATTTTTAAATATACGAAACAAAAAATTTCTCTGATACCAAAAATTCAAAAACACACGAGATCGAGGTTAAAGGACGACTACGTCGTGTCCAGAAAGTTGAAATCTATTTCGGGCGTCTGGTCTCGGAATATTCAGATAAAAGTTTTATTTCCAGCCCCGAGACAGTTTAATTTTCTAAAATCGCGTCTGCAATTTTTAAATATACGAAACAAAAAATTTCTCTGATACCAAAAATTCAAAAACACACGAGATCGAGGTTAAAGGACGACTACGTCGAGTCCAGAAAGTCGAATTCCATTTCGGGCGTCTGGTCTCGGGAACTTCAGATAAAAGTTTTATTTCCAGCCCCGAGACAGTTTAATTTTCTAAAATCGCGTCTGCAATTTTTAAATATACGAAACAAAAAATTTCTCTGATACCAAAAATTCAAAAACACACGAGATCGAGGTTAAAGGACGACTACGTCGTGTCCAGAAAGTTGAAATCTATTTCGGGCGTCTGGTCTCGGAATATTCAGATAAAAGTTTTATTTCCAGCCCCGAGACAGTTTAATTTTCTAAAATCGCGTCTGCAATTTTTAAATATACGAAACAAAAAATTTTTCTGATACCAAAAATTCAAAAACACACGAGATCGAGGTTAAAGGACGACTACGTCGTGTCCAGAAAGTTGAAATCTATTTCGGGCGTCTGGTCTCGGAATATTCAGATAAAAGTTTTATTTCCAGCCCCGAGACAGTTTAATTTTCTAAAATCGCGTCTGCAATTTTTAAATATACGAAACAAAAAATTTCTCTGATACCAAAAATTCAAAAACACACGAGATCGAGGTTAAAGGACGACTACGTCGAGTCCAGAAAGTCGAATTCCATTTCGGGCGTCTGGTCTCGGGAACTTCAGATAAAAGTTTTATTTCCAGCCCCGAGACAGTTTAATTTTCTAAAATCGCGTCTGCAATTTTTAAATATACGAAACAAAAAATTTCTCTGATACCAAAAATTCAAAAACACACGAGATCGAGGTTAAAGGACGACTACGTCGAGTCCAGAAAGTCGAATTCCATTTCGGGCGTCTGGTCTCGGGAACTTCAGATAAAAGTTTTATTTCCAGCCCCGAGACAGTTTAATTTTCTAAAATCGCGTCTGCAATTTTTAAATATACGAAACAAAAAATTTCTCTGATACCAAAAATTCAAAAACACACGAGATCGAGGTTAAAGGACGACTACGTCGAGTCCAGAAAGTCGAATTCCATTTCGGGCGTCTGGTCTCGGGAACTTCAGATAAAAGTTTTATTTCCAGCCCCGAGACAGTTTAATTTTCTAAAATCGCGTCTGCAATTTTTAAATATACGAAACAAAAAATTTTTCTGATACCAAAAATTCAAAAACACACGAGATCGAGGTTAAAGGACGACTACGTCGTGTCCAGAAAGTTGAAATCTATTTCGGGCGTCTGGTCTCGGGAACTTCAGATAAAAGTTTTATTTCCAGCCCCGAGACAGTTTAATTTTCTAAAATCGCGTCTGCAATTTTTAAATATACGAAACAAAAAATTTCTCTGATACCAAAAATTCAAAAACACACGAGATCGAGGTTAAAGGACGACTACGTCGAGTCCAGAAAGTCGAATTCCATTTCGGGCGTCTGGTCTCGGGAACTTCAGATAAAAGTTTTATTTCCAGCCCCGAGACAGTTTAATTTTCTAAAATCGCGTCTGCAATTTTTAAATATACGAAACAAAAAATTTCTCTGATACCAAAAATTCAAAAACACACGAGATCGAGGTTAAAGGACGACTACGTCGTGTCCAGAAAGTTGAAATCTATTTCGGGCGTCTGGTCTCGGAATGTTCAGATAAAAGTTTTATTTCCAGCCCCGAGACAGTTTAATTTTCTAAAATCGCGTCTGCAATTTTTAAATATACGAAACAAAAAATTTTTCTGATACCAAAAATTCAAAAACACACGAGATCGAGGTTAAAGGACGACTACGTCGAGTCCAGAAAGTCGAATTCCATTTCGGGCGTCTGGTCTCGGGAACTTCAGATAAAAGTTTTATTTCCAGCCCCGAGACAGTTTAATTTTCTAAAATCGCGTCTGCAATTTTTAAATATACGAAACAAAAAATTTCTCTGATACCAAAAATTCAAAAACACACGAGATCGAGGTTAAAGGACGACTACGTCGTGTCCAGAAAGTTGAAATCTATTTCGGGCGTCTGGTCTCGGAATATTCAGATAAAAGTTTTATTTCCAGCCCCGAGACAGTTTAATTTTCTAAAATCGCGTCTGCAATTTTTAAATATACGAAACAAAAAATTTCTCTGATACCAAAAATTCAAAAACACACGAGATCGAGGTTAAAGGACGACTACGTCGTGTCCAGAAAGTTGAAATCTAATTCGGGCGTCTGGTCTCGGAATATTCAGATAAAAGTTTTATTTCCAGCCCCGAGACAGTTTAATTTTCTAAAATCGCGTCTGCAATTTTTAAATATACGAAACAAAAAATTTCTCTGATACCAAAAATTCAAAAACACACGAGATCGAGGTTAAAGGACGACTACGTCGTGTCCAGAAAGTTGAAATCTAATTCGGGCGTCTGGTCTCGGAATATTCAGATAAAAGTTTTATTTCCAGCCCCGAGACAGTTTAATTTTCTAAAATCGCGTCTGCAATTTTTAAATATACGAAACAAAAAATTTCTCTGATACCAAAAATTCAAAAACACACGAGATCGAGGTTAAAGGACGACTACGTCGTGTCCAGAAAGTTGAAATCTATTTCGGGCGTCTGGTCTCGGAATATTCAGATAAAAGTTTTATTTCCAGCCCCGAGACAGTTTAATTTTCTAAAATCGCGTCTGCAATTTTTAAATATACGAAACAAAAAATTTCTCTGATACCAAAAATTCAAAAACACACGAGATCGAGGTTAAAGGACGACTACGTCGTGTCCAGAAAGTTGAAATCTATTTCGGGCGTCTGGTCTCGGAATATTCAGATAAAAGTTTTATTTCCAGCCCCGAGACAGTTTAATTTTCTAAAATCGCGTCTGCAATTTTTAAATATACGAAACAAAAAATTTCTCTGATACCAAAAATTCAAAAACACACGAGATCGAGGTTAAAGGACGACTACGTCGTGTCCAGAAAGTTGAAATCTAATTCGGGCGTCTGGTCTCGGAATATTCAGATAAAAGTTTTATTTCCAGCCCCGAGACAGTTTAATTTTCTAAAATCGCGTCTGCAATTTTTAAATATACGAAACAAAAAATTTCTCTGATACCAAAAATTCAAAAACACACGAGATCGAGGTTAAAGGACGACTACGTCGTGTCCAGAAAGTTGAAATCTAATTCGGGCGTCTGGTCTCGGAATATTCAGATAAAAGTTTTATTTCCAGCCCCGAGACAGTTTAATTTTCTAAAATCGCGTCTGCAATTTTTAAATATACGAAACAAAAAATTTCTCTGATACCAAAAATTCAAAAACACACGAGATCGAGGTTAAAGGACGACTACGTCGTGTCCAGAAAGTTGAAATCTATTTCGGGCGTCTGGTCTCGGAATATTCAGATAAAAGTTTTATTTCCAGCCCCGAGACAGTTTAATTTTCTAAAATCGCGTCTGCAATTTTTAAATATACGAAACAAAAAATTTCTCTGATACCAAAAATTCAAAAACACACGAGATCGAGGTTAAAGGACGACTACGTCGTGTCCAGAAAGTTGAAATCTATTTCGGGCGTCTGGTCTCGGAATATTCAGATAAAAGTTTTATTTCCAGCCCCGAGACAGTTTAATTTTCTAAAATCGCGTCTGCAATTTTTAAATATACGAAACAAAAAATTTCTCTGATACCAAAAATTCAAAAACACACGAGATCGAGGTTAAAGGACGACTACGTCGTGTCCAGAAAGTTGAAATCTATTTCGGGCGTCTGGTCTCGGGAACTTCAGATAAAAGTTTTATTTCCAGCCCCGAGACAGTTTAATTTTCTAAAATCGCGTCTGCAATTTTTAAATATACGAAACAAAAAATTTCTCTGATACCAAAAATTCAAAAACACACGAGATCGAGGTTAAAGGACGACTACGTCGAGTCCAGAAAGTCGAATTCCATTTCGGGCGTCTGGTCTCGGGAACTTCAGATAAAAGTTTTATTTCCAGCCCCGAGACAGTTTAATTTTCTAAAATCGCGTCTGCAATTTTTAAATATACGAAACAAAAAATTTCTCTGATACCAAAAATTCAAAAACACACGAGATCGAGGTTAAAGGACGACTACGTCGAGTCCAGAAAGTCGAATTCCATTTCGGGCGTCTGGTCTCGGGAACTTCAGATAAAAGTTTTATTTCCAGCCCCGAGACAGTTTAATTTTCTAAAATCGCGTCTGAAATTTTTAAATATGCGAAACAAAAAATTTCTCTGATACCAAAAATTCAAAAACACACGAGATCGAGGTTAAAGGACGACTACGTCGAGTCCAGAAAGTCGAATTCCATTTCGGGCGTCTGGTCTCGGGAACTTCAGATAAAAGTTTTATTTCCAGCCCCGAGACAGTTTAATTTTCTAAAATCGCGTCTGCAATTTTTAAATATACGAAACAAAAAATTTCTCTGATACCAAAAATTCAAAAACACACGAGATCGAGGTTAAAGGACGACTACGTCGAGTCCAGAAAGTCGAATTCCATTTCGGGCGTCTGGTCTCGGGAACTTCAGATAAAAGTTTTATTTCCAGCCCCGAGACAGTTTAATTTTCTAAAATCGTGTCTGCAATTTTTAAATATACGAAACAAAAAATTTCTCTGATACCAAAAATTCAAAAACACACGAGATCGAGGTTAAAGGACGACTACGTCGAGTCCAGAAAGTCGAATTCCATTTCGGGCGTCTGGTCTCGGGAACTTCAGATAAAAGTTTTATTTCCAGCCCCGAGACAGTTTAATTTTCTAAAATCGCGTCTGCAATTTTTAAATATACGAAACAAAAAATTTCTCTGATACCAAAAATTCAAAAACACACGAGATCGAGGTTAAAGGACGACTACGTCGAGTCCAGAAAGTCGAATTCCATTTCGGGCGTCTGGTCTCGGGAACTTCAGATAAAAGTTTTATTTCCAGCCCCGAGACAGTTTAATTTTCTAAAATCGCGTCTGCAATTTTTAAATATACGAAACAAAAAATTTCTCTGATACCAAAAATTCAAAAACACACGAGATCGAGGTTAAAGGACGACTACGTCGAGTCCAGAAAGTCGAATTCCATTTCGGGCGTCTGGTCTCGGGAACTTCAGATAAAAGTTTTATTTCCAGCCCCGAGACAGTTTAATTTTCTAAAATCGCGTCTGCAATTTTTAAATATACGAAACAAAAAATTTCTCTGATACCAAAAATTCAAAAACACACGAGATCGAGGTTAAAGGACGACTACGTCGAGTCCAGAAAGTCGAATTCCATTTCGGGCGTCTGGTCTCGGGAACTTCAGATAAAAGTTTTATTTCCAGCCCCGAGACAGTTTAATTTTCTAAAATCGCGTCTGCAATTTTTAAATATACGAAACAAAAAATTTCTCTGATACCAAAAATTCAAAAACACACGAGATCGAGGTTAAAGGACGACTACGTCGAGTCCAGAAAGTCGAATTCCATTTCGGGCGTCTGGTCTCGGGAACTTCAGATAAAAGTTTTATTTCCAGCCCCGAGACAGTTTAATTTTCTAAAATCGCGTCTGCAATTTTTAAATATACGAAACAAAAAATTTCTCTGATACCAAAAATTCAAAAACACACGAGATCGAGGTTAAAGGACGACTACGTCGAGTCCAGAAAGTCGAATTCCATTTCGGGCGTCTGGTCTCGGGAACTTCAGATAAAAGTTTTATTTCCAGCCCCGAGACAGTTTAATTTTCTAAAATCGCGTCTGCAATTTTTAAATATACGAAACAAAAAATTTCTCTGATACCAAAAATTCAAAAACACACGAGATCGAGGTTAAAGGACGACTACGTCGAGTCCAGAAAGTCGAATTCCATTTCGGGCGTCTGGTCTCGGGAACTTCAGATAAAAGTTTTATTTCCAGCCCCGAGACAGTTTAATTTTCTAAAATCGCGTCTGCAATTTTTAAATATACGAAACAAAAAATTTCTCTGATACCAAAAATTCAAAAACACACGAGATCGAGGTTAAAGGACGACTACGTCGAGTCCAGAAAGTCGAATTCCATTTCGGGCGTCTGGTCTCGGGAACTTCAGATAAAAGTTTTATTTCCAGCCCCGAGACAGTTTAATTTTCTAAAATCGTGTCTGCAATTTTTAAATATACGAAACAAAAAATTTCTCTGATACCAAAAATTCAAAAACACACGAGATCGAGGTTAAAGGACGACTACGTCGAGTCCAGAAAGTCGAATTCCATTTCGGGCGTCTGGTCTCGGGAACTTCAGATAAAAGTTTTATTTCCAGCCCCGAGACAGTTTAATTTTCTAAAATCGCGTCTGCAATTTTTAAATATACGAAACAAAAAATTTCTCTGATACCAAAAATTCAAAAACACACGAGATCGAGGTTAAAGGACGACTACGTCGAGTCCAGAAAGTCGAATTCCATTTCGGGCGTCTGGTCTCGGGAACTTCAGATAAAAGTTTTATTTCCAGCCCCGAGACAGTTTAATTTTCTAAAATCGCGTCTGCAATTTTTAAATATACGAAACAAAAAATTTCTCTGATACCAAAAATTCAAAAACACACGAGATCGAGGTTAAAGGACGACTACGTCGAGTCCAGAAAGTCGAATTCCATTTCGGGCGTCTGGTCTCGGGAACTTCAGATAAAAGTTTTATTTCCAGCCCCGAGACAGTTTAATTTTCTAAAATCGTGTCTGCAATTTTTAAATATACGAAACAAAAAATTTCTCTGATACCAAAAATTCAAAAACACACGAGATCGAGGTTAAAGGACGACTACGTCGAGTCCAGAAAGTCGAATTCCATTTCGGGCGTCTGGTCTCGGGAACTTCAGATAAAAGTTTTATTTCCAGCCCCGAGACAGTTTAATTTTCTAAAATCGCGTCTGCAATTTTTAAATATACGAAACAAAAAATTTCTCTGATACCAAAAATTCAAAAACACACGAGATCGAGGTTAAAGGACGACTACGTCGAGTCCAGAAAGTCGAATTCCATTTCGGGCGTCTGGTCTCGGGAACTTCAGATAAAAGTTTTATTTCCAGCCCCGAGACAGTTTAATTTTCTAAAATCGCGTCTGCAATTTTTAAATATACGAAACAAAAAATTTCTCTGATACCAAAAATTCAAAAACACACGAGATCGAGGTTAAAGGACGACTACGTCGAGTCCAGAAAGTCGAATTCCATTTCGGGCGTCTGGTCTCGGGAACTTCAGATAAAAGTTTTATTTCCAGCCCCGAGACAGTTTAATTTTCTAAAATCGTGTCTGCAATTTTTAAATATACGAAACAAAAAATTTCTCTGATACCAAAAATTCAAAAACACACGAGATCGAGGTTAAAGGACGACTACGTCGAGTCCAGAAAGTCGAATTCCATTTCGGGCGTCTGGTCTCGGGAACTTCAGATAAAAGTTTTATTTCCAGCCCCGAGACAGTTTAATTTTCTAAAATCGCGTCTGCAATTTTTAAATATACGAAACAAAAAATTTCTCTGATACCAAAAATTCAAAAACACACGAGATCGAGGTTAAAGGACGACTACGTCGAGTCCAGAAAGTCGAATTCCATTTCGGGCGTCTGGTCTCGGGAACTTCAGATAAAAGTTTTATTTCCAGCCCCGAGACAGTTTAATTTTCTAAAATCGTGTCTGCAATTTTTAAATATACGAAACAAAAAATTTCTCTGATACCAAAAATTCAAAAACACACGAGATCGAGGTTAAAGGACGACTACGTCGAGTCCAGAAAGTCGAATTCCATTTCGGGCGTCTGGTCTCGGGAACTTCAGATAAAAGTTTTATTTCCAGCCCCGAGACAGTTTAATTTTCTAAAATCGCGTCTGCAATTTTTAAATATACGAAACAAAAAATTTCTCTGATACCAAAAATTCAAAAACACACGAGATCGAGGTTAAAGGACGACTACGTCGAGTCCAGAAAGTCGAATTCCATTTCGGGCGTCTGGTCTCGGGAACTTCAGATAAAAGTTTTGTTTTTAGCCCCGAGACAGTTTAATTTTATAAAAAGGCGACTTTCGTAAAAGCTAGATTTTCAACATTTTTTTCCAATAAAAAGGCCTGAACTACAAAAGAAATTTCTAAATGCCCATTTAAAGTGCCAAATAACCTACTCTACAAAATCCAAAAGGTCCTATCTCATTCTGTGCAAAAAAATTATAATTCGTATATTAAATCAAGCAACGATGTTCCCTATAAATACTACCTGGAGCCGTGTGTTTTCTGTCGCGCCGCGAGACAGTTTAATTTTATAAAAAGGCGACTTTCGTAAAAGCTAGATTTTCAACATTTTTTTCCAATAAAAAGGCCTGAACTACAAAAGAAATTTCTAAATGCCCATTTAAAGTGCCAAATAACCTACTCTACAAAATCCAAAAGGTCCTATCTCATTCTGTGCAAAAAAATTATAATTCGTATATTAAATCAAGCAATGATGTTCCCTATACTACCTGGAACCGTGTTGTAGAAATGCATTGTTAACGTGGAATACGTAAGGATATAACTTGGACCTTCCCTATTTAAAAGACCAAATTGCAAAATTTTAAATTTCAATTTTAACTTGAAAAAATCGTAAGGTTAACCCCTTACGATTTTTTAGGCTAAAAAATAAAAGTTATAGACTTGCATATTTGAGGTAAAAAATCGTAAGACTATAACCAAGGCACTAACAATTAGAAAACTGCAATAATTGTGATTGCACTCTAAAGCTTAAATCGCCGTATGTAGTCATATAAAGGTCGTAACTCACCTATCAGCACAGCATAGGAACGCCGACTGATCGTCACCGGCAAATTTTATTTCTTTACCTGTATTTAAATGTAAGCGCGCCCACCTAACAGCATCGACACAGCACCGACAAGGCACCTCAACGTCTCAACCACCGGACATTTCTCCGAAAGTATATTTTGCGGGTGACGTGCTTGTGATGTGCTGATACCGTGCTGATGTCGTACACTCACTTATCAGCACATTTCGCTTAGTTGCAACTTACAATCAGTGGAGTATATGCAGGAGCCGGGCTTATGGCGCAAATTTTAATAATGCGCAAATTTTGGGAATTGCAAATACACATTTAAAATTTAAGGGGTGTCGATAGGCACATCAAATCGTTTTTTTCTCTTTAAAACTTTATTTTTAAGCAAAAAATAACGTGTGATACATCATTCGATTCGTATCACTGTCCTCTAACTTCCGATCATAATTATTAAAACAAAAAAAATTTATTGTACAGTTTATTAAAGAAAAGCTAGTTTTTAAATCTTGTTTTTCTCATAATTCATTGAATTATTGAAATTTTTAATTGAAATTGCGTATAGTACATTAACTTATCATTATAATGCTGCCTATCATTTCTGTTTAATTATAAACTTATTAGATTGTCGGAAACGATTGTTTTTATTAAAAGCTTTCCAGGGGCCAAGTTTTTCAATGAATGCACGTTTATTTGTTTATACTGTAACTTGAAAGCATCATCAACATATATATAAATTTTGATTAGAAAAAATTTAAATTTGCTATAAAAATTTTAGAATATAAAACGTTACTCCTAGCGATAAATAAAGTACGGAAAATTATAATTTCTCTTTACTACTTTTTGAGTAGAATAGGCCGAGAATAACTTTATTTTTTTATTTATACTAATATTATAGCATTGTAATTCTTAATTATCCACAATATCTTCTTTTTTGGCGTTTATCATTCCCTTCTTCGTCTAATGATAGAGCAATCATAGCTAGTTCTAAATTTGAAAACCGGAACATATTCTATGCACACGAATCTATACCTACTTCTACAAACAAAATGCAACTGCAATAAAGATGTGTGTGCCGGTACTGCGGTGGTGCTGATCCCGTGCTGAGGCGTTAGATGAACGCACGCACGACCGTCGAGTTGACCACTCGGCGGTGCTGTGACGATGCTTGTCGGGTGCTGTGCTGATAGGTGAGTTACGACCTTAAACGTGGTGGAATGTGAATTTACTACGTCCACATGTGTAAATAAAATATATATTTAGCCCCAATTTTGAGGACTTACCTTTTTCGTTTGTAGCAGGCAATGCGTTTCAACAATCCGCTTGTAATTGGTGTAAATCTGGTAAGTCCTAGTACAACTCCTCTCCGACAATCTGCAATAATTTAATGAAAAGACAGGAATTATCCAAATATTACAATAACGAATAATATTATTAGGGTATTTAGCTCTCGATTAACTAGTTTTCATAATTAAAAATTCACTTTTAGGGAGGCACCCTCAAATCATCACCTCAACTCGATTTGCAAAGGTTTACGAGAGCGTTAAATGTTAAATATCGATGTCAATAGGGCACATGTATTAATCTGCAATTAAAATTAAAAATTGCAATCTAAAAGGTCTAAAATTGGATTATATAACAGCAAAGTAGAAATATGGGATCATTGACTTATCAATAATTCCCGATAACAATTTGAATGCGGCCGAAATTATTTCTATTGAATAAAAATTTTTTAATTTCAATTGGTTAATTTAACCCTTAAACTATTAAACAATTAATTTCAAAGGGTAATTGTAAAGCACATTATTGTTAATTATCATACTTTGGTGAATAATTGAAACGGCAAAAAGGTAATAAACTAAAATTTTAATAGCAATAAGATGTTGTGATTCAAGATAAAACCACCAAAATCTTCTAAGTAATTGAACAAGAATTTAATAAATAAATTAATGTGTATCTACCTACTAATTCCTTCACTATTCGAACTCTTAACTCCCTTAAACGAGGGTGTTTTTGAAAAACTATTAATTAAAATGCAAAAACCACGGACATATTACTAAACTAACTTGTATTTCTATCAATGAACTTATGAACTACCTACTAAAACTATAGCCTGGAATACACATGCTACGTACTAGCATGAAAGCACGCTAATTTCGAGCAGATGCTTGTTAGTAGCATACAATTAGCACGTGTATACGAAAAGAGCATGCCAGTAAAGAAGTACGCTACTTAATCGCACGTTGGTCTATTTTACGTGCTAACTAGCACAAAACACTAGGTACGAGTGGGAAGAAGCTAAAGTTAATTTTGCTAATTTCCGATTTTAAGCGAAAGTGTTTTTAGTTTTTCGTTGACTTCTACTTTGAAAAAGTGTTATGATCGAAAAAAAAATTATTTTTTTAATTTAATTTCTCAACGTCCTCAAAGAAAAACTCCATAGGTACTAAAGCGATTTTGTTTCGACCACTGTAACAAAATTTCATCGGCAAAGTAAGCTTTTAAACGAAATAGATACAGAGTGGCCCAAAATAAGAGGGTTATTTTAGTCGAAAAATCTTGACCCACAGTATTTATACTCGGCTATTATAAGTTAGTACAACACTAATTTAAAAAATACCTTTACAAGTTTTTTAATTCAAAATGGCGGTATAGGTATAGGCGTATAGGGCTGTAGTTTTGAAATATACATATATATATTATGTAAGGGAAGAGCGGGGCTCATTCGGACATGGGGCACTTACGGACAGCTCAAATTTAGCGCCCCTGAAAGCGATTTTAAAATTTAAAGTATGCAAAAATATGGTAAGCAGCATTAGCAATTTACTGTTAATATCCCGCGCTTTTATAGTTAGTTGTTTTGTTGCAATAGTGAAAATATTGTTTTGGTGTTCTAACATAAGTATTTTGATTTTGAATTCATAAGCATGTACATCTCTTATTATTAACTTTTACATTATCCCATAAACATTATCTTAAAACTGCATTATTTAGAATTAATTTAAAGTAGAAAAACCTTGTAAACCCAATCTCAAATTTAAGCTATCCATTTTTAACTAAAATAACAGGCCCCCGCTATTTAAAAATAATGTTGTTTACTAGCTAGGCGATGGTCTAGGCAAGGTGCGGTGCGCCACTGTGGACATGCACTAACGATGTTCAGTGTCCACGCGAGCCTGTGCAGAGAACACACATTCAAAACATTCGTCAGAGGCCTTTTTAAATAAAATAGGCGACAACCTCTGCTTTTAACCTGAGAAACATTAAATCTTAATTAAACAATATAAGCAGGCACAATATCGGTGAGATTATTAATTACCTCGTACAGAAAAAATGCATCTTGCAGAAATCTCCCCCCTTCCAACGACATATACTCAAATGTTATTATAAATTTTAATACATAAACAATGCCGCAACTCCCAATTTATAATGCTAAAACAAGAAAACCACTATTAATCAGAAAAAATTAATAAAATCTATGAACTTATTAATACACTCTATTAGACGTGCTTTTGGGCCCATTGGGTGGGCTTAGAAACATGAAATCGATAAATTATTATTTATTAATTTGACAATAATAATTTTTCTAATTAATAATATAGTTGTTCAGAAGAGGGGTAGTTCAACAGTAAATTATAATATTACATAGTTGCTTTAAAAGTCGTAACAACATTATTATTAAGATTCATTACATTAACTTTATAACTATCCGCCTGCTGTAGAACAATCAAAAGTGCAGAACAAAGTATTTATAGTCGTCAACTAAAACCTTCAAAAAACTTCAACAGTTCTGAAATTTTGGAAAGTTACAGTTTGAACTGGTTAGAAAAAGACATCTTAGTGCCTGTTACACGTATTACAGTCCCTGTAACGTAAACTTTCACCTTTATATTCCGCGATTAAAAGATCTTGAATATACAAAATCCATTTGTTTATAAATAATAATTTTGTAAATAGGTACGTACGTGTAAGAATTTGTGCAATATTTCAACACCAAATCAACTTTATCTTCTCCCACTGTAGAATTAGTCATCGAGTTAATTCTCAAATAATCTGCAAGTCGATACAATAAAGTGCAGTAAGCCTTTTCGCCATCTCTTCCGGCCCGACCACTTTCTTGATACAAACTCTCCATACTTTTTGGTAACGAGTGAATTACGAATGAATTACGAATCGGACATCGGGCTTATCTATAAATTTACAGTATTTTCTTTATCTACCCAGAGTTCCTCGGAAAAGCCTCTTGCACTTTTTGTACACCCAGTTGTTTTATTGTGATAAGTGATATTAAAGGCGACACGACGAGAGTTAACCCATTTTCGATTAAAGAAGGCAGTTGGTAACATAAACTTTTACCTCCACCGGTGAGCATTAATAAAAGTAAGTATTTTTTCGCTAAAGTCGCATTGATAGCTCGCAGTTGCACAGATCGAAACTCGTCTAAGTCGAAGGTGCTGTTTAAAACTAGTTTTAATTTGGCAGACCAAGAAAAACTTGTACTTTTGTTCAAAATTTCATTCAATGGATCTAAACTTGCTCGTAAACTACGTTGCTTTTCTAAGTCTTCTTTTTTAGTCTTTAATTTGTTAAGTTTTCTTTGTAGCGCACTTAACTCACTTTCCAAATTGAGTATTTCATCGTCTATTTTTTCAATCTCGTCGCTTAAATCTAGGATAAGATCGTTAAAAGTGGTAATTTAAACATTAAAAATTACCTTTATCGTCCATCCATTTCTTTAAAAACAATTTCTTAATGTTATGAAATATAACAAAATTACATTATAAATTATAACACAAATTTGTTGGTTATGTTTATAAATTCAACGGAAACGGAGCTTCATTCGGTTTTGAAGTCGTACCTTCTAGACCGAACCAAAATAGTGCATCAACACGGCGCTAGAGAGCACCAGAAACGCCGTATAATTTAATTTTGGAATCTAATTTAAAAACAGAGTTTTCAACATTCTTGATTACATTTTAAGAAACTTTAATTTGAAATAGTTTTATTACTATTAATAAAGCTGAACACGCTCATGGTGCAAACTAAAAAGAATTTTCTGATTTTTATTACTTTTAAAATCTACGAAAACCAATTTGGGCCGGAAATAAATTTCAAGTCAATTGATCAACTATTTAAAAAAATACAGCGGTTTGAAAATCATCTAAAAATTGTTGCGTAAATATTCTTAACGTTTGATTTTTTTCTAAAGCGATTTCAAAGTAGATTATTATAAAAAAAATTATTTTAGGTACCAGAAATACAGTAAAGTCCTCTTATAACGAACCAGTAAAATGTACCAAAAAGCGTTCATTATATCCGAGGTTCGTTATGTTACATATGTAACTCGCATAATTTTTGTAATATTTATTATTCGATCTCTTGAACTACACCAAAACGTGATTTCCACTTAAAAGAAAAAAAATTACAACTAACTGAAAATACTTAAAAGTTACAAGAGTATTTAAAATATTAAAAATAGTTCACAATTCGCTGAGTTAGTTGTAACTTTATTGTTATAAATAATTAGAATAAAGTGTACAGCACGAGACACTTCTAATTCTCTTCGTTTACAGGTTTCACACAAGTCTTCTTCTATATACAGGGTAGCCCAATATTGTGACAAAATCGCTCATCCCTACTGTCGATACACAATACAAAAAATAATTAAACAGAAGTATTAAGATATTAAATGGCGTCTAGTTGTACGAAACCGTATATTCAGAGCTGTGCCATCGACTGTACTCAAAAGTCCTTTCAGCGAACAAATTATAAAAGTTTAGTTTAAGCCTCCTACAACTTTCTTTTACATTTAACCCATTTTTAACCATTGGTGCATTTTCGCACCAGTATCTTAAAATTTTTTTTTTAGCTAGTTTGCATTTAAAAAAGCAAACTAGCTAAAAAAAAATTTTTTAATATGCTGGTGCGAAAACGCACCAATGGTTAAAAATGGGTTAACATTTTAAGTTCTCTACAGCAACTAAGACATTTGACTTTATTACACTATTGGGCCACCCTGTAGAGCGATTAGAAGTATCTCAACTCGTTTTGTAAATTAAAACTCAAGGTCAAACGCATTCGGTCAATAATAGTTGTTCCCATTCTATAGAGTTGTTAAAAACTTCTTGCTCTAACCACAAATTGTAATGCTTTTTGAAATAATCCGATAAATTGTGAGGGACTCCGAGTACGCTGCTCAAACAGTTATCGACAGGTTGGAAATCCAATTCCTATAGAAAAAAAAGGTATTAAAATAAGCCTTATATTTAATTTTGCTCACCTTAGGATTGTTAGCATATCTTCGATTATTAAACCTGTCGACTGAAACTCTTAACGCACATTCTTCGGCTTGAAAATCCCAAGGCCTTGCGTCCAAGTCTAAAACGACATCATTAGGAGATAGTTTGATGTAAAACAATAAAATTACCGTTTCCAAACGCCCAATCGTCGTTTAATCGATGTCTAACTTTAGAATAGATAGCGCTAATAGTCTTCATATTTGATTTTCTCCACTGCCTTCCTAAATATTTAGTTTGCATTTTCAACAACTTCAAAACGTATAGTTGGGTCATCGCATGCCTCACTTTTAATGTTCTTTTTAAAATAGGGGCAGACTTAAATACAACTAGCATCTGAAACAAAATTTTCTTCACTTAAATGGGAACTATGTGAATGAAAGAGATGATCCTAAACAATGGAGAAAAGATCTTTTTTCATAAAAAAACTCACCATAATTCGAGAATGTTTCCATTTGGTTAATTTATTTAAAATTCTAAGTAAATTAATGCAGGAAAAAATATTTCTCCATGAATAGGAAGTAGAATCGCCAATTTCTAAACTCTCGGCGGTTAGTTCGGGTTGATCACCAATAACACATGAAGGAAAATCCAAAATTGGTATCCTAAAAAAGAAAAATTATAGTTTGCACCAAAATGATTAGAAACAACTTACATATTTTTAGCTCCTACGTACACCATGATGTTTTGATTGAAAAATTTAAGTACCAACGGGATGCAATTAGCAAATACTAAATGTTGGGACATAAATTCGAATTGATATATGTGATTTAACTTAAAATGCTTTAATAACAACAATAATATAGCCGATACGGCTTTCACAATTATTTCTTTGTGCCTATTCACGTCGATTCCCAATTTCATAGATTGTAAAACTGTCATTCTAAAATTAAAACATTTAAAAAGACCCCAACTCGAAAACACTACTCTTACGGCATTTCTTCCGGTAAAACATCGGCCATAATGTTAATCGAATCTGTTTTAGCTTTAGACGTAGGTGCAGCGGCTAGAAGAATTTTCAATAAAGCAATCATATATTGAGGTAAGTTAGGCAACATAGCCTGGTATAAAATTTCGACAGGGGTCATTTCAATTTCTTCTTCCGTATAAGATAGTGGATTTCTAGCTCTCGCTTCTTCTATTTGTATTTGTAATTCCGCTAAAGACGTGTACATGTGCTGCAAATTGAAAGTTAATGAACGTGCATAGTTTCAAGTTATAAGGGAAAAGCTCAAAAGAGCTTCATTATTTTTGCTCTTTTCTTAAATTATAATTTCATTCTGGAATAAATGACGTAATTTTACAATTTTTTATTGTAAATTTGAGCGAGTGCTCTACTATAACGCGGCCAATATAGCCAGGCAGACTAGTGATTTTACATAATATTGGTTATGGAATGTACTTTTAAATGAAAATAATGAATCTTTAGAACAATATCAAATGATAAAATGTTTGCTAGCTCTTGGACAAAGTATACAAATATGGCAAATGACTTACATCTTTTAACGTTTTAACACCTTCGTGAATAGGTTGTGGTAGGCCCGCTAGACTATCGCGATCGCCTTGAATATTGTATCCAACGAATTTCATTCTTGCATTTTCTAAGAATAAGTCGATATCTTTCTGTCTCACTTTTGGTTTCCACGGTAAACCACGAGGTATAGGAAGAGGAGTCGGCGTAGGTGTGCTAGGCCTATTTTGATAATTATTGTATATTTGTTGATTTTCGTCAAATTCCATCGGGCGTCTTACCACACGATCATCATATTCGTCTACAATTTCTTCTCCATTTTCGCTTCCTATACCGACGTCCAACTCCATACCCAACGACTCGTGATCGTCTAACGAGCTTTGTTTCATCAAACTCTACAATTCAAATTTAAAACACGAGACAATTAACCAACTCAAATTGTACCCTTCGAAACGGCCGACTTGTCCTTTTTTGATTTTGAGCTTCCAACAAATCCGAAGCACTAGCGGGCGGCGAAGACGCCCTCATTGTTTTAGCAATATCAAGCGTGTCCTCGCCTTGAGGCGGCAATTTGGCATTTTCCCTCTTTTCAATTTTTAAATTCTTCAAAGTCGTCATACCACCTAACGACACCAAAGTTAACTTCCACAAAAGCAACAGAACTTTCTTCATTGGAAAATGAGGTGCCGCCCCACTGCAAAACCTCGTCACCATCCCCAACAGTTTCACAACCAACAACTCTTCTCCACACGAGTTGGCTACAAAACAACAAAAGTTAAGTTACAACAAAAGCAACTTTCGACTCACCCACCAATTTCGCTGGTGAAGGACGTGATTTGCGCTTGGTACTCAGTAGAGTTGGTAGCTTGTTCATGCCTTATCACCTCCGTGATCGTGTACAAAACCGACAGTATGACGCGTAAGTCTTGCGAATCGGCCAAGGAAACTGCCAGCTTTCTCATTGCCACATTAGCTGCCGCACTGTTTCTAAAATCGTAAGTTTAGTTTTAATTGAAAAGCAAATAGAAGTGCGACTTACTCTATTTCGATGTTTAAAATATCTGTAAAAGCGTTAAAGACGCCCATATCGTATAAGAGTATGACGTTAACACGAGTCCACTGTTGTTGTTCGGCGTCAGACTGCATTTCGGCCCAACAACCTTGCGCTAGATATAAAATGCAACGGGCCGCTCTCATTCGTAACGGTTTACTACTGACTTCTAATTGATCGAGTAGTTTCATTACAACAGATTTTCGTTGAGCCAGAGTGAGTCGTTGCCAGCTCGGAGGTAGAGAATACTGATCCATTTGGTCTTCAAACGCTTTGACGTTTAGTTGTAATTCCGGCTGCTCCGTGTAACTGTACAGCTCGGATATTTCGTTTGTGTGAAAGTCTGTGTCATCGTAGACAAACTCCAAGTCGGGAGAGTCTCCCTAAAAAGACAATTTGCTCAGTTTGGAAGAGAAAAATGAGAAAATCGATTTACTTACGTCCGATTCTTGGCGTTGTCGTCTCACGATGTCTTGTAGCTTTGGCAGGCCTCGTTTACCGTTGCCGTTCGCGTCCATATTTACCTAAATTGTTGACTTTTTACATTAATCCGTTCGAACTAACATCATTTTTGTCAAAACGATAAATCGTTATCGGTGAAAGGTGAGGTCGACATTTTGACAGTAAATTGGTTGTTAAATGCGCACGCGTCAAATGTCAATTATTAAATATGTAAAATTTTAGTTCGCTGTTTATTTGTTTAATCGAGTTGGCGTGTTTTGTGGTTTGTTATTAGATTTTGTTTTGTAAAATTAGCTACTGGCGACATTTTGTGTGTGATAATAGATTTAGCTATATTATATTTTGATAAAAATTAATTAGCCGAGTGTATTTTTCGACAAATTCATATAACGTCGTTGTGGTGTTGTTGATAAAAATTAGGTTATCGGCAAAAATGTGCGACAACCAAAATGCGCGCAATATGACCAGTGTGTCTTTGACCGATATCAGGCAGCTGATAACACATTTTTCCAAAAACACGTATTGTGCTAAGGAAGACGACACCGAGGTAAGGAAACCAACTTTCGCTCTACTCGATAGTACTAACCTTCTTTCGTTTTAGAATGTCGATATCCTATTAAAGAGCATAGAGCTCATGAAAGTCGATTACGATGTTGTGACCATCAACAACGGCAATGGCGACCTATGCTCTCAGTATCCCGGCCAACTGGTGTTTTTGGAAGGAGAAAATTCTCAGGATAATACCCAACACGAAACTACCACAGTTTATAAATCCATCACTAAAGTGAAGGAGCTTATTAGCAAAGCCCGCAAAGCGAGATGTAGAACTCGATTTCCGTTACCTGTCATCTTGTACAAAGGGAAATATATTTGCCGCTCAGCTACCTTGTCTGGAACCCCCGAAGTTTATGGTCGATCGGGAATCGAATATTTCTTTTACGGCTCTGAAAACTCCTCGGCCGATACCGAAGAATTGAACAATGATCCTGCCAAGGATAAGGAGTTGTTGGATCGTGTTCGTACTCACGATATTCAATTGTTGGAAACCTTGAACGTCGGTACTATCGTAGATTTCATGGTGGAAAATAAAAAGGTTAAATATGGCATTAGGTAAGTACATTGCTTTATCACATACCAAAAATCGTTTTTTGTACCTCCTAAAAATGTTAAGAAAAATCCAGTTTTGATATTTTTGTAAAACAAGACGTTCTCCTTTTATCCTCCCTTACGGGTGAGAAGTTCAAATCAGTATAACTTCGTTACCGACCAATTTAGGCAAAAAAATATTTTATTGTAATTCTTCTTGAATCGGTACCTATAAATAACGTCTCATACATTTATTTGATAAGTGGGCGTTTTTTTGCGTTTTTACGGTAACGAAGTTTTAGTAGTTTTTTGGGGGCTTTTTTCTCTTAAAGATGAACCCAACAAGTGGCTTATCTGTAACTAATGCCCTTTTCCCCCTTTTGGAATAGAACTATACTCCATTCAAATTCAAGGTGTAGTAAATGTCAACACATATATGCAGATATCTTGGCAAATTACGGAATGTAAATTTTTTTTTTAGATTTTGAGTAGGGGATCGGTGGTGCCTAAATATTTAGGGAGTTAGCAGTCTGCAGTCAATTACAGTCGTTACGCGATGATCACTGTTGACATTTACTGCACCTTGAATTTGAATGGACTATAGTTGTCTGTTTACTTTACAAAATATCCAGTGAAGGCCTACATTTTGTGTCATGCTCCCGTATTATCGCATAATAACACTTTATCCTCATCGAAAGCGACCCACCCTTGTATAATTCTTAGTGTTCAAATTAAAAACTGGTTGACTAATGGTTGTTCAAAAAAACCAAATGACGAATTAGGACGGTTGTTACTAATAAATTTTGTTTATCTAGGGTGAGCTCGTCAGAGAAAATAGATAAATTAAACAGATATGCCAACTTCACTATAGTTAGTTTGCCATATCCCGGCTGTGAATTTTTTAAAGACTTCCGTGATAACAACTATTGCGCTGAAAATTTAATATTCAATTGGGAGCAAGCGTACGTAGATGCCACTATTCGTGTTCCAGATAATCCCCTAACATCTCAACTTAACATTCAGTGGGATCAGTATAAGAAATGGGATTTAATCCAAATAACTCAGAATTACATGAAGCTATTGTTGAAGTACATACAAGTAAGTCTAGTTTGGAGAGGCCGAAGGCGCATTTGGACTTACTTTAATTTAATTTTAGGAGAGCAATAACGGACTTCTCATTCACTGCATCAGTGGATGGGATAGGACGCCTCTGTTTATCTCCTTGTTACGCTTAAGCTTATGGGCGGATAATGTAATTCATCAGAATCTGGACGTTTACCAGATATTATATTTAACAATATCTTACGATTGGATGTTGTTTGGCCATCAACTTATCGATCGCGTTTCTAAAGGAGAAGAGATATTCTTCTTTTGTTTCCATATGTTGAAGTATTTGTGCGACGACGAATTCAGTATTGACGCTCAAACCCCAAGGTAATTGACACTTTTTTGCCACGCTCCATTAATTTTAAAGGGTGCATTTTAGGCTTATAACTCCTAGTAAATTAGTGGGCCATACGGATAGCGACTTACATTTAGACGGAATGTTGTTGGATCAGGATTATTGCGGCTCGAATATAAGTTTAAATTCGTCCAGCTCTTCCGTTAGCAATACGCAGGAGCAGTCAGCCCTGGGTAACTTATCGGATGACCTTAATAACAGGTGAATAACCTAGAAGTTTGTCATTTGGCAGTTTTGTAAGTTGTCGTTTTTTGCAGTAACTCCCAATCGTCTCCCGAGAATCCGTTGATCTTATCTCCTCATCAACGCCGTACCTCTCCTGTGGCCGTTCCGTTTGCGACTAAAATGAGACATAGGCAAGAATCGATGTCGTCCGTGAGTACCGGTAGTTGGCAAATGATTTCCGGGACAGGTAGTTTAAGAAGTACCGATTCGAGCTCCACGATCGATTCTAATAGGTGCCTAATTGAAATAAATTGTTTGACGTTAAATATCGTTTTAGTTTTTTTAGGGACAACTCGAATTTCCAAGAGTCCAGTTGCACGGTTATCGACGAAGAAGAGTCGACTAATTTGTAAGTATTTTTTGGGGTTTTGTCCCAAATCTAATAACTTCTATTGTAGGCGCCGAGAGCGTTTGGAGAATGCACGTAGAGCCTTCTACAAAACATATTCTGGAATATGCGGTTTTAAATTTAAAACTGGCTCGGATGCTGGTTTGGGTGCGTTTATTGGAAATTTCGTCGAGAAGGTCGTGTTTCCTCAAAACCCTTAAAGTCGTATTTAAAATGTGATGAAATTAAAAATTGTTTGTGTCGTAGATCGTAGCTACCTTTACCGATATTTATGTTTCTTCAAATTAAAACGAACTGCCGATGATCGTATTTTTTTGAATTAAAACAAACTGCGATTCCAACCGCTGCGCGCTACTACGAATAAAAAAAGTTTGTGATCTAGACTGCGATACACAATTTTTATATTTTAAAAAAGTTTGTTTAATGTAATTCTTAGTTTATTTTTGTACGAGAAATGTTATTAGAAGACTAACTACAATATTGTTCGACTTACGCTGCGTTGCGTTTACCATTTGTAGTTATTTCTTTAAAAATGTGATTAATAGTTGAAAACTTATTGCGTTGTAAGCCGATCCCGATCGTTAGTTTCGAAACGATAAAATTGGCTTTAGGATTAAAAACTGCCTGTTACCAAAATCCTTAAATTAATTTACCTTTTCCATGTAATAATAACATCGTAGCCTTTGAAATATTTATTTAATATACCTAAGAGATTATTACTAGAGAGTATTTGCAACGATCGTCGATTAAAATTTAACGAAAAAATTTGTGATTTCGTAACTGCAATGCAAAGAAGTTCTATATTTTGAAAAATTTGTTTGTAAAGATTATTAGTGTATTTTTGTACAAGATGTTAATTAAAAGCGTCTCTAAAATCGACTCCTTTTGTTTCAGTATTTTATTTAGTTCTATTTCTATAAATATTCTGAAAGGAAACCATTAACTAAATAAAAGTATAATAAATGAAATTTATTGCTATCTGGATCAGGATTATTTAGGGAGGGGGAGCAAGCTCCCTGCACTTAGGCCACTTAATGGAGCCCATTATACTGCCTCCAAGCGGCCTCCCCGTGCCCATCAGATCTTAAGCCATCCTACTTGTGGGATGAACTCTAGAATTCTGGTGAGAGGGGTGGTGCTTATTCTGGCCATGTCGAGCCAGAAGTCCCCCAACACGGATCTTATCGACGTTAGGGCTGGACAGTAACAAAGCATAGTATATTCAGCAGTTTCGTCTTCTCGTTTGCATCCACGACATGGGATTATCTACCAAGCCCAGAGTGTGGAGATGTTTGTGTAGTCGACAGTGTCTCGTGAGTGTCTTTGCAATTGTTTGTAGATTAGTTCGGGACAGCTGTAGACCGTATTTTGCCAGCTGGAGCGAATAAAGCTCTTTTGCTTTGGTGGCACCCTACTTTGCTTGTCCATCTTTCAGTCTATAGTTGATGGGTATTATTTTTATGGAGGGTATTAACAGTTGTTACGGTGGTGGTTTGATGATTGGCTCAGGGCTACAGGGAAGGCTGTTTGAACTTTTCTTGGCCAGCTCGTCTGCTTTATCGTTACCCTCATTTCCTTTATGTCCTTTGACCCAACAGAGTGTAAGAACATTGTTTTTGGATATCTGGTCCAGCAGCTCTATGCACTCCAGCAGGAGACCAGAGGTTACCTTGCATCAGGTGTTTAAGACTTTACTGTCCGTCGATATCAGTATTTTCTTGTTTAGGATTTCGTTGGCGCTGTGTAATATTCTCATCAGTTCAATTTGAAAAACTGAGGCATATTTCCCCAGTGGTAGGCTACTGTCGAGGGCAAGCTCAGGTGAGTTAACACCTGCTCCAGATCCTTTTTGATTTTTAGATCCATCGGTAAGGACAGTTATGTCCGCTTCGATGTTCTCAGTTGAATCCATTAGAGTTTGAAAGTCTGTTGAATGTATATTTTGGAGATATACGGTCTGCATCTAACTCCCAGGAGAGGTAGCTTTTTGGAGCACTACTCGAGGATTTTGGTGTGTCTGTGTGCAACAAACTTGCGTGGCGTTCTTATATTTTGTTCGTTTGTTCCATCTGACTAGTGGGAAGGAGAAAGTTGAAAAAGGTCACAAATAAAACTAATAAAGGCATCTTTTTGATTTGTTAAAAATTTTTGGATAAAATTGCCACTACCGGGTGAGTGAAGCAAAATGGTAAAATGAAAAACAATTTTTTTCTCAACTAAATAACACTTTTAAATACAAATTTTACTATTTATATACTTCAATACGATTATTTGTAATACTGACATATTAAGTACCTACAATTAAGCCTAATTTATTCAATATCTTGAATACACAATCCCATAAATATCAAGAAGCGTTATACGGTACCCTCAAAATAAGAATTACTTCAATTTAAAACACGGGTAGTAATAATTGGACTACAGACCACCCCAAAAGTACCACAACACAATTTTGAGCAGGTCCATATTTGCATGAAATTTATTGGACATCTACAAGAGCAAAAATCTACCTTTTGGGAAGGAAATGAGAGGGATGACCAATGACCACCTTTCGAATAGAGCACGCTCACTAAATTCCAGCTTAATGATCGAGCCCTTCCAAAATAGTGACCAAGTAAAAAATTCAACTTATCGACCCATTGCCTTAATTTGAGCCGAACTCATCGAGTGCACCCTTTTCCGTTATGAACTGGTGTGCAAAAAGAGGGTGCGAGGGTGGTGAACCTTCTTTTTCTTCTTCTGTTCTTTGATCAATCAATTTGAAACTTAGTGGCGAAACTCGTCGAATTACTACCCACCCTTACTCTTGTCAAATAGCGCGACTCTTACTTTGATGGCACGGCACTGTCCTAAAGCAAAATTTAAACGATAAATGAAATAAATTAGGGGTTTAAACGTGCGACTAATATATTATTTTATCGAAGCGGTTCTCGTCTGCGACCCAGTTCTCGAAATTTGACGAAAACTGCTTACAACCCTCGTACTGTTGGTATTAAACGAATTTTGACTTTTTGTGCAACATAGGGCTAGTTGGAAACTTTCCCTAAAGCTTTTCGACATAAACCCGTATATAATTGGATTGATACAACTGAAAGAAATAAAATTTTTAATTTGGGCCATTATTCGGGAGTATGTAGTCGTTTACCTGTTAAAGTACGCCATTAGATGGAAAGCAGTTGCCATGTATTTTAACCGCTCCGTGCGTTGTTTAGGCAAGATGTTGTATGCGGTCAAAACGTTGTCGATTAATAAAGGCCCCCAACAAATAGCAAATAAGACGACAACAGCTACGAGCATGTAAATGACTTGTTTAACCATTTTAGTATCGTCTTTACTGGGAAAAGGCTTATGTTTCACTTTATTTATTTCTGTAAGTTGTACGCTCTCCACTTCTTTCTCTTCGTGCGTTGTTTGTTTTCTCGACAAACTAATAATTTGTTAATCAAAAAATTTATCTTCAAAACTACACGGTTTTATAATTACGCGTTGCGACTTGTCATGATTGATCTTCTCTCCATAACTCTCCAAACTTCCCAACATATTAAACTGTAAGCCAAAGTCATAATACACGTAGGGCCTATCAAGACTAAGATTAACATGTAAACCTCGTGGAATCTCCATAAGGAACGGTTGTCCCAGTCTCGAACACACCAAAACGCTTTGAAACGATCACCAACGGGCATTTGGATCTAATAATTAAATTTTTTCCATTAAAATAGAAAATAAAGCCTTTCGGTTCTAGTATGGATATTGTTGGTTTTGTTCAATCGTAAAATAATTCCAGGGCTGCTCGGGAAATTATCGTGTTATTATTATTATTGTATAAAAGAATCCATAGTTCATTGAACAATCGGAAAAAACTGCCGAGTGGATGAAAAGTAAAAAAAGTAGCGATTAATTCGATTTTTGTATCGGAGTGTGATGATAAGCTATCAGTAGCGAATTCTCTTTGATGGTTAGCATATTTTTATCGGTTGAGTTAAGTGAAAATTTCTTTTTGGAAATGAAAAATACCCACCTGAGTAAAAAGAATTGGAACCGCTAGAAAAATAGCGAAGCACCACGTGAATAAAATAATCCGTTTAGCTTGGCTAATGGTACAAATGTACTTAGCTCTCATCGGATGAACTATGGCATAGTATCTGCAATTAATTATTTAATTAATAATAAGCGACGATAATATTTGCGTATCTTTCAATTTTATTTAAAATTAAGGCCACTCGTGGTGCATCCAGAGATTATTTTTATTTTTAACGATCAACTAATAATCAATAATTTAGAAGCTTTTTGTTTTGTACTTAACGTTATCTTAACACGTGTGGATTATCTATAATACAATTTTTGATTTCAATTACTAATTTCTAACATTTAATTATGACCTTTTCATCTTTTCAATTAATACTTAACTTACCTTTCGATACTAATTGCGGTTAAAGTTAAAACTGAACAAATTGTAGATACGTTTTGCATGTAATGTACGCATTTGCACAAAAACGATCCCATAGCCCAAGTGTACGAAAATAATTTTGCCACCTGAAATTAAAAATATCTTCAGTTAATTATCAAATCGTTTATTACAATAGGGAGCGATAACGGCTTCTCACAGTAGCATGTATAACGTTTTTTCGATTATATCGGAGCTTAAATTAACGTACGGTATTTTCACCGGACGTCATTGTCATTACAATATTGGATGGTAAAAAGAACTAACGTGATATAGGAAGAATAGGATAAAAATCGTTAATACCTTCTTCCCACGGAAATATTTTTTTCATCGTATCAGAGCTAATTAACGGACGGGACGTCAATAAGATTGGACGTTAAAACTATGAAAAGAACTACGCGATATAGGAAGCATAGGATAAGGACCTTCTTTCTAAAGAAAATCTTTTTGATCATATTAGAGAGCTAGAAGCTCTCGACCACGTCCCACTAACCCAGAAGCCTCTTACAAATCTCTCTAAAGTCTAAATAATCAAATGATTCGCCTCTATGGGGAGGTTAATATTGTCTCACAGGTATCTTACCAAGAACCTTTCGATCGCGGTTCATTAGCCCAGAAACATTTGGACTAATGACAGCGGTTGTGAAAGCCTAAATGCTCACATATCAGAGCTAATTAACGGACGACTTTAAAACTGTAAAAGAACGATGAACTGTAAGAAGACAGGATAAGGATTGATAATACCTTCCTCTTATATCAACAATGGTAATCTTGTTTAGATGGTATTGGATGAAGCTAACGAACGGACGATATTTTCCACGGACGTCATTAATAATGGAAGTTCAATGATAAAAAGAACTAGCGATTTAGGAAGAATAAGATAAAGATCGGTAATGCCTTCTTTCCACAAGCAGGCTGATAGGTAATAGTTACCACTTCCTAGCTAAGCCGTAAGCCACTGCGAATTCAACCTCGCCAGAAGTCCAGAAGCAAGTTTCTACCCGCAGTAGTACCAATGTCAGAGTGGATGCATGTTTGCATTCGCACTCTACCGTGATTGGTAACGGTTCGGAATCAGGAAACCCCCCACCCTTCCACGAGCCACCACATAATCGCTTCTGGAGCATCCGTTATGACCTGTTACAGTCCAGGTTTTCCATGATGGTGCGCTAAGTGGCACTGGTGGTGCCTACGTACCTAATCATTTAGAGTTTACTCTACAACTCCTCTAGTGCAGAGACTGCAGCTTCCAAGTGATCCGAAGATTACGTATATGGCTCCGCCGAGAGCCCCACTGTACCGAAACAGCGGGAGTAAATAAACAGTCCACGAGACGCAGGGACATTTTGACCCCTGGAAGTACCAGACCAGCCCGACAGTGCGCATCCCAAAATCTCGTGTGACGACTTAAGGGGTGGCAGAATGGGAGAGGCGATGGGTAATGGGTACGAGTTTAGGTGCTTCGCCATTACAATCCAGAGGTTTTTAAAAATCAACAAAACGCCTTTAAATGAAAATTAAACTTTATGCGATTGGGTACTACTTAACGGATTACTATTGCAAGTAGAAGCTGTAAGAGGTCTGTGAAAGCCGCTCTGGTATCAGTTGAGCGTTGGGCGAAAGAAAATGACAGATAAACCTGCCGAAAGACACAGGTTTTAACAATAGTAAACGTCTCAACAGGTTTCTTAAAGACTAGAGTAGCAGCGCTGGAAGGCAAGTAAATTGAGAAGTCGCAGAGCTGGAAGGAAAGAAAATTGAGGAGGAGCAGGGTAGGAAATCACGTAAATTGAGGAGGAGCAGAGTTGGAAGGCAAGAAAATTGAGGATGAGAAGTAGGGCTGGAAGGCAACAAAATTGAAAACATTTTGAAAGCTTATAGAGGCCAAAAAGGTACTACGTTCAACGAACGCTCGCAAATTGTGGCAAAGCGCAAGCATTAAAAGACTAGCTACAGCTTAAGGCTCTTAAAATTAGATATTTTGCGTTTGTTTACATTAATAGCCGAGATTTAATTAGAAAAAAAAATTGCATATTCTGCAAATTGATTTTTTAATATAATGGGTACGAGCTAGCAATAATAAAAGCGATATAAGTAAACAAATCGATGTAGCACTTAAAATTCTTGCTCCTGTTTAATGATAACATGCGCGCAATTTAAAAAAAAATATCGAATATTTCGTAATATTTTGGTGCGCGAAAGAATTTTAATTTTAAATCTTCTTCAATATCTCTAAAGCTTTAAAGCACTAAAAGGTTTCTAAAAATAAATATTTTATTTCTTCCTACTTTACTTATTCTATTACAGGGTGGTCTTTGAAGAGTGGCCCAAAGTGTAGTCGCGCGAGTATCTAATAAGGCCAAAATTGAATAAGAATAATGAGACTCTTTTAAAAAAATACAGGGTGTCCAATAGGAGATTTATTTTTTACTTACTACAGTAACGCAACATACACCAGGCTCAAAATTTAAACGCGACGTTTTTTGGTGATTTTTGGGCGCGTGTTATCGCAAAAGAGAAAATCCTATTAGACGTCCGCCCTGTATATTTTTTGGTGTTTTTGTGGTAGTTTAGCAAGGCACGTTTGGGTAAACGCGTTATTTGGACTTTGTGCAGTTGTAGCTGCTGCTTTTTCTTTAACGACCGCCCTGTATATGCGCGTATCGATTCGATTCATTCATAAATTGTTGTAAATTACTGTGCAAATTTAAACAAAAAGTATTTAATCTCTTTTAAGATAATTATTTGTAAATATAGCATTTTCAGACCGAGCTAGTAACAAATTAGACGAGCGTTTATTTGAAGCGACTTTTTTTTAAATCGTAGGGACGCCACTGTTTTTTTTAAAGTCCCGATATTTATTTTGTTATCGTATTTTTAGTATTGCAGAATTAACTATTAAATAAACATAGATTTTCTGTCCTACCTTAACAGGTATACAAAATATAATTAGAAGAAGATCGGCCGAAGCTAAACTCGCTAGTAACATATTCGTAGCACTTTGCATCCTTCGATATTTATAAGTCGTAAACACAATTAAACTATTACCGGTTAAACCTAAAACTAGAGTGACTCCATAAACAATAAGAGTCGGAAGCAATTCTTCCCAATGAAAGGTAGAATGGGAATCTTTAAAATCGTATTCGTATTCGCCACTGTATTCGTAATCGAGCATTTCGTATGATGACATTTCTTTTTTCATTCAAAGGGACGTATTTTTATTTAATAAATTGAGACACTTTATTGAATTGGCTAATTCTGTTAATGTATTAAGATGCGTCTTTTCTCATTTTTTTTCAAGGACTCGATTATTAGACCTATCGATTTTTTTAAATCAAATTTTAATCCGCGATTTTTTTTTAATTTACATGTTCGATTTGAAATTAACCGAACGTTTAAAGAACGATCTTCGATTTAAACTAAATTCGAGCGTCACGACGCCGTACATAAATGATGCTTTACTTAAAATATACTCACTCGAATTTGAGTGAATTATAGCCCCTATCTCTGTGAAGGGCTTTAATTGACGTACGATAAGATCCATAACAATTTAGATAATCGTATTCCGAGTGATGGCTTATTTTAGCACTAAGTTTTTTGAAATTTAAAAAAAATTAATTATTTTAATCGCCTTTATTAATTCCCGCTGATCCGATCGTTTTACTCAATCGAATTTGTTTCGATAATTAAATCAATTTGACCCCATATTTGCTGATTTACGCAAAATTAACCTATATATAATCCAATCTGCACTAAAATCGGTAGTTCTTGTGAATTCAACCTTACGAGCAGATCATGGGTTGGAAAATACTACTTCTCTGCTTTGGTAAGAAATTTTTAAAATTTGTGACTCCGTCTTTCTGTAGCATCCCATACGGGAACGATTTTCCTTCGATTTTAATTGGAAATTTTTTTTTTAATATCTCTTTTAATTACAGTCGGCATAGCTTCGGCTACCGTATCAAACAGTGGATGGAAAGTTGGAACCTCGCACACTTACGACATACGAGGCCGCACCCTCAGTGGCCACCAAACTGGACATCAATACAATGGTATTTTAACCAAAGGACGCCTTAACATAATCGTAAAATCTGACGATGTACTGGTTGCTAAAATTCATTATTTTGAATACGCTCGAATCCACACTCATCTTCCTGATGGCGCTCTTAGCCATATTCCGGAAAGCCAACTAAAATTCGAAGAAGTCCACATGACCGATTCGTGGTTCGAAATTCGTCTTCACAACGGAATCGTTCGTGAAATCCGAATTAAGAAAGAAACACCAAGATGGGAAGTGAACGTCATCAAAAGTATAGTGAGCCAAATTCAACTAGACACCAAAGGAGAAAATGCCATACATGGCCGCTACCACCAACTTCCAGAAGAAAGCTCCAATTTTGGCATCTTCACAACTATGGAAGACAGCATCACTGGAAAATACGAAACTTTATACGAATTAGGCGAACTCCCCGAAGTCGAGTATCAAGAACAACCGTGGCTTGTACCATACCCCCATTTAAAGGGAGTCGGTAAAATCATCGAAGTCGTTAAAACTAGAAATTTAAGCAGAAGCGAAGGCCACATTGGATACCATTATGGTTTCGATAGCGCCCAATATTGGAAACCTTTCTCTAACAACTTGGGAGAATATTTCGCGGTATCTTCCGGAAGCCGTGCCGTTCTCAGTGGAACTTTAAACAGATTCACTATTCAATCGATCATTTCGACCCACGTTATGACCGCCGTACCATCTTTAAATAAAGATCAAAAAATCATGGTCATCAGTCGTTACAATTTAACATTGTCCGACATTAAAGCTCACGAACACGGTAGCAAAGACCAAGACTTCTCGACCGGTTACGTATCTTGGAAAAGCCTAACCTACACCTACGCGACGCCATACTTATCCGAAGACCTTTCCATGATGAAGAAGCCATCCGAAAACATCGTAGGCGCAAAATGGAGCGAAGAGAATGCTAGATTATCGTCCGGAGAAGAATTCGAAAAGTATTCGCTAGAACATGCTCTCGATTGGTATCCACTCACCCAAGGACCTCCATCTTTCTCGTACATCAATGAAATGAGAGAAATGAAAAAGAACTTAAACGTAGTCGAAAACATTAAAAAACTCGCCGAACAAATTGGAAATGACTTACTAACAGCCCAATGGATCCAAAATAGACAAACTTTACCCAAATTCCTTGTAATGGTTCAACTTTTACGCGTATTGGACGAGAAGGAATTGAGAGAAGTCACTTACGAATTGTACACCGAAGAGAAAAAAACTCTTAAAACGCACATTTGGATGACTTTCAGAGACGGACTCGTCGAAAGCGGCAGTGGGCCGTCTTTATTAGTGCTCAAGAAATTGATCGAAGAAAATAAGGTTCAAGGAGAGACCGCCGCGCAGTTAGTCGTCAGAGCCGCAAGAAGCGTTCGTCAACCAAGTTACGAATACATGCGTACCTTCTACGCCCTTAGCACCGACAAACACGTTCAGTCTCAATCGTATTTGAATGTTTCCGTCTCTTTGGCTTTCGCCGAATTGGTAGGTAAAGTTTACGTTAACAACGAAACCAGTCTCAACAAATACCCAACTAAGGCGTACGGCAACTTCCAAACTAAAACTGGAACTAAATTTGTTTTGTACGAGTACATTCCTCATTTACAACAAGAATTGGATAAGGCTATCGCTAAAAATGACAATCAAAGGGCTCAAGTTTACATTTACTCTCTCGGCTACGTCGCCCATCCGTTGGTCTTCGCCGCTTTCGAAAAATATTTAGAAGGCAAAGTGGAAGTTTCTCAATTTTTAAGAACACAAATGGTCGTGGCTTTGAGACGTATGTCTAAAATCAATCCCGAAGCTGCTGAACCCGTTTTGTATAAAATTTACCGCAATCCTGGAGAACATCAAGATGTTAGGATTGCCGCAGTTCAGAATTTGATGTACACCGTTCCATCCGCCGATATGCTCCAAAAGATTGTCGAATATACGAAGAGAGACGCTAATGAGTTTGTCAACTCTGCCGTTTATTCCATCATCAAGAGTGCCGCCGAATTAACAACACCAGAAAACGCCGAATTGTAAGTTTTTTTACATTACTGTGGCTTTGACTCACCTTCCCATTCGTGCCAATCTAATAATTAACTTTAGGGAGAAAAGCTCCGGCTCCATTTGGTCCCACTAGTTCATTTCAATCGGTCCTAAAGTTCCCCAAATGTTTACTTTTGCGTAATTTAATTTTGTTACCTACTCGAATTTCCTTTTTAGCCAAACCAACGCCCAAGCTGCAGTTCATCTTTTTAAAGAAGATGAAATTTCCACCAACTCCTTAAACTACATTCAAGATGCCGTTTTTGGACCTATGTTTTCTTTCACCCACACCTTACATTCGATCGGAAGCGAAGACAGTTTTTACGCTAAAGCAATGAGATACGCTTTGAGAACTAACATCGGTGGCATGGACAAGAAAGCCTTCTCCGTCGAATATATGATCAGCAGCTTCGAAGCCTTAACCGAAGTTATTAAGCAACAGCTTCAAAGAGAAACTAACGCAGATAGTGGCAGCAAATGGTCCGGCGGATCCATTCGTGACAAATTGAAAATCAAAGGCGATAAAATCGAAGAAGTCGAGGGCAACATTCGTTTCGATATGGGTGGTATGGAAAAGTTCTTTACTTTCGACGCTCAAATGTTGAAACAACTCGTCAAAGGTAATATTCAAACTTTTTTAATTCAAAAATAACGCAGCGAATTTTTAGTCGTTATGGATATGGAAGACGCTCTCCGTGAAACACATCACTTCCATTACAATAAGGTAATCAACTCCGGTGAGATGGAGGCGAGTTTCCCTACCGAAACTGGATTCTTGTACTTATACTCCAACGAATCTCCATTTTTAATTCAAGTTAAAGGAAATATGTCCGGTTATGCCACTCCCAAAATTGCGTCAGAAGGAAAATTGAGAAATCCTGATGAAGTTTATTTAGGAACCGAAGTTGAAATTTCGTTCTCGAAAATGATGCGCGAGAAGATAGGTTTTTACAGTCCGTTCGATTCAAAATCTTATTACGCTGGATACGATAAAAACATCCATAGCTACTTACCTTTGAAAATGAGCGTTTATGGAGATTTGAAGCAAAATAAATACGAAGTCGAAGTGGAAATTGACGCACCGTCCGAACGTGTACATGTGATGGACATAAGCACCGAAGCTTATACTTCGGAAGAAGACTTCATTACTTTACCCACATCTAAAGTAAACCGCCACGTAATCGATTCCAAACCATCTATGGTTATCGATCATGTATTAGGAGAAAAAGCAACCGGTATGGCTTGGCGTTTCCACTTAACGAGCGACAAACGCCCGTTGAACTTAGACTGGCTTACTTCGTTTTTCACGGACATTCACAATTCGAAACTCAAAATTGTATTCGATAATGAACGTTCCGAAAACAGAAAAATTAAATTCCATTTAGCAACTCACCAACATACAGAATGGTCTCGATCCGAAGAAGAAGAGGTTTCATCTACAAGCGAACTTGAACAATTGTTCCATTTACCTGAAGATCGTGAAGAGAAGCACACTAAACTATACGAAGAAGCACGCGCCGGCATTCGAATTCCTGAAATTTCCATGTACGAATCTAACGTCACTTTCGAAGGAAAACGACAAATCAAATACAACTCTTTCGTCGCTCTTTCTAGTAGCGGAGTAGATGAAAAATCAAAAATTTTACTCCATTCGCAAAAACACGATATCGTATACCCAGAGAGAGACTACAAAGCTGCACTTGTAATCCATTCCACCATGCCCAAAATTAACGAACTTGATCCATTCTTCGCATTCGAACTTGATCCAAAATCAAAAGTCTCCGCCGAATTAGCTTTCGGTAATAATTACGAGTCGTCCACAAAAGTCCGAAGTGAAATAAACTTAGGCAGAAGTGAGGAGAGATTACGTCTCTTACAAGACTCTCGTTTGAAATATCAATGTACCATGGAAGCGGCCAAAAAGAACTACCAACTACCAGCTTGTTTGAAGTTCATCCAAAGCGTTCCTTTACTCGACCAAATTAAAATGAGCGTGCTCTACGAAAACGTCAACCTTCCACTTAAAAACTTAACCAACCATTTATTAGACTTCGCACAATACTCGTTGTATGGTTACAGCCAAGTCAACCTAGTTAATGCGTCTGGAAGTGGAGACGAAAACACCGTTAAAATTGACGTTAACTTTAGAAAAACTTTGGACGAAGTTAGTGTTATCCTTCGCACCATGGATCGCGATATGAAATTCGACGATGTTAAAATTCCTAAATGGATCCGACCTGTCGTAGTAGTACATCCACAACAATCGGCAATTACGCGTTGGTTAAAATGGGCTACCAATGCCCAAACTACCGGACGTAAGTTAATAAGTCGAACTTGTGAAAAATTTTTCTATTAACGGTCTTTGTGTTTTTAGCTTCATGTTCTGTCGATCATTCTGCAGTGAATACCTTCGATAAGAAAACCTACGAGGTGAGAAATAAGGACTATTGGACGGTCATGTTTGTGTACGTTCCTAACATAGTTAAACACCACGAAAATAGCCATAAACAAATCGAAGAGTACGCAGTTTTAACGAGAGGTAAAGGAGACGAGCATAGAGAAGTTAAAATATCTCTACGCGTACTAGAATCACATCGCAGAAATATCGAAATTGATTTGTTGCCACAAACGAATGGAGCCCAAGTGTTTGTCAACCAACAAGAATTGACGGTAACCGACGAGGAAGTCGTCGATATCAACGATGGATTAGTTCAGATGTACTTGTTACCAAACCACGAGCTGAAAATCAAAATTAAGGATGCTTTCCACTTGTATTACGATGGCAAACGCGTTCGTTTAGACATGCCAATCAACAACAAATTCGCAAATAAAGTGAGAGGTATGTGTGGTACCGGAGATGGGCACACGTTTACCGACTTCAAAGCACCCCACAATTGCATTTACAACAATCTCGAACAATTCGTAGAAGCTTATCAACCTGAAAACAATCATCATCACGAATTTGGACATAATACACACCCCAAATGGCCCAAGTGCACATCTAGGAAGTTAATTTATTCCGACGTCATTACCGGTCACGACTTGGGAGTTTGTGTTAAATCGCAAAATTGCAGCAAGTTCAAAACTCGCTACGTAGAGAAGAACGACGAAATTTGCTTCAGTGAAAAGCTTTTTCCCGTTTGCCAATCTGGATGTAAAAGCGAACGGTACAACAACAAAGTTGTTAATGCACTTTGCTTGAAAAAGGACAGCGAACGTGCCATTAAGATGATGGAAAAGTTGGAGAACAATTCAAATCTCACTTTTAATCGAAAAGACGTTCAAAATATGACCAAGATCACCATGAAAGTGCCCCAACACTGCTATGCCCAGTAAGACCTAAGACGACCCTACCTCTCTCGGATAAGATTGTAATTTAGTTTTTTTACTTGCGAATATTAAAAAAATTAAAATAAGTCAATGACGACAAATAAAGTAATATGTATATAATCACTTAATCGTTTTCTTCCATACACTCCTAAACTCTGGGATATTATTCTTTCTATTGAGTCGACTCGTGCCGAATACACTCAAATCAGTTACTCATACTTATCTCGATAGCTAGACTTGATATACCCACTCATCACTCAAATGGGCCGCGAGTTCCTTTCCGCTGGAACGTTTGGATGCAACGCTTTATTCAACATGCAAGAGTAAAGGTGTGAAAAGTAGGATGGTTAAAATTACTGTAACCAAAGCATATTGCACACTTTTTGTGTATTAGAGCAGTTTCAAAGTATCTTACACTATTTCAGTGTATGTCGAACATTTTTAAGATATTTTGCAGGCTTAAAAAGTATCTTGCACACATTTAAATTATCTTAAGCACTTTCCTAGTATCTTGACTGCTCTCAACGTATTACTATCATCATTATTTTACAAGTATCCTGCACACTGTTGAAGTACCTTGCACACTTAAAAAATATCTTGAACACATTCAAAGTATTTTAAGTACTTTAAGAGTGATTTTGATTATTTTGAACATTTCTGTTGCAGCGAAGACCTTACTAATAGTGCTTTAGTGTTGAGCTTCGATCAAGTGATTAAATACGGACAAGCTTACAAAGGGGCCATCATCGAATTTAAAAATAAACACTTTGAAGATCGCAGCCAAGTAAAATTTTCTATACTGACTACTGACTTTATTTGAGTAAAATTTCAAATTCTAGGTGCCATTTTTCACCCAATACATGATTACTATGGTCAATAATTGTTTACAATTAGGAAGCAAGTTTGAGAAACAGTATTTGTCGTTTAATTTGCCTAGACACCTAGTAAAGTGTTTCAAAAGGCTCGAAATGACTTACACGATAATTAATTTCGAGAAAGATTAACTTTAAATTTAATTGTATTCTTGTAGGAGCTTCGTAACGAGTTTGGTAAATATTTACTAGAAGCTAGAAGAAGTCGTTTTGGACATCGAAAAACATTTCTTATTCTAAAGGAGTACAAGAGACACTTTATTATTTGTAAAATAAAATAAAAAACATTCAATGGCTTAAGAGTAAACACCAATGAAAAAAATACTCAATGGCTAAAGCATAAACATTAATGACAAAAATTATAAAAAGTAATTAATAATTAGTTGCTTTTTTAACCCTAAATTAAACAAATTTTTAACCCTAAATTTGGGTTTAAAAAGCAACTAATTGTTATTTAATGATTTCCCCTAATAATTGTATTTATAAAAAGTAATTTTCTAAATTGGAAGAAAAAGCAATACTGATGTGGATTCAGTGCACAAGAGCCTATGTCTCATTCTTCCAAATACATTTCTTAAGCTGTTCGCCTATAGCTGCTGCTAGGGGTGGTGGAACGGCGTTTCCAATTTGCTTATATTTTTCTTGTAGTTGTCCAAAAAGTATATATTCGTCGGGAAAACCTTGTGAACGAGCCCATTCTCTAACACTCAGTATCCTGTTTTCAGTATGATGCAAAACTAAAATAACAAACCAAGAAGTTACCATTTAAAATAACCCTGAGATGGGATGAATACTTTTATAAAATTTTAGATACTCGACTCCCATTGGTAAAGCATTTTAAGGCTATTTAAACTACAAACAACTGTCAAAGCGGATGAAGAGTAATAATTTCCCAATGGTAATGGTAGATTTCCATAATCCGGAATTCTGCAAAATCGGTTTAAAAAATATTGTGGCGGAAAAAGGTGTAGCCCGCAATAGGTTAAGAATTTCCTGCAACGACATTTCTTAAACCAATTTTCTGAATCTACCTTAAGAAATGGTGCAATAACTAATGGGGACATGGTACTCTTCAGTTGAGGACTACAAATCGTCTAAGGGAGATAACTCCAAATAAATTAACAGGTCCTTCAGGTGGTGGGTCTGGTCGAATCGTAAATTATTTAGTTACCGAGTCGATTATATTTTAAATAACTCCCAACTGTAGAAGTAATTACCTCGACCCTGTTTGTTCATTGGGTCTGGATTGCTGGTGCTGGTTGGGAATGATCCTTTTCTGTATACTCGCCCAAACACTCCATTCCAATTATTGTTGGCGTCTCCTGTGTGTGGAAGACTCCATGGAATAAGCGTATCGCATTGGTAGTTTTTGAAATCACACGGATACCCTAACGCACAAGCGCAAAGTGCACGTGGAGCTTCACTTTTTCTCTGGTTTGCTTTACTAAAAACAGTTTAATTTAGCAAAAAAACTAGAAGCTTAATAACGACCTTACTGATATTTGTATTTTAAGACAGTAGTAAGAGTTCCGTCTGGTAGTCGAACTTCAATGTTTGGTAAATTACGCCAATCCGCATTGCGGCCAATTTTAACATGCTTGACTCTTAAAAGTTGAAGTTCACCCATTTTTTTTGGCACGTGGTTCGTAACCAGTGCATCCGGGAAGTGATTTTTCCTCATATTTCTTTGGAAGTGCGAGGCTGCTTCCGTTCGATATGGTAGGTGATAGTTAAAGTTATCTTTTTCATTATTTGGAATGCAAGGCAAGTCGAAAATTGCATCTTCGACAAACAGTTGTCTAAATGGTGCTGATTCGTTCCACTGTAAACCTGCAATTTCAAAAGGAAATAATTAGATACGAAATTAAAGTAAAGCTTTACCAGTAGTGAATTTGGTGCCATCGACGGTTATAGATAAATTTGATGTTAGTATGCCAAAGCAATTTAATGGTTCCGGAAAACTGGGAAGTGCACAGTTAGGAGCCGCAGCTATCACTATAAGTCTTCGCCTACTTTGAGGAACGCCGTAATTTCCCGCTTGTAGGATGCCAAAAGTAACCTGGTATCCCATGGCTAAAATGGCACGTAGTACGAGCTTCAACACCAGACCTTTCTTGTATGACGCAAAATTACGTACATTCTCTAAGACGAAGTATTTGGGACTGCAATTACAGAAAAAAAGGTTTGAGAATGTATGTAGTTCGAAGACAAAAGGTTTTATTTTCTCACCGATAGTAGTCCACAAAACCGAGACACGTTACTATTAACGAATTCATCAGTTGGAATTGTTCAGTCTCAGAAAATCGATTCATTCCCGAAAAACCTTGGCAAGGAGGACCAGATATAATCATCTCGACCTCGCCCTTTGAAGGTAGATCTGGAGCTTTGTTAGATAAAATCCGGCTTAAAATTTCATTGGCGTCCCCATGGTACACTGTCGCCTCTTTGTGGTTTAATTCGTAACTGTGAGCGGCGCAAGCATCGAGTTCTACCTTTAAAAAAATATTTTTGATTGTGCGCAGCTTGTTATTTCAACTTACAGCCCATTTCGGTTTAATGACTTTGGCTTGCTCCAACCCTAGGGAAAACCCACCACATCCGGCAAACAAGTCTAAGCATCTCAATGGCTCAATTTGGAAGTAATCGCAGGCAATAGTATCTAAATAGACCAAAATGAGAATTGCTTACTGTAAATAAAAATGATTTTACCTGCTTTGATGGTCTTGGCTTCTTCTGGAAGGTCTACAAATTTTTTATCATCCAAATCATATCCTCGGTCAAAGTAGAACCTCAATGACCCCCTCTTAATCCATTCTCTTGGGGCAATGTCTAATGCTTTGCTGCATGTAATAAAACATTTACCTAATACATCCTCGATCCTAACGACAGTAGCTAAAACGTACCCCTTTAAACAGTTACAAAACTTGCCATTTTAAACTTACTTCTACTAGTCCAAAATAATAAATTGAGATCCGACTTGTAGGACAATGCATCAGAATTTTTCGTATACTCGGGCCGTACAAAGTGGCGCACTTTCAGTTTAATTTTTCCAGAGGACTTATAAAAATCTTCGATTAGAGCTACGCAAAAAGGTTCCGCCTTGACTGGTTTCATTAAATTCCTTTTATCCAAATGCTTTCTATAGTGCTCCGGGTACTTGTCGCAGTCTTCAAATTCTGAGCCCTTAAACCACACATCGTTGAGACTAATCTTTTTTCAATTTATTGTATTTTTCGAGCCCCTCTCACATCTCCTTATGCTTTTTGAGATAACAAGAGTAGAGCGGGGCTAAAAAAGCCAAAGCACGTCGACCGTTTTTTAAATTTATTGTAGGGCGATGAGAGAATAATTTTAAAAAACACTTACACTCGAATCGCTCGTCTCTGGCGCTTTTTTAAAAAGCCAACTATAAAAATAAATGTTCAAAAATATTCCACTGCCTCTTGAAAATTTTTGATCTCTCCAGTAAACATCTTCATCGACAATCCTGGCAGTTTCGTTGCCTTGATTTCGTAATTGTCGTCTGTGAACAAAATCAGAGTTATGCACTAGTTATTGGTTGTGCTTTAGAGAGGGAGTGCACGCCTTGTCTTATTATTGGTTCAAAGCAAACCCAAGCTTTTTACCTGCAGCTTGGACATTGTAAATCATCCATACACTTAAAAAATTTGTAATCCAACTCGACGAAAGCGCTTCGTGCAGAAATGTAGCGACGCTGAAAATAGAAATGTTTACCGCTAGTATCTTTCGGAGGATAGACTGTGTGTTCTCCTCCACGGTCAGACCAATTTTCTGGTACCGGCTTATAAACCACCTTGAAATGAAAAAAAATTAATTTAGGAACCAGAAGTAAAATTTACGACATACTTTCGCTAAGCACACTATTTTTTTCACAAGAAAAGTTTTGCAGATATCTACGACAAACAGTTCTGTAGAGTCTGCAGTTTCTCCTAATATCGTGTTTTCGGCTCTTTCAAAAACGCATCCATGAAATTTGGCTATATTGTCCGTATCCTTCCAAAAGGAAAATACCTTGGCTATAATTAGGGGTCTACTGTAAACCTCGGGTCGAATTAAAACAAAATCTCCCCTTTTTATAATTTCGGATTCTGAAAAATTCCCTTTTGTAAAACCTCCCGTTCTTGTTTCGTATACACTCCTCCCCATTTTTAAAATTAAATGTGCTCACCTAGACGTACTTCCTTGTAATAGTTACATCCATTCTCTGTTATCGACGGTACGAGTAATTCGAACGTCCTTTTATTGGAATGAGTTTTAAATCTGTCTCGATTGCCTCGCAATCCGGTCGAAATAGTCTCTTGGGCGTCTTGCACTTTGGGCACCTTCAAGCATTTTCGTGCGTCGCACCGAATTTTGCTGGTGCTTGGGCCAGCAAACTTAAACATCCTTCGACAATTCTGACATCGCCCGCAATCTCGTTTTCGACACCCAACGCAGATTCCGCACGGCTTTGTGGACTGATTAGATATTTTTTTCAAATCCTTTATTTGGTCTTTAAAAAAGGATTTAAAAATGCCTTTTATTAAATGGGTCGAACTTGATAACTTCTGTGATGGAGAAAAATCTTTGGAGGTCTAATAACATATAATTTTTTAATCGACCGATTTGACTTTAGAAATGAAAAGAAAACTTACATGGTAAACATATGACATAGCATCGTTCCACAACGAACCTCTCGTCCCATCGAAGTAAGTTGGATCTACTCTGTGGATCTGAAATTTTTTTAAAGTGATGTGTACTAATTAAAATTGTCCTTGAAAACACTAACCGTTTCGAATATAAATCCGATATTTTCATAAAAATATTCCTCCGTTAAATGAATATCCCTGCACCTTATAAATTGAAGTAACTCTTGCATTACGTGTCCTCTTATTTCAAGTCCTGAGAATTCCCATACCGTAGACACTAACTTAAATTGTTTATGATCTGTGGCTATGTGAGGAATATAAGTTGGGCAAAAGCTTCTTACGTGAAAGGTGTTACTCCTTTTGTCCTCAATTAAAATATACATTAGATTAGTTCTGCCGCACAACTGTATTGACCTAAAACAAAATGATAATACCTATAAATATTCCATTTACAAAGAACAAAGGGTTCCAATTCCTGGTTATTGTAAACATTGCCCTAATATCAAATAATGTAGGATAGTAGGATTTTACTTTCGCCATTTTGCTTATTAGGGGACAATACAAATACAAAATCATAAACTTACCAGGCTTTGATTGGTGCGTTTAAAACAATATCCAAGTTTTTGGTGCTCACCAATTTTCCATTTTTCCGTTGGCAAATGTCACCACCTACATAAAGATTTTCTTTTCGATTCACATCGTAGAAGGAACGCATTTGGTTTTCTTCATTACGAGCGAAGAATTCAAATATCTGAAATTATCATTGAATTTGCTTAAAACTGTGCAACCGTCACTAAAAATCAATAATTACAGATTAATCGAAAATCTTCACAGATCAAAATTGTCGATTAATCGATAAATGCGCACAGCCTAGTCACGAGGGGGCAGTCGAATACTAAGAATCTGCTTAAAATTCTTTTCCAACCAAGCAGAACTCAACCCCAAAACATTATTTTGAAATTTTGTAATTCTTTATTTGATTTATTTGGGTGATAATGAAAAAGTATTACAAACACCAAGGACTGCTACGTACTACTACTACTACTAATAACAATAATAGAAAATGTTCCCATAAACATTTAGCCAAATTTCTTTCCTAAGAGCGCTACAGCCCGTTTAAAAGGATCGTTGAATAGTAAGCTTCCAAAGGGCTGTAACGCTATTAGGAAATATTTTTGGCTACATATTTATGGGAACTTTTTCTTTTATTTTTAGTAGTAATGCATGTGCATACTATTAGGTACAAACTAACCCCCTAAAGCTACACCCCTGAACAACACTCTAAAAATTCGTTTTGACCATAAAAGTATGCATAAATTTTAAAGTAAAATTTAAACCCTCCGCGAATATTTTTAGAGAGGTTTCGCATTCAAGAATTTTTTTTCTTTCTCTCTCTTTTGATCTACCGTTTAAAGTGCTAATTGAAAGGTATAATTACGGGGTGAACTTTATCCACTTTAGTTGTTATAAATGTCTAATCAAACATTACGATAAAATATAAGTAATGAATAATATTATGCAATGCTAATCCATAACATAAACGTTCTCAGTGACTTACAAAAAACATGATAATCTAATCTAAAATTCTAAAGGTATATAATCATCGGCTTCAATAATAATAGACATAAAATTGAACTACCGAAACTGTATATTTATATTTTATATAATTTGCATACAAATACAAAGTTAAATAATCTACAGGGTGGAAGGGTGGTAAGTTTGTATCTGCGCCATAGGGAAAGACATGATAATTATACGGGGTGTTCTGTTTAAAAAAATTGGAAAGCTAATCCCATTTCTGGTTAAACCGGAAGTCAAGATTAAATGTTTGGGATCATAAGATAAAGGCAATTTTACGATTTCTAATATAATTTCAAAATGTACAAAGTGCTTTCAAATAAATCTTAAATTTGACCAATTGCCGATTTAACCGGAGGAGTTCTTTTAACAAACATTGTATTAAATAATAGAAATTAATAGAAGAAATGTAGGTGTCTACGTGCAATTATTAATTCTAATTACAAAAAAATGATACATTCTTGAAGTTTTGAACTTCAAAAAATCATAACTCCCGTCCCGGCTACAGTAAGCAAACCAAACAAACGGCGTTTGATTGATTAAGAATTTCGATATCTAAAACATATCCAAAAAGAGAAAAAACGGCCAAAGTAGATTTTAAGACAATCTTTTTCAAAATTTGAATCAACTTTGGTGCTTTAAAAATTGCAATTTAAAAATCGACTGTATCAAAACGAAAGTCCTACCTATATTTTGCCTATATATTCCTGATTTTATATTTTTTTAATAATAATTATCTGCAAAGCTATAATAAAAAAGTAGAAAATCGAAAAATTGTTATACTGGATTTCATTTTGAATTAAAAAATTTGAAAAAAATGTTTTAATTTTTAATTACGTGCTAACTCATGGCCGAGTATAAATAATTTGGGTCAAAAAAGTTTTCGAAATGCCACCTAAATAACCGCCACCAAATTTCATCAAATTTTCTTCACAAACTTTAAGGGTTGTAACCATCAACTTCATCCCAAAACAATCGTTCGCGTCAAACGATTTTTTGTCAGCTTCGTATCAACCTAACGAGGCCTCTACTAAAGCCTCCCGAAAAAATAACGCTACATACTTTAAAATCAAGCTGGGGACTTTCCCGAACTATTGGGACAGTGACAAAAATAATATAATAGCGACTAACTGTTCATACGCATTTATAGATATAAATCCTCCTCAGTCGACCGTTTAGGCTGTAGCTATTTCGACAAAAAAAATCGAAAATTTTTAATTTTTTTAAACACTCCGTGCGGAAACCGTCAGAACATGCTTTGGTACTATAAGTAATAAAAATAACTTACAAAAAAATGCATATTATCGCACATCACTAATCGTCTTTTAGACACAAATGCATCGAATTCGCTCTCAGAAATACTTCTTTTAGGCATTTCTATTAATTTGTCGTATCAGTTGTATATTTAAAAAATATTGCAAGTAACCAACACGAGCAACAAGTATCAACTACCAACACCTACACTGAAGTGAAGTGGGAACTGAAGAAATTAGCGTCACAAATATTTTGTTATAAAAAATATGCAATGGGATCGTTTGTTTACGGTCCGAAATATCATTTCTAATCTCTGCACAGACATTTAAGTAACTTACCAACAATATGTTTCGTTTAGGGCTCTTGGTTGAAGGTCGTTGCAATATTTTTTTAGGAAGGAGCTTAAAAAAATTAAAAATTAGAAACAATTTGAGTAACTTTTAAAATAATAACAGAGCAGGGAAGTTGGGAGGTGGTTAGCAGTGACGCGTTACACCTCCTTGGGGGTACTAGGCAAGTTTCAATTTAAAGATCCCGCGTAAAATATCAGTACTCTCGATACAATTAGCAAATACAAGGTGCGTCAAAATTTGGAAAAGCGTCCGAGGAGTCATCAATGGAGGTTTTTCAAATGCCATTTTGACTTGTTTCGACTGCTTTGTTCATAGAGGATCTAGCGCTCGAGCTTCTGTGCGGATTCCACTCCTCATACATTGGAATAAATTGTCTATATCTTAGAGACGCCATTGATCCAAGCGCGCGGAGCGCTGAAGAAAGTCTTGTATATTCTAGGAAAGTCATAGATGGACATTACTATAACAAGTGTTGCAAATGGAATCATTGTGGTGGATCCACGATAAAGTAACGCGTATCAAAGAAGTTACTTAAGCAATGCTACACCGTACGGTAGAGCAAAGCTCTTTGTAAGTTTATTAAACGGCAACGGCAAAATGCCGTGGTTATGACAAGAAGATCCATCAAAACATTTCCGCACAATGTAGTGGAACGAATCGAGCAATCGAAGTATACCCCATAATAGAGATTCTTACGGGACGTTGCCGGTACACTATCCAGCTCAAACGTTAAAAAAAAGATTCACCCTAGGGACGTCTAATGACGAGGACTACCCATTCCTCCACAACTTGAAAGTAGATCTTACAAGTAGGGCGTCTTACTAATTTCTGGGTGTAAGCTGCTCGGATGGTGTATGTACTGTAGGTGCAATGAGCCCCAATAAGTGCCCCGAAGCGATAGTTTCGATTTGCATAATATATTTGCATATAATATGTATAATATTTTTTAGGCACCGTTTCTGAGGGTAGCAACTTTTTTTGAAAAGTAATTTGTGTTCTGCAGCTTATTTTGCAATTCATTAAAACAAGGCTGCATTTTTATACAGGGGTGAAACAGACTTTAGATCAATTTTAAGATTTTTTCTATCGGCTCACCGGGAATTTTCCCATTTCCTCACATGGCTCATCCACCCTAGTAACAAATCAAATGCTAAACAGGTGCGATTGATATTTTTATTAAATTACACACTATAATAAACAGTATTTAAAATATTTAGAAAAAAATATTATCCAAAACGCCCTATATCTGTTTTCCGGATTTTTCCTTTCTCGAACCAACATTAAATCTTTGTCGTTCTCGAAGTCTACTAAGGAACAGTTCCGATCTTTTTTTTGGCACTTCTTCCAGATCTGCAATCAACTCATCGTTACAACTTTTATCAAACAGGTTCTCACAACGCTTTAAAAGCTCTACATATAAGGAACTACATTCATTTCACACAACCTACCACGCTTTCCAGGTGTATTACCACCGGTAATCCACTCCTCATCTCTACCAGAGCCAGGCAGGCCTCCATTATCGCACCCTTCGTCGAATAAGTTGGCGCAACGTTTCTTAAATGTTCCTTCAAAACAAGCCACGTTATTACTAAACGTGTAAATCGTTAGAGTTGCCTACCTCGCTTTCCAGGTGTATTACCACCGGTAATCCATTCCTCATCCCTACCAGAGCCAGGCAGGCCTCCATTATCGCACCCTTCGTCGAATAAGTTGGCGCAACGTTTCTTAAACGTTCCTACAAAACAAGCCACGTTATTACTACTAAACGTGTAAATCGTTAGAGTTGTCTACCTCGTTTTCCAGGTGTATTACCACCGGTAATCCATTCCTCATCCCTACCAGAGCCAGGCAGGCCTCCATTATCGCACCCTTCGTCGAATAAGTTGGCGCAACGTTTCTTAAACGTTCCTACAAAACAAGCCACGTTATTACTACTAAACGTGTAAATCGTTAGAGTTGTCTACCTCGTTTTCCAGGTGTATTACCACCGGTAATCCATTCCTCATCCCTACCAGAGCCAGGCAGGCCTCCATTATCGCATCCTTCGTCGAATAAGTTGGCGCAACGTTTCTTAAACGTTCCTACAAAACAAGCCACGTTATTACTACTAAACGTGTAAATCGTTAGAGTTGTCTACCTCGTTTTCCAGGTGTATTACCACCGGTAATCCATTCCTCATCCCTACCAGAGCCAGGCAGGCCTCCATTATCGCATCCTTCGTCGAATAAGTTGGCGCAACGTTTCTTAAACGTTCCTACAAAACAAGCCACGTTATTACTAAACGTATAAATTGTTAGAGTTGCCTACCTCGTTTTCCAGGAGTGTTGCCTGGATCGGAAATCCATTCTTCGTCCTTACCGGAACCGGGCAGACCTCCATTGTCGCACCCTTCGTCAAATAAATTAGCGCAACGTTTACCGAGAGGAGTTATTTGCTCTAAAGTAACTTATTAGTTAGGAAATGCCGTTAAATTTTGACTTTTGTGAAATCTTACCACGATGAGCGCTGCCTTCAATCGTGTTTGCTATTTGTCCTAACAATTGCAGTAAAAGGTGTCTTTCTTCGTCTTCTCGTATTATGCCACCTTTACTAAATTTAACACTTATCGCGATTCCAATTGCAAATAAAAGGTACTTCATTTTAGAAATCTGCAACTAATAAATTGGATGACGATACAAAAGTTTCTTGTTTTGCAAAGCGTGGAGTATGTTAGGCAGGCTCAAAGTCAGTCTCACAAGGGAAGTTTAGCTCCGTCTTATACGTCGATGTTATACTCTGGTTACTGAGTCTGTGGACTGATCACGTATAATATAACAAACGCAAACCGCCTAAACCCAGTGCTGCAAGATCGAGAAGTGAGACTGTGCAGGGCAGGGCCCAAGTTTGATTCCCACGGCAAAACTAATTTCAGACCAATGACAGACCGGGTCTCTAAAATTCACGTACCGATAACGCACTTTTACCGCTCAACATATTCACAGTAACCGAGTAACCGCGGTAATTGGTATCGTTTAGAAGTACTTTTTTTCACAAATTCCGGTCACTTAAAATTTTGAGCTTTCTCGACCCTAAACTACTTTTGAAAGACTAATATCTCTTATATTCTACCAAGGAGTCGCTCTTATACGTGTATTAAACGGTGTACTCAACTCAAATTTAGTTTTTAAAAAACTACAACAAATACTCACCAGGATATCTTTCGGAGTTAGTGCAGCCCATTACAGTCCGTCGATTATATTTATAGAGAGGCCAATATGTTATCGTTTAATTAATTTACTAGCATATGGCTAAATATGTTTCGATAGTAGTAGCAGGAAGTGGAGGAATTAAATCTTTTGATTACCGTTTAACTTTATTAAATTAATATATGCACAAAGATATTAACTGACGAGCTAATTTAATGAAATATATGTTTGGAGCACTTAAGCAACTTAATTAATTTTAGTTGGCTCTAATTAGCCCAGGCAAATAAGACAAACTGGGTGGAAAAATCTAAGAGTTTTGAAAATTGCTATGTTGTTCGTTAGGATCTGTAGTATAACATACTAAAAGTCCTGGAGGGTGAGAGGTAAACGGGAAAAGTAGGAGCTGTTTAACCCGTCTATTCCCACCAAGGAATATTCTAACACCCTGTATAATGAAAAGCTTCTATAAAACTTAAAAAAATTTTTGTGTTTTTTTTGGGCTCCTCTGAAACTCACGAACCTGGTTACTTCTGTTTACAAATACATACACACAGAGTTCATATATGAAGAGTCCTCGCAAGGTTGGAACTTAGAACATCAAAAGTTCTCGGCCCAACTCCAGCCATAACTCGCAAGACGCAGCAGCCGAACCGCCTCAAAAACAGATGCCCTATCTAATCCTGGATTCAACCAGCGATAAGTATGAGACCGCAAGCTATTTACGATTTAAAACTGTCTAAAGAATATCACAACCTCAAACTTTCAAAGGTTTTCGTCTATTTAGCTCTGTGATTAGGGTGGCTCTGCAAAAATGCAAGAGCAATTCAACAATACTAATTAATAAGGAAATGATTTATTAAAACAAATTGGTCTTGTATTATTGTAATGTACCTATCTGCAATCTGCATATATTATTATTCATGACGTAATAATTGCACATGATATTTGCATCAAAGAAAATGCGTCAAACACAATCTCAGAACATAATGATAGTACGTTGGGTACACGAAAAAGCGCTGCACTTTTTGATTGTGGTTGTAGTTGATGCCAAAATGTAACTTTTCCATGTACTATGTGGCTCTTGTGAAGAGGAAACTTTCTTGGTCTTATACATTTATCTCTACACCGTTCTGTAAGATGTAAAATTTCGCCGAATGCTTCTAAGTCGAGCAAATGTGCTCGAATTCAAGTACGTGGGGGTCACAAATTATTTTCCAATGATTTTGTTTGTTACCATTTTTAAATATCATGCTTGTGTACTGTAGGTGTGTTGTTTAGACTTCTTTATCTCCGATAATCAGAAGCGCCCTGTAAGTGAATTTGTTTAAACAGTTGTTAATGTGGAATTAATGAGATTTTATTTGTCTTAGAAGGGATTAACTTTCATCGAATATATTGTTTTGGTAGCTGAATTGGGATAGGATAACACGTTAATACATAATACCAAAGAACATTTTAGATAGTCGTTACTAGTGTTACTGCTTAACTTTCGATAGTTGTTTTTTGTTGGACTTCGAATAATTTGGAAATTTCTCGTAGAGGATGTGCCAGACGCAATCAAGTAATCCAGTCGATACCGTCGTTGATGACTGGACGTTCGCTTATAACTCAAAAATTACGCAGTTGATGAGAAAAGTTCGTCTATACAAAAATAATTAAAATTCAGTTTCCTACAAATTATGTCTCTTAAATTTTTTCATCAAATAAACAGTTAAGGTGGTAGAGGGTAGAGGGCAAAATTCCGATACCTATATTAAAAAACAAAATTCTTGATTTTGACCTATGCAGACTAAACAAAGTAGCAAAAGTGTAATAAAATCAGGCGTCTGCCATTCCTAAGTAGCTGTATTAAGTCGAAGACGACTCGAGAAGGGTCAAGAAGTTTTACCTTTAAAACCCACCCTTATATACTTCAACGCACTCTAGCACCTAAACTGTTCATTTGACGCGAACAATGTAAGATACATAATTTGTAGGAAATTGAATGTACCTTATTTTTGTATAAGGATGCTTTTCTCCAAAAGTGAGTAGTTTTTGAGTTACAAGCAAAAACTAGCTACTCGACAGAAACATTCGTGACACAGTACTGGTCACCAAACCACTACACTCAATTCAACATACATCCTTAGTAGATCGACCGAGACAGCCCTTCACATTGTGGTATAGGGTGCATCGAAAGATCGTTGGATACTAAAGAGTCCACCATGGGTGTATTCATAGATATAGAAAGACCTTTGATAAGACTACGTACGAAAGCATAAGGCATGCCCTCCAAACATATGACACGTCTCCAACCATTGTTAGACTCATATTATGCCGTATACTGGGATGGAGAGCTGTTCAAGTAAATGTTGGAGACACAACTATAAGAGGCATTGCTACAAAAGGCTGTCCCCAGGAAGAGGTATTCTCAGTATTATCAGACGCCTCAACTGTTTGTGATGAATTGGGTTTAGGTGTAATACAAACGACTGTTACTTTTAGGTGCCGCAACGCTCTATCCAGGGTCCTTTTCAGTTTTCTCTTTTCATCAATTCTATTTCTGACTATCTCTTTCACTGCTCTTATCATCTCTGTGCATACGATCTTTAAAGTTTTATACATGCTAACTCTGACGATATTCATGGCGCTCTCGACTTACTTAACAATGACTTTAACCGACTATACGACAGGACTAAATCTTATGGACTGAGGCTAAATCTACCTGCTTGATATAATTATCATTGCTTTTAAAAGGGATAGGTACTCAGATTTGAACCTTACAGGTACTTAATTTCTTCAAGGGATGCCCCTATTCACTATTGTAGCCTCTCTGCTGGTGGCGTAAGTCACCGAGAACTTTACCTACCGAAATTACCATAACGTGGTACACTAAAAAGATTAGAAAACGAAACATTGCCCTCCTTGTATGTAAGATGCCCGTTATGTATATTGTCCTTGAGCGCACTTTTGGTCACCCTAGCTTTTATTGTATTTGAATTTTAAGGTTATGGTGCAGATTATGGTGTGAAACTTTTATCTTTTATTCGATGTTTTAAAGTGCCGTAATTGTGTAAATTCCAATTAGCCTTCTGTTATGATGACAAATGATTGTAATGAAGAGATTTGGGTGCTCTCAATGTCGGTTCAGTTTCGGTTTAAAGTAAGTACTACAAATAGATTCTAAGATTGTTTAACCCACTACGTAGCGGTATCGTTTGTTACGTTATTTTTCCTGATTTAAGGAAAATAACGAAAAATAATTGTTTGTGCCACGATCGCGAAAACATTGGGGTGACAACGATGGACCCTTCGATGGACCGCGGAAACTTTCATTCATGTCGACGTACCATGGGGTTTAAAGTAATTAGCGTTAGATATTTTTCTTGGATTTGTCAATTATACCTCCCCGTCGTTAAACGGGAACCGGCTTTCGTCCTGCATTACTTATCTACCGGTGTCTCGTCTCGTTTAGGGGGTCAGCTTGATTGTTTAGTGTCTACATAGCCGCCTTCTATAGAAGGTAAGTGGTTTTGTTTCGTTTCCTCACTGTTATCACCACTTTTCTCATAATCCACAGGTGGCTTTTGTTTTTTTTCTTCTTGGTTCCTCGAACCTCTACGTCTGGCGTGTCCGTGCCTCGCAGGAGACGAGGCAAATTGGACTGCTGATGTGCATCTATACAAAAAGAAGGTTAAGGCTTCTTTCGCAGGCCTGAAAACGTTATTCAGGCGTTTCTCCCTTATTTATTGATCGATTTGTTTCAAATTTTTGCAGCACATTTTAGGCCATATTCTGCATTGATCCATGTCAGTACTTTTTCGAAAAAAGGTCGGAAAGGCCGTTTTTGGAACTTTTTTTTTTAAAACACTGACATGAACCAAATTTAATGTACTTTCTGAAAAGTTTGCAAAAAGTCCCAAATCAAAATTCGTCTTAATAAGGGAGAAAAAATTGAATTAAATGTTAAATTTCTGAGCTCGGAGGCGCGTCTGAACGTTTTTTAGGAGGCGGAGCTTATAAACTGTAGATTTCTTAGAAATTGTACTACGGTTGTCTGAGCTGATAAGACAACATAAAAATTTGATCTTATACAAACTACTAATGTTACGATTTATTTTAAACTTTTAAAGAACCTTTAGAAATAATAAATTAGTAGCTATTTTTCGTTTTATGTGAGATTAATAAGAAAGTTAATTTCCAAAAAATGTATAATTTTCTTTACTACAAAAATAAACATACATTTAGGTAATAGTCCAGTCAATGGGGGGTTTTGCCCTACAAAAGGTGGTGTAAATCTGACTTTTGAATATGTTATTGGGTCAGGGGCCCTGATAAAAAATTCAAGTTTTCGACCTCGAGGGGGTCCGCGCGATTCGCCATCTTGGATTAAAGATACGAAAAATTGTTTTTCCCGATTTAACTTCTTAACGGTTGATCCTACGACAAAACTGTCCAATTAAACTTTGAAGAGGACAAAATTTCCTACAATATTTACTCTATTTATTTTGTCCTTATCTGTTACGGTTTCTGAGATATAAGCTGGAGAAAATCGCTTTTTTTAGAAAAAACTAATTTTTTGAGTAAACTTGGCATGGAGACTTTTTTACCGTTTATTTGAGAGCAAATTCTTTAGAACAAAAGTTGTAGGATTTTAAATTACCTTCAAACTGAGTGTATCACTGATATTTTAGCTCAACCAGATCCAAAGTTAGAGCAGTTTTATGATAACCTGTAAATGTCGAAAAATGAATAATGAGTGTTCGCAGCTCGAAGTTTTTGTTACAGCCCCCCCCCCCCATATCAACCCATAACAATTTCTCTCACATTTCAACATTTATTCAATTTAAAATAGTTATTAGGGAGGGGGGGGGTAGAGATGTTGAGCGAATTTTCCCGTTTATATTTCCAACAACCTGTCTCATATGTCGACAATTATTATGGGAGGGTAGTCTTTTGGCAACCACACGCGTTCAAAGATTGCGGTAAGTCGCACTTATTCATGAAACCTGGTTTGTCGGTACTCTTTTGGCAATAACTCCAAAAACATTTGTTCGATCCGTAGTTTCTTTTTTTATCTGAAAGCTGGTTAAATTTCCCATCAGACCTCATATATGAGATTTTAATCAAGCCCCATGAAATAAAAATCCTAGCACTTTAAACACCGCGTACTGCTGTGGGATCCAAGTTTTCTTGGCACATTTTTCCAAATAACTCCGAAACTATTTATCCGATCTAAAATTTATTTTCTTCATCTAAAAGCTGGTTAATCTTACTATCAGCCCTGTATAAGCAATTTTGATTAAATACCGTGAAATACTCACACCAGCACGCTAAATGTGTACGTTTTTGCGAAATATGACGCGATTTCCACGTTCAGTGGGCTAGTGTGGGTATTTTAGGAGATTTAATCAAAATTTCATATAAAGGATCTGATAGTAAATTTAACAAGCTTTGAGATGAAAAAAGAAATTGCGGATCGGACAAAAAGTTTTGGAGTTATGGCCAAAAGAGTACCGACAAACCTGGTTTCATGGAGAAGTGCGACTTACCGCAAACTTTGAACGCGTGTGGTTGCCAAACCCCAGAACCGATTTTAATGTTATACGAGGTCAAGCCCCCCCCCCCAATCCCCTCTTCACAAACACTACCCTCCAACAATAATTGTCGACATATGAGACAGGTTGTTGGCAATATAAAAGAGAAAATTCGCTCAACATTTCTACCCCCATAACCATTTTAAATTGAATAAATGTTGAAATGTCAGAGAAATTGTTATGAGTTGATATGGGGGGGGGGGCTGTTGGGACTTTATGCACCTTCACTCTCATTTTTTGGTCTAGATTGACCAGACTAATCGGCATACTTTAGAGTGCTGAAAGCGTATTTTTGGTTGTTTTAAGTCCACTTTTTTTATTACTATTATTAAATTCGCTGCAGTAAACTTTGAAGTCCTCGATGTCTTTAAATAAGTGAAGTGGGACAAATGCCCAAAATATATTTTTCTCTTAAAATTACATGAGCTTTCATGTGGCAAAGTTTGTCGGTGAGCTAATAAATCACCCTGTATATTAAAATATCACGGTGGTTGGGGAAGCATTGATTGCAATATTTAGAATTCTTTATAACTCTACAGAAATATACGACTGCAAGCCGTTTAAAATAAAAATCGTATCTAAGTATCATTTTACAAGAGAAGATTAGCAGTAGTTATTTAAAACAAAGCGTGGTCTGTTGAGCGAGTCCACGTTTAGTTGATTGAAAACTGTCACAAATATCACGCTTCATAAATAATAACAGACAGCCAATCACAACCTGATTTTTCATTGAAAGAAAATAAAAAACTATTTGTATCTTTTTTCCACTTGTGTTCCATATGAACACCTAAGAGGGGACAAGCCGTACCCCTTATAAAGTGGACTACGTCACAACTGCGAAAGGCCCGTTAATTCAATTTCCTACAAATTATATCCCTTAAGTTTTTTTCTGGGGCGAACCGTTTAGAAGCTGGAGCTTCGCGATTATAAGCGAAAAACCTATAAACTAGCAACAGTCAACCCTTTTCGTACCACCATCAAGTTAATGCTGCTTTTTTGCAGTGACAGAAGGTCGACTTTAATGCTAATTTTCAATGCGCTTCGAGCCTGTATTGTTAAGACTTTGGTAATTCATCTTTTAGTAAAAGCCTTCGCTGCGTGCCACCATTACTACCCTGATCTGATACTTTTCATTACTGGGTTTTGCTTTAAAAAATCGCATTTACTGCTAAGTTATAATAGTTTTTTTAGCTTTCTTGTGAATTATTATCTTCAAAACATTATTTTACTGCTAAGGGTGTGCAGTGGACGGGGGTGTTATTTTTAAAGTATTTAGAAAGTCTCTTGCAAAACGAGGTTAGTTCTCCTATTTCAAATACAATCCATGTATATTGTAGTATATCCTGTTTTCGGGTTAAGAATGGCCAATATTTAAATTTTTTGGGGAAAGGAGGGTTTTTTTAAAAATGGAATATTATAATAAATTATTTGATTTTAAATTAGTTGTTTTCGCCAATTCGAATTCCAACTATTTTACGTTAAAACAACAAATTTTCTAATCGCGTGTTGATAACACCTGCACCTGCATCTGCATGTTCCAACTTTTGTAGTTAGTTGTTAGTAGTTGGTTTGGTAATACGGCCGTCGTTTTTACAAATTAATAAAGTTTTCACCCTTTTAAGGGAGCTAAGAGTTCGAATAGCGAAGGAATTAATAAGGAGATAGGTACGCATTTTTTTAAAATATATTGTTCAATTATGTATACTACTTTAGTGGTTTTATCTCGCATCACATCTTATAGCAATTATAATTTTGTTTCTAAATTTTTGTCGTTTCAATCCGTTACAGTGGGGCTTCACAATCACCCTTTAAAATTTAATTGTTTAATGGTTTTAGATTTTAGGGGGTTAAAATTAACCAATAGAAACGATTTTGCTTTCTTTATTAAAATAAAAATAATTTAGGCCACATCGGGCCACATTCAAATTGTTATCGGGAATTATTGATACGTCAAAGAGATTAAAATATTTCCTTGCGCTTCTGATGTAATTGTAAAATTCAATTTTATTTTACGTCGCAATTTTTAATTATATTTGCAGATTAATACAAACACGCGAGTCATTCCATATTATGAAACCGTCTAAAAAATTTTTCTTGTTGCTCTACTATTTGAAATTGTTCTTAAACTTTGAGAATCTTCATTAGAGTTCCAAGGAAGGAAATCCATCGTCATTTAATTTTCGCATGCGTCAGTTTCCCGCTTGCCCGAATTCAAGCATTTCTAAAACAAATACCCTAATCATAATATTCCTTATTTTAATACTTCGATAATTAATTCATGCCTTCTCATTAAATTATTGCAGATTGTGGGAGACAAGTAGAAGAAAACCTACCAGATTTCCACCAGCTTCAAGCATCTTCTTGGATGGCAGTGTCAGCTTATAATAGGAATAACGCAGTTTTGAATGCCAACTACAAACGAGAAAGGTAAGTCTTTATAATACAACCGGTAATCAAACAATCCTTTCTTGCTCTCGAGTAGTTTGGGAGAAAACGGAAATTCTCGCTTTATTATATTTTGTTTAAGAAGTAATTTTAGGCAGCTTCGAACTCGCGTTTTTTCTAGCAATTTGATCGTGATGTTTGACACCGAATAGCTATCAGCCAGCCTCTCGTAATTTTTTGAAATTTTAACACAAGAAGTAGTGGCCTTTTAGCTTTAATCTCATTTGTTTTAAAAGTTTTCGGATCATTAGATCTGGTTTGATGCGTCATTTTAGGCACCACCGTACTTGCAATTTTACTAGCAATTTCGACTTGATTGTCGTGTTTGACACCGAATAACTTTCTGCTGGAGTCTCGTAATTTTTTGAAATTGTAAGACAAGAAGGAGTGATCCTTTAACTTTATTCCCATTTTTTTTTATTTTTTGGAGTGGTGGATCTTGTTTTATGCGTCATTAATTTACTACTAAGAACAAAAATATATTTTAATAGTACTTGGATGAGTGACCCTAAGAAAAAAAGGTCTGTAAAAAAAGTCGGCGAGCAGGGGAGATAACAGGAAAAGTCTCATAATTTTCCCTGTACGCCCTATTGTCAACTTTAATCACTTTCTTATTTTTAATTACCGAGAAAACTATTGAACGAATTGTATAGTTTCCCTTTTGCATACGCGGTGTTTATTTGTTACTTAAAGTCGCAAACATCAAATCCTTTTACTCTTATACAAGGTAATCAGTAATCACTAATCACCCTCACCAACAAACGTTGCTATAAGAAAGGTCATGTAATTTCAAGAGCAAAAGATAATTTGTACATTTGTCCGGGTTTACTCATTTAAGGAATTATAAGACTCGTTGAGTACTACCATAGAAATGATTAGGTTTTTTTCAGACGAACTGTTTAGGCGCTAGAACGCTTTAAATTTGGCAAAAATTCCAATATTGGCTAAATAACTTGTTTTTTTAGTTTATCGCTTATATCTCGAAAACTACGTACTTTTTGAGAAGAGTGCTTTTACACAAAACTAAAGCAAATTAAATTTTCTACAAATTACGAATCTTTAGTTTTTTTGTCAGACGAACGGTTTAGGCGCTAGAACGCTTTAAATTTGGCAAAAATTCCAATATTGGCTAAATAACTTCTTTTTTTAGTTTATCGCTTATATCTCGAAAACTACGTACTTTTTGAGAAGAGTGCTCTTACACAAAACTAAAGCAAATTAAATTTTCTACAAATTACGAAGCTTAGGTTTTTTTGTCAGACGAACGGTTTAAGCGCTAGAACGCTTTAAATTTGGCAAAAATTCCAATATTGGCTAAATAACTTCTTTTTTTAGTTTATCGCTTATATTTCGAAAACTACGTACTTCTTGAGAAGAGTGCTTTTACACAAAACTAAAGCACATTAAATTTTCTACAAATTACGAATCTTTAGTTTTTTTGTCAGACGAACGGTTTAGGCGCTAGAACGCTTTAAATTTGGCAAAAATTCCAATATTGGCTAAATAACTTCTTTTTTTAGTTTATCGCTTATATCTCGAAAACTACGTACTTTTTGAGAAGAGTGCTCTTACACAAAACTAAAGCAAATTAAATTTTCTACAAATTACGAAGCTTAGGTTTTTTTGTCAGACGAACGGTTTAGGCGCTAGAACGCTTTAAATTTGGCAAAAATTCCAATATTGGCTAAATAACTTCTTTTTTTAGTTTATCGCTTATATCTCGAAAACTACGTACTTTTTGAGAAGAGTGCTCTTACACAAAACTAAAGCAAATTAAATTTTCTACAAATTACGAAGCTTAGGTTTTTTTGTCAGACGAACGGTTTAGGCGCTAGAACGCTTTAAATTTGGCAAAAATTCCAATATTGGCTAAATAACTTCTTTTTTTAGTTTATCGCTTATATCTCGAAAACTACGTACTTTTTGAGAAGAGTGCTCTTACACAAAACTAAAGCAAATTAAATTTTCTACAAATTACGAAGCTTAGGTTTTTTTGTCAGACGAACGGTTTAGGCGCTAGAACGCTTTAAATTTGGCAAAAATTCCAATATTGGCTAAATAACTTCTTTTTTTAGTTTATCGCTTATATCTCGAAAACTACGTACTTTTTGAGAAGAGTGCTCTTACACAAAACTAAAGCAAATTAAATTTTCTACAAATTACGAAGCTTAGGTTTTTTTGTCAGACGAACGGTTTAGGCGCTAGAACGCTTTAAATTTGGCAAAAATTCCAATATTGGCTAAATAACTTCTTTTTTTAGTTTATCGCTTATATCTCGAAAACTACGTACTTTTTGAGAAGAGTGCTCTTACACAAAACTAAAGCAAATTAAATTTTCTACAAATTACGAAGCTTAGGTTTTTTTGTCAGACGAACGGTTTAAGCGCTAGAACGCTTTAAATTTGGCAAAAATTCCAATATTGGCTAAATAACTTCTTTTTTTAGTTTATCGCTTATATCTCGAAAACTACGTACTTTTTGAGAAGAGTGCTTTTACACAAAACTAAAGCAAATTAAATTTTCTACAAATTACGAATCTTTAGTTTTTTTGTCAGACGAACGGTTTAGGCGCTAGAACGCTTTAAATTTGGCAAAAATTCCAATATTGGCTAAATAACTTCTTTTTTTAGTTTATCGCTTATATCTCGAAAACTACGTACTTTTTGAGAAGAGTGCTCTTACACAAAACTAAAGCAAATTAAATTTTCTACAAATTACGAAGCTTAGGTTTTTTTGTCAGACGAACGGTTTAAGCGCTAGAACGCTTTAAATTTGGCAAAAATTCCAATATTGGCTAAATAACTTCTTTTTTTAGTTTATCGCTTATATTTCGAAAACTACGTACTTCTTGAGAAGAGTGCTTTTACACAAAACTAAAGCACATTAAATTTTCTACAAATTACGAATCTTTAGTTTTTTTGTCAGACGAACGGTTTAGGCGCTAGAACGCTTTAAATTTGGCAAAAATTCCAATATTGGCTAAATAACTTCTTTTTTTAGTTTATCGCTTATATCTCGAAAACTACGTACTTTTTGAGAAGAGTGCTCTTACACAAAACTAAAGCAAATTAAATTTTCTACAAATTACGAAGCTTAGGTTTTTTTGTCAGACGAACGGTTTAGGCGCTAGAACGCTTTAAATTTGGCAAAAATTCCAATATTGGCTAAATAACTTCTTTTTTTAGTTTATCGCTTATATCTCGAAAACTACGTACTTTTTGAGAAGAGTGCTCTTACACAAAACTAAAGCAAATTAAATTTTCTACAAATTACGAAGCTTAGGTTTTTTTGTCAGACGAACGGTTTAGGCGCTAGAACGCTTTAAATTTGGCAAAAATTCCAATATTGGCTAAATAACTTCTTTTTTTAGTTTATCGCTTATATCTCGAAAACTACGTACTTTTTGAGAAGAGTGCTCTTACACAAAACTAAAGCAAATTAAATTTTCTACAAATTACGAAGCTTAGGTTTTTTTGTCAGACGAACGGTTTAGGCGCTAGAACGCTTTAAATTTGGCAAAAATTCCAATATTGGCTAAATAACTTCTTTTTTTAGTTTATCGCTTATATCTCGAAAACTACGTACTTTTTGAGAAGAGTGCTCTTACACAAAACTAAAGCAAATTAAATTTTCTACAAATTACGAAGCTTAGGTTTTTTTGTCAGACAAACGGTTTAGGCGCTAGAACGCTTTAAATTTGGCAAAAATTCCAATATTGGCTAAATAACTTCTTTTTTTAGTTTATCGCTTATATCTCGAAAACTACGTACTTCTTGAGAAGAGTGCTCTTACACAAAACTAAAGCACATTAAATTTTCTACAAAACACGAATCTTTAGTTTTTTTGTCAGACGAACGGTTTAGGCGCTAGAACGCTTTAAATTTGGCAAAAATTCCAATATTGGCTAAATAACTTCTTTTTTTAGTTTATCGCTTATATCTCGAAAACTACGTACTTTTTGAGAAGAGTGCTCTTACACAAAACTAAAGCAAATTAAATTTTCTACAAATTACGAAGCTTAGGTTTTTTTGTCAGACGAACGGTTTAGGCGCTAGAACGCTTTAAATTTGGCAAAAATTCCAATATTGGCTAAATAACTTCTTTTTTTAGTTTATCGCTTATATCTCGAAAACTACGTACTTTTTGAGAAGAGTGCTCTTACACAAAACTAAAGCAAATTAAATTTTCTACAAATTACGAAGCTTAGGTTTTTTTGTCAGACGAACGGTTTAGGCGCTAGAACGCTTTAAATTTGGCAAAAATTCCAATATTGGCTAAATAACTTCTTTTTTTAGTTTATCGCTTATATCTCGAAAACTACGTACTTTTTGAGAAGAGTGCTCTTACACAAAACTAAAGCAAATTAAATTTTCTACAAATTACGAAGCTTAGGTTTTTTTGTCAGACGAACGGTTTAGGCGCTAGAACGCTTTAAATTTGGCAAAAATTCCAATATTGGCTAAATAACTTCTTTTTTTAGTTTATCGCTTATATCTCGAAAACTACGTACTTTTTGAGAAGAGTGCTCTTACACAAAACTAAAGCAAATTAAATTTTCTACAAATTACGAAGCTTAGGTTTTTTTGTCAGACGAACGGTTTAGGCGCTAGAACGCTTTAAATTTGGCAAAAATTCCAATATTGGCTAAATAACTTCTTTTTTTAGTTTATCGCTTATATCTCGAAAACTACGTACTTCTTGAGAAGAGTGCTCTTACACAAAACTAAAGCACATTAAATTTTCTACAAATTACGAATCTTTAGTTTTTTTGTCAGACGAACGGTTTAGGCGCTAGAACGCTTTAAATTTGGCAAAAATTCCAATATTGGCTAAATAACTTCTTTTTTTAGTTTATCGCTTATATTTCGAAAACTACGTACTTCTTGAGAAGAGTGCTCTTTCACAAAACTAAAGCACATTAAATTTTCTACAAATTACGAATCTTTAGTTTTTTTGTCAGACGAACGGTTTAGGCGCTAGAACGCTTTAAATTTGGCAAAAATTCCAATATTGGCTAAATAACTTCTTTTTTTAGTTTATCGCTTATATCTCGAAAACTACGTACTTTTTGAGAAGAGTGCTCTTACACAAAACTAAAGCAAATTAAATTTTCTACAAATTACGAAGCTTAGGTTTTTTTGTCAGACGAACGGTTTAGGCGCTAGAACGCTTTAAATTTGGCAAAAATTCCAATATTGGCTAAATAACTTCTTTTTTTAGTTTATCGCTTATATCTCGAAAACTACGTACTTCTTGAGAAGAGTGCTTTTACACAAAACTAAAGCACATTAAATTTTCTACAAAACACGAATCTTTAGTTTTTTTGTCAGACGAACGGTTTAGGCGCTAGAACGCTTTAAATTTGGCAAAAATTCCAATATTGGCTAAATAACTTCTTTTTTTAGTTTATCGCTTATATCTCGAAAACTACGTACTTTTTGAGAAGAGTGCTCTTACACAAAACTAAAGCAAATTAAATTTTCTACAAATTACGAAGCTTAGGTTTTTTTGTCAGACGCACGGTTTAGGCGCTAGAACGCTTTAAATTTGGCAAAAATTCCAATATTGGCTAAATAACTTCTTTTTTTAGTTTATCGCTTATATCTCGAAAACTACGTACTTTTTGAGAAGAGTGCTCTTACACAAAACTAAAGCAAATTAAATTTTCTACAAATTACGAAGCTTAGGTTTTTTTGTCAGACGAACGGTTTAGGCGCTAGAGCGCTTTAAATTTGGCAAAAATTCCAATATTGGCTAAATAACTTCTTTTTTTAGTTTATCGCTTATATTTCGAAAACTACGTACTTCTTGAGAAGAGTGCTCTTACACAAAACTAAAGCACTTTAAATTTTCTACAAATTACGAAGCTTAGGTTTTTTTGTCAGACGAACGGTTTAGGCGCTAGAACGCTTTAAATTTGGCAAAAATTCCAATATTGGCTAAATAACTTCTTTTTTTAGTTTATCGCTTATATCTCGAAAACTACGTACTTTTTGAGAAGAGTGCTCTTACACAAAACTAAAGCAAATTAAATTTTCTACAAATTACGAAGCTTAGGTTTTTTTGTCAGACGAACGGTTTAGGCGCTAGAACGCTTTAAATTTGGCAAAAATTCCAATATTGGCTAAATAACTTCTTTTTTTAGTTTATCGCTTATATTTCGAAAACTACGTACTTCTTGAGAAGAGTGCTCTTACACAAAACTAAAGCACTTTAAATTTTCTACAAATTACGAATCTTTAGTTTTTTTGTCAGACGAACGGTTTAGGCGCTAGAACGCTTTAAATTTGGCAAAAATTCCAATATTGGCTAAATAACTTCTTTTTTTAGTTTATCGCTTATATCTCGAAAACTACGTACTTTTTGAGAAGAGTGCTCTTACACAAAACTAAAGCAAATTAAATTTTCTACAAATTACGAAGCTTAGGTTTTTTTGTCAGACGAACGGTTTAGGCGCTAGAACGCTTTAAATTTGGCAAAAATTCCAATATTGGCTAAATAACTTCTTTTTTTAGTTTATCGCTTATATCTCGAAAACTACGTACTTCTTGAGAAGAGTGCTCTTACACAAAACTAAAGCACATTAAATTTTCTACAAATTACGAATCTTTAGTTTTTTTGTCAGACGAACGGTTTAGGCGCTAGAACGCTTTAAATTTGGCAAAAATTCCAATATTGGCTAAATAACTTCTTTTTTTAGTTTATCGCTTATATCTCGAAAACTACGTACTTCTTGAGAAGAGTGCTCTTACACAAAACTAAAGCACATTAAATTTTCTACAAATTACGAATCTTTAGTTTTTTTGTAAGACGAACGGTTTAGGCGCTAGAACGCTTTAAATTTGGCAAAAATTCCAATATTGGCTAAATAACTTCTTTTTTTAGTTTATCGCTTATATTTCGAAAACTATGTACTTCTTGAGAAGAGTGCTCTTACACAAAACTAAAGCACATTAAATTTTCTACAAATTACAAATCTTAGGTTTTTTTGTCAGACGAACGGTTTCTCTTGGATTATTTACTTATAAACGAGTAAATATTTTGAGTCAAGATTTCTCGAAACTCCACCAAAGTAGCCTTGTTATTTTGGGCCTCCCCAAATCCTTCTAAATTTTAAATTGCATTGCTACTTCTTGTTACACACAGATTATTTTGTATTTTGTTTAATATAGCACTTCTTCTCTAGAGTGAAACAAATCTGCACATTTTGTACAACGACGAATTGCCCGATGGGTCGATCAATTTAAAAAAAGGACACACCAAAGGCTTGATTTTAGGCGATTCGGACGCGGGTCTTTGGTTGGTTCATTCGGTGCCACGTTTTCCCCTGTTGATGCCGGATTTTATTATGATCCCGGCAATGGTTACAACTGTGGACAAAGCTTCTTATGCATTTCCCTCAATTTGAACAATTTGGATAAAATCGGTTATTGAAACATTCAAATACTATGCATGTGTTACTTTAAATTTAATTTCAGGTACACAACTTCAGTATAACACACCAAACATTTTCGATCACAACATTTTATTACAAAACTGCCCAATTTGAATAATGGCGTTAAAACTACAGTGATTAAAACGGCACCGTGGTACCATCGAACAATGTTGAATTTGCTTGACGGTGTACCTTTCTTATCTTTTGCGAAAACTTCAAAATTTGCCAAAGAACTATACGCAGATTGGGTAACACCAACTTTAAACTCAAATCTTTCGTTCGAGACATGGCCAAACGGTGGCGGACGTTTACCATCTAGCTGTGGCCTCTGTTTTAGGTAACATTCACTTCACAAATCCGACTCAAAACTCTTGTATTTATTTTTGTTTTAGCGTTTATAACATTAAAACAGATTTGATGCGAGTTGCAAGTATCGATTTTAAGAGCACGACCGATCATTCCAAATGGGCCGTTTCGTCCACTAATTTTTGTAGCAACGTATTCAGCTCGTCGAGTACTAAAAACGTTCCAAGATTTGTAAAGAAAGAAGACTCCGTTTGGACATAATTCGCGCTAATCCGGTAAAATTTAAAACTCGAATTTGGCACCGTTGGCACAAATTAAATTTTACTTTTTTTGTTGCAGCGTATTCAGCTCGTTGAGTGCTACTAACGTTCCACGATTTGTAAAGAAAGGAGACTCCGTTTGGACAGAATTCGCGCTAATCCGGTCAAATTTAAAACTTGAATTTGGCACCGTTGGCACAAATTAAATTTTACTTTTTTTGTTGCAGCGTATTCAGCTCGTTGAGTGCTACTAACGTTCCACGATTTGTAAAGAAAGGAGACTCCGTTTGGACAGAATTCGCGCTAATCCGGTAAAATTTAAAACTTGAATTTGGCACCGTTGGCACAAATTAAATTTTACTTTTTTTGTTGCAGCGTATTCAGCTCGTTGAGTGCTACTAACGTTCCACGATTTGTAAAGAAAGGAGACTCCGTTTGGACAGAATTCGCGCTAATCCGGTAAAATTTAAAACTCGAATTTGGCACCGTTGGCACAAATTAAATTTTACTTTTTTTGTTGCAGCGTATTCAGCTCGTTGAGTGCTACTAACGTTCCACGATTTGTAAAGAAAGGAGACTCCGTTTGGACATAATTCGCGCTAATCCGGTAAAATTTAAAACTCGAATTTGGCACCGTTGGCACAAATTAAATTTTACTTTTTTTGTTGCAGCGTATTCAGCTCGTTGAGTGCTACTAACGTTCCACGATTTGTAAAGAAAGGAGACTCCGTTTGGACAGAATTCGCGCTAATCCGGTCAAATTTAAAACTTGAATTTGGCACCGTTGGCACAAATTAAATTTTACTTTTTTTGTTGCAGCGTATTCAGCTCGTTGAGTGCTACTAACGTTCCACGATTTGTAAAGAAAGGAGACTCCGTTTGGACAGAATTCGCGCTAATCCGGTAAAATTTAAAACTTGAATTTGGCACCGTTGGCACAAATTAAATTTTACTTTTTTTGTTGCAGCGTATTCAGCTCGTTGAGTGCTACTAACGTTCCACGATTTGTAAAGAAAGGAGACTCCGTTTGGACAGAATTCGCGCTAATCCGGTCAAATTTAAAACTTGAATTTGGCACCGTTGGCACAAATTAAATTTTACTTTTTTTGTTGCAGCGTATTCAGCTCGTTGAGTGCTACTAACGTTCCACGATTTGTAAAGAAAGGAGACTCCGTTTGGACAGAATTCGCGCTAATCCGGTCAAATTTAAAACTTGAATTTGGCACCGTTGGCACAAATTAAATTTTACTTTTTTTGTTGCAGCGTATTCAGCTCGTTGAGTGCTACTAACGTTCCACGATTTGTAAAGAAAGGAGACTCCGTTTGGACAGAATTCGCGCTAATCCGGTCAAATTTAAAACTTGAATTTGGCACCGTTGGCACAAATTAAATTTTACTTTTTTTGTTGCAGCGTATTCAGCTCGTTGAGTGCTACTAACGTTCCACGATTTGTAAAGAAAGGAGACTCCGTTTGGACATAATTCGCGCTAATCCGGTAAAATTTAAAACTTGAGTTTGGCACCGTTGGCACAATTTAAATTTTATTTTTTTTGTTGCAGCGTATTCAGCTCGTTGAGTGCTACTAACGTTTCCAAATTTGTAAGGAAAGGATACTCCGTTTGGACAGAATTCGCACTAATCCGGTAAAATTTGAAACACGCGTTTGGGACCGTTGGCGCTATTTTAATTGCAGTTTTTTTGTTGCAGCGTATTAGGCTCCTTGAGTGCTACTAACGTTCCAAGATTTGTAAAGAAAGGAGACTCCGTTTAGACAGAACTCGCGCTAATCCGGTAAAATTTAAAACACGTGTTTGGGACCGTTGGCGCGATTTTAATTGGAGTTTTTTTGTTGCAGCGTATTAGGCTTCTTGTGTACTACTTACGTTCCAAGATTTGTAAAGTTTGAAGATTCCGTTTGGACATAATTCGCGCTAATCCGGTAAAATTTAAAACTCGAATTTGGCACCGTTGGCACAAATTAAATTTTACTTTTTTTGTTGCAGCGTATTAGGCTTCTTGTGTACTACTTACGTTCCAAGATTTGTAAAGTTTGAAGATTCCGTTTGGACATAATTCGCGCTAATCCGGTAAAATTTAAAACTCGAATTTGGCACCGTTGGCACAAATTAAATTTTACTTTTTTTGTTGCAGCGTATTCAGCTCGTTGAGTGCTACTAACGTTCCACGATTTGTAAAGAAAGGAGACTCCGTTTGGACAGAATTCGCGCTAATCCGGTCAAATTTAAAACTTGAATTTGGCACCGTTGGCACAAATTAAATTTTACTTTTTTTGTTGCAGCGTATTCAGCTCGTTGAGTGCTACTAACGTTCCACGATTTGTAAAGAAAGGAGACTCCGTTTGGACATAATTCGCGCTAATCCGGTAAAATTTAAAACTCGAATTTGGCACCGTTGGCACAAATTAAATTTTACTTTTTTTGTTGCAGCGTATTCAGCTCGTTGAGTGCTACTAACGTTCCAAGATTTGTAAAGAAAGGAGACTCCGTTTGGACAGAATTCGCGCTAATCCGGTAAAATTTAAAACTCGAATTTGGCACCGTTGGCACAAATTAAATTTTACTTTTTTTGTTGCAGCGTATTCAGCTCGTTGAGTGCTACTAACGTTCCACGATTTGTAAAGAAAGGAGACTCCGTTTGGACATAATTCGCGCTAATCCGGTAAAATTTAAAACTCTAATTTGGCACCGTTGGCACAAATTAAATTTTACTTTTTTTGTTGCAGCGTATTCAGCTCGTTGAGTGCTACTAACGTTCCACGATTTGTAAAGAAAGGAGACTCCGTTTGGACAGAATTCGCGCTAATCCGGTAAAATTTTATCAACTTGTTTGGGACCGTTGGCGCGATTTTAATTGGAGTTTTTTTGTTGCAGCGTATTAGGCTTCTTGTGTACTACTTACGTTCCAAGATTTGTAAAGTTTGAAGATTCCGTTTGGACAGAATTCGCGCTAATCCGGTAAAATTTAAAACTCGAATTTGGCACCGTTGGCACAAATTAAATTTTACTTTTTTTGTTGCAGCGTATTCAGCTCGTTGAGTGCTACTAACGTTCCACGATTTGTAAAGAAAGGAGACTCCGTTTGGACAGAATTCGCGCTAATCCGGTAAAATTTAAAACTCGAATTTGGCACCGTTGGCACAAATTAAATTTTACTTTTTTTGTTGCAGCGTATTCAGCTCGTTGAGTGCTACTAACGTTCCAAGATTTGTAAAGAAAGGAGACTCCGTTTGGACATAATTCGCGCTAAT